>CM057840.1:12535557-13735557 GCA_030068075.1 Paguma larvata
AAGCAGCCAGTAGAAGCTGAAACCAAACAGCCAGGCATTCTTCAGAAGCAGGGGTTATCAGAACAGGGTACAGGAGGGGACCACGCAGGCTCTGACCAGGGTGACAAAGGGCTGCCCTGACAGAAACAGAACAAAAGACCTCTACCACATGTAAAGGGAAACCAGAACAGGGTACAGGCTGTAGAGGACAGGAGGGGACCACACAGGCTCTAGCTGGGGTGGCGAGGGGCTGCCCTGAAACTGGACACGGGCCTAGAACTTGGAGTCAAAAAAGGGCTATCTGTGACAAATCAGAACCCCAAATGCGTGCCATACACAAGTGGAGAGCCGGAATTCACATGGTCACATGGCTGGGACCCCCAGGACTAAAACTTTTACAGAAAAGCTGGAGTGAACCTGGCGAAACCGTATGGTACACGGTACAAGCACACTCAACCACCACACCCAGGTGCCTCCGCAACTGGGGGCCCAAGGGACTCCCACCAAAAACCTCTAGCTGCAGACAAGCTCAAGAGGACATTAAACGCTAAGAGAGAAGATTTAAAGTGTACCTGCACGTTTAATGCAATAAAAAAAAGAAAGAAATGTTAGCAGAACTGAATTTAAAAATAAGCAAGAGACAAATAAGCTTTTCATCCAAAGGAATATGTAGTTGGAAACAAGCTCACGAAAAGATGTTCAGCATCTTGAGCCATTTACTGACATGCAAACGAAGACCACGATGAGCTATCACGACACACTCATTAGGATGAAAAATGAGACAGAGTGGCAATATCAAACGCTGGCAAGGATGCGAGAGAAACCGCACTGCCGTTAGGAAGATGAAGTGATATAACCAGCTGCAACTGGCAAATAGTTTGGCAGCTTCTCACAAAACTAAATATACACTTACACGCGTGCGCGCGCACACACAAGCACGAATGCATGTAAAAACTGCGAAAGCCCAAATATAATCCTTAATTTACTTAACGCTATTCTTACTCTACGCATGTCGATTTCCTGATTTTGCTGTTGTAGGACAGTTATAGAAGATTTTACCATTGAGGGAAGTGGGGTGAAAGGTACCAGACACTCTCTGCACTAGTTTTGCAACTTCCTGTAAATCTGTGACTCTTTTAAAATAAAACGCTTTCAAACATCAATATTGGGTGTAAAATGCAAGTTATAAAATATCACAGTACCATATCATTTGTACAAATATATTTTTTAAAAAATACACAATCATACTATATGTGCTTTATGGTTAAATACATAAGTGATAAAAATATTAAAACAGCAGCAGCAAGGAGACATACAACTTCAGGGTAGTGATTACCTCTAGGAATAAGCTTAAAGAGGACCTCAACTTTATCTTTAATATTTTAATTTTTACAAAAGCATTTGAAGTGAGGAACTGTCAACATTCACTATCTAGATTGTATAATAAAAGGCTTCTTAAATTACTCTTTACCTCTCTGTTTAAAAGATTTCTATTTCAAAACCAAAAATATACAAACAAGGAGGTTCACTGAAGTATTATCTGTAATAGCCAAAGATTGGTAACAGTATAAATACCCATCAACAGGGGATAGCTAAATAGATCTGGATATAGTCATACAGTGAAATACAAAGAAACCAGTTAAAAAACGAAGGGTGGCTCAGTCGGTTAAGGTTCCAACTTTGGCTCAGGTCATGATTTCGCGGTCCGGGAGTTCGAGCCCCACATCCGGCTCTGCTGACAGCTCAGAGCCTGGAGCTTGCTTCGGATTCTGTGTTGCTCTCTCTCTGCCCCTCCGCCATTCACCCACCCCCCCACACACCACACACACACACACACACACTCTCTCTCTCTCTCTCTCAAAAATAAATAAACATTAAAAAATTTGTTTAAAAAAGGGGAAAAAAGAATGAAGGGCATACGTACTGTTAGGGAAATATCCTGAATACACTAGTAAGTGGGGGAAAAAAATCAAATTGGAAAATAGTATATATAGTATGACCACATTTTTGTTTAAAAAATCAATATAAATATATACAAATAACATTGTAATAAAACTCACACACTGTTTAAAAATGGTTACTTTCAAGAAATGGTGGACATTTCACTTCTTACTTTATATACTTTTGTTTTAAAGTCTGATAAAGAAGAATCTGTTTTGTTTCTGAAAGCTGAAATGTTTTCCTTACTGAGATATAACTGACATATAACATATTAGTCTCAGGTGTACAACATAATGATTCAATATGCGTATAGTTGTGAAATGATCACTACACAGTTACAAATTTTTCTTATGTTGAGATCTTTTAACTTCTACTGTCTTAGCAACTTTCAATTACACAATACAGTATTGTTAATGATAGCCACCATGTTACAACTCCCTAACTTATTCATTTTATAAGTGTTAAGTTGGTACACTTTTGAACCCCTTCTCCCATTTCTCCCACCCCCAGCTTGGCAACGGTCAATCTCTTCCCTGCATCGATGACTTCGGGGTTTTTTTGTTTGCCTGTTTATTTTTAGATTCCACATATAAGTCAGATCATACACTATTTGCCCTTCCTCTGTCTGACTTATTTCACTTAGCGCTGGGCTCAATGTCCATCTATCTGGTCCCAAATGGAAGGACTTCCCTTTTTGAGAACTTTAAAAAAAATTTTTTTTATGTTTATTTAATTTTGAGAGAGCACAAGTGGGGGAGGGACAGAGAGAGAGGGAGACACAGAATCCGAAGCAGGCTCCAGGTTCTGAGACGCAGACAACACAGATGCGGGTCCCAAACTCTGCAGCCGTAAGATCACGACCTGAGCCAAAGTCAGACGCCCAACCGACTGAGGCCCCCAGGCTCTGAGCATTTACTATATGCCAAAGTGCATGTACTCCGAACCTTCCCTACTCTGAACAAATCTATGGGTACATATTATGCTCATTTGAACTCACTCCCTTCACTTGAAGAGAAGGAAGACGAGGAAGTGGATGCTCTTATAGGTGAAATCACTTGCCTTAACTCACACAACTAAGTTGCTCAGTGGGTTGTAACCTGCAATTCTGTGTCAGCCCACCACTCCGGTCACTAGGGTGAAGAACGGCAGCACACACGGCATGCACCAGATGTCCTTACGGTGACGCAGTGAGAAGCAGGAGCTGGGCCACTCACCCCCCCGGTGACACAGCTGAATGACGTGCCCATGCTCCAGCCATCACGATGGCGTATCTACATTATATCTTGACCTGGCTCCCTCATAGGGAGGCACTGAAAGAGGACGTGACGGGAAAGGTGGTTTCCCTCCATGTCTTCCCCACAGCCGCTCCACACAGAGAGAGGCCGGCATGGCGGCAGAACGCTCCCAGCCCGACCAAACCCCGGCAGGGTCACCCCTGCATGAAAACCACAGAGCGCAATCCTCCGAGCAGGAGGGATGCTCTTCCACACACTGACTGTGGCTCTCTTCCCTGTTAATGCGGAAAGCGTTTCGGCATGGTAGTAAACTCTCAGATCCCACTTCCGGAAAGGAGTCTCTACCCAGCTGCAGGTGCAGTTATCGGACAGCCACCTGCTAGCTTCCTCAGGGACAGAAACCTGAACTTTCCACTGAGGCACCTGCCACTGACTGAGCAAGACAGTGGGTGAGAGGCCTGGCCCTTCGCCTTGTACGGGACTCCGCTGGTCGGCCGTCTCTGCCGAGCGAGCCCAGTGAGGCCGCAGAGCCTCTATCAGATCTGCGCCGTGGTCTGACGCTCCCCTCCCCCGGTACTGCTTCCTCCCCCTTTTCATTCATAGATGTTACTCTGCAAGTGCACCCCACAGAATTCAACCCTTAACAAGGATCCTCCGGACTGACTTACGCACTAAGATACTTCTAAGATCTGTAAATAAACTGGCCCACTAAAAGAACAGGTGCTCATACTAATAACTGAGGTCAAGGGAACGGGGTGCTCAACAATAACAGACAAAGGGGGCTGGGTTCTCTCTCCCGAGAGGAGGGAGATCATGGACCCTTACCTGGTCGAGGAAGGCCTGGTAACACTGCTATGATTAACAGCAGAGGGCTGGGAACGAGAGACAAGGCACAGAAGGAATTGGCCCAGATGGGAAACAGGATGGGTTTAAAGTCACAGAAACCTGGTTCTCAACCCAGAGTTTACCCCGTACTGCCGGGCGACCACGAACAAGTTCATGACCTACCCTAGGCCCTGGTTTCTCCCTCTGTAAAACTGCTCTGAGCTGCTCAGATGATTAAAGACAAGAAGCCCAGAACCTAGCAAATAGTAAGTGCCTCCTTTTTTCCTACAATCGGTCCAGGAGGGAGATATAGAGGAGTTAGGCGAGGACTAAAGCCTGATCACCCAGGCTCAGGAAAGAAGTCTAACAGGGAAATAAGTTGGCCTTGATCCACATTAAACGTGGGGATCCATGTTAAAGCAAAACTGCTATTTCCAGTCCACTTGGGCTTTGTGCCGACATCTTCCCAGAAGCGGGAAAGGTCTGCAGTACCCGTACTCTTACTCAATCACCATTGGCCAGTGGCACCTACCAGTGAGAAAACTGGGCAGGAAACTGGCTATAGGCTATGGACAGGGAACACATTTTTCTCTGTTTAAAACTTACTAGCCGACTTTCACTTTCAAGTCTGGGATCCAAGGACTTTGGAAACCGTTACTCCATCATAACAACAAGGAAAACCGCTGAACAAACTGAAAACATCGACAATTCTTAGATCCATCGGAGAAATGAAACTTCACAGTCAAGTGCTGCACCAAAATTGGAGAAGAGGGCGGGTGATTAAAAGAAATAACAACTTGCCATGAGCAGAAGCCTCCACGAAGGCTAGCCCCGGATGGGAAAACTCTAATCTGAGGTGGCTCAGTGTGACCAAGTCTGAGAGTTACAAATTCCAGGGGGAGCCACTCATGGTTTTGAGAGTTTACCTCCAGGACCTGTAGCCCATCCTCACAGTGAAAATCAAAGAAAAAACCTCTCATGCTTCTGGAAGAGGAGCAGAAAAGTAACCACCCTGAAATACACCAGAGCTTTCTATTCTTTAAAAAAAAAAAAAAAAAAAAAAAAAAAGCCTGCCCTCAGGAGAAACTATTTAACCAGAGCCTAATGTATCAGGTTTCATGGAGCCTCTCTGATGCAGGGGGAAAATATCCAATTCTGGGCCCCTCTATGCATTTTGTCTGGCCTAAGTACAGGATATACAGATATACTAAGAGGCATTCGTGAAATTCACATCCCAGGGCACAAGCGCCCTAAAAAAGCTAATCACAGGACTCTATAGTGCTGCTTCTCCCCTGACGCCTCACTCCCACGCCACTAAGGGCCTATTTATTACCCAAGCACCTCTTACCCAGTACATCAAGTTCAGCTTTCAAAACACCGCAAGGCAAACTAAAAGCCAAAAAAACACAGTCTAAAGACACAGAGCTAGCATCAGAACCAGACCAAGATATGACAGGGGCATTGGAATTATCAGACCAGGAATTGCAACAACCATGATTAATATGCGAAGGGCTCTAATGGAAAACATAACACACGAGAACATATGGGTTATGTAAGCAAAGAGATGGAAATTCTAAGAAAAGAACCAAAAAGAAATACTAGATATCAAAAACACTCTTAACAGAAATGAAGAATGCCTTTGATGAGCTCATTAGCAGACTGAACACAGCTGAGGGAAGAATCTCTGTCTGAGCTTGAGGGTTTAATAGAAGCCTCCAAAACTGAAAAGCAAAGAGAAAAAGGACCAAAAAAATCAATAAATATAACAGAATATCCAGGGACTGTGGGACAGCCGCAAAAGGTGTAACGTAGGTGTAACGTAGGTGTAATGGGGACACCAGAAGGGGAAGAAAGAGAGAAACAGAAAAAATATCCCAGCAATGACTGGGAATTCCCCCCAAAATCACATCGGATGCCAAATCCCAGGTTCAGGAAGCTCACAGAACACAAGCAGAATATAGGACCAACAAACAAATAAACAACACACACACAGGCATACATCATATTCAAACTGCAGGAAATCAAAGGTAAAAAAAAAAAAAAGAAAAAGAAAAAGAAAAATCCCTGAAAGAAGCCAGAGGCAAAAAACACCTAACCTATAAGGAGCCAAGATAAGAAGTACATCTAACTTCTCCTCGGAAACATGAGCAAAAAGGGAGCAGACTAAAATATTTAGAGTTGAGAGAAGAAACAAACAAACAAACAAAAAACACCAGCCTAGAATTCTATACCCTATAAAATGATCTTTAAAAAGTGAAGGAGAGGGGCACCTGGGTGGCTCAGTCCGTTTAGCTCTTAATCTCAGCTCAGGTCATGATCTCACAGTACATGAGATCTGGCCCTGCTCTGACAGCCCAGAGCCTGCTTGGGTCTTTCTCTCTCTACATCTCTCCCTCCCTCTCTGCCCCTCCCCAGCTCCCATACATGCCACTAGCTCTATAAATAAGTAAATAAACTTTTTTTTTAAAAAGTAAGGGAGGGGGCACCTGGGTGGCTCAGTCAGCTAAGCTTCTGACTTCGGCTCAGGTCATGATCTCATGGTGGATGAGTTTGAGCCCCGCATCGGGCTCTGTGCTGACAGCTCAGAGCCTGGAGCCTCCTTCGGATTCTGTGTCTCCCTCTCTCTCTGCCCCTGACCTGCTCATGCTCTGTCTCTCTCTGTCTCTCAAAAATAAATAAATGTTAAAAAAAGAATTTTTTACTAAAAAATAATAAAAAATTAAAAAGGGAGAAATAATGATTTTCTCTGACAAAAAGTTAAGAAACTTGTTGCCAAAGGAACAGCCTTAACAAAATTAAAACAACAGAAGTCATGCAATGTCTCCTCTCAGATCACAGTGGACTTAAAACCTAGAAAGCGAGAACAGAAAGATAGCTGTGAAACCCCAAAATATTTGGAGATTAAACAATACATTTCTAAATAACACATGAGATCAAAAAAGAAATCTCAAGAGAAATTCCAAACTATTTTAAACTAAATGAAAGTGAACACGGAACTGACATTTGTGGGACGCAGTGAAAGGTATACTTAGAAGACGATTTACAGCATTGAATGAATATATGAGAAGAGATCAAAAACCAATAATCTAAGTTTCTACCTTAGGAAACTAAAAACAAAAAAAAAAACAGGTGTGAATTAAACCCAACGTAAGTAGGAGGAAAGAAATAATAAAAATTAGAGCAAAAATCAATGAAATTGGAAATAGAAAAACATTTGAGAAAAATCATCAAAATCCAAATCTGTTTCCTGGTAAAGATCAATACAAGGCATGAGCCTCTAGCCAGGCTAACTACAATTTACTGGTCCCTGGGAGGGAACCCCGATGTTTGCCTCAGAGTGCCAATCCATGAGCAACCGCTTGTGCCAGCAGGTTGACAAAAACACTACATCGTTTCCTTTCTGTCATCCATTCAGTCAATTAAAAAAACGAAAACAAACAAACAAAAAAACACTAGTGATGAGCTATCTACCATAGCTCATCAGGCACTAGCTTAAAACAGGCACTGTTTTAAGAGCTTGGGATGTATCGATGAGTAACAAACAGAATAAATGAATGAGCTGTATAGTACATTAGAAGGTACTAAGTGGAGAAAAAGGGCAGAGAGAATTAGGAGTTATGAGTATTTCTATTTTCATACGAATGTCTGTGTGTGTGTGTATATGTACATATATATGTATATATATATATATATATATATATAAAGCAAATACTTTATTTTCTTCCCTCTCTTGCCGCCTATCAACAGACATAAGATGTATTAATACTAGTTTACATCTGAGTATTTAAGAGACAGAGTATCAAGGGGAAGAGTGACCATCACCCAGGGATTCTGTGTCCTCTTCTGTGGGAAGAGCTGGCATGTTTTTGGCTACGTGCCGGATAACTGGATCATATTTAGTGGAAGTATGACTTTGTTACTGTCTTTATCTGGAGATTAAGTATGGTTTAAGTAAATGTGTATGGCAAGCTGACAAGGCGTGAACTGTAATGGTTAGTGTTACATGTCGACTTGGCTAGGCCGTGGTACCCAGTTATTTGATCAAACACTAATCTAAGCATTCCAGTGAAGGAATGTTGGAGATGTGATATCCACAATCAGCCAATTTTCAGGAAATCAGATGATACCCTATAATCTGGATGGACCCTGTCTAATCAGTTGAAAGGCCTTAAGACCAGAACTGAGGGAGAAGAAATTCCATCTGTAGACTTTGGCATCAGATCCTTCCAAGAGTCAAGGAAGTTGGCCAAGCTGCCCCCAAAATTTTAGACCTCCCTAGCCAGTCCCCACAATCACATAAACCAATTCCTTGCAATAAATCTCTTAATATACAAATATCCTAGTGGTTCTGTTCCTCTGGTAGAACCCTGATTCAGGTAGCCACCCAGAAAAAATGACATTTGAGCAAAGACTTGGAGTTGGTGAAGGAACTGCCTCACAGATCCCTGGGAGAAAAGCAGGCCTGGTGTGTGCAAGGAACAGCAAGCAGTGTGGCTAAGAGTGAGAATAAGCAAGGCAGAGAGCAGCCCGAGAGGAGGTTGCTTTATTAACCAAAAGAAGCAACAGGGAAAGTGCAGGCTGTGAACAAAAGGTCTCCTTTCTTATTCTCTCTTATACTAAGCCCACATCACGACCAAACGCTATGCTTCCTAATGCCTCTCCTTCTCTAACCTGACACAGATGAATCCTCCCATTCCCACTACCGGCCAACGCTTTGGGATGGCCGCAAGGAGATCTTCTGTAGTTAAGTCATCTGACATTCAGTGCACCTGTGCACAGCACCCCCTGTGAGCCACACTGTGCTGCCAGTTTCTCTCTTAGGAGGCCAGGAGTCAGGAGTCAGGCCAGAAAGGGCGCTGGCATCTGAGCAAGGGTCAAGAACTGAGTGGCCACCACCAGGCAGAGAGACAGCATACACGGTCATCTCTGGGTAAAATGGGAGCTTCCTGTGTGTGCAAGGTATAATGGTCCACCCAGGCTGAGTTAAAAGAATGAGGACCAGGCACCATCGAAGGCAGATAATAAGTGATTTGGATGCAGAACCCCCAAAAACAGAGACCAGTAATTTGGGTACATTAAGCTACTTTGTCTAGGCATCCTAGCCTCTCATTTGTCCCAGTAAAAGGGAGAATACCACCTGTCACAGGTTTTCCTTAATACAAAGGTACCAGAACAATAATAATTTCAAGTACATGTATTAACCTGTAAAAATATGCATGATTACAGAAAGGGAAGAAAAGGTAACACAACCATATCAAATATATACATTGATTCTAGGATACATCTGAACTTCATAAATATTAACATGAAAAAGTGTATTTATTAGGCTTTAGGAAAGATGATATACACAAAGAAAAGAGTTCAAGAATGCATATAAAAATTATAACAAAGCCATCTGGTTAGCAAGATGACAGGTTATGTTTTTCTTTTTGCTTCCTGTACCTTTTTTTGCCCCTCTAATAATATGTATTGCTTGAATAACAAAATTGTTCATGGTTTAGAAGTAAAAACCCCTTCATGTCTAGCCCTTCTGGCTCCTTCCCTACTCCCTCAAGTGAAGTGGCACCTGTACCCTCAATAAGTTAGCATAGAGCTGTTTGCAGGCCCCTTTTACAAACGGGAAAGCACAAAGCTCAAAGGAGTTAGGTCACTTTCCCAAAGTCACTCATCATGGTGTGTAGCCCAGCCAAGACACGAGTCTGAGGGTCCTGAAGGTCCCTTCCAAACCACACGGTTCAAGATGAGCTGACCCCTCACCCTTACCTCAGCCAGGCGGGAATGCTTGTGGACGTTCTCGCCTTTCTGCACGCTGGGAGCCAGCTGCTGCAGGACCCCCCTGCTGCTCGTCAAGGCTCTGGTCAGCCGAGCGAACTTCCCCCAGCCTGGAGCATGTGGAGGAGAGAAAGGACAGTTTCAACCACGTCCTGAAGGTCATGGACGTTCACACCACAAGTTAGGCTGTCGGAAGCACACACACCCATTGTCCTCCCGGGCTCCCAAGAATCATTCTGCCATTCCTCCCAGCCCAGACCCGCTGCTCAGAAAGGCACCTAGACAAATTTGTGTAGCGATTTACTCTTCCCCTGAACTTTCACCCTATCCTAATCATAGCTTTGTGACGTAGGTAGAGCAGGTTTTAGTACGGATTTACAAATAGGGAAACTGAGGCACAGACTGCTTAGATGACTACAGGGTCCAGAACCCAGATGTTTCTACTCTGGCTCAAGGCTTTTCTGCCAGATAATACCAGGCAATTGAGACATCTCTCAGACTTTGACTGGGCTCAGGCTGCTCCCAACCCCCACTTAGTCTGATCTAGTAGAGACCAAGCTGGTTCCAAGTGTTATGTGGAAAAGCCAGTTAAATGGCTCTCTCATGCAATACATTCTCCAAAGCCAGGGAAATGAGAAATGAATCTAATCCCTAGGCAGGTCAGGGAGTGGGGGAAGCACGGGCATATTTTAGTCTGCTCTGGGAGGGGGGAAGGGCAGTTGCTGACAGGTTCCCCAAATAACAAGAACCCCAAAGAGCCTAGTTTGAATTTGGAGCAAGAAAATCTAGACACAAGTCCCATCTCTGCCTCCAGCTTGCTTTATGATCACCAACCAGTCATGTAAGTTGCCTTAAGCCTTATCTGTAAAATGGAAATTCAAGTTAGCTGCCTAAAGGCAGGGTGCATTTTGCCTGGTAAAACGAAAGGGCCAAGTTTATGGGGCTTTGGTTAGTGGGCTAAAACAGAGGCTATCCGGAGGCCTCCTTGGCACTCTGGACCAGCTCCTCCAGCAAATGTAAAATACTGATCTTTTTCCAATCCAGCCCCCTCCACACCACAGAATCTAAGACATATGAGTGATCTTTACTGCATTTAAAGGTCTCCAAAGAGTACTATCCATTCCGATACCCAACGACCCAACTCCTCTTCGTCAAGGTTATGACCATGGCAATGGCCTCGTGAGACCCATGAAAGCCTATCAGGGTTCTCAAGACCAAGCTTGTGGTTGAGGGGTTCCAAAGACCTAGCTGTGGAGTAGACAGCAAGTAAACAGAGTATCCAACTCTTTTTACATGGCGGCTAAAAACAGGACTAGGTGATTTTTTGTTTGTTTGTTTTTAACCCTTAGTGTTTAGCAGTATCCAACACCTTGCAGCAGACATCGGTTCTGCCAAATTCTACCCTGGAGCATCCTTCCAAGATAGACTTGGAATCTAGAGAAATGAAGTTGAGCAGCAGAATGGCCCTTTTTTTGCACAACCTTTAAGAATCATGATCTGGATAAATTTTTGTCAACATGGCAAGAAGAGCAAATCGGTGCTTTATTATCTTATTCCAGAAGTTCTAGGCTTTAATAAAAGACAGTGGCATTTTCATCCATCCTGATGCCATTAAGCTGAGAAACAGGACTGCCAGAGTCAGCTTGAAAAGAGACACATGGTGGTCAGGCGGTGGGGGTCCCATTAATGTTAACAGGAGGGGATGGTCCAGACTCTGCGGGTGTTTGACATCTCCCCCAAATGTACCATTTATGAAGCTGCTCACTGGAATCTGCTTTTGTGAACTGTGAACCAGATTTTTTTTAAGTCTCTTTCAGAGTTAGGCTCTCTTTCAGCTCCAAACAAAATTGGAATTGAATTCTACAAAGCTTTTTAAGAACAGAAAGTATATTTTTCAACCAGGCAAAACATAGTTGTGCATGCAGACATCAACAAGGGCTCTGCAACCCCCAACCTAACTCACAACCCACCCTTCCACTACCATCACTACTGCCACCACCATGACCCATTCTCTGGGACCAATGATAAGAAGGAGGTGGCAGGACAGATACCCCAGACCCTGCCTGGCAAGGAGCTCAGGGTCCTGGCCCATCAGCTGATCTAGCACAAGGGATGAAAAGAATGCCCTGGACCTCTGGGCACTTCCCCAGGCTCAGGCTAGCTCTGAAACCTTTCTAAGAATGTGGCTCTTAAGGGAGCTGGCTCTCAGCTGCCTCAGTGGATGGCATGGGAAGATGCGTGGGTGTTGGATGGGGAAATGGACAGGCGGTGTGAAATTCTCCGTCACATCTCTACCAGGATGGGCTCTGCCTGTTCTGACGGAAGGAAATAAAGTTCTCCCTCAATTTCCACCCTATGTTCTCCTTTCTGAACTACAGATACTTTCTAATGGGAATCATTGCCTGGCCAGATGAAAAAACTTCATTCATTCATGTATTAATTCTATAAATATAATTGCTATATACCAGGCATAGTGCTAGCTACTGGAGATACTAAGACAAATAAGATACAGACTCTGGCCTTGAAGAGCATGCACCCTAGTAGGAAAGACTGACAAATTTTAAAAGCCATGACATAATGAGCTAAGTTCTGTAACGGAGATGAGTCTAGGATGCTATAGTCAAGACTGTCCAAAGAAGGCATATCTAATGCAGGTTTGGGATGCTTCCCAGAAGGGGTTACAATACACTAGGGCTAAATTTTGAAAGATGAGTAGGAATTAAAAACACAAGAAGGAAAAGACAACATTGCACACAGAAGGAACAGCACCTACCAAAGCGAAATCATAAATCAAGGTAACATGTCAGTGAAGAGTAAGGCATCCCAAACAGCTGGATGAAGGAAGCATGGCTGGTGGAGAGGAGGAGGATGTAGACGGTGGCCTGAAGTGATGTTAAAGTGGTCGTCGGGGACAGGTGGAGAAGAACTTTGGTGGTAACAACTTAAATAGCAAGCTGAGAAATCTGAACCTCATCCTGAAACCCATGGGAAAACAGGGAGGAGTTTAAATATGGGGGAGGGGGAAGAAACATTTTGATTTCACTTTAGAAAGACAGAATGGTGGGTGCCTGGGTGGTTCAGCCAGTTGAGCGTCCAACTTCAGCTCAGGTCATGATCTCAGAGTTCCTAGGTTTGAGACCCACATGGAGGGTAACACTGACAATGCAGAGCCTGCTTTTGATTCTCTCTCTCCCTCTCTCTCCAGCTCGTACTTTCTCTCTCTCAAGAGACAAACATTTAAAAGAAGAAGAAAGACAGAATGGTAATGTGAATGGTAGACTTTAAAAAACAAGGTTGATAGGGGTGCCTGGGTGGCTCAGTTGGTTAAGCATCTGACTTCGGCTCATGTCATGATTTCACAGTTCATGAGATCGAGCCCCATGTCAGGCTCTGTGCTGACTGCTTAGAGCCTGGAGCCTGCTTCAAATTCTGTATCTCCCTCTCTTTCTCTGCCCCTCCCCAGCTCACGCTCGCTCTTACACGTGCTCTCTCTCTCTCTCAAAAATGAATAAAAACATTTTTAAAAATTAAAAAACTAAGTTGGTAGATAAAAGACCAGTTAGGATCCCAGGCAAGAGACCCTGTACCCCTGGACAATACTGTGGCCCAGGCCAGGCAACAAAGGGACCTTGAGAACAGCTACAGAGATAGGATCAACAGAACTCGGTGAACAACACTGAGGCAGCCTCTCGGTTCCTCGTTTGAGTGACTGGGGTGAGAGCCACGCAAGGAGATTAAAAACACATAAGAGGAGCAAATGGATTGTATGGAAGATACCGTGTATAATTTGGACCAAAGCCATCAGGAGAAACATTCCTGGAAACAACGAAGCTCCTGCCGTCCAAAAGGCCAAACGCGAGGAGACAACCCAACGAGAACCTAGCTCAAGATGATCTTCCTTGGGGGAAGCCCAATGGTCATTTTCCATGAGGAAACTAAGGCAGCTCCTCCATCAAGGAAGCCTTTCCTGAATCCTGCCCTACCACCAGCAGAACGGCCCACACCCTCCTTTGTACACTCCACTCTGCCTTAGACGGACTTCTAGCTCTTCAGCACACACACTTACTGGGTGTCTTTCGGGTGAAAGGGGGTGGGCAGGAAGGGAAGAGGGTAGGGTGGGCATGAAAGGAGAAGAAGGACAGAAGGAAGGGAGCACAATATGCAACCTAGCAGCCAGCTAAAAAGCACTCACTAGGTCCTTTCTCCATTCTGGGTAAGGACAACCATTTCCCCCTTCCTTCACCACACAATGGCTACTGGTTTCAACTGGAGTGAGCCCTTCACTAGGCTTCTTTAGCCCACAAAGCCCTGTGTTTCCCTGGGCCAGAAGGAGAGATGACTCTAGGAAGAGATGAAATTTTAGCTCGTCCAAGGATAAGTCCAGAGATATGAGAAAAGACAGACATATAGGCCCCTCCCCTGGGAAATCATGCCAAGTCACTTTGAGCAGAAGTTGCAGAGGACTGCTGTAAGGTGCCCTGACCTCAGTCGGGAGGCTGCAAGGCCAGGCTTGCCCTTATCTGCAGAGTCACAGATTCTCTTAGAGGAGCTAGTGCCATAACCCAACATACACAAGAGCACAGAGGACACCGAGGACCAAGATGGATAGTTGGTGTGGACGCTGCCCAAGCACCCTCAAGTCTTTCTCTCCTGGTCTTTTCCCTATCATTGTAGAAATAACCAAAAATCTAGGGCGGCTTCTTCGAGAAGCAGCCACTAAATCATCACCTTTTCACCATCCTAAGGGCAGAGGGATAAAATGTTAATATTGAAGGGGCCGAGGGTCCCTGTGGCTTGTATCCACTGCCAGGTTTCTTTCCCAAGAGTGCCTCATGAATATCCCACAGGAAGACATAAGGACAAGGGTCAGCAGTTATGGCAACTTGCCAGAGCCCTCGGCCCTGAATATTCTCAATCTTTGGCCTTTGAAAATCTCCTCTGGAGTTTTACATTCCTTTAGTTTATCTGAATCTGGCTCAAGTTTAACTATGTAGCACTAAATATATGCGTCTCTGAAAATGAATTCGCTCCTTCATTGTGAGACTATTTGGTAGAATAAGAGACAAAACAAGAGGGGTAATTCATCCTCATCCTTTGGGGAGCAATGCAGAGAGCAAACTCTGAGCCTTACCATCTAATTCTTCTCTACCCACTTGCCCAAGTCTCCTGACTCAGAAGTGAGAATAGGACAGAGAAAAATATCCTACAGCCCCACTACCAATTATCTATAATAACAGAAAAGTGAGAGATTCGATTCTCATTTCAGCCAAGAATTCCCATCTATTCTGTCATTCTGACTTCAAATACACACATACACACACACACTCTCTCTCTCTCTCTCTCTCTCTCTCTCCCCAGAGCTGCTACTGAACAGCAAACCTAGGTCGACTTGCATTTCCTGTCTAAAGTAAGGTCCTGAGGACACCTTTTGTCAGAGAGCAAGGGAAGTAGTCAAAAGATGGACAGAAAAGAGATAAGGAAGTCAGGTCCCTAAATCATTCATAAAATGGAGCTTGATAGCTGACACGCTAAAGGAAAAAGGGGTCTGGGGCAGCCCAATCACTCGCCAAAGGGGAATTACGTTGTGTCAGATGCTAAAATAGTCCAATGCAGGTTACCCCGTGTGTTTACCACTTTGTGGGTTGTTTCCAGGAAAATGTTGGGCGCCGAGTGGCTTTCTCGCGTCACTACTGGATGCACTTACCCCACTCTGAAGCCCCGAAGTTAGGCAGTGCATGATCGGAGAAAATAAAGTCATTTTAAAGACAATTTGAGCACAGTTGACTAAAAAGAAGGCTAATCTGACCTTGGGAAACATCTTGTGCTGCTATGCCAAAGAGCAATTCTCTGGAGATTTCTGGGGTTTGGGATAATCCACCCTTCCAGTCCATCTCAAAAGTGAATTCTGAACAAGCCCGGGTCAGCAAGACTTCTGAGACTCTTAATGCTGACTGAGGTGCTGTACTGAAAACACAGCAGGACCTGCCAGAACCTCCCAACGTGAGAGCACATCCCAGAAGAAATGTCAAGTCAGGAGAACAACCCAGCCACACGGCATCGTATTTTCCTAGATACGATCCTTGCAGCCAGAACTGCAGTTTTACAACTAACGAGGCCTGGAGAACTATCATGCTTTTCTATCGTAAACGGACTAATGTAAAATTTGACCTTGTCCCAAGTAGACTACCAAATCAAAGTCGGCCAGGGGCACAGTGACATCAAAGTGGGAGGGTCTAAATATACCCGTCATGGCATTTAAAATGGACAGGCTTATAAGGTCATGTCTTGGAGGAGACATTAAGCATGGCCCATTAGCAGCACTCCTACAGGAGTACTGCGGCATGCGTGCGCGCGCACATACCAAAACTCTCATCAGCAAGGAAATGCATCATTGAGGCAGGTTAAATGAAATGGAGCATTTTTTTATTCCTGGAAAATAAACCTAGGCGAGTCTCACCGCGACACTGTTTTATCTCTTCTTTCATGCTTCGTACGAACCAAATGCAGACACCTGGGCGGCACATTCTCTGTTGGTATGTCTTTCCTACTAAACGATACTTGCACGTCACCCCAAAATGTTCCCATGATGGTGAAACTCGAGCATGCGGACTCAACCAAATCACATTACTTTAAGTCTTTAAGAGAAAACTTGCAAAAACAAATGTCAAAATATCTGCCTGCCTTTAAAATAAAACCTGTTTTATTCAGTTAAAAAAAAAAAAAAAAAAGCCAGTGGCCTTTCTGGATGGCAGCAGGGCAACCCTCAATTATGAGGGAGTTTATCAGCATGTAATCCCCATGGCACTGAGGAATCCTCAAGTCAGAAACCAGAAATCAGGGAATCACAGACCTGCAGCAGAAAAAGGAGACTGCAGGAGGCTGAAGCACTGGCTGAGAAACTTGACATCTACGGCCATCTTAAAATCAAAAGGCAGGCTGAAATAAATTTGCTGGGTTATCAGATAGTTTAAAAAAATAGGATGCGCTGGTCTACACAGCGTTGTGCTCTGAACTCTATAAATGTGATCATCCACACGCGCTAGGGGACGCAGCACCCACATAATGCGTTTTCCTTCCTCCTCTAAGGCACATTTTAACAATCACAATTTTGTCACGTCAGGAATAATACTCCCCAGTTTCACTCTTCCCCTGGGCTCCTCTCGCATCTCTCTGCTGCATCTTGGGAAACTGCAAGGGGCAGAGTTCTCAGAGAGAGCAGGAAAATCAACCACAGAGCCAAGGAGCACTGCAACAGAGAAGACAGCCTCTTGGCTGTCTCGCGTGCATGCTACGAAAGAGGGGTGGAAGAGAGGGCTGTGACATCCCTTAATCCCAAACCTCTGGGAATCACAGGCCATCTTTTTGTACATCTGATTAGTGGGACCTCTTCAAGAGTATAGCTATTCTAGAAATTCTGAGTCATACCCTTCCTTGGCCCCCAGTGCTATTCAAACGATATATGCGCATGACATGGCTGAAGTGAATGTTAAAATCTGTGGTCACAAGCTAAGCAAATGACCCATATGGAAAGGCTACTCAAGACCCTGGCCTCATTAATACCATGTTTCCAATGAATTCGCCAGCCACAGACTTAGCTCCATCAACCGCAGAGGTAGAGATGTCAGTCAAATCTAACAAAGTTTATATACAAGTAAGATGAATGTGGCCATGGACTGCCTCATTTGCATGACTGACATCTGTCCTAGAACACCTAAAAAGACTCTGCTGATACCAAAGGTGCCCAACTGTCTAACCTTTACTGGAAAGGGTTAAGCTAAAAAGATATAAAATTGATTCAAATGCTTTCCTAAACAAAGTTTTTTTTCCTCTCCCCTTCTCCCCCTTAATACATTCCAGAATGATATAGTGCTTTTACCCAACACAAATTCAGGTTTAAATCTTGATCTTTGTGCAGAGATTGCCTTGGCAACCTCATATTCTCTGTAATGGGAGTCACACCCACAGGGGGAAAAAAAAAAGGCATAAATGTTTTTGTACAAATCGGAATTACAAACCTTTACATGAATCATCCTCAATGGGCTGTTTGAATGCTGTTATGTCACTGAAAGTGCAAAGAAATAAAACCACTTTATCCTGTTCATTTCGAATGGGAGCAATTTTCACAAAGAACCACACAGGTGTCCCTGAAAGAAATATCAAAAGGTTGGTCAGTAATTTTCATTTTCATGTGAGGGGCTATGGAATAAAGACTTGGGAATGAATAGGTACACATATGAATTCATTTTTGAATGGTCTCATTCCTTTAGGTGCTGGGATATCATGCCATTAATTCCTCTTCTTGCTGGAATACAAAACTTTTGCAGTGACTATTCGGCAGGGATTTTCTTCAGTTCCAATAATTTTGTAAGTGTAGACCTCTTAAACCTTGCAAAATTATTAGAAAATGGGTCGAGAACCTCCTGATCTTATGGAAGGAACTAAGCTACGGGAACCTACATACTTACCTTAGACCATGCAGTGGACAAGTAAACACTAGAGACCAGGATGTGCATGGCCAACCACGGACAGCGGACCATGCAAACTCAAATTTCCATTGCTAAAGGGCCCTGCTGTCAAAATCCAGTTTGGAAATCCATCAGTTTGACTCACATGCTTAGTCAACCATGGGCCAAAAGCTACATTTCTAAGTATCTCCCCAAAATAAAGATCCAAAAGGTGAATACAATGGGGCAGACAACAACACAATGAGGAAGGAAGAGAACCACCACAGCGATTCTCCCAGCATAGGCTCCCTCAAAAAGGGAGGTCTAGGCAGCTTTAGGCTCTGATTACATTAGTGCTTTAGGAAGCTCAAACAATGTGTTTCAACTTCCAGCCCTTATTCCTGAGCGAAAATGGGGGATAAATGAGCTCTTCCAAAGCAGTGCCCTAATCCACACCAGGAGAAGGTGGGTGGGGCTTATCTAATTTCTCAAAGAGGGCATCCACTAAGGTATCTATGGCCATATATCTGCACAAAGTCCGTATCTGGCTTCCAAAAAATAATTAAGGAAACTATAGAGGACATCACAGCAAGCCACACCAATCGATTCTGTGATGCAAAAATTAAATGAGACACAAAGAAATGGTAAGTTTCTTCCCTACCTAGTTCTCATATCCCAGTTCCTTAAACATCATCTGGGAAATAAGAACTTAATAACTATTGGCTGAATTTTACATAACTGGGATAATGCTTTACACACTGTTTTATAATAACCATTTTCAAATTAAATACAGTAAGTATTTCTCCATGTTAAGAATTAGAGAAGCTTCCTATGTACCAGGTATGGTGTTCAGCATTTTACATATATTATTTTATTTCAAGAAGAGAACAAGCAAAAAACTCACTAAATCTTGGAGGTGGAAATAAATCCCCAAGATGTACCTGGGTCTCTCTGCTGGCAATCACAGCAAACTCTGTCCTATACTATGACATGGACAGACAGATGTCTCTGATTGACATTTGCTTTACAAATCCGGCTATACCACTTATTCATATGGAAGGATAAATAACCATAAAATATATAAACAGGCAGCAAATAGATCAAATGGGAATATATTCTCTTTAAAGCCTGATTATCTATGTAATCACCCATGGTTAATTTTAATCCTTTGTCCATTTCCCCTCTCCATAATTTTCAGCTGCCTGTTTCTGTGTGCTCACAGAAGACAAATAGGTTATAATGTCACCCTAAGAAAAAGGTGTTTCAAAAGGAAAATCCACGATACAAAAATCACAGATAGCATTCCAAAATCAAGAAGAATATGGCCTTTGAAACCCCGACTGTTTTTGAAAGGTCTGTGTTACTATTCCTCCCAGTCCCCTGCTCAGAACCTGTGGGTTTTACACCATTTTCAATTAAGCAACAGAAAGCTCAGAATAAGGTGTCACATCAAGTGAACCTACACACCCACAGCTCTCCATTATATCCTAGCTGGTGAGACAAAGAGCAAACAAATCAAAAAACCATTTTCTTTCTGCTCTAAAAAAGAAAAACAAAACAAAACAAAAAAAACTTAAGCAAGTTTTTTCAGATGGTAAACCAGAAAATACTACGAATTTATCAACCCAGTAAGGAATCAGATGAGAGGCCCCCCACTCATGAGGTCTTCTAACCCCAGGAGCCTCATCTTGCTGGAAGCCCTGGAGCCACAGCCTTCCCAGCTGCCACCTACAGGCCATCCACTGCCCTGTGTCAGCCGGGCTCAATGCCTGTGAACTTTTCCAGTTGGGACAGTGCCATTTAATCTTTATATCCCATTTACGACTTCCAGGCTTGAAGATGTTAACCCGCATCCCCCAGATCACGAGAGTCCCATTGTATTAGTCATGTTGGAAGGCCTTTTTCATTTTGCTAGAGTTCGAGCTCATCTTGGGCTCTCCTCATTTCTACAGGTCAATCTGTTTAAAGCTGTGTGCTTTTTTCCACCAAACTGTGCCCAATGATTCCTCCAGAAATGTTCCCTGAGCAAACACAGGCTATCCTGATCATTTCTTTTCAGTAAATAAATATGAATCTTATACCAAAACTTCACATAGTCAGTATCCACTGCCTTAGAGTTCATCTGAGCTGGTCAGTTGGGCTTGTTGAGGGAGGAAACTTCCTCTTCCCTGACTCGGTGTTTCCTCGTGGAGAGACATCTTTCGAAGGAACTCTCAGGTCCTTTCCCTGGGTTGGTATTTTGGGGGTCAAGAATTGAATATATGTAGCTCAACCACTTCTCCTCATCTGCGTTCTTAGAGCTGAATCTGCATTCTGCTCTGTGTCCGCGTCCTACAGATGTGAGGGGAGATGTCGAAAGGGCAGGGGAGGACTGGTAGAAGCCTGTGGTTTTCCAGTGCTACCTGTGTTGGGTACGTCCGTCTGATTCTAGAATTCACTTTTAGAAACTTTACTTGCACACAGACATAAACTACATTTTCTAGGATCAGCTTTACTGGTCATAAAAGTGATATTTTAACCTCCATTTGCCTGATTCCTGTATCTCTCTTGACTGATTCTGATCACAGGCAGGGAAAGAAAGTGCTATGGGTTGGTCCCCCTCAAACTTTGACAGTTGAGGACTCTTCCCTTAATCAGAGCATAATCCACTCTGGGGCAGGGTATCTGAAATACTGTCTCTGTATCATCACCCTGTACCCCTATTTAAATGGCACCAAGTACAATGTTTTCATAGGATCACATTAGCCCAGTATGTGGCTCGACTTCAGAAGGAGCCATTCTGGAGTTGTGAAACCCAACAACCTTGGGTTGGAACAACCAGGGTAGGAACTCTAGGAATGCCTGCTGAGTTTAAAGAAATAAATTCTACTTCCAGTGTCTTCACAGTCACTCAGGCCTGCCTCTCTCCCAAATTATCATTCCCTACAAAATCTAGGAAAGCAAGCGGAATGGGCTTAAATTTTTATTTCTGAAATTCTTTGAAAAGAGAACATGAGTCCCACCTAGGTGACACAGAACAGTAATTCCAACCTTTTAATCTTTTTTTTTTTTAATGTTTATTTATTTTTGAGAGACATAGAGGCACAGCGTGAACAGGGGAGGGGCAGAGAGAGAGGGAGACACCGAATCGGAAGCAGGATCCAGGCTCCGAGCCATCAGCACAGAGCCCAATGCGGGGCTTGAACTCACAGACCACGAGATCATGATCTGAGCCACAGTCAGCCACCCAACCGACTGAGCCACCCAGGCGCCCCCAACCTTTTAATCTTAAGAGCAAAGAATTTTTAGCTAATGAAACATTACTCAAAGTCTTAATATATGAAACAGTTGCTTCAAGCAAACGCAGGCTGTCCAAAGCCTGGAGCCCCACTCCGTTTCTCTTCCATCCCTCTGGATGCCCCCATGGAGCTGCCCAGAGGCAGAGGCCAGGGATCGCTCCAAGAGCCCAGATTCTGGAGTAGGATTCATTCCACCAAGATAAAGAGAGGCAATGCACGCACAAATATTCACACATACAGACACAAAGTCAGGAAGATGAGATTAATCAGGAAAATTCTGCCTCTGCACCCAAGTGGCTGTAGCGGGAAAATCGAGAAAAGCAAGTATTTGATGTCCTGTTTCTATAAAAAGGACAAAGGGTGACAATAAATAAAGGAAGATCAATGTGCAAACCCAGGAAAAACCTAGCAAAGGCTGATGGCACAGGCAGCTGCTGCTGGGACAGCCGGTCTTTCCTGGCTGGAAGTGCCAGTGGAGGGGCAGCCCCCGGTCAGGCTCTTCCTCCTGGTCACCCTGTGATTCTCATCCTTTACTAGCTCCCTTGGGTCATGGAGTAATGAACCTGACAACTTGACTTGGATATGAGGTTTCTCAACCCCAACAGTCAGATAACAAAACAGCAAAGCTCAGAAGTACAAGAGATGTTTTGGCCACCGTCAGGCTTCCTCCTACACTGGGCCTCCTCCCAAGTACTCTCTGTAACCAGGCAGCCAGGCAGCCAGGCCATATTCCACATCAACAGAACGGACCATGCCACTATCACTGGCTCATGGGAAGGGCTGCGTGAGCCATTCAGATAGATCCAGAAACTAGAGCAGGGCATGGCGGCTGCCCCAGGAAACAGACCGACTGGTCTCAGGGCAGACAAATGACAAGTACGGAGAGTATGAGAGAGCACCAGGGGAAGCAGTGGCCACTGGCCATTAGAACATCTGATTGGGACTCCCAAACCCGGGGTTGGAGCCCTATCTCTCAGTTTATCGTATGCCTTGGCCATGTCACCTTAACCTCTTAGAATCGGCTTCCTCATTTGCAAAATAGGGATAACAGACTCACTTTAGATTTAGTAAAACTATACACATGTCTGATACATTCCTCCCTTCCTTTTAAATTCGTCGCCTGTAAGATTGAAATGTTCGATCTCACCTCACAAAGGTGTTTGGATGACTTAAAAGAGAATATATCTCAAGGTTTCAGTGAAACTCCAAAGCTGCCTCTGCCTGTTCTGAGAAAGGGGGCCAGTCTCAAACATGAGGGAAAAGCTAGAAAAATCAATGCTTAAGCCTCAACACATTCAAATTTGATTGAAGAGCAAAACACAAAACCTAAATAAATGGAAAGAGTTACACTGTTTGTAGATGAGAAGATTCAATTTTGTAAGATGGCAAACCTCCCTGTTTAATATATAAATTTAATGCAATTTCAATCAGAATCTCAGTTGTTCTTTGTTTGTTTCTCTCGGAGTTTGATGAATTGAAATTCAATTCAAGTAGAAAAATAAAGTAGAAGAAGGGCCAAGAAATCTCTGAAATTTTTTGAAAGAAAAATAGTGACAAGGACTACGTACCACAGCTGACCCTTGAACAAAACAGGTTTGAGCTGCACACATCAACTTATACCCCGATTTTTTTTCTATAACTACAGTACTGTAATATATTTTCTCTTCCTTATGATTTTCTTTGTAACATTTTCTTTTCTCTAGCTTACTTTAAAAATATAGTCTATAAGACATATAATATTCAAAATATGTTTTAACTATTTATGTTATTGGTAAGGCTTCCAGTCAACTATAGGCTATTAGTAAGTTAAGTTTTTGGTGAGTCAAAAGTTATACCCAGGTGCACCTGGGTGGTTCAGCCAGTTAAGCCTCTAACTCTTGATTTTGGCTCAGGTCATGATCTCACGGTTTGTGAGTTTGAGCGCCTCGCCGGGCTCTGCACTGATGGTGTGGAGTCTGCTTGGGAGTCTCTCTCTCTCCCTCTCTCTCTGCCCCTCCCATGTGCTTGCTCTCTCTCTCTCTCTCTCTCTCTCTCTCTCTCTAAATGAATAAATAAACTTAAAAAAAAAAAAGTCCTGGGGAATTGATGCCTTAAAAAAAAAGTTATACCCATACTTTCAACTGCAAGGCCTTTTGGCACCCCTAGCCCCGCACTGTTCAAAGGTCAACTGTACAAACTAAAAGCCAGGGGCACTGGCCCTAAAATAACAATATCATTCACTGAGTGCTTACAGTGGAGCCCAGTCCTGACACACTGTGGTTTACTTCTCATAGCCCCACCATGAGATGAACTGCAACTATATCATCCCCCACTTTTAGGAACCCAAGTGGGAGGGCATTTTAATCAAACTCACATAGCTAATAAGTTACAAAAGGACTCCTGGGAAAGGTGAGGAGAGAAACAAGCTTACAAATGTGTGTAACATAGCTGACATAGAAGAAAAGGACATTATGGGGCGCCTGGATGGTTCGGTTGGTTAAGCCTCTGACTCTTGATTTCAGCTCAGGTCACAGTCTCACAGTTCGTAAGATTGAGCCCCGCATGGGGGTCTGTGCTGACATCATGGAGACTGCTTGTGATTCTCTCTCTACCTCTCTCTCTCTGCCTCTCCACTGCATGCATTCTCTCTCTCTCTCAAAATAAATAAACACAAAAAAAAGGAAAGGACATTTGAAATTAGAAGGGAAGAGCTGAATTCTTTAGTACATAGTACATAGTACATACTATGTATTAGTACATACATAGTACATGTACTATGTACTTAGTACGACAACTGAATAAGCAATGTGGAAAATCAATTGGGATTGCTACATCACATAATATATAAAAAAACATATTAAAGGTTTTAAAAATTCTAACATAGCTATAAAGGCACAAGAAGGAAAAAAGGAAGAATATTTTTATCATTTAGGTAAGGAAAAGAGCTTCCTAAACATGACATAAAGCTCAGAACCATAAAGGAAAACACTTACATAAATTTATTTCATTTATAAATGGTATAAAAACTATAATTAAAAAGAAAATATGTTTAAATAAGAAAAATACTTTTCAACATTGAATCAATATCCCTTACAAATAAAGAGCTCCTAGCACTGAATAAATAAAAGACAATCCATTAGGAAAATAGGCAAAATATGATGGTTTTCCTATTAGATTTCTCCACAAGTAGATTGTAACCTCCTCAAAGGCAGAGTCAGTTTCTTATATCTGGATCTATTTGGCCCAAGCCCACAGGCCTACAGTAGGTAATCAATAAGTATTTGGCTGGCAACTTCTCCTTGCTGGCTTGGCAAAACCACAGTAAGAAGACTTTTCCTCGGCTTCTCTGATGGAGAAGCTGGCAATCCAGAAGTCTCAAACATGACGCCACCTGCCACACCACAAGTTGTGAGGTCAGTCACATGCTGTGGAGTGTGACCCAGAGTGTCCTGCTTTCACTCAGAGCTCATACTTTATGATTTTCTTGCTTGAGAAATGGAAAAACTATGTGACTAGCACAAGAGCGACCCCCCCACAAATATTTACCAAATGAGTTCATTAATGATTGTCGTTGACGTAAGAAAATTATCCAACATACTGAGAATGAGTGAGGTAACAATACAAAACACAGAGCACTACTAAAATGGCTGGGTTTATTCATCAAACTGGCCAGTAGATTGAAAGAAATCTTTCAAATAATCCATCCTTGAATGTATGTAATAGTATTCCACACACTCATTCCAAAGCACATGAGGAAGACTTCTGCTAATGACTCCCCATTTCCAAAAGGTAGGACAAACATTAATGCTTATCAATAGAAGATTCTTTCTACAAAGTTGTCCTTGCAAATACTACTAAAGAATGGGAGAAGGGGAAAAAAAACAATTTATTAGGAGTTTATTTAAAAAGTCAATAAGAAGGTCACCAGAATTAAATAGAATATGAGCAAAGAAACTGAACAATTAACAAAGAAATGGTAATTTTAAATGGATAGTACATAGGAAAAACTACTTCAGTCTCACTAGCATTAAAACTACTCATTAAACAAAAAAAATTTAATTGTAGGCAATTTGACAAATTGAAAGTTATACTGTTCAGTGTTGGTGTAGTACAATGAGTCAGACACTCAAAATCTGCAAGTGAACTTGGGAATGGGTTCAATTCTGAAACACTATTTGGCAAAATGTCTCAGGAACCTTAGTTCACATTCTCTGACAGTGTAATTCTCAACTTCTAGGAAATATTTCAGAATGTCAATAAATAAGTTTACATGAAGATACTCACTCTGACACTGTGTTTAATAAAATTTAGAGCCTCATAAATATCCAACAATGGAAGATGTATTAATGAAAATCTTTTTTAAATTATATTTATAGGGAATTTTAATGAGGATATTTTTATGATAAAAGATTAAATATATGTATGACTTCAAGTTGTATACACATCGGGGGCACCTGGGTGGCTCAGTCAGTTAAGCTTCCAACTCTCTGGTTTCAGTTCTGGTCATGATCTCACAGCCCCCTCTTGTGCTCCACGCTGGGCGTAGAGCCTGCTTGAGATTCTCTCTCGCCCTCTGCCCCTCCCCCAACTCAGGCACACTCTCTCAAAAGGAAGGAAGGAAGGAAGGAAGGAAGGAAGGAAGGGAGGAAGGAAGGGAGGAAGGAAAGGAGGGAGGAAGAAAGGAGAGAGGGAGGGAGGGGGAGAGAGAGGGAGGGAGGGGAGAGGAAGGAAGGAAGGAAGGAAGGAAGGAAGGAAGGAAGGGAGGGAGGGAGGGAGGGAGGGAGGGAAGGAAGGGAAGGAAGGGAAGGAAGGAAGGAAGGAAGAAAAAGTTGTATACACATCAAAATCTCAACTATGTAGCATGTGTAAGAAAAAACTGAAAGGAAACACACCAAAACATTAATAGCATAGTATTTCTCTGAGTCTTTGGGGCAATTGTTTTTCTTCCTATCTTCATGTATTTTCCATAGTAAAAATGATCCAATTTAAAAATCAGAGAAACATGGGGCACCTGGGTGGCTCAGTCGGTTGGGCGGCCAACTTCAGCTCAGGTCATGATCTCACGGTCTGTGGGTTCGAGCCCCGTGTCGGGCTCTGTGCTGACGGCTCAGAGCCTGGAGCCTGCTTCAGATTCTGTGCCTCCCTCTCTCTCTGCCCTTCCCCTGCTCATGCTCTGTCTCTATGTCTCTCAAAAATAAATAAAGAGAAATCTTTAAAAAAATAAAAATAAAAAAATAAAAATCAGAGAAACAAAATATAAATTCTTTTAAATGATGACATTTCATAGCTAAAAATCTCAACAGGGGTGAGTTTTCTCCCATGAGATTCTACACTGCTTTAAAATGCTGAGAGTTTCAGTCTATTGAACCAGACATTTTGCCTCCTCCCTCCCCTCCTCCTGCCCATTTCTGTTCAGTCTGCTCCTTGAGGGCATCACTGGTCAGTTCAGCCCCACGCAGCTCCCACCTCAGCCCTGATACCCTCGCTCTGAATCAAATGCTTCTCTTTCACTCATCTGTTTCTTGGTAATTACCAAGCTCTTTCAAAGTCACTCAACAAACATTCACAGAGCACCTCTTTTAACTGGGCTCTGTGCTATGAACTGGGCATGTTTTACGTGAGGCCAGATGAGGAGTTCCTGACAGAAAACACAGTGCTTCCCACTTCCTGGGCACCACCTGGGGCTCAGCAGACTGAGGGAAGAGTCTATCAGTGGGCCCCCCCTCAATCCTCCCCAGTCCTGGGGGAGACTCCCTGGACCTCTCTCTTTCATAACTGCCTCTTCCTCCCTCCCCCTGCAGTCCGTAACCGTCTGGTCGCGGGGGTCATTCCTAAGCGGGCCCCCGACCTCCAGTTTCCTATGCTCCATTCCATCTCCCCACTCTACTGGAGTCATCTTTATAAAATGTAAATCTGCTTATATACTTAACGCCCCTCACCCCCACCCTCTTTCTCAACCACTGCTCTTAAAGCAAATTCTAAACTCTTCAATGTGGCTATGTTCCTGGTCCCTCCAAACCTCTCCAGCCTCACCGGTCACCTCTTGTCAATTTCTATGTTTATGTAATTACTCCATGAGTTCGGGGGGAGCATTTGCTATGTGTCAGGCACTGTGCTGGGTGCAGGGGATCCAGCTGTGCAGGAGACACGGTCTGAAGGCGCGGAGATCCGTCTTCACTGCAGCTGCTCTGCCCTGGCTCTGCAGCGTGTGACATGTGCACCAGCAGCACTGGCATCACCCAGGAGCAGAGGCTCAGACTCTTCCACAGACCTACTGACCAGAACTGCAACATCCAGGTGGTTTCCTACGCTTGTCAAAGTCTGAGAAGCCCTGCTTTGGGTCTCTTGAAACTTCAGTGCTTGCTCTCACCACATGCCTTTCATCAGCCGGAGCTACCCTTTGCCCCTCCCTCTGCCTATCTCTCACCCTCCCTCAGCTTCTGCATGATTTCCTATCTGCTAGGAAGACTTCCTTCCCTGCCCTAAGTTAGGGTTCAGTGACCTTCTCTAAGTGGTGTCACCATCAAAAGAAAAACAAAACAAAACAAAACAAAAACAAAACCCTTAGGGCTTTGCACTGTCTGCTAGACAGGCAGAGCTGTGTCTGTATTTTCATAACCACATCCCTAGCAGAAAGCCTTTGTCTGACATAGAGTAGCAGGTCAATAAAAAGCGGTTAAAAAAAAAAAAAAAAGCATAGAATTCAGTGCAAATATAAAATTCCCGGGCTCAATAAATAATTTAAAGTTTCTAAATTCCTTAGGACAGAATGGGATTTGGAGGAGGAGGGGGGTGGTGAACAGGTTCCTAGGAAGAAACCACCACTGTCTACAATTCATGTTTTACCTACAGGCTTAGCCTTTTATGGAACTCCCCACTAGCTCTCTAGACATTTCTGTGTAAATCAGAAAGAGAAGCTCCTCCCTCAGCACAGATGTAATGCTAGGCTAAGGTGCATGGAGGATTCAGCAAGCAAACCACAAACTGGTTTCCAGTTGCCCCTCATGCAGGGCGTAGGCCCGCACAACCATATATGGTGGCCCTGCCTTGTACCCATAGTTAGATGGTCCCAGTCTTGGAAGAATGGCCATGGAACAAGTACTGGAAACCAGGTCCTGGCTCCACATAACCTCGAGTAAGGAATTTAACTTCTTATACAATGGATATAAATAAAATCAGCCATGCCTACTTTTGGGGCTTAGAGAATCAACATTGTAGAATAGAGTGGAACCCACCTTCTACAGAGTTTATTTTCTAAAGTCAAAGGGCAAGGTAAAAATTGCAAATGACCAAATGACTCTTGAAAATTCCTTACCACCGCTCAGGAAGTAGAACCCCATGCCAGGCTGACGTGCCCCACTGGAGATGGGCACGTGGCTCTCGATAAGCCTACCACAACCCGGAAGGAGGGAAGAGATGCTCATTCTTTGGTAGAAAATTAGCTGAACTAACTGGTGTACATGCGTGGGCCACGTCTGCCTAAAGTACAGCATCACCTTCAGGCCGATGAGAGGCTCACAACACGAGGCCTTCAGCCCCGGAGGCGGCCGAGGGACAGCAAGCTCCCCGCTCCCACTGCACACTCCCTCTGGAGTACATACTCCCTGAAGGGAACAGCAAGTGAAATCATGGACTCAATTTAAATTAAGTTCCCCTTTCTCTCCTTTTTGTGCCAAACACATATAATTTGAGCAAGTTAAATGCATGGTCTAATGAAGCTTGAAAACTCTGAAGCAAAATATAAATGCAAAGCATCATTTTTGTGATACACCTACCCGATTAGTATTCTGTGTCAAAGAGAAATCCACGGTTCTGTACGAAAGGCTCCCAGTGTGGAAAACCTTGAACTTACTCCATTAGCTCAGGGCACATGCACAGAACATCTCCGCCCCATGAGAAGGCTCCTCTAAGAGCTGGTGCTTTGGGTTGTGTTCCCCGTCACTGGAGGATCAGCTCACGGCCTTTCACCCCATTCCTCTGCTGCCTAACAGCGGGGTAGGAACTAGGCCTACTGGCTGAAAGAGGGAGACGGAGCAAGGCGCCCCGTTAGCATCAAAGCTACAGGATGGACCCTCTTGGATTAGTTGATGCCCTGAGCCAGTCTCTCAGGTCAGTACCAGCACAGGTCACCGAACAAACAGTCCTCTCAGCCGACTGCTCCAACACTTCCAGAACTGAAGAAAAGTCCCAGCACCTTCCAGATAAAAGCAACATGTGCCCTTGGCTTTCCAGAGCAAAACGCATCATTCTGAACACCACCAAAATAAACACTTACCCTTGGGTGCTATCTGGGCCACGCTGGAAACAGTCTACGGAACCTATGACCTACCATTCAATCCTACATAAAGAACAGAATGCTTTACAAACAAAATCATTTTTTAAAAGCAAAAGCAAAGCACTATTTGACATCTCTGCAGCTCTGCTATTACCACGTGCTCCACATTTCCATACTTCTAACATAGCTAATCCCCACTCAACAGGAAACCTCCTAAGAGAAAAGCAAGTTTTATAGCTGTGTATGGCTATTGACCTAAATTCTTCATTAATATACTTTGAGTAAGTAATCATAGCCAAAACAAATACATATTAACACCCCACTGTGAATATTAATACTGTCTCTGATGGAAAACTAGGGTCATCAGGAAAAGAAACTTCTATTTAGAAACTCTTTTTTTTTTAATGTTTTATTTATTTTTGAGAGAGGAGGAGAACGTGAGCAGAGGAAAGGCTGAGAGTAAGGGGGGAAAGGATCCAAAGCAGGCTCTGTGCTGAGAGCAGAGAGCCCGACACAGGACTTGAACTCGTGAACTGTGAGATCATGACCTGAGCCGAAGTTGGACGCTCAACCCACTCAGCTACCCCTATTCAGAAACTCTTTTTTTTTTTGTTCCAATGTAGTTAAACATACAAGGTTATATCAGTTTCCAGCATACAACATAGTAACTCAACAGTTCTGTATATTAATCAGTGCTCATCAAGATAAGTGTATTCTTAATCCCCTTCACCTATAGGGCATCTACTGATGTTACCTGCTGTGCTAGGTACTATGGAAGATAAATACAAAGAGGATCTGGCCAGAGTCACTGTCCCACGTCTTCCTTTCCCCCAAGAAGGCTTAAACTCTACAAGTATCTTCAGCCAGCAGCTCACCATACAGGAAAAATACCAACTTGGCATTAAAAAGAGATCAAGAAGTCTTCATCGGTTGGTGACAAGTTCAAACGTTCCATAAGGATCAGTGTAACTCAGCAATCCAAACCTTTATCCAACACATACAAAACAGCCTCCGGTAACAACATTCAGCCAAAGGAGAAAAAGAAAATGCAAGACAGTAACAAAGGAAGAGGACCTCTTTTACTATTCCAAGTGATACAGGAATGGTTCGGGATGGTCTGAATACTCACTGTTCTTCTTGTACATCAAAATTTCAAAGGAATTCATCTCATAGTTCTCAAATGTTTGTCGAACCTTTTCAATTGTGTCTTTGTCGGTCAGCTCCCCATACATGAAACTGCAAAGCAACCAAAGAGCTCAAGTTAGTTTCAGAAATACTGATTATTGTACCAGCATATGTTAAATATCTTTTCTATACACACACACACACACACACACACACACACACACAATGAAAACATTCATTCGATCAAAAGAGCTTCAACTGTGACCGGCACTCTACCACTGCCCCCCCAAAAGGGAACAGTATAATAAGGAAGATACCCAGAAAAGTGTGATCAGGAAAGAGTGTGACCAACATTTTTCAAATTACAGTACACAGAATACAGGCACAGAGCCCGGAGTGGTCAGTGAAGGTTTCCCAGAGGTAGAGACAAATGAAATCTAATGACCAGGTAGAAATTAATGAGAAGAGGAAGGAAAAAAAACATTCCAGGCAAAAGCCTGTGCAAAGGCGCAGAGGTAAGAGTGAACTTAATTCTGGAACCTGAATGTAGTTCAGTTCAGTGTGACTGAAATATACACAAGGAGGGAAGATTTCACAACAGATAACACAGGAAGAAAAGCACAGACCAGATCATGAAGGAGCACATGGCATTACAACCCATATCAAGTCATTTAAACTTTATCTTGAAAGCAATCGGGCAGAGGGGGCAAATGCTGGAAGGTTTGAAGCAAGAGAGTTCCATGATCAGATGTGCATTTTAGAAATACAACTTGGGGAAATTTCCCAGGAAAGATGGCAGAGTAAATGTGGACTACAGATTTTTCCTCTTCTAATTCCCGACAAAATCAACAAAAGATTAGGGGGAAAAAATCACAGAAATTCATCAACCAAAGAATTGCACCAAAGGGTGCAATTTGATGCTCTAAACATTAAGGCAGAGCTAAGGAAAGAAACAGAAGATTCAGCCACTGTCTGTGCAGCTGTTTCCTACCCACCCCACCCCACATCCAAAAAAGCATTGGGTTTAAAAACCTGAGATGATAAAATCCTAAAATTCTTAGTACTGCTCACATTTGGAGAAAGTTGACTAAGTTGGGATGCGGGAATAAGTAGCATGAAAGAAAATTAGAGAAAACCTCTAGACAGTAGATGTTCCTACCGACTAATTCTGGTTCTCAGCAGAGGCTCGAAAACTGTCGAGACTGTCCATTTTCCTGGGCCCCACCGTGAATATGGTCTGAAGACCAAGATTTATCCCTCTAGGAACAAGATACGCCCCCAACCAGGTGGAGTAAACCATGGCACGGGACACTAACAAAATGGAAGGGGACAAAACCCATCTCTCAATGGGGCAGGAAAAGCCTGTCTTGACCACCTTAGGCCTTCATGCAACCAGGACAAGAAGGACACCAACGCCCAGCCCCTGAGTCTCGGGTAACGTGGAAGCAGTGGCATGTGTTCCTCAACAATACAATCCCCATCTTCCAAAACTGTGCATACAGCATGCAATCCAACTCCCTCTTGATGCCTTGAGTCACAGAATCCGAGCATTTCAGAGCTACAAAGAGCCTCAGAGGTAACCACCAACTCCAGTGCCTCGCTTGGCTTCATACTGGAATAGCCTTGAGCTTACTGCAGGCTTCCGACTGCCAGCATTCTATGAAACAATGTGCCCTAACTGTTGACTTTATAAATCCTGTGTCACTTGTGTTATTATGTCCCTTCCCAGCCCGCTGAGAGACATCATTATCTATGGTTCACCTTGTGCTTCTCTCATGCAGAACTCTGCTTTTCACCTCTGAATCAGGAAAACAGATAACTGAGCTTGTTGAATTACCTTTAAAAAGATGGCTAGATCAAGACGAAATTAGCCCTGCCTGAGAACAAGAGGACTTCTCCTAGGAGGTAAAAACATAGCTCTGGGACCATCTTATCTAGCCAGTTGCCTTTTTAGCTTTCTCCCACTTTCACTTTCTGAGTTAATTTGCTAGATAAGTGACTTCCATTTAAGGACATGATGGTATACATGCTAGCAATTTCCTTCACAAGGTAAAATGAATTCCTATAAAATGGAGACTGGAAGTAAGTAAAGTGCCCTAATTACTCCCAGCTTCCATCAGTCTTATGTGCTTCTTCGAACTGTAATTTACTGGTAGCCATAAGTTTCCTTTACCTGGACATTAGATTTCACATACCTGCAATGCAAGACATAAGCAAAAGAGGCTCCTGAGCCATTCGGAATATAGCAATCATGAAGGCATGTTTACTTTATTTTTGGGGAAGGGATACCTTCAGAGAATTAAATAAGTTTCCTACAGTTGTGCATAAAAGAAAAGTTGGCTAACTTAAGTGTCTGATTATAGCCAATAAGAAGAAAGGGAAGGAAACGTTGCTCTAGTCACACCAAAAAGTGAGGCTAACTCTCCTGATTTGTTTTGATTGTATATGGGCATATATTGAGGTAGACACAAATATGGATGTAGACGCTTATGAGGAGAATCGCAAATATGAGAATTTTATTGCAGTACTTAAAAGTCATAATTTCCAAATCTTTGAGGAAAGAAGGAGAATCTTGAATCTCCCATTTCCCAGACCCAAAACACCTAAAATGTAAGAAAATGAATTTTCAAAGCATTTAAAACTTTTCACCAAACTAGTTACATGGCTGATTTAATACCATCAAAATGCAAACCAAAGACTATGACTATGCCTGTATCAGACAGGTTTTTTCCTCGCTTCAGAGAGGAGTTTCCTTCTTGATCTGGCAGATCTGGGAAAACGACTCCGCTTCATGCAAACACCACTGAAGACAGAAGACTCTGAAGAAGGCAAGGAGTAAGAGAAGCCCAAGGCTGTGCTGAGCCAAGACCTTGCCAGGGCAGTGCAGAGGGCGTCTGGCACGGCCAGGGACAGGCTCTACTCTGCATGCTCCACTTGCTCTGCTCTACACCTTGAAGATGTTTTAAAAGAGTATTTCTAGAGCACCACAGTCCAACGGTACAGCTTGGTTAGTAACCCTGTCAAATGCATAGGCTGTGTACACTGTTAGCACCATTTGCCTCTGCCTTTGAGGTAGTGACGGAGATGTGACAGCATGAATCGGAAGGCAACGAAATCACAGTTCTCTTCTCTTTCTCTGGTGAAAAGCCCAATGAACAAAGTCCTTGTCTCCAACATCATAGTGATTCTCCTCAAATAGTCATGTATTTTTTTTAATTAATTTACTCATTGGGTTCCCTGGGTGACTCGGTCAGCTAAGTGTCCGACTCTTGGTTTCAGCTCAGGTCATGATCTCACAATTCATGGGTTTGAATCCCCATCGGGCTCTGTGCTGACAGCATGGAGCTTGCTTGGAATTCTCTCTCTCCTTCCCTCTCTACACCACCCCAAATAAACCAAATAAACCTTAAGAAATTAATTTACTCATCTTCATTTTATTTAATCATCTTTCATATCATTTCATCTAACACCTCACAAACTTTTGAATTCCTGTTTTTTCTGAGCTTTTCAAGCTCCCCACCCCCATCTCAGTGAGTACAACTCTGTCATTTTGTAGAGACCACGTTTCAAGGCTTCTTAGATTTCCCAGTATAGTGCACGAACTAGAGGTGATATTACCATAAACATTTGTGTGTAAACATTAAACGGGAGAAAGGCAAATCCCACACCAAGTAAGCCATTTTTATTTTTCCAGAAGATACCACGATAGACTCTTCGACAGAACAACCCCAAACATCAATACCTGCAGGTACTGCTCTTTTGCATCACTTCCGCCCTGTGATAGCCAGACAGCTTGCAAAATCCATCGTTGCTGTACACGATAGGCCAGTCCACTATCTGGGCATTCCCCAACACAAAATTAGTATCTGTTAAGAAAAAAAAAAAAGAAGAAGAAGGAGAAAAGAAAAGAAAAGGGCATACGAGGGAAGGCATTAGTTGAGATTCAATGAGGACATAAATAATGTCAACCAATCCAGGTATCTTTGCTTCCCTCTAAAACAGTCTCTTAAACAGGAAAATGGCCCTGTGTGGAATACAAAAGAACAGTCCTTTAGAGCTAAATATCTGGAATCCAAATGCTAAGGTTATTGTACTCCAAGAAGAAGTTAGCAAAGGAAACATACTTAACCAACCAACCAACCAACCAACCGATGAATCTTGCAGAGATCCAGTGATTCTCGTAAGACACGTTCAAGTTCTAACTGATCTCAGTGAAAGTACACTGGTACTATGGAACAACAGAGAACCTAAAAGGAATTTCTTCTGGGCTCCATCTAACATCTTAGCCTTGTCAGTGTTTGACCAAAAGCTAAAACTTGGCCTTGTTGACCCTGAGTAGCATTTACCCATCCTAAGAGAGGACAGTCTTCTTAGAGGGGCAGAGGGAGACAGAGGATTGCCTCGTGAAACACACACACCAGAGAGCCCTCCTCTTGGTAAGGAAGTGACTAGACTCCGCCCTCCCCAATACTAGAGCCTTGTAGAACCTGATTGAGATGCTCTCAATGGCAAAAAACTTTCTCGCTGATTTTGAGATTTTTGTAGCAGCAGAAGCCACATGTCAGCTCTTTCACTGGCCGCCAGCCCACATTCACTTCAGATGCAGGGACAAAGTCAGCAGGTGTGGCTGCTCAGTGTGTTCCCATCACTTCCCACATTTCTGAAGATCAAAAGCCTTCAGTACTTTCTGTGCTCAGACAATCAACTGTCCCTTTTTTTCTCTTCAAGACCTTAAATTAAGGAAATAACATCCATAATTTAAATATAATCATTCTTTTAGCTTGGCTCTCTTCTCTCCACAGAATACTTACCCCTTCTCTAAGAAAAGAAAGAACACGCACACACCCTTCTTTTATTGTAAACTGATGGGGGTTTATTTATATGTGTGCACTGGATAGAGTGAAATAGTAGTCACATACAATGTCTTCATTTATTTGGGAGGTTAATTTTGTTCTAGTACAGCATTTATAATTTATTCACAACATGGGTAACCATCTCTTCCTACGTATGTGGGGACGAGTGGAGGGACAAAAGAGAGGAGAAAGAAGTAAATACAGTAATCTACTTTTGAGAATGCTTTCATCTATTTAAAAGGAAAATAAAACACAACTTTCACAAAGTTAATCTATAAACCTGTTAATTTTATAAACATGCTTTCATTGGAAATCTACAACCAGTCTTTTCCTCTGTCTCTCCCACATGGTCATGAATGCTTGTTGCATGCCCACTAGGTACCAAGCACATTATAAGACCCTGGAGATATCCAGCCTGACGAGATATGGTCCATGCACTCCAGGAACTTATCAGGACAAGAATGTGCACAACCAACTAAAGAAAGCAGTAATAAAATGATTAACTCCAAAGTAGGCAAAGAACTGTGTATCCGAGGGGTCACATTTGAACTTGTTCTAGTCTAGAAGAATGAGTAAGCCTCATTCAAATATTGTGAATGCCTAACATGTATGATACAGAAACAATATTTAGAGAAATGAAAATTTGATGCCTGCCTTTGGTAAGGCTGTGGGAGGAAGGGAATATTCCAGGCTGAGAAGCAACAGGAGCAAAGGTCTGACAGCATGGAACACATAAAGACAGATGTAGACAGACAAAGGGGAGTCAGGAAGATAGGAAGGAGACAAGCCCGAACACCAGAGTGGGATGGGTCTTGACTGTCAAAGATCTTTGACTTTGTTCTGGAGACAGAATTATCCTTAGGTTGGTCTTTTCTTCCTGAATATCTCACATTTCTTGAACAGAACAACTAAGCCTTAAAAAAAAAAGCATAAAATTCACTAAATCACGCCTGAGTGTATATGAAGTCCAGTCGGTTTAACTATCTCTCTTTTTGACTCCTAAAATTGTCAGTAATTTCCTTCAAAGACCTAGAGTAGTTGGGGAAAACTGAGTGAGCTCTTTCATGGCTAGTGCCCCACTGAAGTTACGTGCTAAGAGAAAGTAATAGCCAGTTATAGATAATGATTGACCACATGTGTTTGTCTCCTATCCTAGGCACCATTAAAATAAAAGTAAATGAATTAAAAAGGTAAAAATCCACAAAAATTAGAGGAAAAAAAAACAGAAAAACATGACTACGGAAGAAGCAGAAATACAAATAAAAAATAACTTTTTTAAGATTCAAGAGATAGTACATTCATAAAACAAGAATAGGATGATATTAAGAAAAGAATAAGAGAACATGTAAGACCTCCTATAAATTAAAAGTAATTAAAAATTCAGTATAAATGTTAGAAGATAAAGTCTCATAGAGAGTAGTACTGAAAGACACAAAAATATTTTTTTAATTTTTATTTATTTTTGAGAGAGAGAAAGAGATAGACTGTGAGCAGGGAAGGGGAAAAGAGAGAGGGAGGCACAGAAGCAGGGTCCAGGCTCTGAGCTGTCAGCACAGAGCCTGGCGTGGGGCTCGAACTCACAAACTGCAAGATCATGACCTGAGCCGAAGTCAGCACTTAACTGACTGAGCTACCCAAGTGTCCCACAAGAAATATTTTTTTAAAAAAATAAGACACAGAGGACCAATCCACATGGAACAAAATGCCTCCTAACAGGAATAGCAGAAAGAACAACAAAAGCCAGAGACTTTTTTTTCAAATTAAAACAATCAAACGTGAGGGTAGGATAAAGATATTCACATGTGCAAAGACCTAGGAAAGTTATTTCCCACATATTCTTTCTCGGGAAGTTACCTGGGGATATGGATCAGCAAAGTGAAGGAGTAAGGAAAGAAGACAACATGTGAACTAGAGGGGAGAGTGGCTCCAAATATGGAAAGCAGGAAGGAAGCTAACAGAAAGATTCAGTACAGAATGGTTCAGAGAACAGAAGTTCCAGAAGGGAGTTTTCTAGGGATAAAGGAGGTCAGGATCTGATGATATTCTTGATCACCTGAAACAACATAAAAAGTCAATACGATTATTATAATTTGGGGGGGGGGGCAGGAAAAAAAGTAGAAGCATCAAAGAAAACAAAAGCTGTGAAAGAAAAGAAACCAAATCACACTGTGTCATATCACTGTTACAACAGTGTAAACACCTTATTAATTTCCAATTTTTAAAACCAACATATAGTCAAGGCATGAAATATTTAACTATAAGTATATGAATATAATCATATCAATTCCAACACCATGAAAATACAAATGATAAGTTTAGAGAGAGAAGGGAGAACAATCATGGAATGGTGTCTGGTTAAGCGTCTGACTCTTGAATTTGGCTCAGGTCATGATCCCAGGGCTGTGGGATCCAGTCCCAAGTTGGGCTCCATGCTAGGCATGGAGCCGGCTTGAGATTTTCTCTCTCTCTCTCCTTCTGCCCCTCCTCTGCTCACACTCACTTTCTCTCAAGAAAGAAAGAGAGAGAGAGAAAGAGAAAGAGAGAGAGAGAGAGAGAGAGAGAAAGGAAGGAAGGAAGGAAGGAAGGAAGGAAGGAAGGAAGGAAGGAAGGAAGGGAGGGAAAAGGAGAAAGAAAGAGGGAAGAAGGGAGGGACAGGACAAAGGAAAGAAGAAATAAATATTTTACTTAAAATTGCAAAGATAACCAATAAAGGAGTAAAATAATTGTTTTAGGAGAAAAAGGCAGAAAGTAAATAAAGTGAGATCAAAATTCAGCTAAATTAATAAAAGTCAACAGCTAATAGCTAAAAGTGATAAATCCAGAAATAGCTATAATGCATATTATTTAGAGACATGGCAGAAACTATAAGAAGAAACAGCTAAAATTAGAACATGTGCCCTCGGTGAGCAGGATGGGCAAAGGGACAAGGCATAGGTTGGTTCTTTTTCTTCGTAAGCTCTTCAGTTTGATTTTTTCAACCAAGAATGTATATTACTTTGATAAAAATAAGTATATTCTTAATTTTTAATGAATTTAATCAGAAAAAATTAACTTATTGATTAAACTTTTTATTTGCTAAAAAATGAGAACAGGATACATTTCAAGCTCCAGATATCACTGCAATTTCCCATTAACTGTATTCCGGCCATGTGTGAAAGGTGCTCACCCTTCCTCAAGCATTTCCATTGTCCCTGGGGTGCAGATTACAGCCTTAGCTGAGAAAAACCATGGCTCTTAGTATCTTCTTGGACTTCAGAAAGGAAATAGAAAAATAGGAAGTAGTGTAGGAATAGAAACACCCACCTACTGATCATCCACTCAGAGGATTTCTCAATCGTAGATTTCAAAATTCCAAAATAGTTACCTCTCACTGTTAACCCAAGCAAGGAATTATAATTGTCAGGGAGCAAGATTCCCTTGCCACTATGTGATAGAAGGTTTAGGAATTCCCTCTTTATCGAAAGATGCACAGTGAATGCAGGAAAGAATTCTAGTCCTGGCCACAAAGCCATTTGCCTCCAAAAGAAGGGAAATTCTTCCCCCTTCCTCTGCCCCTCTTTTGCATGCACATGTATACCCTACTATGGTTAGCGGGAAAGGGGGAATATTTTAGATTCTCTTCAATTCCTAAACTGCAAATAATTGAACTGCAAATTGACTTCCAAATCCAATCTGTTTATAAATTGTAGACTACCTTTACAAATACCATAACGTCACATATATCATCAGAAACTAAGGGATTCCATATAAGCAATATTTCGGATATTAATAATAATGCATACCATTTGATATTGACTCTGTACCAGGCTCTGTACTGAGACTTTATCATATATTAAGGAGGGGGTTTTCAACCATTTGCTTTATAAGTCCTTTTCACCTTCTCTCTTCTTTTTGGAAAAAAAAAAAAAAAAAAAAAAAAAAAAAAAAAAATATATATATATATATATATATATATATATATATATATATATTTAGTAGGGACCAGCCCCTTACAATGTCTCAGGCCCATGGCTCTGACAGCTGGTACGGTCAGTTGAGATTATACTAGTAGCCTCCAATAAACCATGCCTCTGCACATTCGTGCCCTTGTTTAGTCCTCTCCCCTTGAATCTGGGTGGGCCTGTGATTTTCTTTGACCAACAGATGGCGGTAGAATGGATGCTATGCCTATTCCAGGCCTAAGTATTTAAGGTCCAGAAGCATCTGCTTCTGCACTCTTGGGAGCCCTGAGCTGCCAGGTGAGCCCTGAGCTATACGACTAGAGACATCCTAAGGAGAATCCACAAGCACAGGACACCAAGTAAGACAGAGGCCATGAGATTAAACGGAGAAGCACCAAGGAACCTCATCGACGATAAAAACGAATAGGAGAATGGGGGGTAAAAGACACCCTATTAATCCACCCTTCCCCAGCAATCCCTAGCATCCCATCTGAAAGAACAACCTTGGGGACAATCACAAGGTGGGTCCTAGAGGCAGTGCTGTCCCTAATGAGCTGTGTGGATGTATGTTGCTTTAGCTCTGGGGGTCTCAGTGGAAGCAAACTAGAAGTTTTCTATGCTTCTGGCAGCAATAAAATCTGACTTTCTAAGTAACTAGATTCACCATAAAGAACAAATCAGATGAGGCCTCTGCAACCTGCAATCACCCACCCTTGTCAAGTACTCAACCAGTCATTACCTTGAAATATCATTCCTCTAAAAGCTAGACTCTGTAGAGTCTAGGCCACTTTAAAAATAACAGAAACAGAAGATGCGGTGCATATTAATATATGATGGAATACTACTCAGCAATGAAAAAGAATGAACTCTTGCCATTTGCAACAACGTGGATGGAACTAGAGTGTATTATGCTGAAGGAAATAAGTCAGGCAGAGAGAGACAGATATCATATGATTTCACTCATGTGAAATTTGAGAAATACAACATATGAACATAGGGAAAAAGAAGCAAAAATAAGGTAAAAACAGAGAGGGGGCAAACCATAAGAGAGGCAGGTGGGTAGAGGGATGGGCTAAATGGGTGATGGGCATTAAGGAGGGCATTTGTTAGGATGAGCACTGGGTGTCATATGTAAGAGACGAATCACTGGGTTCTACTCCTGAAGCCAAGACGACACTGCATGTTAGCTAACTTGAATTTAAATTAAAAAAAATAATAATAACAACAGAAACACCTTCTAAACCTAACTAAGTGGGAAGTGATACATTTCAGATGAACCATGTTGTACCAGGCTTTTGCTCAGTGAATCGCCTGGCTTTGGAGACATGACATATGTGCCATATTAATGTAAAAGTATACCATGTTGTCAAGGGAGTCTACAGTAAAAATAAGTCACATGTTGGTGGGTCAGTTTATATATACAGAAAATGCCTAAGTGTGTCTTTGGAATCTGTAAAATCCAGGTAAGACATATACTCTTGACTATACATAATCGCTTCTGCAGGTAGAAAGTGACACTTCCAGCCAGTCAGTGGCTCATTCTGAAGCACACAGCCTGCCTCCAAATTCATATTCTCTGAACTGATCAAGTCCCTCCTACGCTGTTCAGTAAAATGTGTAGGTTCAACTTGGCTGCCCTTGCCATGATTTATTCATTGGCTCTCATCTAAAGTTCCCGGTGTCTCCCGGTCTTTGATGCAAATTAGCCAGATCCTACTGCCTCTCTCTGATGCCTTTTTACCCCAAAGGTCTTTAGCTGCAAGAGTGCATGCAATGAAACATAAGGTTCTCAAATTCGACCTTCCTCAGCCCACAAGGTTTCCTCCAATTTGTAGAATAAAACAGATACTCTCTTAAAATTTGAAAGACATCCCCCCCCTACCCAATGTAAAGTTTCTTCAGCTGATGGGGCCATGCGCCAAACCACATTGCAGTAAGTGAGATGGGTCAAAATCATTCCAAACCTACCATTTGCCCACAAAGCATTAACACAGAAACATTCTAAAGAGAAATTATTAGAAAATTGCTTTTCATCATAATTACCACAAATAACAAAGGAGAGACTAACTAAAGCAATGGCTTAGAAAGGTGACTCAGTCTGGGCGATCACACAGATAAAAGCTACATTCAGCAAGCAGTTCACACAAATGTATTGTTCCCTGCAAACCCTGGTTATTTAGAGGCCTGTGGTGTATATTCGACAATATGCTTCTAATAACTAGAGATATTTTTCTTAGAAGGGAACATATCTTCGTGATACTTTCACTGCTACAAGATTACTAAGGGTATCAGCGCTCTTATGAAAAGCAAGTTGGAGTAAAATTAATTTTTTATTTCTTTTCAAACAATAGAAAAATGATTGAGATAAATGAGGAGAACGGGATGTATGTAAGCCCTAGACAAAGATAAGAAAAGAATAATTCGATTTGCCTGAACCTAAACAAAATCCATACCAGAAACTAATTTTTTTAAAACGTAAAAAAAACCCACCCAGATCAAGATTTGGTAATATTTGGGAGAATGGAGAGGAGAAGATGAGAAACAAGGAGCTAGGTCAGGATGATACACCTAAATAAAACATCTAGAACCTTAATCATGTTTTGGCTTGTGTTTTTCAACAATAAAATTCCATGAAAAGGACTCTTCTAAATTGTCAAGGGCCCAATCCTGGTACAGTACAAACTGAACTCCCAAGAGATTCAGGAGTTACTTGATTTCCATCTAATTTTAATATACTACAAAATACATTTTGATTAAGTCAGTAAGTTACAATGGAAAGACAGAGTTCCATTTCAAGAGCAAACTCAAACTCTGTTTAACTGGGTAGTTGCCCCTAAGTACGTGTACATGGTTTCAGAAGCATGACCTCCACCTTCATTCAGCATCATATTAAAGGATTTTAAAGCAATAAAAACGGATGAATCAGTTTTACAAGCAGTTTGGAAGGGAATGAAACTGTGTGAGAAATGTAAATTTTTTTATGACTCAATGCTGGTTTACTTAATAAGTAAGAGGTTAGTAGCATGTTGAATTGCTGTGAAGAAATATTTGTTGGTGTCCTCAGGTGCTAACAAGTGGGACAACAGATTTATGAGGTAGGTGTTTTATTCTCATTTTCATTGTCATAACCATTTCTTAAGGCACATCTCTACATATTACAGTCATTTTGAACAAAACTCTTTGCCCATCACTAAATAACACACAATAAAAATTCACTCCCGGAACTTAAAAACAAAACAAAACAAAAAAGGTGACTCAAAGTAAGCAGTATAGAATATTAAATAGTACTAAAAAGATTTTTTTAATTAGTTTTACATTTGCCTCCTGTGTTATTTTAAAACTTTCTTGGTAAACGGCTCAGTGAGGCTAACGTAGAGCACCACGGTGGATGGAAGGAATCTAAGAGCAGCCCAGTTTAACACAATATTTGAGTATACCCTGTCCCAGGCATGGCAGGAGTGCAGGGGACACATCTGTCCATTTGAAAGCTCCACCCACCTTCTTTGTCTAGCTGTGTCTGCCACAGTCCACATATCACAGAACTCGACACCCTCCCCACCACATACCCAGGCCCCCATAACAGCAGACTAGACTAGGAGTAGACAATGGGCCAAACAACCCACAGTCAGCACTGGGCCAATAAGAACAAAACCCAAGACACTAAGGCCAAGATGTCTATAGAGTTGAACCCATGCAGCTGGTGAGTAAATGGAGAAAGGAGGTCTAGAGAGAGAAACAAGGCACTCGGATACACAGAAGAGCACCTACTGAGCCATGTGAGGGGAGAACTGGAAAGAGACAGACAGACACAGAAATGGACAGATGGAGGCAGAGACTACAGACAAAGACAGACAGCTAACAGATGGAAAGAGATGACAGACAGGTAGCGATGAGGACAAATGATGAGAGCCACACAGACGGACCGGGATATAGATGAAAGGCAGAGAGCAACAGAGACAGAAAACAGAGACAATCCATGGCAGACAGGAGTAAGTAAAGATGGTGGGAAGACAGATGGAGAGAGGAGAGACAGAATGGAAGCAGAGCAGAGGGGGAGGGAGAGGGATGGCCAACAAAGAATGCAAGAGCATGAGCCAGAGCTGGAGAATGGGCACCCAAGAGCAAGCGACCTGTAGCAACTGGGGTGCCTGGGTGGCTCAGCTGGTTACGTGTCTAACTCTTGACTTGTGGCTCAGGTCCTGATCCCACAGTTTGTGAGTTCCCCACATCAGGCTCCATGCTGACAGAGTAAAACCTACTTGGGATTCTCTCTCTCTGCCTCTCTCTCGTCCTCTCTCTCTTAAAATAATTAAACTTAAAACAGAGAGAGAGAGAGAGAGAGGGAGAGAGACCTGTAGCAATACCTAAAGAGTGAGTGAGAAAAGAATGTAAGGCTGTTGAAAGAGCATAGAAGAGAGACTGAGAAGAGAAACTGAGACCAAGAGCCAGAGGAAGATAGAGAAAGAGAAAACAAAAAAAAAGACAATTCAAAGAGAAGGCATAACTAGAGACAATCAGAAGTTAGGGGTTGGAAGTTGGGGGAGAGAATGACAGTTAATTCGTTTACTGGGATCCACAAAATGGTGGCCACCCCAGTGGCCTGGCCCATGTCACAAATCTAAACCTAAGGCAGCCCACACCTACAGGAACTTCCTGTCAAGGACACCTAACACACACCAATTCCAGTCCTCCCACTCAGCCTTAGCTAGCCTACCTTACCCAGAAAACAGCTCCTGCTAGCCTCATACAGAAATCCCCTGACTGCCTAGCCAAGGGCGATGGCATGTTTTGGCATTCTCTTCTAACACTGTATAAAACCCGCTCTTGCCCCAAATCCCTCTGGAAAAGCCTTTGCTGCCTATGAGGCACTGCACTCCCCCAATCCACGGATTGTTTTCCCTTGAATAAAGGACATCAAACTCATTACCAAATTGTTTGAGTTTTGTCATTGTCAACAACAACAGAGAAAAGTGGCACACTCCCTGAGGTCGGGCCAGAGCACAATCCCTGGACAAGCTCGCCAGGTGGGAAAAGTACAAAGCATAATTTTCCCTGACAGAATGGGAATGACTGAAATCAAGGGCCTCCTCTGTCTTCAGAAAGTATCAGTTATTACTTGAAAACAGCAGATTGATCCCACACATGTATTTCCCTCATTCTGGGATGATGGCTTAAAAATTAAAAGGAATGTAACAACAATGAAGAGGAGGGAGTTAACAGCAGGCATGAGCTCTGTTTCTGGAAGATGAAAAGTAGATGGAGGGTAAGTGTGCAGAAGAGGAAACCACAACTTCAAAACTCCAGATGGATCTGACCAAGGAGGGGGCTACTAGGGCCCAGCAGGTCCCTGGAGAGAATCAAGACATTGAAATACTAGCTACTACCTAAGGCAGGAATGGCATGTGAGAGAAACTGGAAAACGAATTGAAAGGCTATGGAGAAAAAGGCCACTCACTCGGTGAACCCTCCTCCGTCCACACACCCTAGCGCCCAACCATTTACTAGTCTAGTAAAAAAATACACGGGGTTATCTCAAAATCACTGGTCCTCTGCACCAACTGCCACATGCATCAGAACCACCTGAAAGGCTCAGTAAAACAGTCACTGGGCCCATTCCCCACAGTTGCTGGTGCAGCAGGTAGGAGGTAGGGCCTGAGAATCTGCATTCTTAACAAATTCCTAGAGATTCCACTATTAGAAACTAACTGAAGGCAATTTACTTAGTCTCCTTAAACCTCAGTGTCTGCACCTGCAGAGTGGGAATAGCCGAAGTACCCATGGAACAAGACTTATAGTGAGCATTAGAGGAGTCAATGCATGTAAAACCTTCACACGCTGCCAGACACACACGTGAGAAAGACGACTTGTCCAAGGTCATGATTATAACCAGTAATTATAATGGGTGCTTATAACTAGAAGTACTGGCTTCTGATGTCTATGACAAGCTCCCCGTTTACTTATGGTCTTTCCTGACTTCTGAGATCATGAAAGTGAGAAAAGATAAAAGAAGGAATATGAAAGTAGCTCTTCAGCCCATAGGTGACCAACTTGCTGAGTTGAAAAACAAGGCTAACACTGCCTTCAGCAGGCAGAACACAGGTGTTTTTTTGTTAAGTTACAAGAAACACCTGAATGCACACCCCTCATCAAGTTCGCCCCCGTGATTAAAACTGGTCTGGACAAAAAGGTTGAGAAAACACTTGATCCAGAGAACAAGTAACTGGTTCTATCAGTCAGTCGTGGCAGGGAAATAATGGCACACTCAAATAGTTAGAGGAGTGTTTAATAACAAAGCTATTTACAAAGGCATATGGGTGAGGTATGGGCAGCAGCCTGCTGGTAAACCATGCAAATGATTCATACCATTTGCCAATTTCTGAGGCACAAATACTCCCAGCATGGTATATTTAAAGCTACCAACATGAAGTCCCAGAACCCAGAATAGAGGCCCATAATCAGATCTTGAGAGGTAGTAACCGGCCAGCTGCAGCCTGCCCCCAGAACACCACTGAGGAAAACTTCAGGGACAGCACAGGACCCCCCCAGGGTTAGTATCGCTTGGAAACTGTAAGACATTCAGCCCTACCCAGGCCCAAAGAGAGCGAGCTGGATATGTAACCTTTAATCAAGGGAAAACGGCTAGGCTATGATGTAGGGAGGGAGGGAGGACGCTGCAGAGAGTAAACTGGGACAATAAACACCACAGAATAAAAAAATTCTCCCTGCCATCTCACGGCGGTATGCCCCACAAGCGGAAGCCAGCCAGGAGCCAGAAAGCAAGGGAGCCTATTGACAGAATCCACACAGGTCAGCCTCACAGACCCAGAGCAGGTTGGAGAAGAAAAGGGAATGGCCCTCGGGAGGCCAACGGAAGACAGGCAGCACGCTGACTCACGAAGAGGTTCAAAACACAACCTTCATGACAGTAGTGTAGAACGCGAATAAGTTCCATACCAATAATGCTGATAAGACACAAAAGAAAATTAAAACTTAAAAATCTATTGAGATAAAATAAATATGATCTTATCACTCAAATTAACTCCATTTTCTTTGCCACCGTTGTGAAGTCCTAGTCGAAAATAGAAACCAAACTTAAGCAGGAGCTAAACATCAGTAAAATTTGCCAGGACAGCACCATCTTTGAGACGCCGACCCCAGCACTCGAATGTCAGGGCAGGGTGCCTATGCTGTTGCTTTCAGAGAGGGAGGGAGGGAGGAGAGGCCGTTCTTCTTTACAGAAGCACCAGATGTCATGACAGGACCTTTAAAATTTTTTTTTAATGTTTCTTTATGTTTTGAGAAAGAGAAAGAGCACGAGCGGGGGAGGTGCAGAGAGAGAGAGGAAGACACAGAATCTGAAGCAGGCTCCAGGTTCCGAGCTGTCAGCACAGAGCCAGACCCCGGGGCTCGAATTCATGAACCATGAGACCATGACCTGAGCCAATGTCGGACACTCAACCGAGCCACCCAGGCACCCCCACCACAGGATTTTTAAAAAGATATGAGAAATGATGGTTTGGGAGCACTCTTGGTTAATAATTACGTTAACAATTATAGAATCGACTCAGTTAATTTCAGAAGATCAGCTTTATGCAACATAGGACTAATCAGAAGATTGTCATTTTAATTATGCGAAATGAACAATCTTAGGATGAGTAAGCAAACGATTACCAGCATAACTCTCTAACACACAATCAGAAGGATTTTTGTAGTTTGTCATGAACAGCAGTGCGTGGCTGTGAGAGCAGAGGCCCTGAGAACTGAGGAGATGCGGAAGTTGGTCAGGCCTCGGCGTGTTCGGCAAGACTGCACGTGCATGGAGAACAACCAGAGCGTCAAACGAATTCCAGCATCTAGGACGTGCTGTGTGAAAATACAGGGAAACCCTACTAAAGTGGGATGGAGAGGCCAGAAAGGGGAGCCCCCACGCCGTACCACTCAACACCAAGAACTGTCCATTATAGAGCCCTGAAGAAGAATCCTCGACAGCAAAGAATCATCAGCTACAGGCCCCGACAGGAAAAGATGTGTACTGCATCTCGTAGAAGAATCAAGCACCTCAGCAACTCACCCAATGAGAAGCCAGCATCCCCCTGAATTCCTGCCTTTCTCCAATGGATGTTTGTTCAAAACAACCCCTCCCAACTTCCTCCTTCTTCTCCACGAAATAATGTTCCTCTCCTTTGTTGGACTAGCCTCTGGTTTCTGCCACAGCCTGCTTGTCCCAAATCATTCTCTGCGATTCCTGAATAAAACCAATTTGCTGATAAAATGACTGACTGTTTTATTTTGAAAGTCAACAGCTGAAAACTCATGATGGGTGAACAACCCAAGACAGCATGCCAAAGAAGTCAGAGCAATGAGATATCTCAAGAAATGAGATCTTTTTTTTAGGAAAACTTCCACCCACCAAAACGAAGCTTCACACATTCTGCAATCTTCTTTAAATTGACTTAAGGCATCTGGTCATCCTACATCCAATCTCACACACAAAAAAAGAAGTGGCTATAAAAATCTAAGAATAATTTTGGGGTAAGGCATTTATAAACGAAAATGCGTAGTGTGTGTTCAGTCGACATAACATCTCTTAAATCTTTCGAGGTTCACAGTGCGTGTTTGGTCTTTATCATAAATCCCTCAATGAGATCCAATATCAAAAAAGTCACTCGTTTTGGTATGCTCAGGCTCCAGCATAGTATTGGGCACAAAGGAGGACCACCATGTTTGTGAGACTGAGCCCATAAGCTAGCCTTTGCTTTTCTTTTTAATTTATCTTTGATTTTTCTTTCCTTCTTCATCTATGCCCTTCCATCATTTTTCCATCTTCCATTAAAATAAACGTAAATCATTCACTTCCTTTTTCCTTCTCACTTCCAGCTCTACTTCTTACATAACCTCTGTCCCCAGGGCTTAGTGCTTCTCTTTAAGAAAATGAGTCTGCTAAACATACACATCCACGCGCATGTGCATGCGTGCACCCTGGCATGTACCCTTTGCACACAATTCTGACGGTGCCAGGCTTTCATGTCATTTACCATCATGTGTGAGGCTGTTCAGACTCTGAGAACATTTCAACACACAGTAGATACTAATGACTCCCAAAGGACAAAAGCAAGTTTAGTTTTCATTTCGAATTCGTTCATGTGCTCGCTATTAACATAACTCTAAATGACCCTGCTTGACTAGTTACTAGGCTGTTTGGACAAAGTCAGTATTGAAGAGAAAAAGGAGAAAATACCAAATTTTGGCAAGGACAAGGAGTGTCGAGAATTTTCTGCTGTGGGCGGGACTGTAAGTTGATACAAACCCTTTGGGAAATTGCCTGACAGCATCTACCACAGGTAACTGTACACATCCCAGGTGTGCACATATGAGAAATATGTGCCCACATGTCCAAAAAGACATGTGAGAATGCCTGCAGCAGCACCAACAGCAGAAACCTGGAAACAACTCACTGGGAGGAGGAGGCCATCGAGACGACCTGACCCACTGGGCTAACCTGCAAACTGGACCCAGGCAATTGGAGGCCCCACACTCTCTCCCCTGCCCTTGGGGTGTGCATTCTGCTCACTGCTCCCACAGCATGTAGCCTTGAGAGAGTAAGGGGTTGATACCATGTGGACTGAATACATTACTGACCCCAGTTAAGGCCTCTATAAGATTTAAGATTTAGTGGATATGGAGACTACTTGTCTTTCAGCTGCCCAAGACAAGCCTCCTAAGTAAGTTCCCTTGCTTACTAAACCTGCCACCTACCCGTCTGGAGTGGTCTGCCTCTTTCTTTGGTATATCTTCGCCTTCCAGTGTGTGAACCAACGCATGTCCATCAGCAGCAGAGTGGACAAATAAAATGTGTGGTAGGGTCAGACGTAAAGCTTTATGCCTCCATGAAAATGAACCAACGGTACATGTAATAACATGGGTGAATCTCCAACTGATGAAAGAATACATATAGTACGGCCCCAGGCAGATGAAGTTCAAAAACAGACAAAAATCAGCTGCAGTGTTCAGAAAGACAAAACAACGTGGTCAAATTAGGAGGAAAAGCAAGAAAGTGATCACCATAAAGTCAAGAGATGGCTCCTTTTGGAGAGTAAGGGAGTTGGGTTCAGGAAGGGTCCCGGGGGGCCCACGGGGGCTTCTGGAGAGCTGGCAAGATTCTATTTCTTGACATAGATGGAGACAGCACAGTATTCACTTTATACAAATATGTTGAGCTGTACAAAATTATTTTATGTGCCTTCCTACTATATTATACAACAAAAAAGGTTTTAAAAAAGGGAGAAGAATCAAGACAACTGTTAATCAAATTATCACCAAAAAAAAATTTTTTTTGGTTTTCTGGTGGAAAAAGGAGAAAACTAGATCAGTTTTGTTCCATGGGGCAGACCTCATATGAGCGGTGACTATAAGAGAACAGATTTGGGTAAGACCAAACAATAACAACAAGAAAAGAAACAAGAGAAGGAAGAAAGAGAAAGGAAGGAATGGGGAAGAGAGGGGAAGGAATGGAAGGGAAGAGAAGGGAAGAGAAGGGAAGAGAAGGGAAGAGAAGGGAAGAGAAGGGAAGAGAAGGGAAAACAAGAGAAACTAGATCTCAGTTACAGTTGCTCAAAACCAGAACATTCCTGATAAAAGAGTGAGTGTCCATCACTGAAGTTATTCAAGCACGGGCTGGATAACAACACAGAGGGGTGTTCTAGAGCCAATTCAAAGCCTGGAAAAAACAGCAATTCAAAGCCTGGAAAAAACAGCAAAGACCATCCCTTCAGAAACTAAGGTTCTCTGATTCTATTCCTCTTTCTCACCTGGTACAGGTGTGGCCACTTAAAGACACAAAAACCACAGTTCAAATACCCTACATGTATAAAGCAGACACCGACTTTATAAAAGGGATTCCTTTGGATAAAGAACTAAAATATTTTTTAAATTTTTGCTTAGAAGCCATTAATGAGCAAAAATAAAGGGGAGGCAAAGATTTGAGGAACTTCAAGGTAATGCGGGAGAAACCATGGCCAAAAGAAGCCTGACCGCAAATGCATCTATTCTTTTACGACAAATTATTAAAATAGACAGACTTCATAGAAACCGTGGGGTTTGGAAACTTTACTGCCTTCTGTTAAAGCAGAAGCCTTCTCCCTGTCTCTGAGCTAGTATCAGTCACGAGGTTTAACTTTTTGATGCTTTCAGAGGAAGACAGCCGAGCCTTGGCTGAAGGTTATCTAAGAGCACATCACAAGAAGAAACAAGCACTATTGGGCTGGTAATAATCCAGACTACCATCCACTCCCCCTTTCAGAGCAACAATGGATTTTAACCAGTTTTCCCTTTTATAAATATTACCGTGGCTCAACATAGCTAGAGGAGACACAACACTACCCGCGGCTTTCATCCTGTTTGTGTACTAATTATATCAACAACCTGAACCAACTTAACACTATACAAAAACACAGCTGATTTAGCAATCTGTAAATTATACATGTACATAAATCTGTACCAAAATGTGCTGCGTTTCACTCCTGCTAATGTGCATGGATTCTTACTGGCACCTACGATTGTTTGATATAGGTTTCCAAACACGAAAACATATGTTCTGCCTAGAATGGGACCATTTAGGGTAATATTTTTGTAGTTTCCTGGCACTAAGGTCTGCCAGCCTTCCTAAGACAGATCTCCTATTTGCTTCAACAAGCATTCTGACAGTTAAGTGCCTGCAGACTTAAGCGACCATCAAAAAATATTCTGGAACAACACTTTCCAATCATGAATATAAAGAAAATCAGGCTGGTTTTGCCTATGTGGTAACCAAATCAATGGAAGGATTTGAAATGATCACCAACATGACCGCAAGCAAAATTGGGGAAGAACTGATTATTCCTGCTAACTACTTGCAACTATCCAAAACACATAATTATCAAATCTCTCCTTCGAGTGGTATTTGGAAAGTATTAGAGAAAGTTGAACTAGATTTTAGTCCCATCAAGACCAGTAAACACCTTAAAAGTGGTTTTGTGGTTTGTTTTTGTTTGTTTGTTTGTTTTTAACACAACATCAGGCCTAAATAAGAGCTGCAGCCAGAAAACAGGGTGGAATAGGGTCAAGATGCTTAGACCAAGATTCACTAGAATGTGACTTCCTAAGGGTAAGGAGGGTTTCTTATTTCCCCCTTTGTCCCCAGTGTTCAATAACTGCTCAATAAATCCTTTCTTTTTTTTTTTAATTTTTTTAACGTTTTTATCTATTATTGAGAGATAGAGAAAGACAGAGTGTGAGCGTGGGAGGGGCAGAGAGGGAGACACATAATCTGAAGCAGGCTCCAGGCTCTGAGCTGTCAGCACAGAGCCCGAGGCGGGGCTCGTACCCACAAACTGCGAGATCATGACCTGAGCCAAAGTCGGACACGCAACCGACTGAGCCACCCAGGCGCCCCTCAATAAATCCTTTCTTAACGAACACACCTGTCACTGCCGCTGACTAGTCCCTGACGTGCCTCTCTTTCTTTTCTAACTCTGCCTTTTACTAACTGTAAGTAAATTACTTACCCAAACGATTCTTAGCTCTCTACCCTCAAAACTGGAGGCGCTGCACCTCCCCCACTGGTATACGAGGATCTGAGGTAATATTTTCTGAAAAGTTATTCAATACTTCGTAACTACAGCAGGTGCATGAGTAAGTGCCTGTTACCCTGCCAGTGACTTTAGCTAAACCACTGACAAAGGGCGAAAATACTGCCCTTCTTTAAAACAGAATTAGCTTCTCCTTTGCCTTGTTATTCTGTTTGGATGAGGCACTGTGGCTGTTAGCCAAAGTGGATGTTGTCCCTGGTGTTATAACATTTTATTTAATCTCCACTAGGAAATTAAGCTTCTCTAGAGAAAATAATGGTAATACAGGGAAGGTCATTGCATGGCGTACCATAAGGAGCATGACACGGGGGTCAAGGGACTTTGGGTTTCATCAGCTGTGCCCTTAAATATTTGAGGAGATGTGCTTGCTTTAACGTCTTCATCTATACAAAGATGGAAAAGGAGAGGCAGAGGACACAGCATCTAATCCTACAGGTTATCCTACTCCAGATACCAGATATTCAAATGCCCCAAGACAAAGCCAGTTCCTTTATCCATAAGCACATAATGAGAATAGGGTTTGTGGTTTTTTTTTTTAAGGATAACACTAGTTCCAGAGGCGAAGTCATACGGCTGGAAAAGCAGTGAGGCTACAGGAAGGATGAATGACACCCTCCAAAGACCTCCTGTGTCAGGGACTGCGTGCCTGCCCCTTTGAATAAGTCTCTTAATATTCCTAGGACTTTGTTTTGTGATCTGTAAAAGAGGAACAGTTATACGGCATAGGACTACTGGAAGAAAATGTTTAATAAAGATGGTCCAAAAAGTATGGCTATTTAAAGGTAAAATGCTATTTAAATACTGTAATGTCCAAAAAAAAAAAATGGCTGGTGGATTTTAGGAGGAGACAATCAATACTTTTAAATCGACTTTTTCCATCACGGTAAAATAAAATAATGCATGTAGATATTGTGACGTTTCCAAGAGTCCACATATTTTTTTTTTCTGTTTGTGTTTAGGAAATGTGATGAGAGGGATCACTAAAAGCTTAAATCTCACATTTCACGACCAGAATATTTTCTCCTGAAGTCCTAGATAATTGTATAAGTTCACCTGACTCTCCTAAGGTGTTCTGTGTGGTTGATGTTGGTTGCTTGGTTGGTGGGTTAACTGAAGTCAAACTGTTGGAATCGGTACTGAAATTAAAATGCCAATGCTAAAAATATTCTCAGCTACTTGTTCTATTGACATTCTATATATGCTTAGAGAGGAGAAGTAGCTCTAAGAAAATCAGCTAAACTAGGGTATTCTGCCTTCTTAGCTCCAAGAGTCAGAAAGAGAGAGAGAGAGTGGTATTAGTTCCACAATTTTTAAGGTCTTCCTACAAGCCCAAGGAACCTTATGACTGTTACACGTAAGATTCTTTTACCTCCCTCTCCACTCAAAAACATAACATGGTACACGTTAGACACAGGTTCCCCTAACTTAAAGGACACTGTGTCTTCCCCCAAAAAATGGAATTGTCACTGATGTTTATGAGGAAGTTGGTGTCACTGGCTTTGGGATCCCCAAATCTGCAAGACTATCTTCATGCCCCCTCACAGGTCAATAACTACAGCAATCACAGCAAACTAACTCTAAAATAGTCCTTTTATTTAAAAACCCATGAACGCCTCCAGCTTTTTTTATGACAGAAGAGTTCATTGTGACCATTCATGTAATAATCAGCATCCCCTTGAAGCCTCAGGTAATAGCTGTGACCTTGTTCTAAAAGCCACCTTAGTTAGTTTGAGTGAAGAAGACCTTGAAGGGAAAGGTGACTAACCACAGACTCTTCAGTACCTTTATTCTTAAGAGGCACACAACAAATGATCATTTCTAAAATATTTAAATAATACACAATATGCTATCCTAGTTGGTAAGTTTTCCATTGTAAGCTAAACTTAAAATCATTTTTTAATTAAAGAATATTTCTTAGGAGCATAAGCCACCTTTCATGCTCTTCCCCTGAACCCCTAACTAAATCCAAATAGAAGCCTATGATTTTAACACAAGCTTCTCCTTAAGGCTCTGGAACGGTCATATTTCCACATTTTTAAAACCTATCTCCTAGCTCTTCATGTCATCTATCTCTGGAAGGAAAGGAGTCCCAGAGCCTGTAAAAAGCATCTCCATACTTGGCCTCTTTCGTTTCAGCGCTTTGATGAACGGGTGCGCACGGCACCTTCCAGATGCCGAGCTATCTGCTCTGCAAGTGCTTTAGCCAGGATGCTTTGCTGTGGGTCCTAAAGGAGACATCTGAAATGCGTCCCTTTCCATCCCTGCTCCTAGGACTCTCGCCGTCCAGCGCTTCATGTCACTGTCCATCTTAATGCCACGGAGAGAGGGAGAGAGAGAGAGAGCGAGCGAGCGCACCGGGGCGCACTCGTTTACTGGGTAATGGATAGATTTACAGGCTTGGTGAGTTTGGGAATTTATAGGTGAGCAAGATTTGTAGGCATAAAACGCTGCTGGGGTTTGGAAGAGAGGAACTGTGACAGGCTTGTCCCTGTGACCGCTTGGCCAGCTCTGCACCTATGCGCTCCACTTCCCATCTAAGTCCAGGAAACTCTGCCCCTCGTGAGCCTTAACTTAACCTGGAAGAGGGTGGGTGAGTGAAAAGGTGGAACCGGGTGGCCTGTGGCACGTCCCTAAGTCCCCGCGTCTCTGCACCTCGGACTTGTCGGCTACCGGATGGAAGGTGCAAGGCAGCCGCCGCTCCCCATCCCTCGGGGGCCGGGACCCGAGTGGCCTTCTCTCCCGCCGGCTGTCCCCCGGGAGAGGCGGCGCCTCGGGTGCAGCCGGAGAGCCCGGAGAGCCTTCACGGAGGGGTGGGCAGTACCCACGGGGAACGCGCTGCCGCTCCTGCCGCGTCCGGCTTCCCATCACTTTTCCCAGTACTTTGCCCACTAGCTGTCACGCTCTCTGGAGAGGGGACGGAGAAGGCGCGAGAAAGGCCCCAAAGGCTTCCGCAACAGAGCTCTCGTCTTGGGATGGGGGCCCACAGCCCTCGCCCCACCCTACCCACCTAGCCGAGCCTCCGCGAGGCAGCCCCGGGCGCCCGCGCCGCGGCTCCCAGCAGAGCTCCGGGTTCTGCAGCATCTGCTGGCGCCGAGCGGCGGGAGGCGTCGGAAATCGAGGCACGGATAAAAAGCCTGGGTAACCGAAATCCGAATGCACCTCTTACCACTGGACCGCCGGACAATATTCTCCAGAAACGTGTTCTGCGGGGCCACCAGTCCTCTCCTGCCCCCGGCCATGGTCATCCTCCCAGCAGATTGGGGTCCTGGGGGCGTCCGGCGCGGCTTCTCACGGCAACAGGAAGCTGGGCGCGGGGCCCGCGCGCGATCCGGGCTCGAAGCGCCCCATGCGCCCCGCGGGGACCCGGGCGGCCAGGGGCGGCGGCTCCCTCCGGCTGCCACCCTCACGCCCTCTTCGCGCCTCCCTCCCTGCCGCCCGCCTCGCTGTGCACTCGCCCCGGGCTCGCCTCGCCGAAGCCGCTTCCGGGTGGGCGGAGGGAGCCGCGGCGCCTGGGCCCGGGCGCCCCCTACCGGGCGCTGCCCCCCCCCCCCACGCCGGCCTGCGGGAGAGCGAGCGGGGGACTCCCGCAGCGACTGGGAAGCGGCGGGCGGCGGTGGGCAGAGGCTGGGTTGACAGCGCCACCCTCTGGGCACAGCGAGAAATGAGTTCAGGGTGCGCCTTGGGCTGGTGGCGAGGAGGGTGTTCTGAGCAGCATCCTGGGTGGATTCACTTGCAACAAGGTCACCACAAGCCTTGGGGGCACGTGATGCTGTAACCCTCTTCCTTCGCTGTGTTTCAGACCGAAGCCTCTGGGAGCTCTGAGGCTCTTGGAACACCTTCCCGCCTCTCCTTAGGGTCTATTATCCTCATCTGTGAAAGTCGGTAGTGTTTTACCAGTAGTTAAAGGAGTTGAACTGCAAGAGGTCAGACTTGCAAAGTGACCAACTGATTGCGCTCCAGAAGAGCTGTCTTCAGGTGTTTTTCAAGATAACTGAAGGCACTAATGCAGGTTCTGGTCGTTTGATAAATTTGCTGAGTGACTGACCTGATTTCCACTCTTATCCAGCGACTATTTTAACAAACGGCTGAGAAAATATTTGTACTGTATATACACATAATTTTTTTGTTTTGTTTTGTTTTTAGTTGAAGCACACCCTGTTAGGATCAGTGCGTAAGGTTAGGAGACAGGAACAAACTGACTAACATCAAAACGGTGAGCTTGAGGGCATATGCTCGGCATAGGAGGGTGGGCTGGGCAGCGTACTTAACACTTGACGTTAATACCCACAACCTCGGCTTGAAGGAGGGTCTACACCACACACCTGGACCTGGCCTCCACACCTGCCCCTGGTATAATGAACAATCACCTACACCGAAGGTTTCTGGGCAGGAGCTCACTTTTGCTCACTCTCCTGTGCGCACTTAGCTTGGGAGATTTCCACGGGCACATGACCCTTTTCCCCAGTGAGTGTGGCCTCCCCAGAGGTTGTACCCCACAAAAGGAATGAGCTGGTAGCTTTCTAGTTAGTTCCAGGCTGGATCAACAGTCAAAACAAAAATGTGTACGAGGGAAAAACAGACCCCACAACCTCGATAGTCCGGGTTAACCATCCTGACACATCCTAACGTATTGCAAATCTCCAGTCACTAGTCTCAAAAATACAAGAACCGATTCTTGCCCAGCAATGCCTCAGAGTAACTGGCAAGATCAAACATAATTATGCCAGGAGCAGCACTCGAAATTGCCAAGTGCTATACCAAGATGAACCATCATCATTTGAGTGACTAAATAAATTGGGCCATTATGGACATCATCTGGTGTGGACACGAAGTAAACAGATGACGGCCGCTAGCCGAGTGACGTAAAGCTTGCATAGGCTTTGAAATCAAAGTAATGATACACTTCTTGCATAAGATAGCGTTCTACCCAACACATTAGTCACCCAACTTACAGCTGTGATTTCTTAAGTCCTAGCTCCGTCTAGTGGCTCTTTGTTCTATTACAAATGAGCTAACAAACGGCAGTTGACATAAACTTACCTGAAATGTATTTGGTGCTGAGCTAGCTCGGTGGTATCTGCCCGCTTCATTTGAATAAGTTCATTTGAATAAGGTTCCTAAGGTTATGTTATCTGCTGCACAAACATGCCCAAGGGGAGATTTTTCATGACAAGATTAAAAACCTATCAAGCAACCTCATAATCCTGCTTGTGCAAGGAAGATAAAGAAAAGAATGGGGGAAAACTGTCATAGAGAGTTAATAAAACTCAGATTTTAATGAGCTCTCATGTTCTGTGACTCCGATAAAAAGGAAACAGATGATATTCATTTGAGGTAAGAGATGTTAAAGCCTTTTACCTGATAAGAAAAGGAACAAGGCGATCTCTTCCATTTTAATTTTAAATGTACCTACTGCAGTGATTCTCATCTCGCACTACATCCCGGGCGGTGGGGGGAGCCCCATTTTGAAGACTATACATTTTAGTGGCACACTTGAAGAGATGAAAGACCTAAAAGAACACTGAAAAGACAGCAGTCTCTATCCCACCATCACTACTCAGTGTGATGATGTCTCACAGTGTCTACGAAAGCCTGTCAAGCCATTTTCTCATTCTCTTGCCCAACCCTCAACGCTATCTGACTGTGAAAAGAGAGTCATGTTCTGCCCTGTCAACATTCTCTTTGATAATTCACAGGTCAAAGTGCATGTGTTCAGTAAACATTCCATCATTTGGAGGGCAATACACTATGCTTCTTACCTCTTACTTGGCACCTTCTGTTCCCTACTCTGCATTCAGTTCCAGGATCTACTCAGCTTAAAATTCAGTGATTTATCACTGAAATGTAGGAATCTCAGTTGGACCAAGCTTTAATCTTACAAATTTGTCAAAATTTGGTAACACGTTTGTATAGGATTCACTATATACCAATGTGCTTCGGCAAAGCAGTTGAAAGTTCCTGTATTTTTACATAACAAGGTACTTTTTATTTAAAGGGACAATTTTAAATAGCTGTGACCAGAATTCCTTAAGCTGCCTCTGTCTTTCCCTCCAGAAAGTGGACTATCACTGTCTAGAACTTCTACCAAGAAGGATACAGAGTCTGAAATGAAAATGTGTACACTTTTACTCCAATGTCTCTCGCCTACCCTTCTCGCTGGTTCTCTTCCTATACTCCCCCGGGTTTTGTCGACCCCTCCATCACAACATGGGTTTATATCTGTATCACACAACAGATGGAGAGCTCCTTGAAACAAAGATGAACTCTGCCAATCTTTGTTCTGACAAACACAATTGAGTCCTGACGTAATTAGTGCGTCCACAAAGGGGTTGATAGTGATGGAGGTATCCCACTGCAGAGAGAGCATGGAGGTCTGTAGACTGGCTGGAAAGAGTCCAAAAGATGACAGAAAAATCTCTATGCCCAACAAGAAAAAAATCTATCAAATCCAGAGGAAAACAATGCCACACAACAGAGGAGGGAAATGGCATTGTGAAAAGACAGAAATTACATTTTTTCCTTTTATTAATACCATCCGGTATAGGTGACAGATTTTAGAAAGCCAAGAACCCCTCAAATGTAGGAGAGTCTCCTATGAGTCTTGAAAGGCCTGGCACCAGAATGGCCAAGCAGGGACACTGCATCATTACCAAACAATTAGCATCATCAGGAGAAATTGCATGCAGAGGCAACTCATCTGCTCTGCCACCATGAGTGAAATACCTAAAAGAGGGGGAATTTGCAAGAAATATTTCAGCTCCTATAACCCAATGACTGGTATATTATTCATTATATTTAATTTCTGTTTTAAAAAAAAAAAACTAGTTTCCAATAAACTAACAGGAAGAGAAGTGGGCGGGGTATATCCACTAGTAGACCTGTTCTGTATTATGGATATCCCCCCTAAGTGCTGGGAGAGGGAGAGTCTGCTGCAGTGAGAATCATAGCCCATTAATCTATATGACTGGGGGGAAAGGATACACAGATGTGGGTGTTACACTCAGCTGTGGCTAACTCAATAGGCATTTATAAATGTTTGTAGAATTGGGTTATGTCCTTCTAAATGCCCAAAGCTAATATCCTTCTTTCTCATTTCCTCTTACCATCAGAGAGCAGGATCTTTTACTGCACTCCCCCTCGTGGAAAATAATTAAAAGCCATTTACAACAGTCTCATTTTATTATAACAAACATTTGCTCAGAGATTCGCATATACCAGACACTGGGATAGAGTCTAAGGATGGAAAGAAGGTTATGATTGGCACCCGCCCTCAAGAAATTCAGGAAATACTTGGTGAGTGCTTTGCTTCTTTATAATTTCTCTCCTTTCAGCTACTTTTCTTTCTGTTGTACACCCTAAATCTTGCTTTCTTTGTCAATGAATTATAGTTCGGCTTGATCCTGTCACTGAAGACTTTCCCATCTCCTCGTAACTGAGACGTGGCTTTCCTCTAAGATCTCGAAATCCCACAGATCCCCCTCCTTTGGAGACTATTCATCTGGCATGGCCTGTGTACCTAGAAACCAGACGCTGTGGTGAGAATTCATCTAATTCCTCACTACCATATCCAAATCACAACTGTTCCACATTCATGTAAACTTTCTCCTTTGAAGGCCATGATCAAGAGAAATAACACTCTACTCTTCTTTATTTCTTAAAATAGATTTAGGGGAATTGTTATTTAGTCTTGAAAAAGTCGAGGTGTTTGTGGGACAATGCAAAAAAATATTGAGTAGGCGGGTGGATACACCTGGGTGAAGAGCCCAAGAGACACATCTGGGTAGAGCCGGACACTGAAAATCAACAATTTGTATCCTTTGGAGGAGGCTGAGGAGGAGTAATTCGGAAGCAGAGACAACTGTGAGAAGCGGCTTTATAGAAGCCCAGAGGGAGAAAGTCTTTACGTGGGAGAAGTGAAGAACACCATCTTCACAGCTATACACTGTGAACAGTGGGAAATGTCCACTGGTTCTAATGATTAGTCGGTCATCTGAGACCTTAGCAGATACATTTTCAATGGAATAGTGGGGAAGAAGCCAAATTACAATGGGTTTAGAGAGTCATTAGAAACTTACAGTCACGATGGCAGATTGAGCTAAGGAGCAGTGAGTACTGCCTTTCTACACAAAAGATAGAAATTCCAGGGGGAAAAAGGCATTTTTAAATATGTCTTTAATATAGTTTCAATCTCAAAAGCAAAAAGGGGGAAATTTCAGATGTCAAAAATAGGAAGGACTCCACAGCAGTTAGTAGGAATCTAATGGGGGGGGGGGGGAATGCTTATAACCCAAAGAGAAATGCACCTTAGGGGCTGTGGTTCTAGTATCTGTGTGAAGATATAAGCTGAGGACGCAGGCTCTGTGCACAGTGGGAAAAACTGGGACTGGATTTTTTACGGATCCAGGAGCTTGGAGAATCAGGACCTGCCAGCCCTAGTTCTCAGCTTGCCCAGAGCATAGTGGAAACAGCTGACCTTCAGAAATCAGAACCCCTAGACAAAGCATTGACATATATGGGATGGAATTGTCCCAAGGGCCCTCGCAGTGTAGCAACTCTGCGCCAAGACATTTATATAGAACTCTCACGTAGTCCTGTCAGGAACCAATAGGAAACTGCCCTCATAGGAAAAACCTATACCAACCAGTACACCTTAAGGTCCAACTGATAAAAATTTCCCCCAACAGTGAGCATACAGACATAATTACAAATTATACCAAACTGAATTTTCCAGAATTAAATTCTCAAACTGAAAAGGCAGCTTAAAGAGAAATCCAGACCTAGACATATTGCAGTAAAACTTCAGAATATAAAAGGAAAAGATAACATCTTTAAAACTATCATAGGAAAAAACAGATTAGTTACAAAGAAACGAAAATGATACTACCATCAGAGATCTCCACGTGATCAAGAGAGTCAGAAACAACAGAACACAGGATGAATTCCCATATATACCTAACAAAATGGCTAAAATTAAAAAGACTGACAATACAATATGTTGACAAGAATGTGGAGCCATCAGAGCTCTCTTACATTGTTGTGGGAATGTGAAATAATAAAAACTACTTTGGAAAATAGCTCGACAGTTTCTTTTTTTTTAAATCATACTGTATTATCTTTATTTAAGCATAAAGACTTCCAATCACACCACCTAGAGATCATTTTCCCCATTGCCCTGTTTGGCCACCAGTCTTTTGTCTCTCTCTTCAGCAATAGTGAGGCAGATACCCGTTCCACAGAAAAGAGAAATTCGTGGTTTGTTGCTTTTGTCAACAACAAAAATGTTGGACAGCCAGGTGGCAAAGCTGCTGTCATTGGCATCTTTCATGTGAACTGTGTCAAAAGAACCAGGTTATCTCTCTCTGTTTGTGATCATACCAGTTCTTCCGAGGTTAGCACCTCCAGTCACCATACACAGATTACCAGTGTCAAAATTGATGAAATCAGTAATCTTTCAAGTTTCTAAATCAATCTGGATGGTGTCATTCACCATTCATTGGTGAGGGGATAAGGATAGTGGATGGTATGAACATCATAGGTCACCAGATGGGGGTTCCTTTTGTCACCACAAAGATCTTTCTCACTTTGTACAACTTATAGTTGGTCTCCTCAGGTGTAATCTAATGAACAAAAAAGCGATGCTTGATGTCATAGATCAGATAGAAATTCTCCCCACTCTGCAATCCCTATCAAAATAACACCAGCATTCTTCACATATGTAGAACAAACAATCCTAAAATTTGTATGGAACCAGAAAAGACCCTGAATACACAAAGCAATCCTGAAAAAGAAAACCAAAGCTGGAGGCATCACAATTCCAGACTTCAAGATGTATTACAAAGCTGTAATCATCAAGACAGTATGGTAATGGCACAAAACACTCAGATCAATGGAACAGAATAGAGAAGCCAGAAATGGACTCACAAACGTATGGCCAACTAATTTTTGACAAAGCAGGAAAGAATATCCAATGGAATAAAGACAGTCTCTTCAGCAAATGGTGCTGGGAAAACTGGACAGCGACAAGCAGAAAAATGAACCTCGACCACTTTCTTACACGATACATAAAAATAAACTCAAAATGGATGAAAGACCTAAACATAAGAGGAAGCCATAAAAATCCTCGAGGAGAAAGCAGACAAAAACCTCTTTGACCTCAGCTGCTACAACTTCTTACTCAACATGTCTCTGGAGGCAAGGGAAACAAAAGTAAAACGAACATTGGGACCTCATCAAAATAAAAAGCTTCTGCACTGCAAAGGAAGCAATCAGCAAAACTAAAAGGTAACCGACAGAATGGGAGAAGATATTTGCAAATGACATATCAGATAAAGGGTTAGTATCCAAAATCTATTTAAAAAATTATCAAAATCAATACCCCCAAAAAAAAAATTCCTGTGAAGAAATGGGCAAAAAACATGAACAGACATTTCTCCAAAGAAGACATCCAAATGGCTAACAGACACATGAAAAAATGCTCAACATCACTCATCTGCAGGGAAATACAAATTAAAACCACAATGAGATACCTCCTCACACCAGTCAGAATGGCTAAAGGTAGCAACTCAGGCAACAACAGATGTTGGCGAGGATGTGGAAAAAGGATCTCTTTTGCACTGTTGGTGGGAATGCAAACTCGTACAGCTGCTCTGGAAAACAGTATGGAGGTTCCTCAAAAAAATTAGAAATAGAACTACCCTACAACCCAGGAATTGCACTACCAGGTACTTATCCAAGGGATACAGGTGTGCTGTTTTGAAGGGGTACATGCATCCCAATGTTTATAGCAGCGCTATCGACAATAGCCAAAGTATGGAAAGAACCCAAATGTCCATTGATGGATGAATGGATAAAGAAGATGTGGTATACATGGGCCCTCTTCATCCCTCACCACCCTACTCAAAAAGATGAGGTAATATGCATGATAACATCCCTTCCCTTCCCACTAAGGAAAGGTGACTTTGTCTGAAACAATCTTTTCTTCCCTTCTACTAATAACTCCTTGCCCCACCCTCCCCTGTTATATATAAACATTCCATTTGGTACAACTCGTCAGCAAGAGGAGAAGCTGCCCAATTCATGAACTGATTAATAAAGTCAACTGGATTTTCAAAAAAAAAGATGTGATACACACACACACACACACACACACACACACACACACACAAAATGGAGTATTAGTCAGCAATCAAAAAGAATGAAATCTTGCCATTTGCAACTACATGGATGGAACTAGAGGGTATTATGCTAAGCAAAATTAGTCAGAAAAAGACAAATATCATACGACTTCAGTCACGTGAGGACTTTAAGATATAAAACTGATGAACATAGGGGAAGGTAAGCAAAAATAATATAAAAACAAAGAGGGAGACAAAATACAAGAGACTCTTAAGTACAGAGAACAAACTGAGTGTTGCTGGGGGGGTTGTGGGTGGAGCAATGGACTGGTAAGGTGCATTAAGGAAGACCCTTGCTGGAATGAGCACGGGGTGTTATACATAGGGAATGGATCACTGGAATCTTCTCCTGAAGTCATTATTGTACTATATGCTAACTAACTTGGATATAAATTTAAAAAATTTTTTTTAAATCATAAAAAGAAATAATAATAATAATAAAAAGAAATTCTCCCTAATCTCATCAATGTTGATGACATCCATAAAACCATCAGGTAGGTTATATCAGTTTGGACCCTGCCATCAATCTTAATAAAATGCTGCATACAGATCTTTACTTCATCTCCTGTTAGGGCATACTTATGTCTGTTACTCAGGAAAATGATGAAAGGAAGTCATTCTCTCAGCTTTTGGGGATGAGGGGCAAACACACAGGTCAGTTTATCCAGCATCCAATGTTCTGTATCTACTACATGCTTCAGATGCTTCTTGGGACGACGAGCTATGGATGCTCTAGGCATGAAAAGAGAACGACCTAGCCTGCGCGGTTCTTATCGAACTAAACATTCACCTACCCTTCAACCCAGAAATTCCACATATGTCAACAAAAACATTTGTTCATATCAGCTTCATTCATAATAGTTAAAACCTAAAAACAGTATGTATCCATCACCACCGGAATAAATACTGTGGCATACTCATGCAATAGAATAATATTCAGTAATGAAATGAAACCACAAATAAATATGAATCTCAAAAACATTATGTTAAGTGAAAACACTTTACACAAAAGAGAACATGGTATATGAATCATTCATACAAAATTCTAGAACAAGCAGATGAAATTATGGTGAAAAAGAAATCAGAACAGTTTGTCTCTCAAGGCGGATATTGGGGATTGCCTGGGAAGGGGCATGATAGAACTTTCTGGCATGATGGCACTATTCTATATCTTGAAGAGAGTATAGGTTATACAATTACATGTATTTGTCACAACTCCTAAAATGATACATTTGAGTTTCATGCATGGTGTATATTTTATTTCAAAAAAGGAACTCTAAACGCATATTGAACCCTAGCTAATCATATTCAGTCTAAGTGTTTAAGGATGAACAACTTATTTTGAAGTGCATCAAAAAATAAGATGGACACTGGGGCGCCTGGGTGGCTCAGCCAATTGAGCATCCAACTTCAGCTCAGGTCATGATCTCACGGTTCATGGGTTTGAACCCCATGTTGGGCCTGTGCTGACAGCTCAGAGTTTGGGGCCTATTTCGGATTCTGTCTCCCTCTCTCTGCCCTTCCCCCTGCTCGCTCTCTGTCTGTCTCTAGAAAATAAGTAAACATTTTGAAAAAAATAAAAAATAATATAGACAAATAGATGTAAGATAAAACAAATACAGTACAATGTTAATAATCTAAATGGTTGGTATATAGTGCTCACTGTACAAGTTTTTCAGCCTTTCTATATATTTGAATTCTTTTCATATCCATCTGAACTATTAATTTTTTAAAAAAGAAAGGGACACCAGGGTGGCTCAGTTGGTTAAGTGTCCAACTCTTGATTTCAGCTCAGGTCATGATCTCATGGTTATGGAATCAAGCCCCACATCAGGTTCCATGCTGCTTGGAATTCTCTCTCTCCCTGTCTCCCTGTCCCTCTCCCACTCATGTGCATGCACTCTCTCTCTCTCTCTCAAAAATAAATTAACATTTTAAAAAAATAAATAAAAATAGAATAAAATAATGCATTTTCAGATACAGAAAGGACAACACTAATAGACATTTGCTGAAAGAAATGATTAAGAATATACTACGGCAGAAAAGAAAATGAGCTGAAGAAAGAAGTGGAGTACAAAATACAATTGCAAACAGAGAAACTGGTAAAAATGTGTTATTAAACTTAAATAAATATTGACTCCTAAAAATAATGAGGACTAACAGACAAATTGGAAGAGTGTTAACTGGGAGTCAGTTAAGTGTCTGACGGGCTCAGGTCATGATCCTGAGGTTCGTTAGTTCAAGCTCCACATTGAGCTCTCTCTGTTGTCAGCACAAAGCCTGCTTTAGATCCTCTGTCTCCCTCTACCTCTGTTCCTCCCTAGCTCCCTGGTCTTTGTCTCTCTTTCTCAAAAATAAATAACATTTTTGCCATAAGGGAAACCACAGGACAGAGCTCGGCACGTGAGCCTGCTGTCCCAGACCGGTGAGTGCTCTGCTCTCACCAGACCATGTCTTTCTGGACAAACTTTGCCATGGGTTAACGTGCACATGAGCACATGTCGCTAAGGGACATCTAGAAACTAAAGCCACACAATTGATGGGCACAGGGAGAGAGGTAGTAGTTTGGCTCTGAGAGACCCAAGGCTCAACTAAAGCTGTCGATGTGGGTGTAAGAAAAACTTCCATCTTGTTCTGTATCCTGGGAACATGGCTTTGTGACCAGTGGAAAAAATAAATAAATAAAATAAAATAAATAACATTAAAAAAAGAGTATTAGCAATATGGTGACACTGAAATATTTGACAGCAGTAAGATGAATATTGGAAATTGAAGAATTCTGAAGTCTTTTTTTTTTTTTGACATAGTAAGAATCTGTTAAATTTTAGACTTTGTTAGAAAAATTTACAACTCTCAAACTAGTAAATGGAAATGGGAATGTGGATTAGTAAAATACAATCAAACTGAAATATCCCATGAAAAGAGAAAAAACATGTAAAGAATAAATATGGCAGACATAAAATATATTAAAAATGGCATAAATACATCCAAATATATCAGTAATCATAATAAATGTAAGTGGATTAAATTTACTTATTAAAAGAAGCTTTTAGATCAGATAAAAACAAAACAAAATTCATCTTTTCATGGTTTAAAAGAATCTCACTTGGAACACAATTACACAGAAATGTTTAAAATAGAGAGAGATGGAAATCAATATAGTAGGACTTTGGATTTGGGCAAAATTTCAAATTAGAAATTTAAAAACCCTCCTACTACATATATCAAAAAACACTGGATAAAACAAATAAATAATTTTATATATATCCTTTTAAATGAGTAGCTGTCAAGTGAAATATAAATAAATGCTCAGGGACCAAAAGTAAAGACAGAGCTGGAAACCAAGCAATGAGCACAATGATTTTCCACTGTGGCCACCCAAGCACAGCGGGGGTGGGAGGGCGGAAAACCAGATCAAGGACGGGTCAATAGAACTTTTGTTGTCACGGTGAGGCATTCTGTGAGCAGTCTGGAGAAGTAAAAGTTTAAACAGGAGCATGAGTTACTCTAGGTTCTGAGAATACGGCAGTGAAGAAAGCAATAAATATCCCTGAGGAGCTAAATTCTGGTTAGGTAAAATTGGTAAAAATAATACATACTTTATTTTGTATGTAAAACATAGATTTTTTTTTTTTTACTCACCTTTATTTCACTTTGGAAAGGAAGGAGAATGGTGCAGGGCAGGTGTAATCATTATAGGAATTATATGAACTGTAAGCATTACTTTCCAACATGGGACCTTGGCGATGCGTGCTATCAAATTAAGGTAAGGGGATATTTCCATTGTTTTCAGCCTTCTCAGATGATTCTTTAACATTTTCCTTTCCATTTAACTTCTTCAGTTTATCAGTGGTATCGGAACCCATAAAATGCTACTCTAATCCAATTCTAACATGACTTTTATGAAAAGGATCTTATTTTTTCTTTAAACAAAAGATTATAGCATCTAATTAGTACTGCGATAACCCTGCTTAGTTACTTACTGCCGCATAACAGATTACCTCACAATTTAGTAGCTTCAAACAACCAATATTTATTATCTCACAGTTTCCTTGGCTCAAGAATCCAGGGATCTTAGCTGGGTGCCTTTGGTATAAGGACTCTCATGAGACCAATCAAGCTGTCGGTCGGGACTGCAGTTTCATCCAAAGGTTCAACTGGCAGAGGATTTGCCTCTAAGTCCCCTTGCGTGGTTTTGGGCAAGATTCAATTCCTTACAGGCTGTTGGCCAGAAGTATCCTTTAGTCCTTGCCATGTGGGACTCTAGGGAAGCTCACAACATGGCAGACCTTCAGAGTGAGGAAGTGAGAGAGCACAAGAGTGGATGCTCAAGATGGAAACCACAGTCTTTTTGTGACCTAATCTCAGGAATTGCATCCCATCCCCACCACTTGTACCATATTCTGTGTATTAAAAAGGAAGCCCACACTCAAGGGGAGGGAATTGCACAAGAGTATATATACCAGGAGGCAGGGATCATTGTGATTCTTTCTTAGAGGCTGCTTACCACCTCTACTTTTGACCCTAAACTCCTGTCTTTCCAGTTTGATTATTCAACCATTGTCTACTATGAACATTCTTCTGTGTCTTTAGGACATTCAGGTAACTGAACTCTCTATTAGTTATCACCACCACCACCATCATGCAGTTTACTTCCCATACTATTAGTTTAGATTACATGGTCTGTCAGTTTAGTAACTCTCTCACCAGCATCTTAAACTCTCCCGCCCCTCTACTCTCTGTCTTTTCATAAACCCAACCCTGAATGAATACATCTGTTCCCTCTGTGCCTGCATCTTGCTGCCTAAACCACACTGGAGGAAATTGTGAAAAAGGCCAGATTCGCAATTCTATCTATACCTTAATGATTTCCTACCCTACCAGAGCCCTTGGCCCTACCTGGCAGTTATGCTGTATGGCTTGAGTCGGCTTGCTTGCTACTCTTCACCATTCATAACCTTCTTCCTTCAACGAACACACCCTCATTCTCCCAACTTCAATGTTAAATGCCCCCACTTCTCAAAAGACAAAGTCAACTGCAGGGGTTCCTTTGAATTTCTGCCACAAAGATCTGTTTAAAATTGCTGCCATTCTGTCACCTATTTCACCTTTTGAAATAGTGCTGAATCCCATCCCTGGCCACCTTCTCAGAAGCTCACCATTATTGATTATATCTTTCCTACCCTATATCTTCATCATCTTCTCTCTACTGAATCCTTCACATAAGAATTTTTTTTTAAATCCCTGATCCCACCTCCCACTCCGTCAACTGCTATCCTAGATTTCTTCTCTTCTTCACTGCTGATCTTTAAAGAATTGCCTAAACTCACTACTTCTGTTTCCTCCAATCCTCTTCTTTCCTCGATCTGATCCATTTCTTTCCTCTCCCGACACTGCTGAAACAGTTCTCATTAAGGTCGCCAGTAACCGCCATATCACTAGAGCCAATGAATATTTTTCACTCTTCATAGTACGCTATCCCTTTGTGGCATTTGGTGTTTTTCTTTGTTTGTTTGTTTTAAAAATATGAAATGCTTCATGAATTTGTGTGTCATCCTTGCATAGAGGCCGTGCTAATCTTCTCTGCGTCATCCCAATTTTAGTACGTGTGCTGCCAAACTGAGCACTCTTTGTGGCATTTGAAACACACTTTTCCCTTGGCTTCTGTGATGCCACATTCTGGATTTTCCTCCTCTGTCTCCGTAGCGGCATTATTCATATCTATGGTGTCCTGGACTCTTCGAAACACATTTCCATATTGCATTCACTTTCTTCATGATGAGTCCCAACTCCCAAGCCAAAGACCAGGGCCTGCCTTTCCAGCATCCCTTGCAATCAAGTGTAAGCATGTGACATTAAGTCCCACTATTTACTGCATCCACAGGAGACTTGGAATTAGAAGGGAAATGCTAGAAGGAAGGAAACAAGTCAAACTAATTTTGCTTGCATAGATTATTGTGAGGATTAAAATCTGGTAATATCCATAGAGCAATTAGAATAGGGCCTGGCACAGGGCAAGCACTATGTAAGTGTTAGCTATTATTATTCTGAAAGGAAAAGTGGTAGCTCAAATAACCCAAAAACTATTCTAAAAGGGTCCTATTATCACTGTCTGTCAGCCAAAGATTTTCATCAAATATAATACACACAAACCATCTAAGGACCTGCCACCATGGCTATATGGCTGGTGAAGATCATGGATAGATCAATGAATAGAGAAGCAACCCAAGATGTTTAACATGAATTACAGAAATCTGGAAGATTCAGTGTGATTTCGGTCATGGTATCAAAAGCTGAATCGATATTTCTGGATATGGCCAGCTACAAAAGGAATGGCTGAGCTTACACATGGAATTTTTTCCCTCAGAAATTAAAAGAGGAAGGAGTGGGTTGTGGGGAGACACTTTGGACTAGAGGGAAGAAATTAATGCAGTTAAACAGAGACAAGGACTCCTCTCCCTCACGCCCCTCTAACCCCACCAAGCTATGACTGTAAATTGTGTAAAGTAAGAAGAGCCTTTTTTAATGGATTATTGCTTTGCAAGGCAAATTGAGTAATACAGAACAGTATGTATGTAATTTTATATAATCTCTATATCTGTAACATATAACACATTATCTGCTTCACTTAAACGTGATGAGGAGTAAATAAATTAATAATGTAAAGCAATGTAAACAATGTCTGACGCACCATTGTTGTTCGTTTATTCGTTTGTTTTCAGTCATGCACTTTATGCCCTGCCATTCCCTTTTACTGTTTAAAATGGTTGATGCAACTGAATTGCCTGCAGTTCAGGGGCTTGTGATGGGAGAGGTGCTGCACGAGAAGAGAAAGAAGAAAAACCATGAACTCTCGGGGTTTACCTTTGAAGCTAAAATCTCCCGGTCCCCACTAATCTTTCTAGGAAGCTATAACAGAGGTTCCTTAAGGGAAGCGGTGGGCAGAGGCCTTGAGGGTGCCCATTGCATGACAACATACTTAAGCCTGGATCCGCCTATCACAGCCTGGGTTTCCACCTGCTACAGTGCCTACCCCAGGCAGAGCCTTCCTCCCCAACCCACGCCAGAGAGCCTCAATCCCCACAGCTTTGTGAGCAGCAGTTTTTATAGCCTCAACCACACAAATGATTGTCCACCTGCACCCAGAGCACCCAGGAGAACAGTGTAAGACTTTCTTCTCTGTGCTTAAATTAACATTGGGCAAGATTCAGAATTGAAAATCCAGTGGAAGAGTAAGCCCCAATGGTACTTGTAAGTCACTGGAGAATCACCGTGACACTGTTTGGATAGCTTTGGTTTGCTTGCATTATATACGATCTTGTTATCAGAAGATTCCTCTCTTCACTACCTCCGCTCTTCAGATGCCAGTTTGTTTATTCATTGGCCATCCTTTTCTGAAATATCCCATCTCAGCATCAACAGGCCCCTTCTGCAGCCACCTAATAAGTTACTTAGTAAAGTATCTTTCAGTAAGAACTATATAGAGTGAATTATCAGAAGCCTTAGTACAATTTACCTCTGTAAAGTATTGACTTTTACAATAGAGTTCTAAGAGTACTATTATGTATCATCCCAAGAAGGAAGAAAGTGAAGAAGAACATAATGAAATCAGAGCTCTACAGCTCCAGACATAGTTCACACTCAAGACATAAATGCAGAGACGACAGAAGGTGAATGCCAAAGAGTTGTATCAACCCGTCAGCCAAATGCCAGAGACTAATTCCCTTAATTTTCTGAGAATTTTGAACAATGCTGCAGGCCACCAAACCTTATTCTTAGAGCAAGTGAAAGAATATATAAAGCAGAGAACCACCATTTGTAGAATATGTATGCATAAAAATGTTTTTTTATTTATTTTTTTTTAAGATTTATTTATTTTTGAGAGACATAGAGACAGAGCGTGAGCAGGGGAGGGGCAGAGAGAGAGGGAGACACAGAATCAGAAGCAGGCTCCAGGCTCTGAGCTGTCAGCACAGAACCCGATGCGGGGCTCGAACTCACAGACCGTAAGATCATGACCTGAGCTGAAGTCATGTGGCTCAGTCGGTGGAGCGGCCGACTGTATGCACCCCTGTATGTGCCCCTGTATGCATAAAAATGTAACAAATGACAGAAAATATGGAATTCCTCGAGGTCCCTTTTGCGCTTACCTTCTTTGTTAAGGACAATAATATTTGAACTGCCCTCAATATCTCAACATTGTAAAGAAGAAATTGAAATCTAAGATATGGAAAAAATATATATATTAAGAAACCCTACACCCAGTTCAAGTAGTTCAAGCCTCTGAACCCAGCTGAATGAAACATTAGAGTAACCAGAAACTCAAGCACACAAACAATGGTTTCCTGATTCTGTTCCTAAGGAGAAATAAGTAAATTATTTTAAAAATCACTGTCTAACAAGCTAATGATGCAGACTCTGAGCAACCTGTAGATAGGTTATTAAATACATGGGTTGAGAGTATCTAGAAAGGAATGAGTTAACCACAGGGAACCAGAGACAGGCAAACCAAATGGGGAAGGAGAGGAGCAGAAGACAGTAGAGGGAGAGAAAGAGAGTACAAAGAAAAATCATGAGAGCCTTGGAAATGGACCAAAAGGATTACAGGATGTCTTTAATGAAATCCAAGTCATGTTTAGCATATCCTCCGAAGAAATCCAGTTCTCTGGGGGTCTTCATGCCTTTTATGGCCTTTGAACTACTTACAACTCTGTAATTTGTAGACAACTTACAGAAGCGCAAATTAATTTTGTCCAGAAATGTACACATGAATTTTTTTCTGATGGAGCGTCAGTTGATTTTCCCTCGCCAATGTGAATGAGCCAGTTCTGTGTTTATGAAGCAAATGCATCTCAGTATTCCCGATGGCCTGTGTGGCCCATGTAAGTTTCTGCTCTGGACTCTCCCTTGAACCTGTTGTAGCATCTTACTAGTTCCTATATTAATTAATGAGTTGAATAAAATCTTTAATTTTTTTAAATTTTATATTATACAAGAGGCATGACTTTCCCTTTAAAAAAATATATTTCCAGAGTTCCTGGGTGGCTCAGTCAGTTACACATCTGACTTCGGCTCAGGTCATGATCTCATGGTTTGTGGGTTAGAGCCCCACATCGGGCTCTGTGCTGGCAGCTCAGAGGCCGGAGCCTGTTTCAGTTTCTGTGTCTCCCTCTCTCTCAGCCCCTCTCCTGCTCGCACTCTGTCTCTGTCTCTCTCTCTCTCAAAAATAAATAAAACATTTAAAAATATATATATATATTTCCTTTTATGGGAGGATGGAAGGGAATTCCAGCCAGAAGTAGTGACATCTTTTTAAAATATGGAAATGAAGAAAAACATAATATGTTGATAGCAGAAATAGCACTTGCTCTAGTGGAGAGATGAGGCTGGAAAGGTGAGCAAAAATTAGGTCAGTAGAAGTGGAAAATGTATTATCTTAACAGTTACACACCAGAATTTCTCTTAGGGAGGTTACTATAATCTTTTGAGCCAATACGTGGACTGCTGCTTATGATAGACCGAAGAGTATGAATGTCAGCAGGCACCATGGTAAATATTTTAGAAACTGGCTAGAATGATCTTCCTAAAGCAAACAAAGAAATGTGTTTTAGCTTCTAAAAAGGGAGGGTGAGAGGAGAATCGGGGATATGACGTGCAGTTGGAGACCATGTAGGGTAAAAGGCCAGCAATGTTGGAGTAGCTAAAAGGCCACAAAAAAAAACGAATGGCTAATGTTCAATTTGAAGTCATTTGCATTGATGCAGTATAAATCTTTCCAAAATTAGCTTTGGGTCAGCTAATTTTATGGTCAAATTCTAGGGGGTTCCTTAAGTGTGTATGGAACTTAAAAGCAAGCAGGATTACATAGCTGAGTTGCTGTGGAGGCACTACCCACTAAAACCTGAGCCTGACAGGAGTATTCATGCAAAAGGTGCAGAAACAGAAATAATGGAGAGAAATCCTAGAATTTCCTAGGATTGAGGTGACTTTATTTAGGTCTCAGTGGGTAATAGATCTACAGCTGACAGAAACTGAAAATAAAGAGTTTCTACTTGGCCTTGGAGATGATAGAGTCACTGAGGTGACTGGCATGGCAAGATAGCTGTGTCTAGAGGTTAGAGAATGACATGAAAAAAAAGCAATCAAGTGCTCAATTGGGGTTGGGAAGGCAACCAGAGTTGCAGATTACAGAGCATTTTTGTTTGAGAATGGGGGAAAGTATTTTACATGGGGGCATTAGAAATAAACTCATTAAACCCAGGGCAGAGAGCAGAACTGTGATTGACAAAGTGACAGAGAGAAAGGCCAGGCAATCACCAAGTCATTGTTTCATGCTTCTAGTTTCTAGCAGTGAGGGAAAGTCTCAAATTACCTTCCCACATATTGTCAGCATTTAAGAAATCATGTTAGCATTAGTGCAGGGGGAAAATCTGAAATGATGTGTGAGTTGCTTCCTAGGGAGTATTGGCATTTTCCAGAAATGGTTTATGAAAGGACCATCTTTCTTATCAACCACAAACGCTTTTTGAGGATCAGCTTACACTAAGACCCCGTTGATTTGGAGCTAGCGCAGAACCGAAGAGCAAAGGAGAAAAAATATATATAATCTCTCTTATTGGAGTTTGGTCAGCTTTGTGATTGAAAATGCGACCTTTAAGGTCAAGTAGAACCAATTTGAGACCCAGCTCCATGCCATACTAGCTGTATGATCTTAGGCAAGTTACTTAACTTAAATTAAATGAGGGTTAATAACAGTAACTTTCTTAAGAGTATAAGGATTCAACAACAACACCAATGATAACAAAAGCTAAAGACTTTATATTTGCCACACTGTATAAAGCGCTGTGTTTGTAGGAACAGGCACTCCTATTCTCCTATTCTCTTTAATTTTCTTGGATAGTTCTTTCCCAATCTGGATAATTTCCTCATACACGTGCCAATCCAGTACTTTGCTGAATACTCAAGGAGACCTTCCTCAGGCACTAGCCACACTTCTTGTGCTCAGTAGCCCCATGTGGTTAATGGCTAAGGTTTTGAGCAATACAGATGGAACATTTCTATCATCACAGAAAGTTCTATTGGAAAGTGTTGTTCTAGAGTCCAGACTTGTCTAACTTCAAGCCTATACTCGGTCTGTCAGCACGTGTCAAAATTTATTGTGCATTTAGATCAGCTGGGGATCTCGTCAAAATGCAGATTGATTCTAGAGTTCTGAATAGTACCTGACAATCTTCATTTCCAACCTGATGCCAAGTGATACAATGCTATGGGTTAAAAGACAACATTTGAGTAACACTGTAAACCATTAGATATAAGCTTCCATAATTATTAAGTTGGTATGTGTTTCTTTTGTAAGAAAAACATACTGAAACAAAAAAGTCACCTAACAGTGAGAAAAGATCACTGTAACATTTTTTAAGCTTTCTTACTTGCTATACTTTGAGTGCCTAACTTGCAACTCTTAACTTTATACACAAGTTAACTTCCTAACCAAAGCAGAATTGTTCCTTCCAAGGGCCTTCCTGCCCCCTCTTCTACACAACACCCCCCAGAAAGCTCAAGGAGTGAATGTGCTTTACCGTCAGGGGTCCCAGAACTTTCCTGATGCAGAATTGGGAGAATGGGTGATTAGGTGATTACGTCAGACCTCGTCAGCCCAGTTAACGGTTTACTCTATCAAAAAGCAACAGAAAGCCATGAAGGATTTTAAAGACAGGATCATAGGATTAGATGTGCATTTTAGAAAGATTGCTTCAGATGCAGTGAAGAGAATATATTAAATGGCCTAAGCCTGGAGGCAGTGAGACCAGTTGGTGACAGTAATGAAAAATTCGAGAAGTCGGGGGATATTTATACTTCTATAGGAAGTAGAGTGGGAGCAGGTAGATCAGGCAGAAAGCTGTTTCATGTTGGCTATTGAAAAGTGACTTGACTACCTGGGATCTTAATTTTCTCATTTTAGAGAATGGCATCATACCTGGCCATACGGAGTCCTCCCTCCCTTTTCATAATAGCACAAAGCCTACTTTGAGCAATGTACTCAAGGTAAAGTAAACTTCTAGTATTCCAGAAAGAATTCAAATTGTTTAAGAGGTACCCATTTCATTTTTGTGAAATACCTCTCTTCTAAGGATCAAAAGCATTTTGTTAACACCGTCTCATAAGCCTGCTGGTTCCCTCTGAAGCTGGACTAATCAACAAGCATAATCGATTGACTCAATAAAAGAGTCGAACATTCACTGGACTATTGATAAACTATCCAGAGAGACAGGGATCTCTCCTTTGAGAATTTTCCACACCGTCAACATTGATAAGCCAAATGCATCCTCTAGGCCACCTTGAAAGATTAAGATTCATATTAGAGAACTCCAAGGATCCATAAATCAAAAGCACCAGTGAAAAACTATGATTTAGTTTATTTGTAAACAATATACATGTATTTTCAGCCCATTATTAGAATAATCACTGATATCATATTTTATATACACATTTCCCCTAGTTTTTTTAGTTTGAAATAGTTTTCATGCGTTAATTTTCATGCATTAATATTATTGTAACTATCACATCTAAAAAATGCAAAGCAATAGATTCTTTTCCTGTTGTTAAAACTGTGTCTTTGTCCTTTCTCCAGAAGATGTATACCTAAACACTTCAATCTTTTAAGCACTCATAAAAAAAGTGATTCTGTTTTGAGGATATTCAGTGTCTACATATTTTAATTAAATATCTGTAGAATTCATAAGAAACATAAAACATTATATGTTTCATACACACACACACACACAAATGCACAGGTATACATATACGCACATATATATGTATACCATTCTAGAAAAAGTACTTAACTTTGGTGGAATATTTGTAATTTTGCCCCCTAAGAGATTAAAGGGAGAATCTATGAATCTAGAATTCATATCAGATTGTGAAGTTTGGTTATAGATAAACTCAGTGAAGTTTGATAGACCAGAAAGGATACCTTCCAAATTCAAAGTCAACCATAGGGCTAAGAACCTACAATCACTGGGATAGCAAACAGCTGAAATTTATTGCAGTATAGTCCAAGTTGTATACTGGGAAAGAGGTGAGAGGCAGGCATCGTAGAGATTCTAGTATGTATGTAATGGTATGTCATTGTTTTCATTTGCAATTCCTTAATGACATACGATGTTGAACATCTTCTTATAAGGTTATTTGCCATCTATTCAGATATTTTGCCCATTTAATGGGTTAAGAACCTCATTTCCAGATGAAGAAACCGAGGCACAGAGGGGTTCCACAAATTGCCCAAGGTTACACAGCTGGGGCTGAACCCAGGCAGGAGGGATCAAAGCCCACAGTTGTAAACACTATCCTGTAGTGCCTTCTGGATACAATTTGGAGCTAAAAAACCTGGGTGTGCAGCTGGCTGTGCAATTTACATGGTTTCTAATGCTGGGTAAATTATTTGATCTTTGGAGCCTCAGTTTCTTCTTCAGTAATATGAGGAAAACAATGTTGCTGTTAGGATTAAATGAAACAAAGTAGAGAAAGTGCTGAACTTGTTCTCAGAACATAGCAGCTGCCAATAAATGGTAGCTATTATTAGTCCAACAGCTCAGGAAAGAGTGAGAGAGGCCTGCCTTAGCCATTAGAATTAGCACCTGCCTCCAAACTAAAATAGATCAGTCTGGGGCTTTAAATTCTATAGAAACTCAGACATTTCTTGGTGAGGTTTTCATGATCCATTGTCAGCTGATACCTCAATTCCTTACACCTAGTGCACAGGAGGGAATAAAGGGGGCTCCAGTTTCTTAAAAGGAGAATAGAATTTTACTATATTCAATTTCCTTTTCCTGTTCATCTTGTCCTTCTGATGGCTCTCCAAAAAGAAAAAGTCACAGTTGTATTAACCTTGCAGCTAATGAAGCATGCCTGTAACCAGATGTGTCCTGCTTGCCTCCACCAAAACCAGAATGGTGGAGGAAAACGTAGACGTACAAGCAATTGCACCCGACGTGCATGAGTGTCGGTCAGAGGATGCAGCACTCCTCCGAACACGCAGGAGTTGTGAATCCTCTTAAAGCCATATACCTCAGGGGTTGGCTCCCAAACCTGTTTGATCACCAGAATTTCCTCAGATGCTTTTAAAAAGAATAGATTCCTAGGTGCTCAGCTTAGACTTAACTAAGTCAGAATCTCCCTAGGGGTTGGTGAGGAGAGAAAGGGATTCTGATACATGTGCCTTTAAAAGTTCTGAGGGGCGCCTGGGTGGCTCAGTCGGTTGAGTGTCCGACTTCAGCTCTGGTCATGATCTCGCAGTTCATGAGTTCAAGCCCCACATCGGGCTCTGTGCTGACAGCTCAGAGCCTGGAGCCTGCTTCAGATTTTGTGTCTCCCTTTCTCTCTCTGACCCTCCCCCACTCATGCTTTGTCTCTCCTGCTCTCAAAAATAAATAAAAACATAAAAAACAAAAAAGTTCTGAGAGGCTCTAGTGATCAGGGAACTGCTGATACAATGTCATTCCCATCTGATGTTTGGAATCCACCGTGTGTGTGTGTGTGTGTGTGTGTGTGTGTGTGTGTGTGTGTGTGTGCATGAAAGAGAGAGAGAGGGGCGCCTGGGTGGCTCAGTTGGTTAAGCGGCCGACTTCAGCTCAGGTCATAATCTCACGGTTTGTGAGTTCGAGCCCCGCGTAGCTCTGTGCTGACGGCTCAGAGCCTGGAGCCTGCTTCGGATTCTGTGTCTCCCTCTCTCTCTGCCCTTCCCCTGCTCACACTTTGTTTCTATGTCTCTCAAAAATAAATAAAAACATTTAAAAAATTTTTAAAAAAAAAGAGAGAGAGAGACCGAGACAGAGAGATAAGGAGACAGAGAAACAGGGTCAAAGAAAGCAGGCAAGCACTGTGGGAAAATGGAGCATTAAACGATTTACGATTGTACAATTTATTGTACTTTATCAATAAAAGTAGATGCAAACTAATTCAGAAGTAACTGAAATTGTTTCCAAATGAAAGTGATCAAAAACAAAGCATACCAGTTCAAAAAGGAAAAAGATGCTAAGAAGAACCCAATCTTCAGTCCTCTCGCTTTATTCTGATGTTGTAGCGTCTGTAGAACATCTTTAGATAATGACTCTTAACTAATTTGGATGACTTTTCCCTATGAGAGTTAACGAAGTTGAATAATTTACCTAAATATTTGGAATCGAAATCTAAGTGCTTTCCCTTAGGTTTTCAGGTTTCCAGAACTTTAATGAGTTAATGAGAAATTTGCATTTAGTAAGGCAATAAATAAATTAATTATGCTTGGAAGAAATCCAGTTTCACGGGTTTAAGCTATTATTAAAACTCTGCAAATACTTTGATTTTTATTTTTAAAGTTTTCTCTTTTGATTTTTATTTACTCATTCAATAAACTTTTTTTAACGTTTATTTATTTTTGAGAGACAAAGCATGTGCACGAGCATGGGATGGGGAGAGAGTGGGGGACAGAGGATCTCAAGCGGGCTCTGCACTGGCAGCAGAGAGCTGGATGCCGGGCTCAGAGTCACAAACCGTGAGATCATGACCATGACCTGAGCCAAAGTCAGATGCTTAACCGACTGAGCCACACAGGCGCCCCCTCAATAAACTTTTTGAGAACTATTAATTACGATGGCACACCACTGATCTAGATGGTGTTCCCAAGAAGAGGAGGTCCCCGTGTAGATAAACAGAGGTGGAAGGGTTGGGGAGCAGCTGGGCTAGAAGAGAAAAGAAGCATTAGAGCACTTACTCAGAGCCAGTCTCATTTATATACAGTATTTTATGTAATACAATAACCCAATGACATAATTCGATCACTAAGAACTAAAACTAACAAATTTCCTAAACCTATGTTAAGCAGTTGTGGAACGGGACATACCTCCCTGTCCCTGTGTTAGACGATACTTAAAAGAAGTAAAAATGACCTGCTTGCCCCTGGAAAATAAGACTGCGAACCAACTAAAATAGGCTAGTTCCAACATTAGCTGCATGCTTGTCTCTTTAGGCCCACCAATCCAATATTGTTATGTCATAGTTTCTGCCCCTCCTCAACTAGTTCTCTACCTTAAAAGCTATCCAGCCTATCTAAATCCTATAAATAGCCTCCCCTCACTTCTCTCTGAGATACTACTCTCTGTCGCCCTTTCTACAATAAATCCAATACACATAGATTTGTTTGGTCAATAGGTTTTGTTTGGTTTTGTTTTTCTGGTGGCCTTTTGGGGAGTCAACAATCAATATCACTCACTATTCTTTGATGAAGAAATTTGCCCAAACTCAGCAGCTATTATGAACTACATTCTTCGAGGGCCGAGTGTTAAACGCAGCTGTGACTGACTCCGAAATTTCTATTCTCTCCACTGGTGTCCACATTTAGGCATCTGTGCTAGATGAGGTAAAGCACACGCAGGTGTCTACTGTACATTCTCAGATGCTCGCCAGCAAGTAACTTTAAAGGGGACGGCAGCATTAGAAGTGGCAATCCATAAATGCAAGGGAAATTCAAGTCCTTCAATCAAGTCAAGATATAGCTACTACTCTCTGCTCTTCACAGTGACACAGCAATAAAACGCATAAATAAATGACTCACAGACCATCAGGGAGTTGCTTAAATGAGTCCCACCAACAGATGCAAACAAGCAAGAACTGAAGTCTAACTATTGATTGAAAACAATAATGAAAGCTTAAAATTTTGCACATGGTCCTTAAAAAAATTATGTAAGCCCTCCTCTGTCAGGGCTCATAATCATATGTTCACAATCATAGACTTTTGGGGCCTAAGCACTGAATGGTTATTGAAAATATAAAATGTCAAATAAAAATGCAACAGTATTTCAGTTTCAAATGTATTGAAGACACTGTGTTGCCTTCAAAATGGAACGAGATGAATAGAGGAGCCCTGTGGGACACGGAGGAGGTGGAGTTTGGTCAGCAGTTCTCAACAGTTGGATGAGTTCTACAAGGAGGTAAAGAGGCAAACATCCTAAAGGCAGAGTCGCATGAAGGAAAACAATGAACCATTTGCCAGAAAATATAAAATATGTTCTAGATATGCTGTCTAAGGGCTCCCAGCTCAGCCAGTGGGGTTCTAGAGGTTTTCAGGATGAAAAGGTGGGGTCGGGCCATGGTGGCTACTGACACTCTGCCATTAATGGAGGGTCCAGAGGGACACAGTCTGGGCAGGGGTGCGGGGGAGGGGGTGGGGCTGGTATAGAAATTTCCATAGCAGGGAAAGTTTCTACCAACTCCCAGCAGGGAGACACACCATGGCATTACCATCATTAACAGTGAAAAATGCAAATTGTACTATTGACGAATGAGTTAATAACAGCAACAGCTAATACTTTCAGGTAGCATTTATTTCATGCCAGGCCGTATTCTAAGCACTGTACATATACTAATTCATTTAAAGTTCACCCTGTGAGCACCTATGAAGTAGGCACTGTAATTATCCTTATTTAATATATGAGGAAGTTGAGGCACAGTGAGATTAAGAGACTTGTCCAGGCCTAATAGCTAGTAAGTGACAGAGCCAGGATCAATCAATCAGTCAATCAATTAACAATCTGACCACTTGTGATGTTCTGTCTTAGCAGGGAGAAACACATGCTTTTCTCTGCTCTAATGATGGAAGAAATCTGCTCTATGCTCAGCAGTCTACTTCAGACCTCAGTACTGAATAGTCAGTATTCATATGGATGTAGGCTTCTGCCCTTGCTATATGGCATTTTGTGCTTATATGTCACAAGACACAACACTTCTTGCATTTTATTTGCCCTTTCATTAGAACAATGGGGGATGTGTTACATAAACTGTGCTCTTAAAGTGGCTTTAGGTTAGTTGGCTAAAACTAATTTGTTATTTTCTTTTCATGTTCAGAATTTTAATTTGTAAATTATAAATTATAATTATTATTTGTAAAGATTATTTTCAATTTTTTATATTTAGCATAATTTTTTTTGTCTTGGAACAATCTCAAACTTACAGAAACGCTGTAAGTGGAAGTCAGACTTTTTCTTCCTGAAGCATTTGAGAATAAGTTGCCAACCTGATGCCCCATCACCCGCTAAGTGCCTTAGTGTATATTTCCTGCAAACAAGAGCATCCTCCCACAGCCCCCAATGCGATCATCACAACCACAAAGTTAACACTGACACTACACTACAGTTTAATCCTCAGACCCCAGTTGTCCCGTTACTGTCCTTTATAGATCTAATTCACAATCACACATTGCATTGAGATAGATGTTCTGTTTCTAGTCTCCTTCAGGCTAGAACAGTTCTGTCTTTCCTTGACTTTCATGGCCCTGAGACGTTTGAAAACGACAGGCCAGTTATTTTATAGAATGTCTCTTGGTTTAGAGTTGTCTGATGTTTTATCCTGATTAAATTCAGGTTATGTATCTTTGGTGGGAATATTGCAGAAACAATGCTGACACCTTCTCATTGCATTCCTAGGTGGTGCAGGATTTGATTCGTTCCTTTATGGAGAATGTCAGCTTTAATTAACTATTTGATTTAGACAACGTCTGACAAGATTCTCCCTTGCAAAGTCACTCTTCTCTTTATAATTAATAAATATCTCATGTAGAGGCACTTTAAAACAATGCGAATATCCCATTCTTCATCAAATCTTTCATTTATTAATTTATATTAGCATGGACTTATGACTTCCTATTATATTCAATGGGTTACCATCTCTTAGATAATAGATAACATCTTTTTGAGGCTCAGCTTGATCACAAGATCTCTTTCAAGCTGGCTTCTGTGTGCTTTTGTTATTGCATTACTTTTTATATATTTTTTATTCAGATATAATTAACATGTAATGTTATGTTAATTGTAGGTGTACAACATACTGATTGGATATTCATACACATGGTGAAATAATCACCACAAAGAGTCTAGTTAACATCCTTCATAATACATAGTTACAAAAAAAATTGTGTGTGTAATGAGAACTTCTAAGATCTACTCTAAGCAACTTTCAGATATAGTATTATTAACTACAGTCACCATGCTGTACGTGACATCCCCATGACGTATTTATTTTACCACTGGAAGTTGGTACCTTTTGTGTCTTTTGACTTTCTTCACCCACTTCACCTGTCCCCACCTCTCATCTCTGACAACGACCAATCTCTTCTCTGTATCTGTAAGCTTGGTTTTTAATTTGGTTTTGGAGTTTTTTAGTCTCCACATATAACTGAGATCATGTGGTATTTGTATTTCTCTGTCTGATTTATTTCACTTAGCATAATGCCCTCAAGGTCCAGTAATGTTGTCACAAATGGCAAGACTTCATTCTTTTTTATGGCTGAATAAACTATATATATATATATATATATATATATATATATATATACATACACACACACACACACACAAACACACCACAAGGGCGCCTGGGTGGCTCAGTCAGTTAAGCATCTGACTTCAGCTCAGGTCATAATCTCACGGTTAGTGAGTTCAAGCCCAATGTCGGGCTCTGTGCTGACAGCTCAGAGTTCAGAGCCTGGATTCTGCTTTAGATTCAGTGTCTCCCTCTCTCTCTGCCTCTCCCCCACTCACACTGTCTCTCTCTCTCAAAAACAAATAAATATTTTTAAAAATTTATATATACACCACATTTTTTGTACAGTATTTTCGGTTTTATTAAAAAAATGCACACACAACAAAAATTGTTGTGAGTCACTTCTTCGTTCTACTGGCATTCAGCCCTTACATTTGAGTAGCTTTCTCTGTTTTTACCATCTCAACAAACTCCTTGTATCATTTCAGGCCATCCTTCTTTGTCCTGCCAGGCACTGCTTCAGCTATTTTTTCCCATCTCTCAGGTGTATTTCATTGGTGTGTTTTCAAAACTTGTTCCAAAAGTTTCTGTTCTGTTGTCCAAGGGGTGAAATCTGTGCATGGACCTTCGAATCGTTCTAAAGGTGTTGTTTGGGGCACCATTCCATGCTCTTTTTAAAATTTATCAAAATCCTTTTTGTTTATGTCATCTTTTTTATGAAGATCAAGTTTTTGAAGACTCTTTGCTCTACCAATAACATCTTTGGCAATTCTCTCGACTCCAGAAGAAGAAGGTATGTTCATGTAATTAGCAATAACTTCCCATCCTCAATTTGTTCCAGCAGGAAAGAGGTTCAATTAAGTAGTAATTGCAGATCATCTTCTGCCTAATTTTTACTGCCATTTCCACCTTGTCAGTTGATCTGTCTGCATTCTTAGATGCTATCACATGAGAGCTTCAGATTCCTCTTATTTCTAACGTGCTCATTTATTTCTTCTTTTTTTCCAGAGCAAACTTTCCTACTTCTTTCATAGGTGATGTGAGTATTTCAAACATAGTAAACTTGCTAGTTCAAGTCAATCACACTGTTTTTTCACTTCTTCCATCATTTTAACTTCTCTGCCTCATTGTCAGAGAAGTGATTCCAGGAGCACCTGGGTGGCTCAGTTGGTTGAGCATCTGTCTCTTGATTTTGGCTCCAGTCATGATCTCAGGGTCCTGGGATAGAGCCCCAACTCTGTCTCTGCACTGAACACGGAGCCTACTTAAGATTCTCTCTTTCTCCCTCTGCCCCTCTCCCCTGCTTGTGCTCTCTCTCTCAAAAAAGAAAAAAAAAGTGATTCCAGGTCTAATGTGTTTCGAAGTTTCTGCCTTTTTTTAATGGCTTTTTTTCTGAATAGTTTTTCCTTCTTAGCCAATAATGCTCATTGTCTAACTTCCTCCTCCTCTTTCTCTTTTGCTAACCAAGAAGCTTCTAGTTCAGCTTGTCTTTGTTTTTCTTTAGCTTCTCACTCCTTCCATTTTCCTTCTGCTTTGGCTCTCTTTTCTGCTTCTTTCATGGCTGTTTCTTCTTCCTTAAATTTCTTAATCCTTGGATCACAGCCATATGCATTGTCAACTAATGTTCTTATTCTGTTCATGTCTTCTTTTTTCCTTTGTGCCCTGTTGCTTTCTTCTGCTTTTCAGTCCATCTCCTCTCATCCCAACATTCCACTTTTTCTTTTTCTTCTTCATGTAAATAAGGAAATTCTCTCCAAGAATCGAAATTATACCAGAAAGAATAAAAATGCACCAATATCTTCAAACGATGAATTCATAACACCAAGGTCAGAGACATTTTTATTTTTATTGGACCTTCTGGAATTCCTTTGAAACACTGGGGAAAACAAAGAAAGTATCCTTTTGCTTCACTTTTAGAAGGAATGGAGTTATCAAAAGTAGGATCTACACTGTTGAATGCCTGTCTTTCCACCAGATCAGATAACATTTCATAAGCCTTAGTTATGCAAGTGAAGTAGTTGTTATCTCCTTCTTTATTGGCCAACTGCTTTCCATTTGTCTGGATGATGTTTTAAAACCATTGTTTTATCTTCTAGTCTTTAGGACCAAGTGTTTTCAACATGGGAAACTCTTCTAACTGCAATTCTTCATCTTCTGATTCCTCTGATAACTCTTTCTCATCCTCCAGTTCCTGAAAAGAGGCAGAAGCATTTCTGTTTCTCCTCTTAACCAAAGCTTCAAACCACCTGACAGGGTGTGGAAGCAGAGGTCAGACTGTGGGTGGAGGCCTGGCCATCGGTAGTGCTCAACAGGAGCAGTAGGAGGGCACCAGGCTACAACACAGTTTCTTTATCCATTCGTCCACACATGGACACTTAGGTTGTTTCCGTGTCTTAATTACTATAAATATGCTGCCATGAGCTTGGGGGTGAATATATCTTTTCAAGTTAGTGTTCTCATTTTCTTCAACTACACAGAAATAGAATTGCTGGATCATATGGTAATTTTTAATTTTTTTGAAGAAACTTCATATTGTTTTCCATAGTGGCTGCACCAATTTACATTTCCACCAACAGTGTAGGCGAGTTCTTGATTCTCCATATTCTCATTAACACTTGTTATTTCCTGTCTCTTTGATACTAGCCATTCTAACAGCTGTGAGGTGGTATCTCATTGTGGTTTTGATTCGCACTTCCCTAATGGCTAATGATGTTGAGCAAGGAGTACAGGTACATTATATGATGGCCATCTGTATGTTCTCTTTGGAAAAATGTGTATTCAGATCTCTGCTCCCTACCTTTTTTAATCAAATGGTTCTTTGCTATTGATTTTTATGCGTTCTTTATTTTGGGTATTAGCTGCTCAGTAGGTTTCCTTTTCATTTTGTTGATAGTTTCCTTTGCTGTGTCTATATCCTTTTGATACAGGCCGTCATTCTGAGAACCACTTACTCTCTGACCCAATAGGATGTCCCAAAAGTTTTGACTGAGCCCTGGAATCAGTCATCTCTAGAAAGCCCTGATACTTTTTAGTAGAAAACGACATTTAGAAACCTGGACGAAAAGTGAGTTCATTGCTACTGAGGTGGAGAGGGCGTGCTGCCACAGGCCGTCATACACACACATGCGCATCTATCCCCATCTCTTTACTTATTTTATTAAATTATTATATCTACTGAAATCATGAGTTCACACCAATACAGCCAATTCCAACCTAACACCGCTGTGTTCATTCCAGTTTTCTCCCTTTCCACTACATAGTGAAAATCCTGACTCCCATTTTTCTTGATATCTTTCTGTTTTTGATTAATCCTCAGTTTGTAATCCATCTTCCATTATGGCTGCCATGTGTCCCCTCCATAGACGATGTCTTTATTCTGCTCAGGCTCTGAAACTTCATGGCCGGTCTGCACTCCACGCTGGTGCCCTTCTGCCCGGCTTGGGCTCCCACACTCTGCTGTGGGTGCCCCACCATGTGAATTCCCTCTTTATCCAGCTTGGCTCTGACACCCCACCCCACACTGCCAGCAACGTAGACTGCCACTTCCTCCCACTGTGGCCCTGACCTCGCACCAGACTGAGCCAGGCAAGATGCTCTAAATGGGTTTGGAGGGCTCTGCCTCCCCGACAACGCCACTCACCTCAAGATGCCCACCTTAGTCTGACTTTATTATCTGAGCTTTTCAGAAAGGAAAAAGGAAGCCAATTGATAGATTATCAAATGCTATTTTAAAACATGGGAATCTTTCCGGAGGAAAAGAAATCACCAGAAACTTTTATTTAAAAATGCTAGAAGGGGGCCTGGGCTGCCCAGTCAGCTAAACATCTGTCTCTTGATTTTGGCACAGGTCAAGGTCTCACAGTTCATGAGTTCAAGCCCTGCACTGGGCTCTAGGCTCTGTGCTGACAGTGCAGAGCCTGCTTGGGATTCTCTCTCTTTTCCTCTCTCTCTGCTGTGCTCATGGTTTCTCTTTCTCTCTCTCTCAAAATAAATAAATAAACAAACAAAAACTAGAAAAAGATTTGCAGCAAATTAAAGCATTGTTTTTTAAAATGAATTCTAACCATGAAGGAAATGTTTATTTTCCATGAAGTTCTTATATCAACCAATAAACAAAAATGTATTCATCATACTGTACTTTGTGAAACTTCCCCTAACATATACATGGCCCAGTGCAAGAGGACAAATGTAGATTCACGTGCCAGCAGAAAAAATACTTGAAAGTTCTAAGTTACATTAATAAACTTTCAAATAAAATATGTTCTATCCTTGTACCTTGAGAAATTATCTTCCATAACAAATATTTTTAAATGTATGAAGTTATGTTTTTTATATGATCAAAAGTCAGCTAAATATCAGAGACAACTGAATTTAATTCTTACTGCATGTCTGGGGTGTTCTGTTGATGAGTCAGTAATAACTGAGGAGTAACAAAACAAAGGCACACAGAATTCATTAGTTACATTTATTCTACGAAATTTACTTTTCTAGTGTTCATCCTAGCAAATCCACTAATTATGTGGTCATAATCAAGATTTTTCATTTAATTTATTTCTACTGAGAGTCATTCCAAATTAGATAGCCTTTCTTGAACCAGAGAAGTTCCTATAAGTTTTTGTTTGTTTGTTACCAATTTGAATTTGGAGAAACTTTGCTGAAACGACAACATCTAAGGTAAAATTTCTACAGCATTACTTAGATTTAGAAACAAATCATGAATTTTTGTATCATGCTCAAACACCATAATGAAGCTACACATGAAAAATTATTGTAATTGCTAAATATTACAAAATATTTTAATTTTAATGTGTACATCATTATCACTTAATAATTTTTATCATCTCTTAAATCAGTATCTATATCTGAGATTTTATATAAAGAATCAATTATAGGGGTGCCTGGGAGGCTAAGTCAGTGTCCAACTTTGGCTCAGGTCATGATCTCGTGGTTCGTGAGTTTGAGCCCTGCATAGGGCTCTGTGCCGACAGCTCAGAGCCTGGAGCCTGCTTCAGTTTCTGTATCTCCCTCTCTCTCTGCCCCTCCCTCACTCACACTCTGTCTCTCAAAAATGAATAAATGTTAAAAGAAAAATTAAGAATCAATTCTAACACATACTATATCTAGACCTAGTATATATCAATTTAAAAGTAATATGAAACATTTAGTATTACACAATATTTCCCCGATGTCATGTTCAATTGTTGTAACCAAGTAAGAAAATGGATGTTAGGCAGTATTGGAATATGACAATTCATTGTGTGAAACTGTATTCATACCATCTGAGAGGAAGAAATTGGTAGGTTAATTAATTAGTTTTTTCTCTTACCTATGTGCTTCTACTGCTCATATCCTTCCCTCAGAAATGTTTGTTTCTAATGTTTGCAGTGACACAAACTACAATCTTCACCATGCAGACACAGTCAATTTTTATTTTGAGGACCTGGAGGAAGGGACAGAGAGATGAATGCTGTTAGTCTCAAGAGGGGTTGTTTAGGATTACAGGTCATACTGTGCCACAGCTGAACTCATCTCATGAGTGACACACAGTCCATACTTGTGTGTGTGTGTGTGTGTGTGTGTGTGTGTGTGAGAGAGAGAGAGAGAGAGAGAGGGATGAATGGAGCCCTCTGAGGCATAGGACCCAAGGACAAGGCCCCTTTGCTGGAGTCTATGGACAATAATGCTATGCTACCTACAAGGTGTTAAGTACTGTATAAAAAAACAGATGAAGTCATAAGACATGGCCTATTTTTTCATAGGTTTGAAATCTAAGTGAGGAGCTGCCAGGGTTGGGGGAGGGAGAGTATTAGGATCCATAAAGTGAATAAACACAATAAGATTGAAAGGTCCCCAAATTCCAGAAATATGAGGCATTTTGTACATATTACCCACTGAATCCCCATAAGTCCCAGACTGTCCCAGGGACAGGGACTGTCTCAACAGCCATGGAGCCACGCAGAGCATGTGGTACAAATCAACACACAATAAGTGTGGAGGAGGAAAGAAAGGAGCATATTGCCTCTGAACTGATGAACTCAAGCTTCTATTTTTATTTTATTTTTGAGAGAGACACAGTGTGAGCACGGTATGGGTAGAGAGAGAGAGAGACACAGAATCTGAAGCAGGCTCCAGGCTCCAAGCTGCCAGCACAGAGCCCGAGATGCGGGGCTCGAACTCATGGACCGTGAGATCATGACCTGAGCCGGAGTCGGACGCTTAACTGACTGAGCCACCCAGGTGCCCCCCAAGCTTCTGATGCTTTAAAAATAAGTTCTCTTCACCTCCAATCTATCTCCCACTTCTTTCTTTCTCCCACCAATCCTCTTAATTCTTCTTCACCCCCTCAAAGGCATGCCCTTAGAAGTAAATCTTAGCCCCTTTATTAGGTTTAAGGCTCCAATGCATATTTGATATGGTCCCTCTCATTTGACTTTCTTTAAATTAACATTTACCATGGAGTGTTGTATGTGCTGGTATACACATTTAATAATTTATCCGACCTTAGGGAATATTTTTTTCCTATGCATCCCATGTGATTGCATTTCTGTTGATGAGGTTTCTGACAAGGAAGTGAGGCACGGTAAACTTTAACATCATTGGAGATGTTTTTTTACAACAAAGTAACATTCTTGAGATGATTTTCCAGACCCATTAAAAATGAGAAGTCTTAATCATGCCCAGTAACAAAAAGAAAAGAAATAACTAATATGGAATGAACCCAAATTGTTCTTCATCTGTTGTGGAACAGAGCTACATACGCATGATCACTCACACAAACACTCATAGCCATGCTCTAATTCACCCTCTTAAATGCCTGATATTTGATCCTATCTTGGTTAGCTCTGCTTGTTTTAATTATGATCAAAAGCTGGAAGTTGAGAAATAATCCAGATATTTGTCAAGCACCCACAAAATTCATGGTACCATATGAGGTCCTCAGAACATAGCGTTCAGAAGAGACAGTCCTATTCTTAAGGAGTTTTTAATCTAAGAAGAAAGGAAATAAGAACATATAATTACAGTAACTACAAAATGAATAGGTCAAAAGACTGCATTTCCCAGCTAGAGAATGGGTTGAATCCAAGTTAGAGAATGGGTTGAATAAATTCAAGTCTTACCTAAATGCTGGTTTGCACAAAATCATACACAAAAGGAAAGAAAGAAGCCAACTGAGAGCATAATACATTTGACTTAATTTTTTAAAATTAAGGTAAAATTTCCTTACAGTGAAATGCATAGATCTTAAATGTACAGTTCAATGGGTTTTAACAAATCTACATACTTCTGTAATACAATAGCAATTATGATACAGAGTATTTCCATCACCCCAGATAGTTCATTAATATCCATAGCCCCTCTTTCTTTCCTCATTTTAGTTATTTGTGTTTTCTCTCCTTTTTTCTTGGTCAGCTAATTTTATTACTTCTTTCAAAAAACCAACTTTTTAAAAAACTTTTTTTAATGTTTATTTATTTTTGAGACAGAGACAGAGCATGAGCGGGGGAGGGGCAGAGAGAGAGAGAGAGAGAGAGAGAGAGAGAGAGACACAGAATGTGAAGCAGGCTCCAGGCTCTGAGCCATCAGCACAGAGCCCAACACGGGACTCAAATTCACAGACCACGAGATCATGACCTGAGCCGAAGTCGGACGCTCAACCGACTGAGCCACCCAGGTGCCCCCAAAAAACCAACTTTTGACTATGTATTATTCCCCACTGTTTGTATATTTTCTATCTTATTGATTTCTGCTCTTTATTTTTTCCTTGTACTTTTTTTAACTTTAGTTACCTCCTCTTTTTTCAATTTCTTAAGGTAGAAACTGAGGTCATTGATTTGAGAATTTGCCATTTTCTGACATAAGCCTAAATAAATAAATAAATAAATAAGTAAATAAATAAATAAATGAAAAGGGTTCCTGGGTGGTTGAGTTGGTTAAGCGTCTGACTTTGGCTCAGCTCATGATCCCCCGGTTTTGTGGGTTTGAGCCCTGCATCAGGCTCTGTGCTGACAGCTCAGAGCTTGGAGTCTGCTTTGGATTCTGTATCTCCCTCTCTCTCTGACCCTTCCCTGCTCATGCTCTGTCTCTCTCTCTCAAAAATAAATATTTAGAAAACATTTTTTTAAATAAATAAAACATTTCCCCATAACTTTTGAAGTATTTGTTATCATCATTCAGTTTGAACTTTTTTCTACTTTCCACTTTGATGTTTCCTGACATATGGCTTATAGAGAAACGAGTTGTTTAATTTCCAAATATCTAGAGATTCTTTAGGTATTTTATTTGTAAATAATTTCTAATTTAATTTCATGATGTTCTGAGAACAGATTCTATAGATTTCAACCTCTTGAAATTTATAGAGAATTATTTTATGAGCCAGCATATGGTCTAACATGGCAGTCATTCTGTATTCACTTTGAAGAATTCATATTCTGAAGTTGCTGGGTGAAATATGCTGTAAATTTTAATTAAGTCAGGTTGGTTGACCTATCTTCTAGATCCCTATTGATTTTTGTCTATTTGTTTTATCCACTTGTTACATTAATTGCTGAGAGAGGATGTTAAAAACTGTGCATTTGACTATTTCTCCCTTTTGTTCTGTCAGTTTTGCTTTATGTATTTTGAGGTTGTATTATTAGGCTTATAGAGACTTAGGATTTTTATATTTTCTTGATGAATCAATCCTTTCAAAATTATAAAATGTTCCTCTTTAGGGGCATCTCTTTAGAGCCTGGGTGGCTCAGTCAGTTAAGCATCTGACTTCAGCTCAGGTCATGATTGTAATTTGTGAGTTCAAGCCCCCAGTCAGGCTCTGTGCTAACAGCTTATAGCCTGGAGCCTGCTTCAGATTCTGTGTCTCCCACTCTCTCTGACCTGACCCTGCTCACGCTATCTCTCTCTCTCAAAAAAAAGCAAACATTAAAAAAAAAATGTTCCTCTTTGTTCCTTGAAGTTTCCTTTGCATGATATTAATATAATCACAACTGCTTTCTTATGCTTACTGCCTGCCTGATCTCCTTTTTTCTAATTCTCATACTTTGAACTTACCGGTGTGTTTATGTTTCAAGTGCATTCTTCTGTAGACAGTTCTCTCTCTCTCACTAATCCATTCTGACCATCTTATTCTTTTAATTGCAGTATTTAATCCATTTACGGTGAATATAATTATTGATATCTTAGACTGGGTTTACAATCTTGTTTTTAGTTTTCTATATGTCCCATCTATTATTTCTTCTCTCCCTCCTTTCTTTTCTCTTTTGACTTAAGCAAATATTTTTAATATTACATTTCGATTCTTCTAATTTTTTTTTAGCAGCACATCTTTGCACTATTTTTAATGGTTGCTCTAGGGATTACAATATGTAATTTTAACTTACCACAGGTTAATTAGGGTTAGGGGCGCCTGGGTGGCTCAGTCGGTTAAGCGGCCGACTTCGGCTCAGGTCATGATCTCGCGGTCTGTGAGTTCGAGCCCCGCATCGGGCTCTGTGCTGACAGCTCAGAGCCTGGAGCCTGCTTCAGATTCTGTGTCTCCCTCTCTCTGCCTTTCTCCTGCTCACGCTCTGTCTCTATGTCTCAAAAATAAATAAACGTTAAAAAAAAAAGTTTAGGGTTAATATTGTACATATACAATTAAGAGAGTATACTGTACAATTCTATTCCTAGCCTTCTATATTTTGTGCCTTTTTTTGTGCCATATTGTTGCATATGTTTTAAAGCCCACTATCAAGTGTTACTATTTTTGCTTAAATAATAGGTTTTTAAAAGAAATTAATCACTCTAATATTTATAATTGGAATCGCAGGAGAGAAGAGAGTGAATGGAGCAAAAAATACTTTCACAAACCTTGTGAAAAACGTGTACTTAGGCATATACTATCCAAGAAGTTTAGTGAACCCCCAAGTTGACAAAGACAAAGTACGCACATGCGCTCATGCACACCCACACACACCCCCCCACACACACCCCAACCTGGAGAAAAAGAGATACACTACATGCAGAGGAATAATGATAAGAATGACAGCTAAATTCTCATTAGAAACAATGGAGACCAGAATACAATAACACCTCTTAACATGTGGAACAGAAACAAGAAAAAGCTTTTAGCACATAATTCTAAATACAGCAGAAGTTCTTTCGAAAGTAAGGGTGAAGGTTTAGTTTCTCATATTTACAGGCTGATGTATTCAAGCAAATCCTTCCACAGATACCAATTAGGAAATCTGGACAAAATGTTTTTAAAGAACAACTGTTTAAAGGCATTCAAAAGTAACCACAGAAAAGTTTCCACTTAAAAACCCATGACTGAAATAGGTAAAAATTGTGTTTGGGATGTTTTTGTCTTAAAATATTCTTCCAAACCGCACATATCCAGAAGCAGAAAACAAAAGCCTTACTCATTCAGTGTGACAAAGGACAGAGTTCAAGGATGAAAGAGCAGCTAGAAATTTAGACATGTAATCCTAAAAGGGCAAAAGTGTCAAAATCTGAGTATTAATTTGCCCATAAGCTGACTACTAGTTTATGTTTGGACGGGACATACCAATGGGATGATAACAGTTTTAATCCAGTCAAATTAACTGCTTATTAAAATAAAAAACCAACAATCCTGGCCATCTGTGGGGCTCAGTCAGATAAATGTCCAGCTCCTGATTTTGGATCAGGTCACGATCCCAGTGTTATGGGACACAGCTTTGAGCCCTGTGTCAAGCTCCATGCTGGACATGGAGCCTGCTTAAGATTCTCTCTCTCTCTCTCTCTCTCCCTTTGCCCCTGTCCTCTCCTCATGCTCATTCCCTCTCTCTCTCTCTAAAATAAAATAATAATAATTAAAAATAACAATAGCAGAAAATATGAAGCTAGGAATGTGATTCGCCTAAGGGAAAAAACCAACAATCCTTAGAAGCATATAAGAATATCCAGTGTCGATACAATGTATTATCTATAATATTCAGTTTTCAATAAAAAATTACTAGCCCTACAAAAATAAATAAATAAAACCACGCAGGAAAGCATGACACATTCAGGGAGAAAGGAAGTGAACAGATAGTGATTCTAAGTGGACCCAATGTTGTATAGAGAAGTCAAAGATTTCAAAGCAGCTATTATAAAGAATTAAAATTATAAAGAATTCTAGGTCTCTGGGGAGACCCAGAATGTGAAGGAAATGGTGGTCTCAATTTTCATACAGATAAAGAGTCTCAATAGATATGTGGAAATTACTTTTTAAAAAAGAACAAATACAAATTCTAGAGTGAAAAGTAGAATAATAGAAATGGAAAGTTCATTACATGGACTCCACTTCATATTTGAAATGTCAGAAGACAGAATCAGTAAACTTTAGAGAGATCCAAAACATTATTCAATATGAATAGCAATGAGAAAAAAGACTGAAGCATTTTCAAAAACCCGTAGGACAATGTAATTGGAGTCCCAAAATAAGGGAAGAGAGTGTGGGACAGGAAAAGTATTTGATGAGCGTTGGCTGAAAATTTCCCAAATTTGGTAGAAAATATTAATTTCCATATCCAAGAAGCTCAACAAACCCCAAAACAGGAAAAATACAATGAAAACCACAGCTAGTTAGCACAACAGGGTCAAACTGCTAAAAACCAATAACACCATATGTTAGTTATACTAGAATTGAAAAAATAAATACATTTGAAAACTGCTAAAACCAAAAATAAAGAAAAATCATAAAAACATACATATTTTTTCTGGTGTTCTTATTGTCTATAGTAGGAAAAGAAATCCAAGATCAACTACTCCAGTAATGGTTGGAAAGGAGAAGTCCTATACGTTTACTTTAAGTCTGATTCTCCTAAGACCAGATGATTAACTTGTACCCATTCTACTTTTATTTCTGTTATGCTCTACATGTCCCATTACTTATTTTTAGAATTACTCTGTACATCCTACAATTACTACTCCTTTGAACTATCTCTTTAGTCAGCCTAGGTTGCTACAATGAAATACCATAGACTAGGTGGCTTAAAAAACAGCCTATTATTTCCCACGGTTCTCGAGGCTGGAAGTCCAAAATCAGAGGCTAGCTGATTCAGTTCCTGGTAAGGGCTCTCTTGCTGGCTTATGGATGTCTGCTTTCTTGCTGTGTCCTCATATGGTGGAGAGAAAGAGAACTCCAGTGTCTCTTCCTCGTCTTATAAATCACTAATCCCATCATGAGGGTTGTCTCTCATGACCCCATCTAAACCTAATTGCCTTCCAAAGACCACACCTACAAACACCACCACATTGGGTGTTCTGGAGGGACACAAACATTCAATCCCTAACACTACCATTAGTCCTCTTAAAACAATCAAAACACAATTGCTTTGCTACTTTTTTTTATGTTTACTTATTTTTTGTTATGAGTGTGAGCAGGTGGGGAGCAGAGAGAGAAGGAGACCCAGAATGTGAAGCAGGCTCGAGGTTCTGAGCTATCAGCACAGAGCCTGACTTGTGGATCAATCCATGAACCTCAAGATCATGACCTGAGTCAAAGTCAGATGCTCAACCAACTGAGCCATCCAGGCACCCCCTCTCTGCTACTTTTGATGAAGTTTTGGTTAAGCCTTTAGCATTTAAAAAATAAACTCCTTGAACTACTCTTAAAGCAAACTACTAAACTTTATCTGTTTCTTTGTTTATTTGAGATGCATTTGAACATTTGAATTTAGAAGGGGGGGGGGAAGGCTGTCATCTAATCCAGGACTTTTAGACAGCTGTTTAAAAGAATGATTTAAAAGAATTAAAGAATCGTTCTTTAACTGATTTTTCTTTTCTTTCTTTTATCTCTTTCTGGGTCACTATCTTGGAAGTTGGAACAAGAATATGGTTGAACATATTGTTAAAATGATCATGGAAGGAGAGGGAAAGCTTTCATCTAAAACATTCTGCTTCCATCTTCCCCCTGCCTTCAAGCCTTCAGATGATAGGCAGTATTAACAGCTTTAAGAATCATTGGCATGGGGGGTGCCTGGGTGGCTCAGCCAGTTAAGGGGTCAACCATCGGCTCAGGTCGTGATCTCAAGGTTCATGGGGTCGAGCCTCGCATCTGGCTCTGTGCCAACAGCTCAGAGCCTGGATCCTGCCTCAGATTCTGTGTCTCCCCCTGTCTCTCTCTCTCTCTCTGCCCCCTCTCACTCGTACTCTGTCTCTCTTTCTCTCAAAAATGAATAAACATTTTAAAAATTAAAAAAAAAAGGAATCATTGACATAGTACTTCCTAATCTTCTTTTCCTCTATTTAGAAGAAAAAATTCTTCTTTTATCAAGGGCCAAAAGCAATATTAAAAAATGAACTTATCTGGACTCATTCCTTCATCTCCAAGGCTGATTTAACAGTGGTAGCCTAAGCTGACACTGGAATGAAATTGAAACAATCTAAATCCAGAAACAAATCGTATCCATATAATAAATTTGAGTACTATGGTTTAGTTGTACTTCAAGTAAATTTAAGGTTTTTGAAAGCACTTTACTAGTTCAAATTGAAGGGAATGTGTAGCTGGTTTATAAAGCTATTGAGTAAATTTGGTCCATAAAAATATTCTCCAAAACAACCTAGAGTAAAGTTATAGTCATTTGGTTAAGGTCTACCCTTTGAGAAGGTAAGGCAGTGTTTTTACCTTGAACATTATATGGAATATCTTTAGGAGAACTGAAAGTTGTTGTTTTTTTTTTAAGACATCACCACCTTTAATATAGTGATGAATGGCATCCTGTGAGGGAAGAATAATGGATGGAAAAATTGAGGGAGAGAAATGGACGTGCTGGACTCCTTAGGACTAGCCACAGCACGATGGCCGTCCCCCAGACCAGAGTAGCACATTTCAACAGAACCAAATTCTAAATCTGAATTTGGTGACTTCTGTTTTCACTTATAATTCTAATCACATTTTTATTTGTTCTGCATTTTCTTCTTGGCCATCCTAATTATTGACACAAGGGACAAATTGGTCCAATTTGCAGCTAGAATCAGGATGCTTGTACCTGACAGGAATTCGTGCTTACCTTTTACAGCCTGGAGTATGACTCTATCCAAAATCGAGCAAGTGAGAAATTCAAGATGTGATGGGTAGGGATGGAATTTTCCAGCCCTTGAGATGGGCAAGAGAACAAGAAATACATATTCTCATACATTTAGCTTAGGTTTATTTATTTTTCTCAGCACATTTTATGCACATGAAATATGAGAGGAAATTTACTCTACCTTGGATCTCTGTAAATTCCAAATTCCTTTGGCTGTAATGCAGAGAAATTTTGAAAACAGGTCCAGATTGTTAACTGCCTGTCAGTTTGATTTTGTTCTCCATGCAGAGACAAACTTGACAGACTTATCAGAGAACCTTGTAGCTTCCTCGGTTTTCCTCTATTTCCTCTCTCGGGAGAGGAAGTTTGCATATCCAAACATTCCAAATCTTTTCTACCTCCTCTAACCCCCCAAATTCTGGACATTAGTTTCTTTTGATTTGTTTGTTTGTTTGTTTTCTGTTTTCTCAGCCAGAGTGCAGAGGTTAGGCTTATCTCCTCTTACTCCAATGGGCCTGAGCTCTGCCCACTCGGGAGTAAAGCAGTCTCAAAGCCTGGCTGTTAGTAAGTAAAAGGATAAAAGAAACCAAATCATGTTAAAATATTAAACCTCAGGAAATTATTCTATACCCTTTCTAGGGCATGTACCTCTGGGCTCACTGAGCCAGTACCTGCGTGTCTGAGGGAAAACTTGCATTTTGAGGTGAAGGAAGGGTGTTCCTAGTGATCTGGAGGTTTGTCAACCCTATTAGAAAACCCTCTGCATGGAAGTCAGCCTAAAGTAAATCAGTCTTCTCAGCAAGTATGGAAATGAACTCTAGGAATCAGGTTCATGTATCTCATGGTTACTTATATCTGAGTCTACACAGTCAAGCCCCATGGCAAGTGTTGTTTGTACTAGAGACATGGGACCAATATAAAGAGCTAGTCTGGATGGTCAGGACATCCGAAAGGCCCGTGGACAATCACATAATTGAATACTTTTCATTTTCGTCATCTGTGTGGAAGAGGGGATGCTAGACAAAGTCTACAACATTGCTTCATCCACGGGTTTCCAAATGTGAGTGATCAAAAGAATTATCCACAAGCTTTGTGAAAATACTTTCTAAGCCTCACCTCATAGATCTGAGTCAGCAGTAGGGCTTGGGAATTTGTATAATTTGAAAAGCTCCCTGGTTGATTAGGGATCAGCTAGGTTTTTGAGAACCACTGCTTTAATTTCTTTGCTCATATAGTATAAAATAATTATGAAATTAATTTAGGATGATAATATACCAAATTATAACTATCTACTTGACAGAACTCAGTGGTTTTGCATCATAACAAAATAATGTTGGCAAAGCCAGAAAATTTCTACTTAAGTTATTTAAGGATTCATGGCTGTGTATAAAGCTAGCCTGACTCTGGAGGGTTTTCTCTACTTAGATTGCTCGTCTCTCTCCCTACCATCCCTTTTTTTTTGAGGAAATTACTTTATTCCCCAATAAAATATGTTTATTGTTATTGTTGATCATACAAAGCAGTATATTCACGGCAAAAAAATTTAAACACATAAAGTAAAAAAAACAAAAAGTAAACATGGTTTCAAACTCTATGTTCAGATAACCCCCATTAATTCTGGATCTATCCTTTCACAAAACTCTTTGTGTACACAGAGAAATACATAACTCTAAATATATATTTATATAACTGTTGCAGATTAGGTTATTGATCAGAAATATTAACTCTCTCTCCTAACCCCACTTTCATGAGTAAAGCATACTTCCCAGTCCCTTGACTTTGTCATTCCTTTTGGCCAATAAATGACAATGTACCAGTTTCAAGCCTAGGCTTTCACATGTCTCTCATATCTCTTCTTGATCTCTTGAGATTCTGCTAATCCATAAGAAGAGCCTGCCCCAGCCCTCCCACTGATGCCTCTTTGTGCAAAACCTTCTCTGCTGCTCCAGTTAAGCCACAGCTGTAGAAGATAAGTAAATGTATATTGCTTTGTGTCAATGAGAGGTTGAGACTCTTTTTATACAACCATATATAGGTAATGAAAGAAAAAAAATTTTTTTTAACTTTAGAGAGAGAGAGCACGTGAACAAGGGAGAGAGGCAAAGGGAGAAAGAGAGAGAATCCAAAGCAGTCTCCATGCTCAGGGTGGACTCCCATGTGGGACTTGATCTCACGACTCTGACACCATGACCTGGGCCAAAATCAGGAGTTGGACACTCAATCAACTAAGCCCCCCAGGTGGCTCCCCCCTCCAAAATGTTGAAAATAATAAATTTTATAGTATTATCCATACATGCATGAACACCATATATTTTTTATTTCGTTGTTAATTTTTATTTGCTTGTTTGCTTACTACATCTCTGCCACTCTCCATAACATCCCTCTCCTCCAATCCCCATGAATCCAATATTACCAATATTATAGTATCTTTCCATTTTTGTATAATTATACACAAATATATAAACATATACACAAAAGAGAATTATCATTGTTGGTTTTACAAAAATAGGATACTATCACAACTATAATATATCATGAAGGATAATAAGTGCAGGACATATATATGTCCTTATTTGCCGGGGTCCTTGTTCCGGCAAATCTAGGAGTCCACAAAGGACGGACAGTCAGGCGAAATGAAGTGAGAGAGCCACGAGAGAGATGGAGTCTGATGAACAAGCAGGCAGCCCTGGCAATTCTGGCGTCTCCGACCTGCTAGTTTCAGTGTCTTTATTTTTAAAGGTAGCGAGTGACAATACATCCATGACAAGGCATCATTTACAATTTTTCTTAGGTTGGCATATTTGCAAATCCCTCAGACTTAGATTAGGCAGTAACTGTTTTTATGACTTTGTTCCAAAGTTACACATTGTTTTTGAGGCAGGAGCAGAGGAAATAACAAAATAAAGTTTTTAGGAAGAGAGCAGTATTGTCGTAGCCCTTGGTAAACAGAGGGCACATACATTGTTGCCTTAAGACCTATGTTAACCTTCTATAGATAGATTAGGAGACATTCTATCCATAATCTTTAACCATAATGGAGGAGGTATTATTTGCCTGGTAGAGACATGATCTCTAATACTTGTCTAAGTTCTTTTCCTTTATGAGTGAGTGAGCCTATATCATAAAGGCTCATGTTTATCTGTTCTTTATACAAACAGCAGTTTCTGTAAAAGTATTTTGTTATTGCCTTTTTATTATAAAGGAGCGTGGGGAGGGGAATAGCAAAAGGATTCGTGAAATGTACTCAGGAAGGTACTCAAAGTTTGTTGTTGATCAGTGAAGATATGTGTAGCTACTTTTATTTGGCTATTGTTTATACCTTATCTGTAAACAGTGCTCCTAACTTCTGGGCTAAGCCAGCCTCCAGAGAAGGTCCTAAGTCTCTTTACAATCTCTCCTATCAGTCTGTTAATCAAATACTGAGAGAAGCCTTACAGAGATGTGCCTTGCGGTTTTATGGTGGGGCTGAGGGGATGATTAACATAATGCTATACCTGCAGGGAAAATCTAGTTTGGTTCAAGGAGTCTTGGGGCCTAACGTCTGCTAATTTCTAGCCAACTCATCACTGCTATTCTGTATGATCAATTTGTGTAACCTATCCCCAAGAGGCAACTTTGAGGTTACTTCCGGCCAGGTCACTCTCATTCAGATTTTATCCATCAAGACATCGCACTCCAGGTCCCCTTTTCCATGTGCCATAAACCCAAAGAGCATTATATCCCTTAGGCCAACGAGAGCAGTTCAAGAAATCCAGGCCTGAAAGATTATTTAGAAGGAGGTAAGATTAGACGCCAGTTTGGCTGGCAGGAGCTTTGCTTCAACCTTTTCCACAGAGAGGGGTCTCAACCTGTGAGCTCAAAACGGCTCCCAACACTTATTAAATAAAAATAAAGTCATCAGGGTGAGCCCTAATGCAGTTTGACTTGTATCGATATCAGAAGAGAAAATATGTGTACACATACACAGAGAGAAGACAAGGGAAGACATAGGGGGAAGACAGCCTTCCACAAGCCCAGGTGAGAAACCCGGAAAAAAAAAAAAAAACAGCTCTCCAGAACTGTGAGAAAATAAATTTCAGTTCTTTAAGCCACCTGGTACGTTGCCCAGGCAGCCCTAGCAAACTAATACAGATAGATAGGAGAAATCCATTAAAAGACAGAGGAAAGGGGGCACTTATACATTGTCGTAGGAAATGTGAATTCTAATAGGCTTTTGGGAAAGCAATTTAGCTATTAAAAATTTGTTTTTGGTTCCTTTGCCACTACAACAATACAATTAAAAATATATACATGCATTTATCCTCACTGAATAAGCCTTTATTTTTATGGACAAATTCCCGAGTGGAAATACTGGCACCGGATCATAAAAAAGAAGCTTTTCTTGTAGGTTCCCCAGAGTCCTATTCTTCCTTCGATGACTCTATAAAATTGCTGTTCTCAAAATATTTCATTTCCTAAAACTTAAGCAGCATGTTAAGTACGAAAATCACTTCAGAAAATCACTGCCAACAAAATATAAGGTGGCATAACTCTGTAACAATGCAGTTTGTATTCATTTTCTATTGCTGCCTAACAGATTACCACAAATTCAGGGGCTTAAAGCAACACGTATTTATTATTTCACAGTTTCTGTGGGTCATAAGACTAAGGACGGCTTAGCTGAGTCATCTACAAGGCTGAAGCAAGGTGTTAGCTGGGCTGTGTTCTCATGTGCAGGCTCAACTGGGGGAAAAGCAGCTTTTAAATTGACTCGGGCTGTTGGCAGAATTCAGTTCTTTGTGGTTGTAAGACCAGCTTCTTACTGGCTGGAGGCTGGAAGCCACCTGTAGGGCTTTGTCATATAGGTTTCCCCAACGATACCATTTCCTTCACAAGCTAGCAAATAGCCTATAAAGTGAGTCTGGTAGCAAGACATAGTCTTATATAACATAATCGAGGGAGTGGCATTCCATCACCTTTATCACAGTCTATTGGTTAGAAGCAAGTCACAAGTCCTGTCTACATTCAAGGGCAGGGGATGATTACACAAAGATGCAAACACCAGTTGACAGAAATCGTGGGAGCTGCCTTACAATCTGTCTGCCACATAGATTTGAAACCTTCCTTGTCTGTAAGTGAAGACATACACTCCCTTTTCTTGGTAATCTACTAATAAGACTTATCTGAAGTCAGTATGCCTTGACTTCCCAAAACAAGTTAGTAAAGGTATCTGGTATTACTTGTTCCTTTCCTGGACTTTCTATGACTTGATGGTCTGTTCACTGGCTTTGTTAGGACTAAATTCAAATCAGCAAACACTTGTTGAATATCTTCTAAGTCGTCATCTTTTCAGAGGTTGTGAGAGGTCTCAGCACTTCCATTTTTTGAGGCTACTATTATAGTAAAAATTTGAACAAATTTCTAATAAAGGTTACAACATTGTTACATATTTTAAATGGGAATTTTAGAACTAAGAAATACAATATCTGAAATAAAGAATTCCCTGGATAGATTTAATAGTGAAACAAAGTTGAGAGCAGAGTCAGTTATTTTCCAGTTAAATCAATAGAAGTCTGGAAAAAAAAAACACAGGAAGAAAATTGTTGAAAAAATTAACAGAGCCTTAAGAATCTGAGGGATGAAATATCAAAAGGGCTGACAAACAGGCAACAGGAATCCCAAAAATAGAGGAGAGAGAGAATGGGATAGAAAAAATATGTGAGGAAATCATGGTAACAAAATTTCCCAAATTTAGTAAAATATACAGATTTACAGATTCAAGAAGCTTAGCAAATCCCAGTAAGAATAAATACAGGGGCACCTGGGTGGCTCAGTCAGTAGAGCATGCAACTCTTGATCTCAGGATTGTGAGTTCAAGCCCGAAGTTGGGTATGGAGACTACCTTAAAAGAATACAAAACAGACAAACAAAAAAACAAAAAACAAACAAATGAACAAAAAAACAAAAACAAAAACATGTCTGAACATATTATAGTCAAACTGGTAGACAGTTTCTGACATGGGTCCAAATGACTCCAACCTCATGATACTCATGCCCTGGTGTAATCCATTTCCTTGAGTGCAGGCTGAATCTTGTGACTTGCTTTGGTGAATAAAACAGAGAAAATTGATGGGATGTAACTTCCATGATTAGATGACAAAAAATCGTGACTTTCTTCTTGGTAGTATGCACGCTCTCTCTCATTTCCCGCCCCAACTTCCCCCCCGCCCCACTCAACTGCTTGCTTACTTTCACTAAACAGGCTACCACGTTGTGAGACGCTCTATGGAGAGGACCATGTGGCAAGGAACTAAGGGAAACCTCTGGCTGATAGCTTGTGAGGAACTGAGACATCTGGCCAAGAGCCCACAGGGAACTGAATGTTGGCAACAATCACACACATGAGCTATGTGTACATTCTTCACAATCAAGACTGAGAAAACTGCAATTAGCCCATGAGAGACCAATACCAGAGAACCCAGAAAGCTCTGCCCAGGTTCTGAATTCCTGACCCACAGAAACAGTAAGATAATAAATGCGTATTGTTTTAGCTGCTAAGTTTTAGAATAATTTGTTACACAGCAGTAGATAAACAAATACTGTTGAACCAAAAATAAAGAGAAAATTGTAAACACAGCTATAAGAAACATTGTGTACAAGAGGTAAAATTATTTAATGACTTTGGACTTTTCATCAAAAGCTATGAGGGCCAGAAAAGAGTGAACAATATATTTCAAGTCCTTAAAGAATAAAACTAATAATTCAGCATGCCATATCTAGGAAATATATCCTATGAGAATTAAAGAATGCTTAAAAAGTTTAAAAAAATTTCTTAATGTTTATTTATTTTGGGGAGAGAGAGACAGAGTATGAGCAAGAGAGGGGCAGAAAGGGAGGGAGACATAGGATCCAAAGCAGGCTTCAGGCTCTGAGCTGTCATCACAGAGCCCAATGAGGGGCTCAAACTCACAAACCATGAAATCATGATCTGAGCTGAAGTCAGATGCCCAATCAACTGAGCCACCCAGGTGCCCCATAAAAAAGTTTTTAAATAAGAGTAAATGAGGAGATTTCATTACCACCAGAATGCACTATAAGAAATACTAAAGGGAATTCATCAGACTGAAGAGAAATAACATAAAAGAGAAGCTGAGATCTTCAGGAATGAATTAGAGCTGTCAATCAAGAATGGTAAATATCGAATAAATATATATGACTTCTTCTCCTATTTTATTTCAAGTTAACATAACTGCTTAAAGGAAAAATTATAGAATTATTTTTGAAGATTATAATGAATGTAGATGTAATACATATGATAACTAGAGCATAAGGATGGCAGATAGAAGGTTAAATGGATCTATACAAATGAAGATTTACACATTATGAGACATGAAACTTTAAATCCAAATGTACTGAGAAATTAGTGATGCATATTGTAATTTCTGGAATAAATAACTAGAAATTAGTGCTAAAAATCCAATAAATAAAAATAAAATTCCAAAGGAGATAGAAGGTGAGGAAAAGGCAAAACAAAACAAAAAACAAAGGAGATGAAAAGAAAAAAAAATTATGAAAAACTAGAATTAAATCAAATCACATCTCTCATTACATTAAATGTTAAGGAACTAAACATTCCAAAAAAGGGGACAGGGATTATCAGAATAGATAATCTGGAGGAAAAAACAGGACTGAACTCAGAAACATATTTAAAATAATGCTTCCTAACTTTTATTCAGTGTTTCTAGGTGCTTTTGGCAGAAAGGCTTTCATGTCTATTATTTTTCTGAACAAGAAATCTTGATGTCCTCTTTCACTGTGAGTTTACTAGAAAGGGGAAGTAGAATGACAACAGCTTATATGCATCAAATAATTCCATTCCTGGTTGATGCACCAAATAATTCTATTCTTTCAACAATAAAATAAGAGGAACTGTAGAGGAAAATGATGCCTTGGGCATCTAGACCAGTTAGTGACTTCCAAAAACGGATATTTTGTGTGTCTTTAGATTTAAATTCTCTTTCCTCCTGTTTCTCATTTGAAAAATTTTTTGAACATCTTTCTGCCAGGCACTGTGCTATAAATTGGAAATACAGAAAGGAACAAAACAGACATAGTCCCTGTCCTTAAGAATCAACCTAATTGGGTAAATAAATAATTGTTTAATAACCCTTATGAGAAGTGTTAAGTAAAAATTACCACGAGAGTCAGACTGCAGATTATCTCAGCAGAGATCCTAAGCCTAATGCATTGGGAACTTCAATTATCTTGGAGAACCAAAAAGAAAGCTTAATTGTGTGGTAACAAACTTCATTCCCCATGCTTTCATCAGTTTTCTGCATTGTGCCAAAATTTTTACTAGAAATTTGTGTGTTTTTAGAAATCAGTAACTACATGCCACCCTGTTCCTATCCAGACAGCCTTTTGCTACAGCATACATTCCTTACCTGGGATCCAGGAACTATGGGCTGATTTACATGAATGTTGGCCATCCTGTGTATACTGTTAGTGTGCCATAAACCTATGGCACGTCTTATGGAAGAAATAAAATGGCACATGTGCATCAGTCAGAGTCAAGTTCAAAAAAGAAAAACTACATAAATTATTTCAACAGAGAGAATTTAATCTAGACAGTTGTTAGTCACATGGAGGGAACTGAACAGGCAAACATGGAAGCTAAGGTACCACAAAGAAAGTAACCTCAGGAAGCAAGTACAGGTCTTAGGGCTGAGGGAAAACAGAAAATGAAGACATTGGCATTATTAAAATGTAGAGGCTTGAAAGAAGAGCCCCATGGAGCTAGTACTTAATCCTTTGAGGAAGAACGCTGGTCAGGTGGTGTTATTTCTCTGGATTTACAGTAAGGCTGGTATGGTATTTTGGAAAAAAAAAACTGCAGACAGAAACCAAACAATGCAATCCCTTGTCATTGTCAATGTAAAGAATCACTGTTGTCAAAGCCTAACAGGGGGTAGCTGGCAAAGCAAAAACTGTGGTTTGCAAAGTCCAGCAACACAAAGCAGAGAATAAATTGGTCGACTAGTTAATAATTGTCACAATGTGATAGAGCTGATCAAAACTGTAGAACTAAAGACACTGAGAATTTGAGAAGCTGAGAGTAGACTGACCAGCTTATTGAAGGGGGATAATGGGCAGGATGAAGTTAGCCGACTTTATAAAGGGAGTAGCCTTTCTTTCCCACTAGATACCACTTGGGAACCAGGAGCAGGAGATGCTAAGAATGAGTTAAAAATACCTATAGGCCACCCCTTACTCAGTCATATTAGAGGGTTTTTTTTATTAGGATCATCTTAAATAGACCATAATGCTTACCTCCCACCCCCAATTTCCCCAACAACACTGTCTAAACTTTGTACTCAAGGATATCACCCTATTTATCTGTTCTTAGACTTCCAGGAACCTCAACTCTGGAACATCTGTGAGCCTACTAAAAAACTAAAACAACTGCAGTAAAAGCCCGAAGCTAGTTTGAAATAGATGTCATTAAAGTCATGCACTTTATCTCTATACAAACAGAGAATATTTAAATTAATACTACACTTAATACTTATCAGGTTTCCCTTGGCAACTATGCGGGAATGGTTGAAAGAAAGGAAGAAGAAAAAAGTAATATCATTTTGGCAGCTTCAAGAAGTTACCATGGAGAAGATAGATGAAACAAAAAGGGAGACAACATTATCACCACCAAAACCAGAGTAACAGCATGCAGTGTGGATTCACTCAGTACTACGAACAACAAAATTTCAGAAGTATCACTGAAGGAGAAGACAACCCACCTGTGAATGAATTGTCAGCAGCCTGGCAATATTCAAGAACAAGAGTGATGAGTTCTACCTGCATCATACCCCTGAGGCATGTCAGAGAGTAAGAGAGCTCAGGCAGTGGGAGAGGAGCAGAGAGAGAGAGAATCTTAAGCTGGCTCCAAGCTCAGCACAAAGCCTGACATGGGACTTGATCCCATAACCCTGGGATCATGACCTGAGCCGAAGTCAAGAGTCAGACACTCAACCAACTGAGCCACCCAGTCACCCCAAGGCATGTCATTGTTATCACAGACTAGAAACACACAAACCATGTGTCTGTTTGCTTACCACTGCATGCTCAGTGCCTGGAACAAGACAAGCATTCAGTCAATGAATCAGTGGATAACCATATTGATCGCACATCACAAAAAAGCGTTAAAAACGGTGACAAATTTTTTTGAGTAGCAAATGCAGAGATGTATCAATTGCATTTTGAAAAGTCACTATTGTGATAAACCACTCCCTGAGGGCTATAGAAAGTAGAACCAGAAGGGTGCCTGGCTGGTTCAGTCTGTTAAGTATCTGAATTCAGCTCAGGTCATGATGTCACCATTCATGAGTTCAAGCCCTATATTGGGCTCAGTGCTGACAACTCAGAGACTGGAGTCTGCTTCAGATTCTGTGTCTCCCCTCTCTGCCTCTCCCCCACTTTCACTCTTTCTCTCTCTCTCTCAAAAATAAATGATTAAAAAAATTAAAAGAAAAAAGAAAATAGGACCAGAGAGACTTATTTACTTCAAGAACAAAAAAGCACTAATGAAGACTACTACCCTGATTCTCAATTAGCAAAAAGTGAGAATTTTGTTCAATATTATTTACTTAAGGAAGAGTTGTGTTTCTCCCTCTCAACTAATCTATTTGGAAGCTTTCATTTTGTTGCTATTCAAAGACTCTTCTGTTAGGATGAATGTGGTGGAAAAAATAGACACATAATGGGCTCTTATATGAGTGTTATCACAAGTGAAGAGAACTGAAGAGATGATTTAAGAAAAACTTTGAAAGCCATCTCCTATTTGGTGTAACCAGAGGATGCTAAAAACTTGAGTCTAATAAGTAGCAATTGGAAATGTTATTGTTCTTTTAACCATAAAAGCCTGTATGGGCTTTAGACTTTTACTTTTTAAGTCTTACATTAAGATTTTTTTAAGAGAAGCTGTTACCAATTTAACACATATCAAGAACAACTATAAAGCCAGATAAAATACAAAAACAAAAAGTCAGTCATTTGAAGATACTGAACAGCAGCCAAATAGCCAGACAAGGAAAATCAAAATCCTAGAGGAGAGGGAACCAAACTAGAATATATCAGACATTCTCCGCAAGTTTTTCCTCTCAGGGTATTTGCCATTTTCTAACTAAGAGATAAGGGCAGAGCATAAAGCAGTGGCCAAGAGCTTTTAGCAATCTCATGAGGATGGGAAGACAAAAATTAAGATTCAAGAGAAGCGTGGCATCCAGGATCACAGAGAGAAGAGAATCACAGAGAAATTAGTATAATATTCCACAAGGATTTTGCCTCAAGGAAATTTCTGAATCTTAAGACTTAGAGGGAATAGGATAAGGAGGAAGATCATTAACAGTAAAAAAAAAAAAAAAAAAAGGCAAACACACACACACACACACACACACACACACACACACACACACACACACCTCAAACTTGTTAAGGTGACTAAAGGATACACAGAGATTTAGGCAGTCATATGAAGCTAAACAGACAAAAATAGGAGTTCAGAGTATGAAATTGAAAAGGAATTCTGGACAATATGCCAGTTTACAAGTAGAGATTTCTCAATAACTACACTCTAGGTTAAAGTCTACAACAGTACTATATCATCCCTCACAAAACTTTAAACCCAGCTTCCAACCATCACAAAGACTGATAGGAATCAATGTAATCTGTCTCTATTTAAATAAGGGCAAGAAGAAAATTTTAAAATTTTAATTCTCTTTGGAGGAAGATAACATCATCCAGTGACTCTAAAACTTTTATATACAATGTCCAGAATTAGATTTAAAAAAAATGTATTGGACCAAATGATTAAAAAGCAAAATAAAAACAGACGGTAGAAATAGATTCTCAGATGACTCATTTTTGAAGTTATCATTTAATAAGTTAAAATAACTTGATTAATATATTCAACAATATCAAGGGAATGATGCAGAAAATGGGTAAATATAGGGAATTTTATTAGAGAATTGAAGATATGTAAAAATAAAAATAAAATAAAAATTTAAGAAATAAAGTACTCAATATATAGGATTGATAACAAATTAGACACAACAGAAGAGATGATCAATGAACTAGAAAAAAGGTCAGAAGAAATTATACAGACTGAAACAGGTAAAAAGAAAGGAAATAAAGAAAATTATAAAATGGACTTGTAAGACAAGGTAAAACAGTCAAAGTATGCAGTTTCAAAGAAGAAGTGAAAGAGAATGGGCAAAACTTGTATTTGAAGAGACACTGTCTGAGAAATTTTCCAAAATTGTTGAAAGAAAATAAGCCACCAACTCGAAAAGCTCAAAAAATCTCAAATAGAACTAGTATAAGGAAAATAATACCTTGACATATCAAAATAAAATTGTTAAAATTAAAGAAAAAGGAAGAAACCTTAATGCAGAGAAAGAGGGAGAGATGCAAAATTTTAAAGGAGTAACAATAAAAACCGACAGCTTTTTAATGAAAGAAAATATGAAGTCAGAAGACAATGGAATAAAATTTTTAAATCTTAAGAGAGTAACACCAACCCAGAAAGTTATATCCAGTTAAAATTATCCTTCAAAAGGGGAGGTGAAATAAAGACATTTTCAGACACACAAAAACTCCTTAATAAACTCCTGTTTATTATGTTTTCTTATTGTTTTCCTCCATGCCCCATTTTACTTAACTGTATTACCAATTAATACAAAAGGATATAACTCAGGAAGAGCCTGATGGAAGAGATGCATAGGGCAAGGTTTATGGGAAAGGTGCAGAGCTTCCATGACGCCTGGGTGCTCCACTTTCCCCCATTTCCATGTGTTTGCCAGCACCCGAAGTTCATCAACTCTTGCTGTTCAACAGTTTTTATAGCACTTAATGTGTAGCTGCCCTTCATTTCCCCTTTCTGGAGATCAGTGAGTGGGTCTGAAAGTTCCAATACTCTAATCACTTGGTCTTTCTGGTGACCAGCTCCATCTCAAGGCTATGTGGGGACCCCACATTAAGTTGTCTCATTAGCAGAAACTTGAGTGTGCTCAACAGGATTTCTAACGCATGACAAAAGACTATCTTATCACTCAGGAATTTCCAAGGGTCTTAGGAACTCTGCCAGAAACTTGAGGCAAAGACCATATACATGTTATGCCATACTAGCAATGCAGCTATCTCTTACCTATCAGATGAAGCTATTACTTTAAACTGTGAAAACCTTGTCCATAAGAAAAGCAATGTACTTCATGCCTCTCTCACACACACATTTCTCTGATTCCTTAACCAGAGCTGATATACATATTCAGTTGGTACCACCAGTGAAGTTATACTGGTTGCTTTTAACTGGAATCTATTTTTATTAGTTTAGCATCTGCTCTGATTGATTGGTGTCTATACCTAAATAATAACTAGAGTCAGACCATTGTCTATAAGTCTATGGTCAGGAAAACAGAAACTACTGCTTTTCAGGCAGGAAAGTATTTAATAAAAGAGATCAAATGTTTATAAAACTTTTGGAAATGTAGAAGAGGGCAATGGGCAGAGAAAGTCATCAGTTATATTTGGAAATCAGAAAGTTTCAGGAATCACATGAAACCGACACCAACCATCTCAACAGCCTGTTACACCAAAACATGGTGCTCAGTAGAAAGCCTAGAAACCACTGCACAATCTCACACTTGATGTCACTGAAGACCACATGCCTGACTGCTAAGACTGAGAAATAATAATGATTTCTACTGTCTTCCACCTTCCACAATGTAGCATGAATAACTCTTACTGGAAGAATCAAAACCCAAACCCTGTATAGCCACTCTGGAAAACAGTGTGGAGGTTCCTCAAAAAATTAAAAATAGAACTACTTTATGACCCAGCAATAGCACTGCTAGGAATTTACTCAAGAGATATAGGAGTGTGGATGCATGGGGACATGTGTACCCCAATGTTTATAGCAGCACTTTCAACAATAGCCAAATCATGGAAAGAGACTAAATGTCCATCAACTGATGAATGGATAAAGAAGATGTGGTTTATATATACAATGGAATACTACTTGGCAATGAGAAAGAATGAAATCTGGCCATTTGCAGCAATGTGGATGAAACTGGATTATGCTAAGTGAAATAAGTCAGTCAGAGAAAGACAGATATCATATGTTTTCGTTCATATGTGGGTATCGAGAAACTTAACAGAAGACCATGGGGGAAAGGTATGGGAGAAAAAGTTAAAGAAAGGGAGGCAAACTATAAGAGACTCTTAAATACTGAGAACAAACTGAGGGTTGATGGGAGGTGGGGGAGAGGGGAAAATAAGAGATGGGCATTGAGGGGGGCACTTGTTGGGATGAGCACTGGGTGTTGTATGGAAACCAATGTGATAATAAATTATATTTAAAAAATAAGAATAAACAAATCTCTAAGGTAAAAAACAAACAAATAAAACAAAACAGAACAAAACAACACAATAAAAACCCAAACCCTGATGACAAGGGAGTCTGGGAAATGCAGTTTCCAAACTTCTGACCACTGTAGCATAAGACAGTATCTAGCACCTCTAGACATCCCCTGAGAGCTAATTGCAAATTTAGAACAAGAAGAGGGAATTGTGGTTTCTAATAATTTTAAGATTTTGGTATCTTATGTTGTGCAGAAATATGAAGAGTAAGTGTGAAAATGAATTCTAAAGAGGTTAGAACAAGAAAAGAAGAGTATAATTTTAGCTGCTCACTGAATTTACTGATATTGGTATTTAAATAGACAGGATAGGCCAGGTTATGCTGAGGCAACAAACAAACTCAACATCTCAGTAATATTAAAAGTACTTTGTTTAGGGGTGCCTGGGTGGCTCAGTCGGTTAAGCGGCCAACTTCAGCTCAGGTCATGATCTCACAGTCTGTGAGTTCGAGCCCCGCGTCGGGCTCTGTGCTGATGGCTCAGAGCCTGGAACCTGCTTCAGGTTCTGTGTCTCCCTCTCTCTCTGCCCTTCCCCTGCTCACACTCTGTCTCTATGTCTCTCAAAAATAAATAAAAATGTTAAAAATAAATAAATAAAAGAACTTTGTTTAAAAAACAAACACTACTTCTTCACACTACATTCTACTATAGAGCACTAAGGGAAATTTACTCATTAAAGACACTCAAGGACCCATGCTAATGGAGGTCATCTTGACATGTGATTCCATGAATGCAGAAACAGGAGAAAGATATTATGATGTATCACATGTAGTTCTCAAAACTTCTGCTGAAAGGATACGTGTTACTTCAGCTCATAGTTCATTGGCAAGGCAAGCTGCATAGTGTGGGGTGAATATCAATACTACTTTGGATTTATCCTGTGCAAACTGCCCTCCAAACCCCTAAATCATGTCCCTTAACGTATGTCCCTTGTCCATAATTATGTCCCTTAACAGCACTAACATTTTTAAAAAATAAGTTAGTTACTGTCTTTGGTGCTAATTGTAAACACTACAGTTGAACTGAACTACATTATATTAGAAGATACAGGATCCTGGATTGGCAGAGAGCGGGTAGATACACCTAACCATCTGAAGTAGCGTTGAGAAGGAAGAAGTTCCTGAGAGTCAGAGATAAGACAGGATCTGGATAAGAGCCTCTAAGTCCACTATTCTAATCAGCTGCATGGATTAGAAGCTCAAGCTGCTGCACTCATCCCGGTACAGATGGATCCAAGAATTGTGGTCACCCATTTCCTCTCGATGCAGTGATTTCATCCATCACTGTATGTCAATGTATTCATTTCCTAGGGCTACTGTAACAAATGACCATAAACTGGGTAGCTTAAAACAAGAGAAATCTATTCCCTTACAGTACTGAAGGCCAGAAATCCAAAATTAAGGTGCCAACATTTCTAGAGGGGAACATTCCTTGCCTCTTCCAGTTTCTGGTGGATCCTAGCAGTCCTTGGCTTATGGACCCATATTCCAATCCCTGTCTCTGTCTTCAGATTGTCCCCTTTGTGTCTCTCTATGTCCAAATCTCTCTCACCTTTCTAATATAAAAATATCAGTCATTATATTTAGAGCCTATCTTCCAAAACCAAAGACTCTATTAAAAAGGAAAACTACAGACCGATTTCCCTGATGAACATGAATGCAAAAATTCTCAACAAGATACTAGCCAACTGGATACAAAAATACATTAAAAAATTATTCACCACAATCAAGTGGGATTTATTCCTGGGATGCAGGGCTGGTTCAATATCCGCATATCAACTGATAGGATACATCACATTAATAAAACAAAGGATAAGAACCACATGATCCTCTCAATAGATGCCGAAAGAGCATTTGACAAAATATAGCATCCTTTCTTAATAAAAACCCTCAAGAAAGTAGGGATAGAAGGATCATACCTCAAGATCGTAAAAGCCATATATGAAAGATCCACCACTAATATCATCCTTAATGGGGAAAAATTGAGACCTTTCCCCCTAAGGTCAGGAACATGACAAGGATGTCCACTCTCAACAGTGTTATTCAACATAAAGTCGGAAATCCTAGCCTCAGCAATCAGACAACACAAAGAAATAAAAGGCATCCAAATCAGCAAGACATAAGTAAAACTTTCACTTTTTGCAGATGACATGACACTCTACATGGAAAACCCAAAAGACTCCACCAAAAAACTGTTAGAACTGATTCATGAATTCAGCAAAGTCGCAGGGTATAAAATCAATGCACAGAAATAAGTTGCATTTCTATACACCAATAACGAAGCAGCAGAAAGATAAATCTTACCTAAATGTAAGACAGGAAGCCATCAAAATCCTAGAGGAGAAAACAGGCAACAACCTCTTTGACCTCAGCTGCAGCAACTTCTTACTTGACATGTCTCTGGAGGCAAGGGAAACAAAAGCAAAAAAAGAACTATTGGGACCTCATCAAGACAAACAGCTTCTGCACAGTGAAGGAAATAATCAGAAAAGCTAAAAAGCAACTAACAGAATGGAAGAAGATATTTGCAAATGACATATCAGTCAGGGATATGGGGTAGTATCCAAAGTCTATAAAGGATTTATCAAAATTGACATGCAAAAAAACAAATAATCCAGTGAAGAAATGGGCAAAAGACATGAATGGACACTTTTCCAAAGACATCCAGATGGCTAAAAGACACATGAAAAAGTGCTCAACATCACACATCATCAGGGAAATATAAATCAAAATCATGATGAGATACCAACTCACACCTATGGATAGGCTCAGATGGCTAAAATTAACAACTCAGGCAACAACAGATACTGGTGAGGATGCAGAGAAAGAGGAACACTTTTGCACTGCTGGTGGGAATGCAAAGTGGTGCAGCTACTCTGGAAAACAGTATGGAGGTTCCTCAAAAAATTAAAAATAGAACTATCCGGCAACTCAACAATTGCACTACCAGGTATTTATCCAAAGGATACAGGAGTGCTGTTTCAAGGGGCACATGCACCCCAATGTTTATAGCAGCACTATTAACAATAGCTAAAGTAGGGAAAGAGCCCAAATGCCCATCGACTGATGAATGGATAAGATATGGTATATATATATATATATATATATATATATATATATATATATACAATGGAATATTATTCAGTGATCAAAACGAATGAAATCTTGCCATCCGCAACGATGTGGATGGAACTAGAGTATATTATGCTAAGCAAAATCAGTCAGTCAGAGAAAGACAAATATGACTTCACTAATACGTGGAATTTAAAATAAAAAACAGATGAACATAAGGAAAGGGAAGAAAATTAAGATAAAAACAGATAGAGAGACAAACCATAAGAGACTCTTAAAAACAGAGAACAAACCGAGGGGTACTGGAGGGCTGCTTTGTGCAGGGAATGGTTAAATGGGCAAGGGGTATTAAGGAAGATACTTGTTGGGATGAGTACTGGGTGTTATATGTAAGTGATGAATCACTAAATTCTATTCCTGAAACCATTATTACACTATATGTCAACTAACTTGGATTCGAATTAAAAAAAAAAGGGGAAAAATGTGAATAGTTATAACTCTGGTCAATGGCCATTTGGAAGTAGTTTAGATTATTAAATGTTATTATAAAACTGAAGATAGACTATATGATTTACAATATGATTATGGAAAATATGTCATGTTATTTTGGGGGCAGTTAGATTAATAATATATGTTAGACATTAAACTAAGGAAATAGTTAAGACATTATTATCCATATTTCTCACTGAACTTATAAATTTTGTCTTATGAGGTAAAAACGATGACGATAACTTACTTGTTGAAGTAAGGTACTTCTTTTTTTAAAAAAAAAATGTGATTCAACTTGACTTGAATAGGAACCTACTCAAAATAGCTAATAAAACAAGAGTTACATTAAAAAAAAAAGATTTAGAACGTACCCTAAATCCAAGATGATTTCCTCCCAAGATCCTTAACTAATTACCCTATGTCCAAAAAAGTTCACATTCTGAGGTTTTGGATGGACACAAATTTAGGGGAGGGACACTATTCAACCCACTACAGGCAAATTCTTCGCAGTTATATTAGCTACTCTTGGGAATTACACCTCAGGGAGTAGAAAAGAGGTCATATATGTTCCTCCTCTCTGGGCCAGGATGGGAATGTGGGGAGAGAAGACACTTTTTGTCTCCATTAGCGAGTGCTGCATAAAGAACAGCCCATAAATGTACAGACTTAAAACCATAACAAATTATTATTTTTCACAATGTATGGGTTGACTAGGTAGTTATTCTACTTCACGGGTGTCTTCTGGGGTGCTGGGGTGCTATTTTGAGGTCCAAAATAGCAGTGCTCATATGGCTGTCAAGTTGGGCTGGCTATTAGCTGAGTTGAGGCTGTTTCCCAGTGCCTTGATTCTCCTCCATGTGGCCTCTCCAAAAGATTAGTGTGGGCTACTTACGGCACGGCAGATGGCTTCTCCAAGAGTGCAAAAGTGAGAGCTCTCAGGACGTCTTAAACTTTAGGACTGGAGCTGATGTAATTGCTCCATGCAGGTCACACATCCAGCTCATAGTCAAGGTGAGGAGATATACAGAGCATAAATGCTAGCATGGTTCATTAGGGCCTATGAAAGTTTCGGTCTACTACACTTGCCTTCCTTCCCACAACTGTGATTGGATGGGTTAATGGGGTCAAAGTGGTCAAAAAACTTTGAGGCTTTGATGTTGGATAGAGCCATCTAGGATGATGGAAAGTATTAGAAAGAGAAGATAGGAGCCAAAATCTTCAAGAATGAGGAGAGTGACCTTAAGATGTGAAGATATCAGCAATGAGGATGGTCAGATAGTATCAATTCCGAAGAAAGAAGGATTGTTACATCAGGATGGAAAAGTGAAGGTCTAGAACATGGATGGCACTAGCAGAATTGATTGCTCCAGGGCCTCTTCTTATGGAAATGTGAGAAGCAGCAGCCTCCATTCAAGTAATCTTTCCAAACTTACGATGAACAATATCACATGTCTTTGCTGCAAAAGGAAGTAAAATACTTTTACAAGATTTCAGGGAAAGCATTGATCAGAATCCCTCCAAGGACTTAAAAATGCTTCTTTAAGTAATTGTCACATAAGCAAGGTAGTGTGGCTCTCAATGTGGTTAAAGAGTCTGATTTAGGGAGCAAAACTTGGAAAAGACAACCTAAATACAACAGCAATTATACTGGATATACTTAAGAATAGTAAGTACTGAAAAGTCACTGCATAGTACTTAAGAAAATAATTAAGTAACTCCAGACAAACGATATATAAAACAAAAAAAGTAAGAAAGAAAGAAAAATCTATAAGGTAGGTGATTAACATACAAAAAGAAACATTTAAAAAATTCGTTCTTTTCTCCTACATACAGTTTAATATAAAAAACTTTTTTATATTGCCAAAAATGAAAGGTAATGTGATCAAAATATGAACTTTTTCCTATTAAACTTATCATTTAAATTTACCAAAACTTTACCAATTAAATGTACTCCCCAAGAACTGCATGCCTCTTATCAGCCAAAAAGAAGAAGGAGAAGGAGAAGGAGAAGAAGAAGAAGACACATTCTTCTGGTAGGCTGGCTGAACCTCAAAGATAGTGCTGAACAGGGTCGGCCTAGGCATGCCAAGAAAATCAGAAAGAAAAAAGGCAACCTTTAAATACCTGCAAGAAAGAGGTGGTCCCATTTAAGGGCTGATAAAATGTCTTCCTCCACAGCTGGGTGTCAGAATAGCCACTATTGAAAATGCTCACGGAGGAGGGTATCTCTAGGTGAGAGCCAGATTTCAGTTAAAGCGAGACTTGAAGGTGAGATTATTGGAGAGTTTGTTTGATCTGTGGACTGGAAGTTCCTAGAAATGGAGTGAAATGATTTGGGAAGAGGTAGGAAGTGAAGTTTAAGACTGGGCCAAAGACAAGAAACTTAGGTGTTGATTAATGAAAACGGGGATGAGTAACAAGGTGAATTTAATCTTTACGGCCTCTTTGAGGATGACAGGCGCCTGGGTCACCTTGCAGGCGGGGCATCTCCCCAACCCTGTCCAGGCCACCAGGTAGCACCCTGAGCTTTGGGCACACCTCACTCAGCTTAAACTCCTGTCACTCCCCAGCAGCTCCCAATCCTGTTTACTAGGTTTCTATTCTCCCTGATGACCACAGTCCCTGCTCTTCAGTAAAAGGTATTTTGGACCTACAACCTGTAGTTTTGGTATGAATCATACATTCCTCATGGTGCTTAAAATGCCCCTATAAGAATTTCTCTGCAGATCCACGATAATTGGCAAAGAAGTCACTGACCGTGGTAGACTATAGACAACTTAGGTCTGGATGTTGCAGGAGTCCTTTGCAGAATTTCCTTTACTATTTGAAATGTAAATTTATTCTATCTATAAAGGTGAATTCAATTTCAATACAAAAATAGAATTATTTTCTAGGTACAAACTTACCATCTCTTTGATGTCTCCTACTGTGGTATCATGTTAACCACAGAAATGTATCAAAATCTGGAAGCAATCAGCAAAGTTTTAGAGTTCTAGAAGAATGCTTTACAAAACCTGGTTCCTTCTTCTTTAAAAAAAAAAAAATTCTTACTTAACTCTCTGGGTTATAAAATGTTTTTGTGTGTGTGTGTGAAAAATTCTGCAAAAGAGTTTCAATCAAAAGTCAGAAGCTTGTTAAATCTTTTTTTCTTGAGTCTTAGTGTACAGTACATTAAAATGCATAAGAACAGGCAACAGATGAAGCTTTGTTCTTGAACAACCCCCTGGATGTCTGCAGACTTGATACTTAAAATTACCTTAACTCAAGGTTGGAAAGACTTTCTTCTTGTTTCAAAGCCCTTCCATATCAGCCTCTTACCAACATGTCTTAAGATGATATGATGACAAATGCAATAGAAACCAAGGAGGGGTGGGGGTAATTAGCATTTCAAAGTCATTTCTCTTTCTAAAGAGCTTAAAAGTTTTTAATAAAATATTATTTTAAGACAAATTATCAGGGTCTCATAAATTCTTGACATTGGCCAAGAAAGTTATTCTCCAAAAGTTTGGGGGAAAATTCAGAAAATTTTCCGACTTCATTTAAAATGCATTATTTTAGGGGCACCTGGGTGGCTCAGTCAGTTGAACATCTGACTTTGGCCCAAGTCATGATCTCATGGGTTGGAGCCCTGCATCGGGCTCTGCACTGACAGCTCAGATTTCTGTTTCCTCCCCCAAATTCGGGAAGTTTTCAGTTATTATCTCTTCAAATAAATTTTCTGCCCCTCTTTTCTCTTTCTTCTCCTTCTGGGATCCCTGTAATGTGAATGTAATTACATTTGATGGTATCACTGAGTTCCCTAAGTCTATTCTCATTTTGCATGATTTTTTTCTCACCTGCTCAGCTTGATTACTTTCCATTACTCTGCCCTCTAGGTCTCTGATTTGTTTTTCTACTTCCTCTAATGTACTATTTATTCTATCTAGTGTATTTTTAATTTCTTTTATTGTGTTTTCATCTCTGATTGGTTGTTTTTTAATCTCTTTGTTAAGGGTCTCACTGATGTCCTCCAGTCTTTTCTCAAGTCCAGTGAGTATCTTTACAATCATAATTTTTAATTCTCTATCAGGCATATTACTTATTTCCATTTTGGTTAGGTATCTTGCTGTGATTTTTGTCCTTTTCTTTCATTTGGGACTTATTCTTTGTCTCCTTGTTTTGCCTAAATTCCTGTGTCTTTTTCTCTCTGTTAGGAAAGTCAGCTATGTCTCCTGCTCTTGAAAATAACAGCTTTATTAAGAAGAGGTCCTATAGTGCCCTGTAGTGCAATGTCCCCTGTTCACTGAAATCTGGCACTTCAGATGTGTCTCCTATGTGTGTCGCATGGGCCCTGCTGTTGTAACTGAGCCACATTTTTCTTCAGTTGTGTCATCTGCAGTGGCTCTCTTTGCCTCTTGTGGTCAGTGTTTGTTTCCCTGTGGTGTTAGTGGGCCACTCTGGGGCTGCCTTGGGTTTGAGTCAGACTAAGCATTTACCAGAGATGTGGTAGCATAGAGCTGCAGGGTATTTTCCCTGTGTTGTCTCTAAAAGGCTTTCATTGTTGTGTGAAGCTTGCAGTCAGAATAGTTATCTGCCTTCAGGACACTGCTGAGGCCTCTGGTTGATGTGTGTGGTTATCTTCCCCTTTCTCCAGGGAAGGAGCCATTTTGGAGTGGTGCTAGGCACTGAAGGGTCTGCTTGCACACTGCCAGGCGTGTGGCACCTCCCTTGATGGGTCCAGGCAAGAACATATTGGAGGAAGCAGGTCTGCAACACGCAGGGAACGGGGTTTTGGTCCAGTGGTCCAGCAGTCCAGTGGTGTTAACAAGGTTTGGGCCACTGGTCCTCTGTGGGAGTGGCCCTGCAGCTCCAGGACTGAGACAGGCTTGGCTGGAGACCAGCTTTGACTGAAACCCAGCACAGGGGGAAAGAAGGGGATAGAGGACTGGGGTTAAGAAGTTAGGTAGTATTAGCACCAGGGTGGTTCCTATAGGGGCCATGTGTTTATGCTAGGGGGAAGGGAGGAAACTGTCCCCTGCTCATTCCTTTATTCCTGGAGAAGTCTCCCAAGGACTTCTGCCCCTTTGGGACATGTTCTGAGATGAGTAAACTACTCTCCTGCACACCCAAGCATTTTTCAAACTGCTGCTTCTATGCTGTGTCTCCGGGAGCTACTTTTTGTATTGTCTCTCTAAGAGTAGGGAGTCAGTTTCCTTTTGACTTTCCCGGCTCTCCCAGAGCTGAGCCTATTGATTCTAAAATTCAGGTTTTAAGTCCTGCTAGTTTAAGAACTCACAAAATTTGGCCTCTCTGGTTTTCTAAGCCAAATGTTATGGGGATTCATTCTTCCTGTGTGGGGTCCTCAGTGTAATGGATATGTTTCTCTCATCTTTCCATGCTCACAGTCTCCCTCCTTCCCAGGGACAGTCCTACAAGTCCATTTAGCTTCCAACTGTGTCTCTGCCCTTCCTACGCTCTCTGATATGGCCTCTTCTCTATATTTAGTTGTGCAGTTTGTTCTGCCTGTCTTCAGGTCATTTTCTGGGTAATTCACTGGCGTGTTATCTAGTTGTTATCTGTGGAAGAAGATGAACTTAGGGTCCTCCTACTCTGCCATCTCCTTTAACATTGTTTTTGATTCTAAGAAATATTAAGGTGTTTAAAGCTGATGAAAAAGAGGCCAAATGGAAGGGGAGACATTAAAAATACAGAAAAAGTGAAATAGAATAACCTCGTGATTAAGACTCCAAGGCTTTGCACATACAGTTCCCTCTTACCACAGACTCCCTTCCATTTACTCCATCTGGCCATCTACCACTTGTTCAGATCCTAATTCAGAAATCAAGTCCTACAATAAACCTTACAGAATCCCCACTCTGTGTTTTCAAGGCAACTGAGGCTTGTCCTACCTTATTTAATGGCCTTGTGGACTTGTTAGACTCCCTCACTAAAGACCAAGTCTAATTAATCCTCGTAACCCCCAGCCTCAGTCAGAGAACTTGGTGAACACAGTAGTAGGTTCTCAGTGCCTGCTAAAGAAATACTTCAGAGAGAGAGAGAGAGAGATGGAGAGAGAGAGAGAGAGGGAAGGAGAGAGAGTTGGTCTTGCAACCATAAAAACAGGATGGAATCATCTTTTTTTGAAGGAAAACACTTCAAACCATCATTTTAGTGGTTTCAACTAAGGTAGATATTCTTATAACTCCTTTATTATATCTGAAGGCTGAAAGAGAAAGTATAAAAGGAATTAAATACTCTATAGTTTAAAATAACTAGTTGAGGAGTGCCTCAGCGGCTCAGTTGGTTGAGCATTTGGCTCTTGGTTTCAGCTCCGGTCATGATCCCAGGGAGTGGGATGGAGCCCTTCACCAGGCTCTGTACCCAGTGGAGCCTGCTTGGGACTCTCTCTCTCTCTCTCTCTCTCTTCCTCTGCCCTTTTCTCCTGCTTTTACTCTCTCTCTCTCTGTCTCAAATGAAAAATAAATAGGGGCGCCTGGGTAGCTCAGTTTGCATGTCTGACTCTTGATTTCAGTTCAGGTCACGATCTCACAGTTTGTGGGATCAAGCCCTGTGTCATGTTCTGCACTCACAACTCGGAGACTACTTGGGATTTTCTCTCTTCCTCTCACTCTGCCCTGCTCACATGTGTGCCCATACTATAAATAAATAAATAAATAAATAAATAAATAAATAAATAAATAAATAAATAAAATGTTTAAAATAACTAGTTGATTCCAATAGGGGGTGGGTTGTGGAAGGTAACCCATTTCAAATCGAATGTAATCAGAAAATATGCTCTTCTTCTTTATGGCTTTAGATTTACTGTACCAGAGAATTAATGTTGTGTTTTGGACAATATACTATTTTTTTTTTATTTGAGAGAGAGAAAGTGCACTCATGAATGAGTGAAAGTGGCAAAGGAAGAGAGAATTTTAAGCAGGTTCCACACTCAGTGCAGAGTCCAATGCAGGGCTCGATCCCACGACCCTGGGATCATGACCTGAGCTGAAACCAAGAGTTGGACATTCAACCGACTGAGCCACCGAGGCGCCCCAAGGGCAATATATTATTAATATAACATTTATTATTTCACAGTTCATGTGGGTCAGGAATCACAAAATGGCTTAGCCGAGTCCTCTGAGCCAGGGTCTTTCACAAGGCTGCAATCAAGATGTTGGATGGGGCTGTACAGATCTTCTTTGACTCACAATGGGATCACATCCATATAAACCCATCATAAGTTGAAAATGCCATTAAGCTGAAGATGCATTTAATACAACCAACTTACCAAACATCATAGCTTAGCCTACCTTAAACATGCTCAGAACACTTACATTAGCCTACTGTTGGGTAACATCATCTAGCAGAAAGCCTTTTGCATAAGAGTGTGGAACATATGTAATTTATTGAATACTGCACTGAAAGTGAAGAACAGCCTGGACATTTGGGTACAGAACGGTTGTAAGTGTACTAGTTGTCTACCCTCATAATTGCCTGGCTGACTGGGAGCTTCGGCTCACTGCCTCTGCCCAGTGTCATGAAAAAGATTATACTGTACGTTGCCAGCCCCGGAAAAGATTAAAATTCAAAATTCAAAGTATAGTTTCTACTGAATGTGTGTGTGTTGCTTCCATACTGTTGTAAAGTGAAAAAATTATAAGTCAAACCATTGTAAATTGGGGAGCTGTCTGTAGTCACCTTAAAGATCAACTGAAGGAAAAATGTGTTTGCAAGCTCACTCATCTGGTCATTGGCAGGATTTAGCTTCTCATGGGCTATTGCACTGAAAGCTGCAGTTCTTAGCAGACTTTTGGCCAGAGACCTCTTTCGGCTCCTTGTTATGTGGGCTTCTCTATAAGGTATCTCACAACATGGCAGCTGACTTCATCAGAATGAACAAGAGAGAAGAACCAGAGAGTACCTGGAGCAAGATGGAAGTCACAATCCTTTCTGACCTAATCTTGGAAGTCATATCTCATCACTTTTGCTGTATTCTGTTTGTGAGAACAAAGTCACTGGGTCCCACTGACACTCAAGAGGAGGGGATTATACAAGGGAGTGAATTTTAGATGGTGCTACCACAGTGTATTCACGTTTGTCTCTTCAGGTACAGCAGGAGAGCAACAGATGTGCAACTTACATTGATAGTTACATTAAGGAAAGAACCCAACTCATAAGTTCTGACCTATTTTGGACCCACTAGGAGAGCCGGTGTGTCAAATCTCCCCACAGCTGTGCCCCAAAGCAAAAGGAAAAAAGAAAAAACAAAGGTATCTGTGTGATTTGACATCATTGACCAGCCTCTGAAATTACAGGGCATCATTTCAGATTGAATGATGCAAATTTACAGAATCGCACTAATGAGGCAAGATGTATGAAACCAGAGAGCAACCACCATCCCTGGTTTACCAAAAGGTTGGTAAAACTTTCATAGGGAAGAATTAAAAAATGAGGCTGAAAAGAAGAAAGGTACTATCTTAGCCTAACTCAGCAGAAAACAGAGCCTGAAACAAAGGCTTAAGTATACATTCTTTATTGAGGAGAGTGAACCAGGAAGCAGGATCAAGGGATCGAGGGATGTGGGGGAACAAGGAAGACGAAAAACCACTGCGAAGATGCATATCAAGTTGGACCCTACTGTGGGTGACTTACTGTAGGATCCACTGGGACTGTCAAGGAGTTGCCTGAGATACATCTCTAGGCTGTTAATTAGAGATAAAAGGGGCAGGTAGTATTTATCACTTAGATCGCATCCCCCACTGCTCAAAGGTCCCCCCCATCAAAGCCATGACCCCAGTACTCCTGACTTGCATAAGCATGAGAACCACAGTCAGTTTCCACACCGTACTTCACTATGGAGTCATCAGACAAACCCAGGTAGAGAGTGAGAGGCGAGCTCCATGGGTCTGCCGTGACGTATTGCCAGGTCGCACCTGGCGGAAGCTGAAACATGCAGAGAATTGGCTGCCACAGCAGTAGTTGGAATAAAAGATAAGTGAGGCCAAGACACTCCGAAATGGTTCACAGGAGATTTCACAAGAGGTATCTGATACAGGGAACAAATCTGAAAGCTGCATAGTCAGAGTAGGTGACTCTAATTATAGGACTCCCTTTTTGAAAAACCTAAGTTGTTCAACATCTTAGGCTTCTTAAAAAGCATAGCCTTGCATGCAAGGCTTTGGGTGTAGGAAGTTTATTTGTGAGGTGAATCTCAGATGCACAGAAGAAGACAAGGCAAGAGTGAGACAGAAAAGGGAGAAAAGCCAGCAAGTGTGCTTTATTGGGTGGGGTTAATGAGTGGGTTAGCAATGAGTGCTTTTCCATTGTTAATGAGTAGGCAGCTAGGACTTGATCCCACAGAGAATTCTGAGAAATCATGTGCGACAGCACAGAATTATCCCTGTGGTGGTGAGGTGGCTGGGGCACCCCTACTGGTTGAAGATCAACCCCATAGGTGTAACTCCCCCTCCACACTTGTGTGTTGCACACCTGCCTGTAGCAGAACACGCTCCCATGTGACTGAAGAAAGCCTTTAGGCAAAGGAAAGAGACATGGGGCCTGGAGGTAGGAAACTGTGTGGAAACCATCCTCACAGTGAACTTAAGAAGCCCAGGGAGATATGAGGCCGGATACTGACAGTGTTTGCTACCGACAGTTTTCCTTTGGATTCAGGGAGAAGCCCATTCAGTGCAGAGTTCTGGCCTTTTCTCTCCCACACTGCGAAGCCGCTTTTAAAATTGGCCCAACGCATCAGCAAAGAGATTCGCGTGTATTTGCAGTCAAGCTGGTGACCCTGGATAAGCTGGAGTGGTAGTCTACCCCAGTCCCGTGTCTTCACTGAAGGATACCCTATCCCAGATTTCCTCTCAGGGACCGGCAGGACAGAAAACAGTGACACCCAGATGATTGGGTGCCTAGAAAAGAAACTGAGTGGGCAGCTTGAGGGAAATGTGAGGCCGACTTGCCCCTGAGCTCTACGCTGACCTCGGGAGGGGAGGGGAGGTGGGGGCTTGGACTACAATTTGGTGGCTGGCTCTTAATGGCTTATGGTGGGGCGAGAGGGTTGAAGTCAGAAAAAAGATCGCCTGTGAAAGTAAAGAGAAGCGAGTAGTAGGACTGCAGAAATTAAAATGATGGAGAATAGCTGAAATGGCCCTTGTTGAGAATGAGAAAAGGAGCAGACTTTAAAAAACAGGACTGTTGGGAGGTATGGCAAGTCATCTCGAGCTGGTGCCAGTCAGTCACCAGAGTGGCATTTTGCCCAGTGGCTTGATTCTCTTGAGTCAGGCTCAGACCCAGGCACAGATTTATAAAAGTGGGTGTCACCTTGGTGTTTTCTCTCTTACTGGGCTACACCACTCAATATAATCTGCCCAACTGGCTATAGATTTTTGCATCTAGTTCTCCACTTGTAAAGTGGAGAAGCATGGGGCATGTTACTAGACAAAGAGAGCTTCTAAGCTCCAGGGTTATGTTTTTGATAAGCCTCTCTTCTCTCTCTCTCTCTCTCTCTCTCTCTCTCTCTCTCTCTCTTTCTTTTCATTTGGTTATGAACCCCTTAAAGCAATTGACTATGCATTACTCATCTATGTGTTCCAGATATCTCCAAATTATGACGGGTAAATGTTTGTGGAACAATGATGGAAGGAATTTTAAAGACTCTGGGTTCCTCAGCCAGTGTCTACAACTTCTTTGTTCCTTCAAACTAAGAAACCGTGAAAAAAAAAAAAAAAGAAAAAACTTAAGAACTTGTGAGGCCTTTTCTGGTTTATTAATAAAATAAGAAGAAAAGAGGGGTGACTGGGTGGCTCAGTCAGTTGAGCGTCCAACTTCAGCTCAGGTCATGATCTCACTGTTTGTGAGTCTGAGCCCTGCACTGGGCTCTGTGCTGACAGCTCAGAGCCCGGAGCCTGGTTGGGATTCTGTGTTTCCCTCTCCCTCTGCCCTCCCCTGGTCATACTCTGTCTCTCTGTGTCTCAAAAATAAATAAACATTAAAAAACATAAGAACAAAAAGAAAAAAGAAGAGTGAGTTAGTATGAAAACCCAGTAACTTAAGAGCTTCCTTAAAACACAGCTTTTGCTTTATAAGAAAAAGAGTTAAAGACGTAAAACATTTGGTTGGTAGAAACAATGTATGCATATTCCATTCTACTTCACAGGGATTTTAAATACCTTTGTGTGTGTTTGTAGAAAAAAAATTTACAATTACATAAGACAAATTTTGTGTAAAATAGTATTGTTCACAGTGAGGTATTAAACCCTAAAGAGTATTCAGTGGTGGACTGGGAGTTCACAAAACTACAAGAGAAATACGACATATCTTCCAGAAATGAGAGTGTTACAATGACTTTTCTTCCTGAGGGAGGGTGGGGAAGGAGTAACCTAAGAGGTAGATTGGCGACGATTACGATTCTAGGAAAGCACAGCATAAAGAGGCTGTGATGGTTAATTTTATGTATCAACTTGACTTGTCCATGGGGTGCCCAGATATTTGGTCAAATATTTTGAATGTTCCTTTGAAGGTGTTTCTGGGTGAGATAAACATTAAGTCCTTAGACTGAATTAAGCAGGTTGCTCTAATGTGAGTGGGCCTTGTCCAGTCAGTTGAAAACATAATAAAACAAAAAGGCTGACTCTCTCCTGAGTAAGAGAAGCCTAGGTCAGCTAACCACCAACCAATCCAGACACATGAGCAAGCCCTGCCAAGAATTAGCCATGACACCCAGCTGAGTCTAGCATAGGTCAGCTGACCCTAACCAACATACACCATTGAGCGGAAATAAATGCTTAGTGTTGTATGCCTCTGAGATCTTCTGGTTGTTATTATGCAGAAACAGCTGACTGACACACATTTATGTCTGTCTCTTTTGGGCTGACAATATAATCTGTATTGCACTGGGTAACAAAAGGTTCGAAAAGCCACTGGTCTAGTAAAGCACCATGTTTCTGCTTCATTCCTTGCTATTTAATAGCCAGGCTTAAAGGAAGTTCCTATCTAGAGGTGGCTTCTTGCAGTAACAGAGAATGAAGGTAAACACAGAGACAATAGAGCTGAGAGATGAGGAAAGAAATGTGTGTGTGTGTGTGTGTGTGAGAGAGAGAGAGAGAGAGGGAGACTTAATAGTAATAAGGGTCCTATACCCACTGCAAGCCCCAAGAGCGACAAATTTGGCCCATACTAAATAGAATCACATTATTCTGATAACCAAAAGTAATGAAATTAGATCAGGATGTACCTAAGAAACCCTCTAAACAGAAGGACAGGGGACTAAACATAGCATAGTTGGTAAGTTACTTTTAACAAATCCTGTATATATCCAGTAAACTGAGTTCCTTCAGGGAACCTGTTTCTTTGTATTGTTATCTCTAGGAATATTTTATTCTAAGTAAAGGACAATTTCCTTGGTCTCTTTCTGGAGAAGCTCTTTGATTGTATTTCTAATCTATACATCTAATGACAATAATTAACATCTGAATATTTACTATATGCCAGTAACTGGTATGTGAGTGATTAATGCCTAAGTACCAAATTTATACATCATTCTATACATTATATTTAGATTACTATCTCCAGTCTATAAGAATATATATTAGGAGCCCCCTAATCTCATGAGCAGCGATTTTCTAGAACATTTTCAAGTCACGTTCTCAGGTTATTTCCCAAATGAATTTAATGTTAGTTTGTTTCCATTTCAGAGGATGAGCTATCTAATCTTACCCTAAATCTTAATTTTTTGTTAAAACTTATATTATTTTTAAGAGAGAGAGACAGAGCATGAGCTGGGGAGGGCAGGGAGAGAGAGGGAGACAGAATCCGAAGCAGTCTCCAGGCTTTGAGCTGTTAGCACAGAGCCTGAAGTGGGGCCCAAACTCACCAACTGTGAGATCATGATTTGAGCCGAAGTCAGATGCTCAACTGATTGAGCCACCCAGATGCCCCTAATCTTATCCCCAAATCTTCAGATTATCTCGGAAATTGGATACTAGACTGATTTTAATGAATATGATCTTTAAATGCCTTTTTTAATTGAAAAAAATTTTGATCTGTGAATTCTATTTTTTGTAATTTGTAAAAGTTAGGGAAAGAAATGAGTTAGGAAAGGATACTATGGATTAGGGACAGAGTTAAGATATTAACTTTAAACTTGTCACTGTCTAGTCTTTTCCTTTTTTAAAAAATTTAGCCAAATAAATCTTTACAAAATCTTATTTGTATGATCTAGATAGTTAGCAAAACTGCTTAAATCACCTTCCCACTTTTAGCGTTTTTTTTTTTTTTTGAGAGATATAGAGACAGAGCGTGAGCAAAGGAAGGGCAGAGAGAGAGGGAGATACAGAATCCGAAGCAGGCTCCAGGCTCTGAGCTGTCAGCACAGAGCCCGACGCAGGGCTCGAACTCACAGACCGTGAGATCATGACCTGAGCTGAAGTCGGCCGCTCAACCAACTGAGCCACCCAGGTGCCCCACCTTCCCACTTTTAGAAGTCAGGTATGTGTTTAAATATAATTCTCCCAGACACATAAATGTCTATATTATTTTAAAAGACAGGGAGATTTCATAGTCTGTTTTCATAAACAATTCCAGATTAAAAAAAAAAATTCCTCAGAAAAATGTCCTTTACTTTTAACTGCGGAATTCATTCACTAAACAAATATTGAGAATCTACTATGCACAGGGACTGTACCCAATGCTGAGAATATAAATTAAGACACTATTTCTGTTATTAAAGAGAAATTCTTTTTATCATAGGTGCAAATGCCCACAGCTAAATCATATGCTAAGTAGTAAAGTTAGAATTCAAAAAGTTCTCAAAAGGTTCAGATAAGCTAAAACAATAAGGTGAAATTAAATGACAATACATTTATATTCATTTGCTCAGGAGGGGAGGGAGGGAAAAGGAAAATAAAAAGAATAAAAAGCCTACTGGAGTTTAAGAGGAGAGGCAAGCTAAATAACAAATGTAAAAGACACAGATAATAGAGAGGACTCCAGATTTTGTAACCATCTGCAGTTGTTGCCAGAAAGCTTATTTCAGGATGGATTAATTTTTTTTTAAATTTTTTTAATGTTTATTTATTTTTGACAGACAGAGAGACAGTGCATGAGCAGGGGAAGGGCAGAGAGAGAGACAGACACAGAATCGGAAGCAGGCTCCAGGCTCCGAGCCGTCAGCACAGAGCCCGACGCGGGGCTCGAACCCACAGACAGTGAGATCATGACCTGAGCCGAAGTTGGCCACTCAACCGACTGGGCCACCCAGGCGCCCCTGGATTAATTTTTTAATGTGTTTTTTGTTTGTTTGTTTGTTTTTGAGAAAGAGAGTTCATGCGTGTACACGGGGGAGGGGCAGAGGGAAAGGGAGAGAGTCTCAAGCAGGCTTGGCCCCCAGCACAGAGCCACCCTGGAGCTTGATCTCACAACCATGAAATCTTGACACGAGCAGAAATTAAAAGTCAGATGCTTCACTGACTAAGCCACCCAGCACCCCTAAGATGGATTAATCTTAAAAAGGTGCAAAGAAAAAGGGCCAAAATATTTCCAATTGATTTTGCACCAATTTGATCTCACATAGTTGGGGGGATGTGTCTGCTAAAATTCAGAGCATTTTAATAAGATAAAAAAGGTTCTGGATCTGAAAACAGTACCATTGAAGATTTATCAAAGAGGATAATGTTTAGTCTGAAAAAGAAGCTGAAGTGGGACATGATTGTTCCTTTCAAATATTTAAGGGACCAGTGTGACAGACCTTGCCAGTTGTGTTTCAGTTCCCATTTCCTCCTTCATCCTCAGCAATAGAACCTTGATTTTTAGAGGAGCACTTTGACATTTCCTAGTCGCCTTTGAAGTTAGTGGGCCATGTGACTAAGTTCTGAACATTGATATATCAGCATAAATTGTATGTGGTAGTTCTAGAAAATCTCCTTAAAGAGAAGGGATGTGCCCTTCTGTCTTTCTTCCTCCATCCCAGAGTCTAACAGCCATCTTGGATCACAAGGGCAAAGGTGGTAACTCCAGGAATGGTGGAGGGCTGAGATAAAAGGAGCCTGGATCACCCACACCTTCGACACCTTCGTTGAAGCTGTCATTTCACCCCAGGACTGCCTACTTCTGGATACCTTTTACATGAAAAGTAAGTTTTTATTTTGTTTAAGACAGTTATTTGAGGTTTCTCTTAGATGTAGTTAAACTTTGGATTAAAAAAAAAAGAAATGAGATTTTCTAAGACTTAAAAAAATGAAATGATCTACTTTGTGTTGCAGTTTCCTGTGTCTGTATCTGTTTAAATGGAGGTTGTAGGAGCAGCTTCAGAAATGGTAACTATTCCAGGGAGTGAAGGGAAAAAAAGGCATTGCCAGACCTCTAAATGTCCTGTCAGCTCTTTAAGATTATATGATCTCACCCCCATCCCAACTTAGGAATCTATGGCTCTCAAAAAACAAAACAAACAAGACAAAAACATAAAGCTCCTCCCTGTGGTAAATACGTAAATATGTTCAGGCTTTCCCCACCATTGGGCCCAGTGTTGTACAGCATCATCTCACTCTGTTTTGGAGTCAAATTTATTCTGCGACGGGCACTTCTAAAGTAATAGTGAAGGAGAACCAAAAAGCAAACCGATAAACTTTTCAGCAAAGTTGGCATCATAAAGTAAATCATTTTTATGAGCCTGGATAATATGGATAAAATAGGACATCTATTGAGGTGCTTCCTGTGTGCCTAGGATAGTTGGTGAATTAATTTTTTTTTCTTTTGTAAAATGAAGATAACACCTCTATTCTCTTTCCACCTTTCCTCTTACCTTCTATTTTCCAACTTCTGTTAGATGGAACTTTACTTTTACATTGTTTTAAAAATTATACTTATCTGGGTTTTGTCTATTGATTCTTTAAACACTTACTTCCTCAAAACAGTAATACATGTACATGGCAAGACCAACTGTGAACGGAATATACAAACGATAAAATCCCCCTTCCATCTCAGACTGTGACACCCCTTCCCCAGCAGTAAAGTTTTTTTTATATACACCCTCAGAAATATTCTCAGCATGTTTAGGCAGATATATTTATTTATGTGTGTATGTTAGAAAGGAGATACATACTGCTATGGTCTGGGTGTTGGTTTTGTTCAATTCAGCTAACATTTATTAAGCATCTACTATGTACAGAGACCTAGATAACCTTTATTCTCTCTTTTCCTTAGCATAAAGTTAAAGCTGTATATATCCATCTGATAATAGGGAAGAAATAGCATTTGGTACTTCGACTTAAAAAAAAGCCTTTAAAAAAAAATGTTTATTCATTTTCGAGAGACAGAGAGAAACAGAACATGAACAGGGGAGGGGCAGAGAAAGAGGGAGATACAGAAACCCAAGCAGGCTCCAGGCACTGAACTGTCAGCAGAGTCCAACCCAGGGCTCGAACTGTGAGATAATGACCTGAAACGAAGTTGGGACGCTCAACTGACTGAGCCACGCAGGCACTCCTGGTACTTCAACTTTTGAAATATGACATATATGAATACTCTTGCCTATAACTCTATAGCTACTTTGCTTTAAGACACTAAGTGTAGTTCCATTTTTTTCCTTTTCTTTTCCATATGAGTACTTTTCTAGAGTAGATTCTTATTACTTATTCCCATTTCCTTAAAGGACCTCTTTACTTCTCAAACCACTGCGGTTTGGTTCTGCTCACGATCCCGGTAAAACCGCTCTCCAAACTCATTCATGTTCTCTTACCTGCTGAAGCATTGTACACACTGTTGCCTTATCTTGACTGACTTCTCTGCTGTCCCCGTGATCCTGTTTCTCTTTAGATCTCTCTATACCTTTGCTTTCAGGAAGTTACACTCTCCTAGTTCTCTTATTTCTGTATTTATGCTCAGTCTCTTTTATGGATTTCTTTTCCTCCTTATGGCCCTTCAACATTGGTGTTCATCCGCTTTTCATTCTCAGCTCATTGTATTTCTCATTTTACATCCTCTTCTTGTGAGATCTAGTTAAGTCTCATGACCTTAGTTAGCTATAATCAAACTATAATCAATCAAGTTGGTAACAAAACACTCTCTGCTCTCCTGATTTTAATTATGTATCCAACTGCATACTGGATACCTCCCCAATGAGAACCGAACATATCTGGAAATGAATTCATTCTCCTTGTCCCTCAAATTGATAAGCCTTCAGTATCTACCAACCCTGTTGTTGACACAATCCACCCAGACACTCAAGCCAAAATCCTGGCATCAGCTTAGACTCCTCCATTCCCTTTTCATTTCCATATTCAACCAATCCCCCAATTTTGCTAATTTTACCTCCTAAATATTTGCATCTGTCCCCACTTCTATCCATGCTACCACTGCCATAATTTAAAACCTCATAATTTCCTAATTCAACAGCCTTCTAATTGCTTTCTTTCCCACATTCAATTTTCATCTAAAATACCAATGGAACTAAATTACTCTTGCTGAGATCCCTCTGATCCTTTTCTTTTATCTATAAATTGCTTAACCCTTTGAATAGTATTAAGGGCTTTATGTGTTCAGTCCTTGCCTAACTCTCTAGGCCCATTCTGAGTTCACTCCATGCTCCAGGAATACAAAATTATTTGTAGTTTTCTGACATAATTCAAGATCCTTTATACTTCCTATACTATTTTAGGACTTTTTTTTAAAGCAATCTCTACACCCAAATGCGGGGCTCAAACTCACAACCCTGAGATGCAGTCACGTGCTCTCCTAACTGAGCCAGCGAGGCAAGCCCCATACTATTTTCCGCAATCCTCGATATTTGTCTTTTTTATGTCCTGTTTAAGAAATAATTTGACTACCCAAAGTTATGAAGACAATAACCCATGGTATTTTCTAAAAGCACTATTGTTTTACCTTTTATTTTTAAGTCCACAACCCATTTAGGGTTTTGGTTTGGTTTTTTAGTATGATTAGACATCGAAGTTTTTTGTTTTCCACATATTCGATTAACCTAGCAGCATTTATTAAAGCATCTATTGTTTTCTCCACATTCTTATGGTGTCACCTTTGCATAAATAAAATGTTCATGAGTTCTATTTAGTTCCATCGACCTATTTTCTAACACCTGGTAGTATAAATCCTCCAACTTTGTTCTTCCTCTAGAGTGTCTTGGCTGTTCTGGATCTTCTGAATTTTCATCTAAGTTTCAACTTGTCATTTGACATACATACAATCTTCTGGGATTCTAATAAGGATTAGACTAATCTATTGATCAATTGGGGTGACTGACATTTTTACAATATTGAGTCTTGCAATCCATGAGCATACTGTATCTAACCAGTTACTTGGGTCTCCTTTAATTTCTCTCAATACTATAATTTTCAGTACAGTAAAACCTTTGTTTGAGGGTAACTTGTTCTGTGAATGTTCTACAAGACGAGCAAACATTACTAATAAATTTTAACTTGATAAACAAGCGATGTCTTGCAGTATGAGTAGTTCAGGACACCAAATGTCACACGCTCACAACTGAGTCAGCGGTTCTTCTCTCCCTCTCTCTCCCCGCGGGATTGTGGGTGATCACCTCCCATGCTCGGATGCTCGGTCTCAGGCTGCGGTGTTTGGCAGAAATCCGTGATTTTTCAGAATGTTGTCACAACTGGCACTAGTGTATTTTTGTCACTTCGAAGCACCTATGGACTGTCCTTTGCTTTTCTAGACAACAGTAAGCTTAGGAATGCTTTTTTTCTATGTCAGGCTGCCTGCAGATATAGACCCTTCCCTCTGCTGCCTTATTGTCAGTTACATTACAGTATGTGACAAGAATTTATTAATACTGTACTGTAGTCAACATCCATGCAAGTGTATACAATGCCCCCCCCAACAGAAAAAGGTTCAAAAGAAAGGTGGTAAGATGAATACAGTGGAAGTTGAGAAGGAAATCATCAGGAAGTACAAACGAGGTATGTGAATGGCTGAAACTGTAAGATTTTATAACATGTCTATGTCTGCATCTCATCTGCAGAGGAGGAGAAAAAGGCAGAGGAATCCCTTCAAATGAGATTAGGGGAATGTGTAAAATGTGGGAAACAGTGCAAAATTTTATAGAAAAGCACCACCCGAATAAGGCTGTAGCAGTGAGTACTGAATCTGTTTAATGACAATGCGATGTCACATTTCGACGAAATTCTCCAAAGGAGTCAAAAGCAGGTGTCATTGGATAGGTTCCTTGTTTTAGCTGCACAAAAACAAGAAGATTCCATTGAACTAACAGATAGCAGTGATTCCATTAGTGATGGTGAAAGCCGTCCTACCCAATAACCTTCCTCTCTCGTCTCCCTCACACCAGCTATAAAGATTTTCAGGTTAATTTGCTTATTTTTCTTTACATTTTGTATTTTCTTTACTTTGTATATTACAGTATTATAATCATTTTAAGATGAGTATTTTTGGGTGTGGAATGAATCATCTGAGTTTCCATCATTTCTTATGGGGAAATTCACTTTGATATTCAAGTGCTTTGGATTACAAGCATGTTTTTCGCATGAGTTATGCTCACAAACCAAGGTTTCTACTGTATATAGTTCTTATATGCCTTTCATTAAGATTTATTCCTTGGTGCCATGGGTTAGATTGTGCCCTTAAAATATCAGGTCCCAATCCGTGGAACCTGTAAATGTTACCTTATTTGGAAGAAGGGTCGTTGCAGATGTGATTAAGTTAAGGCTCTTGAGACAAGGAGATAATTCTGGGTTATCCAGATGGGTCCTAATGCTATCAGTGTCTTTCTACGATAGAGGAAGAAGAAAATTCATGACACACACAGAAAAGAAGGCAACATAAAGATAGAGGCAGAGATTGGAGTGATGTGGCTTCAAATCAAGGAATGCCAGCAGACACGAGAAACTGGAAAAGGCAGGGGACGGATTCTCCCTAAAGCCTCTGTAGGGAGTGAAGTCTTGCTGACACCTTGATTTCAGACTTCTGGTCCCCAGAAATATGACAAGAGTTTGTTTTAAGGCACTGAGTTTGTGGTAATTTGTTACAGCTGTCATAGGAAGCTGATACACTAGGTACTTGATATCTTTGGTGCATTTGTATGTTAACCACTTTTTTAAAGAATTCATTTTCTAATTGTTTAGTGCTAGTATTTAAAAATATAATTGATTTATGGGGGCGCCTGGGTGGGTCAGTCGGTTAAGCGTCTGACTTCGGCTCAGGTCATGATCTCACGGTTTGGGAGTTTAAGCCTCATGTCGGGCTCTATGCCAATAGCTCAGAGCCTGGTGCCTACTTGGATTGTGCTTTCCTCTCTCTCTGCCCCTCCCCTGCTCACATGCTTGTCTCTCTCTCTCTCTCAAAAATAAATTTAAAAAATATATATGTAATTGATTTATATACTGACTGTATCTAGCAATTCACTAAATTCATTATTAATACTAAAGGTTTAGAGATTATAATTTTATTTACAGATTATCATGATTTCTCCAAATAACAGATTCATGTATTTCTTTCATACCTTTATACATTTTTTCCTTGCCTTTTTGTAGTTGCTGGGATGTCCAGTACAGTAGTCAAGTTTGCCTCTTATATCTTTTGTTTTTTTAAGGTTTATTTGTTTTTGAGAGAAAGGGAAAAAAAGAGTGCAAGCAGGTAGAGGCAGAGAGAGAGAGAGAGAGAGAGAGAGAGAGAGAGAGAATCCCAAGCAGGCTCAGAGCTATCAGCACACAGCCTGACCTGGGGCTTGGTCTCAGGAACTGTGAGATCATGACCTGAGCCGAAATCAAGAGTTGGATGCTCAACCAACTGAACCACCCAGCTGCCCCTCCTCTTACACTTTTCGGTTTTGGAACTATGAGAATGTATCATCTATTCCAAATTTAAACTATAATGAAAATAGTAAAAAAAAAAAAAAAAAAGAAAGAAAGAAAAAAAATTAAAAAAAAGCAGCTAAACAAAATAACAATTAATGAATCCAGAGGTCTTTTCTTAAACCCTTCTCATGATTCTGCATCATTGGGCAGAACGCTTTATTATTTATTTTTCTCCTTTTTTTTAATGCTGTTCTTGTTAACTGGTGGGAAATCATTTTAAGGCTTATTATTATTCTTCAAAACCAGGTCAGCTTCCAAGTGCTTTCCTTTTCTTCAGGGCAAAACAGAAAGAAAAGCGCCCAGCCCTGAGGTTCTTTTCCCAATAGTGGAATGCCCTTGTTCTGCCCTCTTTGCTTTACTCAAATAATCTTCTTTAAGAGTTTTACTAATAATTAGAAATAAGTTACAAAAGTCCCCAAAGCTTCATCCGGTTTTAATCCTTGACTAAGGATTGTGTCCTCTCTCAGTACAAAAGAGGCTGGGAAGGTGTTGCAAAATTGGGGAGTTAGAAAACATGCTGGCCAAAAGGCCACAGAGCAACATTTATCTTTAGTGAATTTACTTAGTTCAGGGCCTGGCCTTTGCGTTACAGGACCAGAGCTGCTCAATCATGTTCATTAGAAGCTTGTGTATAAAAAATAAAAATACCAATGTATTAATTTACAGGGAAAAAAGGAATTGTCATAGGAAATGGCTATTCATTTCATTTGGCCAAGACGTCCTCTCATTGTAGAAAAACTATGTGGGAATTAAAATAATATTCAGAATTGTATTTATTGAGAAAAGCAAAGCAATAATAGGTCTAGTTGTATGACTTAATGGAATCACATCAAACTTTGATAGATCAAACTACCTTCACTATCAGAACGAGACAGATAGGTTTTGTACCTGCTCGGGAGGCTTTCCATTTAGACAGGGATCTTGCCAAATGATTTACTTCCCAGGTTTTTGTGTGTGTATTTTTTTTTTTTTTGGCTCAATTCCCGGTTGAGGCATTCCTGCTTTAGATATGTTACTGGTTTCAGTGAAGTCTTGCTCTAGCCAGGGATCTGCTTTGATCCACTCCGCATTGACCTATAACAGAATTCATACAGGACAGTCTTTAAGGGTTTGGAGAAGACCTTACCTATGAATCCCAAAGACTGCTTCGCGTACATTTGCCCGCTAGACGTTCACAAGAAGTCTTCAATTCTTACTAATAAAGAAAAGCACATCATAAATCGCTCCCAATGCCAGGCAGCCTAGCACAGAGCAGACATCCTCAAATCCAGGGAACGAAATATGCAGTTCCCTATTCCTTCTGGCTCACACAATTCAGAAAAGCATTACAGAGCACAGAGCCTGCCAGGCTGGAAATCCTGCCAGAATGCAGCTCTTGCCTCACCTCTGCTGGGGGACTCCGCCCTCCCTACGGCACTGCTCCAAGCCCTGACCACGGGTCAGCACGGACTGAGTAAGCACCAACTGGACAAGGCCTCGGTCCTAATTTTATTTCATCACTGACAGCCCCCACTTCTAACTAAAAAGACATAAAGGACGAAAAATGGAGAAAAATAAATAAAAAGGTGAGAAGAGAAAACGGGGGGAAAGGTTTAAAAAAAAACACCCCAAAACACCTTTTAGCAAAATACAGCTGCACTGGAAACTCATCTCAGCACCCTCGGTCTCTCTAGGGAGTCAGGCCCCATTTCTGGGATTCAGAAACAAAAACTGCAGCGTCCAGATGACCATGACCGCGTCTGCTACTCTGGCCCGCTGGGCCTGGAACTCGCAGGGCGCTCCGCTACAGTCCGACTCCGGGGCGGGCAAGGGCGCGACACCAGCTGGACGGCGGCGGAGAAGCCACGAAACCAAGGAGCCGAACCGCCGCAGTATCTCAAGGGGACCTGGCTCCCGCCGAGACCGGCCCGGCGGTCCGGACCCGCAACCCCCGCGGAGAGAGGGGGGCCGCCCCTCTGACTCGGATGCCTCGGGTCGTGCCGGCCCTTTCTCAGGCTGGCTGCGTTCCTTCCGCCCTAAGAGGGCAAAGAGTCCCACGCCCTTGCGTTCGCCTCCGCCCGCGCGCCAGAGCGCCCCCTAGGAAGGAAGCCCGAGAGGCGGCCGCGCCTCTGCGGCGATTTTATTAGCGCACGGTTGGGGTTGCCCGGGCTGTCGGCGAGTGGGGCTTCCCCTCCCCTCCCCCTCTTCCCCTCCGTCCCTCCCCGCCCCGCGGCCGGAACCTCCCTGCGGGGCGGAGTGATACCGGCGGCGGCGTAGAGCGCGGCGCGGCCGACAGGGGCGCCCGGGACTGCGCGGGGCGGGCGGAGGGAGGAGGGGAGAGAGGCGGGGCCGGGGCGGGTTGTTGTGAGGCGACTGCGCTACTGCCGGACCGGGGCGGTTATGGCGGCTCCATATTAACACCCTCCTCCTCCTCCTCCTCCTCCGCCGCCGCCGCTGCCGCCGCCGCCGCCGTCTCCTCCTCCTCCTCCTCCTCCTCCTCCTCCTCCTCTCCCTCCCGCCCTCACTCGTAAGCCATCTCCCCCTTCACCCTGACGCCTACCGCTTCCCCTCACCTTTCCCCCTCCCCTCTTCTACCATGCCCGGCATGATGGAGAAAGGGCCCGAGTTACTGGGGAAGAACCGATCGGCCAACGGCAGCGCCAAGAGCCCGGCGGGCGGTGGCGGCGGCGCCTCGTCCACCAACGGCGGGCTGCACTACTCGGAGCCCGAGAGCGGCTGCAGCAGCGACGACGAGCACGGTGGTAGCCTCGAACTCCTCCCCGCCAGCCCGCCTGCCCCTCTCCCTCCTCCCCTCCCCCAGCCCCCTCCCCTCGCCGCGCTCCCGCCCTCCCTCCCCTCGGAGCCCGGGCGCTGCGGTAGCCTCGAACTCCCGGTGCAGTGCAGCAGCACCCCCCGCGACCCCCGTCCCTCCGCCCTCGACCAATCCTCCGCCCTCGCCCCCCCCCCGCTCCCCGCCCCCATCCGCTGCCATCTCCCGGAGTGCCCGGAGTTAATATCTTCCCATCCACCCGCCGCTTCTTTCCTCCCTCCAGCAATTTTTATATTTTATTAAGTGTCTCTTCCTTTTTCTTTTTTTCTTTTCTTTCTTTTCTTTTTCTTTTCTTTTTTTTTCTTTTTGGCATTGCTTTGCAGATGTTGGGATGAGAGTCGGAGCTGAATACCAAGCTCGGATCCCTGAATTTGATCCAGGTAGATATATTTGCTTTAAGCAAAATCCTGTCTCCCCTTTTCTGGGAATGGCTTAGGGTGGAAGGGGTAGAAGGGAGGGCGAGGTAGGGGTTCGGGTGTGCGGTTGGGAGGGGATGCGGGACTGGGATGGGCAGGCATCTGGCGGGGAGGCTGTCAGCCTTGGCAGGGCTGTGACACAGGGCGTGTGGGCAGATGTGTGCATTGCAAGGTTAACATGGTTCCTTTGGAGGCCACTTGCCCGCTGGTGGCATCGCCTTTTTGCCCCCATGAGCCTGGGGCGAGGTCGGGGAGAGCAGAGGGAGGCGGCCCTCGGCGGATTTGGGGGTCCGGGGCTGGGAAAGGAGCGGCTGCTGGGCCGAGGGCTGGAAGAGAGGGTGTGCGGGCTGCGTGTGGAAGAACCATGCAAATGTCAGTTGCCACACCGCCGGCCCCGGGGAGCGGAGGGCCGCGCTCCGCAAAGGCGGCGGATGCCGGGGCTGCTGTCATCGGCCGAAGCCGAGGGCGAGCCCTGCCCGACCCGCGCGCACACGGGATTTTCTTTTTTCTTTCTTTTTGGCTAGGTGGTGTAGCTTTGGTCGAGACAGCTCTGCGGAGTGTAGGAGCCGCGGAGAGAAAGGGATGGGGGAAGGGGGGTGGGGAGAAGCCAGAGGCACACCTCGCCCTCGAGCCAGCCCTAGGAAGTCAGACCACAGGACAGTGGCTGCAGCTGCCAAGGAGACATTTTCTCCCGAGCAGCCAGGTTCCAGCGTCCTCTGCCAACCCAGCTTGCGGGCTCCCTGTCTACTTTTCTCCAAACAGGCTCTCTGGCGGTCACGGGATTTCAGTCTGGACGGGGATTGGGCGAGAGTTCCGCATATGGAGGCGCCCTTGCTGGAGCCTCCCGGAGTGGAGCGTGTTTCCTTCCCCCCACCCCAGACCCTCTTCAGTTCAGGCTTTGGACTGACTTTGCAGGGGCTGTCTCGGTTTTTTTTTGTTTTTTGTTTTTTTTTTGTTCGTTTTTGTTTTTCGTTTTTTCCTTTACTTCTCCCTTACAGTTGGTCAGTTTTTTTGCCCATTGCCGGCTTATGATAACATCGTGTCGGACTCTCGAGTTCTGTATTAGATATTAATTAATAGGGCTTACTTTTATTTTGGGGAAGGGGCGTATAGCTTGTTTGCTTCATTATAGGGTACAGATGGGTATTACCGTTCTTTACCTGCCCATTACGGCAATGCGAACTATTTACCAACCATTTAAAGAGTTTTAGGTAGCAGCTCCTCTTGTCTCAGGGGAGAGGATAAAAGAATGAGTGAGTGTTAAAAGGATCGTCGGCGCAGTCTGTTTTTCAGTAGGTGAAAACAATGATACAAGAGTGCTCACTACCTCTGGGTTGCCTTCTAAATGACATGGCCGTGAATACATTTTATTCAAAAGCTATCCAGTGTGTGTGCTGGTGGGCTTCCAACAACTTTAAATGTTTTGTGAAATTAATTTTGTTTATTGACGCAACTAGTGGGTGGATGACACTTTCACACTACTCTCCTGCCTCAGGTATTAACTTGACATTTGGAAAAAAGAATGCTTTGGCTTAAGAGAGACTAATTTCAGTTCCCAGCTCTTTAATTTTTGTGCTCTGAGCAAGCCAGTGGCCTTCCCTGATCCTTAGTTTCTTAGCTGTAAAACAGAAATAAAAAATCCTTCATGAAATTCTTATCGCGAATACATGACTGGGCATATGGCAGTTATTCAGTCAAGGTTAAATTTCCTAGTTAGGAAGAATGATTCTGCATACATTTATACCTTTCTGATTTGGGGCTTTCATTGGTACTCTGCTTTGGGGGGAAATGATGACCTTATTTACAGATTAGAATTCAGCAGCAATTCAACAGCCAGCACTCTTTCCTAAGTTAATAAACATTTATCTTTTTCTCCATTAGATAGGTTTATATTTCATAGACAGTTGTACTCAGGTAGTTTAAAAACCAGACTTCTTGCTGGAACCCATTTATACGTGCCATTGCATAGACCACTGTAAAGGTTTTTCTTTTGTTTTTTTATTTTGCTTTTTGTTTTCTTTTTGGTTTTCATTTCATGACAGACTAAATACTGGAAAAATTTCAAACTTTGAAAAATAATGCATTAAAAGTGCAGAACACCTCAGGTAGTTTTACATGGCCAGAATGTGGGTTATCTGGTTTACTTGATCATCATATTTTTTAAAACATAAGCAGAATGTGGAAAAAAATCATTGAATTATTGTTATTGTTTAGTCATATTTTCAATTAACTTACTCAGATTACAATTGATACTCTTTTTCTTTATTATAATAGTTTATTTTCAAATTGGTTTACATATAACACCCAGTGTTCATCCCAACACGTGCCCTCTTTAATGCCCATCACCCCCTCTCCCCCCTCCCTCACCCCCCTCACCCTCAGTTTGTTCCTAGTCTTTGAGAGTCTCTTATGTTTTATCTTACAATTGATACTCTTTATTAGAGAAAGGATATACGTCCTATTTTAAAACCTCATCTGCAACTTTCCTCCTTAATCATCTGCAGAAGAATGAGAGCCCAAGGACACACTGCAGCCAGTTATCCTTTAAGCCTAGGCGGACTTTTCTGTAGTCCTCGTAAGCAAATTTCGTCAAACAAACGAAGATGATCAGTTGTTAGACACTTACTACGAGGAAGTATTGAACCTCTACGCCTTTCAGCAGAGTACCACTGTCTTTTATTCTGAGTGCTGTACCGTCGTGTGAAGTTTCTGCTTCATGTCAATTCAATGTGATTCGCTGAGAAATTAAAACATTTCATTGGAAAAAGGAAAAGGAAAAGAAATACTTATTAATTAATGATAGAAATTGAGAAATGGTCAGTTCCTGTCTCCTTTTCTCTTCTTCAGAATATCGCCTTTAGTCTCGGTAACCGCTTCATAGAGATTATTCACCTGTAACCATGCAAGTTATTTGGAAGTAAAATTCCTGAGGTGCCAAGATTATTATGATAAGAATATAGGAAAATTAAAAGGATTTGTGTGTGTATGCAGGGTAGTTTTATTGGAGGAGATGAGAGCGATGGTAGAAGTCAAACACAGAATGACTCACTAACATGAGTATTTTAGAAAATATGAGAAGAATTGTGACTTAAATTGGAATTACTGAGTATACAAGATTTGGAATAATTTATGTTAATTAATATACCTTTGCTAAGAATGCCTTTAAAAGATTTACTTCACTGGATTGGATTATTTTCTTAGGTGCCTTTTTCTTCTTTAGATTTTTCATTGGGTCTTCCCAACTTGTATTTAGTGCCTCCTGACTATTCACCAGTCAAGGAGGAGCAGTTTTGTGTGGTGATTATAGCCTCAAATCGTATTATGTGCCTTTTAGTTAATGTGGCTGAGTGACCTCAGTGAACCATCGGATGTATCTCGACCTTTGTTTTCTCATTTGTGAACAGGAGGTAATGTTAACTGTATCGTAAGATTAGGTGAAAATTAATGTCTATAAAGCAGCGGTCTTCAGATATTTTGCTTGTATATCCATAAAAGAATTTAAAAAAAGATTTTCTCACGTATTTTTGACATCTATCACTTGTTGCTGTGTTTAAATAGTTGAAAAACAATCTCCAGTGTACTGAAAATATTAACACTTTGAAATAAAGTTGTTATATCCTTATTTTAAATGTATGAGGTTAAATATACTGCAGTAATATGATAATATCTGTCTTATAAAAACCATGAAAGGGGGCGCCTGCATGGCGCAGTCGATTAATCGTCCGATTGATCTCAGCCCAGGTCTAAATCTCTGTGTCGTGAGTTCAAGCCCCGCATTAGGCTCTGCGCTTCGTGAGGAGCTTACTTTAAAAAAAAAAAAAAAAGTGTGAATAGGTTCACGGTATGAAAGTTTACATTTTTCCTTTTTATCTTTGGAATCATTTCCATGCATTTTCCCCACAGGATTTTATATTTTTATATTTTTTTTGCTTGAAAGTGCTTTATTGATCACCTGTCCAATTTTCCTACCACTGTAATATGTATTCTTGTGAACCTAAGGTTCTAAGTGTTAAGTCTCTTCTGATTTGAATTATTACAATTGTTGTGTAATTGATTGAAATTGTAATAGATATGATGCCTTGAGTAAAGGAGAGCCTTGCAGATACCTTTTGTTCGGCACTATAGAGGTTTTAAAATTTTAGACGGTGTACTCTTGGCAGATATGGGAGGGAGTGAGAGAGCTGCTTTTTTAAGTGAGAGAAGGCATTTGTGAAGAAGTTGGCCAGAGTGGAATGAGCATACAGCTTAGACTGCAGGTGAGATCTGAGGCAGACTGTGTGGGAAAGGGAACGCAGGGAAGTTAAAGGTCTGAAAATTGATTCCCGTAAAACTTACTTATGCTCATGTACACCTTGGAAAGTCTGTTTATCCCAGTGTGAAGGTGATGAATTAAATCTATAAATGAGAGCATGGTTCATAAGTAGTAGAATTTTTTAAAATATTTGGTGTGTCTTAATATTCTCAGTATTTAAATTCTTATTTTAGAGAGAGAGAACAGGGAAGAGGGGCAAAGGGAGAGAGAGAGAGAGAGAGAGAGAGAGAAAGGGAGGGAGAATCTTAAGCGGGCTCTATGCTTAGCTTGGAGCCTGATGTGGGGCTTGTTCCCAGGAGCCTGGTGTCATGACCTGAGCCAAAATCAAGAGTTGGATGCTCAATCAGCTGAGCCACCCAGGCGCCCCAGGATTTAAATTCTTTATGTAGAATATTTATCCCAGGATTTCAGTCAAAATCCTTATTCTAAATGTCTTAAAAGAAATCTGAGAAGAAATGGAAGATTTTTATTTTTGTACTTATTTTGAAATTTCCTATAGATGTCGAAACCCTAACTTATCAAAATTATACTTTTGTTTTTTAGTTGTTGGTTTTTCCCAGTTGGTTTCCTAAATGTACTTTACCAACTGCAGTTAAGCTTATTTAAAACATTTCAGAAGGATTAAACTTTTAGGTGTTTTATGCTTTTAAAAGCCGTTTAATAATTTTGTTTTCAGAACTGTCATGCTGCTATAATTTTTTTACGTGATGGTAGCTTGCTATCTAGGTTTCGATTTGTTTTTAATCTATTTAGAAGATAGGATGCTTCTAAGACTGGACTATTTTGTGGTGAGTCAAGTTTCATTCTCAGTATTATTTCTGAGTACCAGACAGTTTGGGATATAATGTTAAATGTTAGTAACTATAAAAGCTAAATAAGCATTGAGTTTATGTCCTTGTAATATTTTTCTTCAACTTTTATAATGGAAAGGATAAAACTTTATGGGATGCAAAGCATCCTGAGGGGTACATTGTTTTTAATAATACACGTTACTTTCTCCTCTTCTTTTATAGGAGAAGAGTCAGGTCTGAGTTGCTAAGGGCATTTCAGCTATCCAATCTCCTTTTCAAGGGGTTGGTAAGAGAAGGCATCAGCTGTTTGTGTTATAGACCCATGAAGTTGTATTCACTTATGTTTTTATCTGACTGATAGGGTGACAAGAAGCCTTTTTAGAGATAGAGGGGAACTCAAGAAAGAACTGTTTTCAGTAAGCATATACTGGTAGTAAAAGTGTCTTAGGTAAAGTTTACTATATGCTAGGTACTTTACATACATTAATTTGTAAATTTTATTAAGTGTATTTTTGAGAGAGAGAGAGAGAGCACTAGCAGGGGAGGGGCAGAGAGAGAAAGACAGAATCTGAAGCAGGCTTCAGGCTCTGGAGCTGTCAGCACAGAGCCCAACGTGAGACTTGAACCCAAATGCCGTGAGATCATGACCTGAGCCAAAGTCAGATGGTTAACCGACTGAGCCACCCAAGTGCCCCATAATTCATTAATTTTTTAATAATACTTGAAGTAGGTACTGTCATCATCGCTTTTTTTTTTAATGTTATATTTTTGAGAGAGAGAGAGACAGAGCGTAAGAGGGGGAGAGGCAGAGAGAGAAGGAGACACCGAATCTGAAGCAGGCTCCAGGCTCTGAGCTGTCAGCACAGACGCTCGAGCACAGTAGGGCTCAAACTCACAAACCACGAAATGAAGAGCTGAGCCAAAGTCGGATGCTTAACTGACTGAGCCACCCAGGTGCCCCTCATCATCCATGTTTATAAAGAAGAGTTAAACTGATGCACAGACAGCATAGTTAAATTTCCCCAAGATGACAAAGCTAGGAGGTGACAGAGCTTGGATTCAAACTTAGAGTCTGGCTCTATGATGGTTACACTCTTAACCATTATACTAACATATCTCATTTCCTATGAACATCAGTCATCTCTTAAGCCTAGTTGACACATACATGATTGAAAATGGTGGAGTCGAGTTCAAGGATTAGGAAAAGAGCATTGTGAAATGCCTAATTAGGCATTCTGTGCTACCAGACCTGATTACTCTCCTTGATTAGCACCCCCCCCCCCCATATTAGAAGAGCTGTTAGTCCCCGCACTTTGGATGTCAGTTTTTGTCAGATCAGGCCCTTAATTATAGTGCTAAAAATTTTTTTGGAAACTTAACTGTTATTCTTCATATGGAAAAATACAAAAAATAGTTTATATCTGTATAAAAAGAGACATTTCATGAAGTTACTTTAATTAAGATTTTCTGTAATGCAAGAATCAGATACAAGGAAAATATGTTTAAATATTAAGCATGCTGTGCTCTTAAGACTTGAGACTTAATGGAAACCTTTCTTTGATGCATTCCTTATTCTATTAAGTAGGATTTAAATGATCTAATTGTCATAATCCGTTGTGGAAAAGGATCAGTCCGATATTAAAGAATTGAAATTTAGAATACTCACTAGAAATATCAGTAGATAAAGGCTTCTGACACTTAGATAGCATGTCTGTTTTATTTCTATCAAGTGGCTATCTGTTCTGCTTTTGTGTTTGTATTTTATGTGGTGAGAAATTTAATATAGATCTTACTTTTGAAGTTTTTTAAAAAACCTGAAATTTGTTTTCATTGACTATAAATTTTTCATAATGTACTTCTAACTTGCATTTTTGTAAATTCTTAGCTTTTATTTCTGTCCGCTTTTATTAAAGATACTTTTAACCAAGGGTACCTGGGTGGCTCAGTTGGTTAAATGTCTTAACTTTGGCTCAGGTCATGATCTCTCGTTCGCAGGTTTGAGCCTCACGTCGGGCTCTGTACTGACAGCTCGGAGCCTGGAGCCTGCTTCGGATTCTGAGTCTGTCTCTCTGTGCCCCTCCCCTGCTTGCACTCTGTGTGTGTGTCTCTCTCTGAAAAATGAATAAACATTAAAAAAAATATTTTAAAGAAACTCATAACAAAATGCAGTATGTTTGCTTTAGATTCAGTTTGTAACTATGGTTTTTCTTTTCTTTTTTTAAATGTTTATTTATTTTTTTTAGAGAGAGAGAGAGAGTACAAGCAGAAGAGGATCAGAGGGACAGGGAGACACAGAATCTGAAGCAGGCTCCAGGCTCTGAGCTGGCAGCACAGAGTCATGACGCGGGGCTCGAACTCACGAACCGTGAGATCACAACCTGAGCTGAAGTCAGACTGACTGAACTGACTGAGCCACGCAGGCGCCCCTTTAATTATGGTTTTTCTGATACTTTGGTAGTCTTCCCTTATTTCAAATTTCTCCATCCTTAATTTTTCCTTACAGTAAAATACATACTTTTAACAGTTTTAGCTTCATATATATCGTATATATCGTTTTCTAAATATAATTTGTTGATTGAATATACAGTAGTGAGGGGCGCCTGGGTGGCTCAGTTGGTTAAGCGGCCGACCTCAGCTCAGGTCATGATCTCACGGTCTGAGTTCGAGCCCCGCGTCAGGCTCTGTGCTGATGGCTCAGAGCCTGGAGCCTGCTTCAGATTCTGTATCTCCCTCTCCCTGCCCTCCCCCTGCTCATACTCTGTCTCTATGTCCCTCAAAAATAAATAACTGTTAAAAAAAATTTAATGAATATGCAGTAGTGATATGTAATGATTCTCCAAAAATTAAAAACTACTGAACTATATTAAATTATTGCTAGATAGATAACTTCTCTAGATTGGGATTGTAGTAGTACTTTATTCCTGGAAGTGAATGTTCTTTATTCCAAGTATCTTTTTTTTTTTTTTATAATGTTTATTTATTTTTGAGAGACATAGAGGCACAGCGTGAACAGGGGAAGGGCAGAGAGAGAGGGAGACACAGAATCGGAAGCAGGCTCCAGGCTCTGAGCCATCAGCACAGAGCCCGACGTGGGGCTCGAACTCACAGACCGCAAGATCATGACCTGAGCTGAAGTCAGCCGCTCAACCGACTGAGCCACCCAGGTGCCCCTATTCCAAATATCTTATAACCTTATGAATGATTACAGTTTAGCCTGGAAATTCTGTTAATGTTTTATGTGAACCATTTTGGAATTCTTGCCATTAGTTGGTGGTAGCTATCAACACCTCATAAAATCCAATTATGACATATTCGTAGACAAGTCTTCAAGTGAGTAGGTAGCAACAATGCTTCGTTTCTTGATGGTTTTAATTAACTTGAATGCACCTAGGAATTAGAAGCCAGAAAAAGACCACTGAGTAATTAAAAGATAGAACCCACGGGCGTGTACTTGGCATTGGGATAGCTGTGTCAGGCTTTCATTCACGTGCAGTTCCAATAGTGCTTGACTTTTCTGAGTTTTTAGATTATGACAGATTGGAAATAAGAAACTGTATTGGTGTGCTTCTACCTTAGAGGTAGACTCTCAGACTGCGTTAAGGAGAAACAGCATTATTAACTTTTACAGTTTTTGACTTTGTTTTCCTCTTACACAGAGCACACACACTTTTATAAATACAAACTGTAATAAATGAAATTAATGCTGAAAAGGAATAGCTGGCAGATTCACAAGGAAAAAGACTAAATAAAAAACATAAAAAGCAGGTACAAGTATTTTTAAATTATGGTAATCTTGGCCCTTTTATATATGGGGCAAAACAGAAATAAGTTACCACCTGAGGTATTCTCTAGTTTTAAAAGTCAGAATTGGGGCACCTGGGTGACTCAGTCAGTTGAGCGTCTGATTCTTGATTTCAGCTCAGCTTCATCTTGCGGTTCATCGGATAAAGCCCCATGTTGGGCTCTGTGCTGACAGTGTGGAACTTGTTTGAATTCTCTCTCTCTCTCTCTCTCTCTCTCTCTCTCCTCTCTCTCTCCTTTGTCTCTCCCCCTCCCTCCCTCCTTTTCTCTTTCTCTCTTTCTGTCTCCCTCTGCCCCTTCCCTGCTCACACAGACACACTCTCTCTCTCTCAGAAATAAAAAAAAAAAGTTTTTAATGACCCCTAAGTAATGTGCAGGGGTACATCAGTACCAGTAAATCAGGTTTATTATCTGTCAAGCGTTAGGACTCTATAATGTACTTAAGAAAGTCTTTTTAATTTAAAGGGGGTAAACTTTAGTGTTTGTGAGATTTTCTTTAATTCAATAAATGAAATATTTAGTGTATTTAATGTAAGCCTGTTTTTCTTCTCTGTTTCCCTGTACTTTGTTTCTTTGTCCTTTTGCAGGTACTATACTAAAATAGGGATAAGGTTTACTTTGTTTATACTTATTTTGAATGTAAATAAATCCATCACATTTAAAGTAATCAATTTTTTTTCTCCAGGTGCTACAAAGTACACAGATAAAGACAATGGAGGAATGCTTGTGTGGTCTCCGTATCACAGTATCCCAGATACCAAATGTAAGTTTTCTGAAATTGAATGTTTATGTCCAGAGGGATCTATCAACCAATCCAAAATCCAACTTATATTTGTTTTGGGTTGCTTAGATTCTCATAAGAAAATGGTTTGCTTTTGTTTTGTTTTGTGTTTTGATGGAGGTTTTTATATTAGAATGTTTTTCCTTTTGAAAGATAGTGGGTTGATCCTTCCAATTTGTGTCAGGCCCAGGAAGACTGAAAATACCTAGGATCTGATGGCATTGCTGCTTAAATCCTCAAGCAGGGGAGGGAGTTACTATGTAGACATCTGCACAGGCTTTTCCTCAGTATATGGAGCTGTAAAGAAATGCCTTCAAACTTCCACGAGCCCACTATCATTACCATTTTAAAGAGGAAAGGGGAAAGAACTGACTTCAGCAGCCATCAATCAGGTCATCTTTGAGCTCTCCATTTCTGGACGGAGACCTTCTGGATCATTGACCTTGCACTTCTTGAATCATGGTGTGGCTTTAGACTTCAGTGTGATGTAGCGGACCTGATCCTTTGCGGCACATCAGATATAGGAAACGTGCAGGTAACAAAACTAAGGTACCCACCCCTCCATTCAGTTATCGTGAATTTGTTAAAACCCAAACAAAAACCACTGCACAGCTATTCTTGCAGCTATAAAATAAGCTTGTCTTTTAAAAATACTTACTAAAGCTTAAAGATGTCCAATGATGGTTTATTTAGTCCCATGAAAATTAATGATGTCTTATATGTCATGTGCATAATAAGTCTAAGCATGCTTACTGATGCAATAAGAGAACTGAAAATTGAAAATAAGTATTATGTTCCATACCTGATAATTCTTATTTGAGAGCTTTGGAATACCAACAAAAGGTCCAGCTGGTAATCTAGGAATTATATGCCCCCGAGGCATTCTTAACAGAAAACACAAAATTGTACATTTGACCTGGGACTATATACTGGGAAACCTGAAGGAGATTATCTGGTTTCTCTGGTTCAGTTTTCATTACAAGCAGAGGTTTTCATTCATAAACTGAGCATCAGGGTATCACTGGCTTTTGTTCTCTTAGCAGTGTTTTATACGATGGTGCACTTCTTAACAAAGTGGAAAACAAAATTCAGAAAGCCACCATATCCTGATTGTGTGGTATCCATTTAGGATGTCCTTGACTGAAGATCTAGTTTTCAACCCTGGCTGTGCATTGGAGTCACTTGGGGGAACTTTTAAAAAACGGTACTGATGTCTGGTCTCTGTCTCAAACCAATTAAATCAGAATCTTTAGGGGTGGAGTCTGGACTTACTTTTTAAAAGCTTCCCCATGGATTCTATGCAGAGCCAAGATTGAAAACCACAGGTTGACTGCTATTGGTTAGCCTTCTGTTTATAGGACTGTAAGACATTTTTGTTAAAGTTAATCAGCATATATTTAGACCTGTCTTGTGTTTTAATGCTATGTGTTTAAGTTCTAAATGAAATATAATAAGTGGATTTTCTGCACCAAAAATTCATAGTCCTAGGGAACTATAGTAGCATCCATAAAAAATAGTTGTTATTCTAACAACATTACTGTTATAATAGCATATTTGTATATCATGTATATTATGTATTTATATATTATATATATATATTATATTGACTAATAATAATAGCAAACTCATACGAAGTACCTAAAATGTGTCAGGTGTTATTCTAAGCACTTGATGTATATTAGCTCATTTAATTGTAGGAAGAAGATTATGTTTTAAAGTGAGGAAATTAAATTATGAAAAGGTCAAGTTAATTGCCTAAAGTCAAAAAACTAGCAGCAAGGCTAAGAATCAATCCCTGGTAGACTAGCTCTTCTAGGATCAGAATTCTTAACCTCTGCTTCTCCAAATTTGCCAAAAGAGAATTTTATATATTAAAAAATATATAATATACTTTAAAAAGGATCAAACATGAGTGACTATGTGGGTTTCACATAAAACCAAGTCCCGCTGAATGTGAAATGGTAGACCTCTCAGCAATGAGGCCTTGAAATACCTAGTACATCATCATCGAAGCTGTGCTTATCTAAGTAATTCGGTGGGCTTGATTACGTATGGAAGTTGAATGAAAATGGAATATTCAGACACCTTCTGTATAGCCTGCAGGAAGAGCTGAAGAAAATTTAGGGATGCTGGATCACACTTAAATGTGTCATTATGTATAGCTGGCAAAACAATAGATGCACTGTCCTGCGTACAGCAATCAGAAATGGGAAGATAAAGACTTTGGGCCAACTCTTACTATGAGATGGGGTCTGAAACAGCCAAGTCTCTTCAAAGAAAGACTGCAACAGAAAATGAAGGAATTATCTAATATTTTACATGTTAGGCTCTATAGACTACATACCAATTGGTCTTTTTTGTATAGAAGAATAATTGTATAATGTCATTGAATTTTGTAAGTATGTGCTGTAAAATCATAGAGATAAATCACACTAGGTAAAATTTTAAACCACGTAAGCTTCTAATCCTGTTCATAGAAGTAAAAGTCTTTTTTTGTAATATTTCATGGAAAATGACTTCAGCTATTTTGCTTTGTTAAAAAAATGTAAAAAAAAAATGTAGACCTGAGAAAATGAAGTAAATAAGAATAATTAATTATATAACATTGTTTCATTGCAGTGGATGAATATATTGCAATTGCAAAGGAGAAACATGGCTACAACGTGGAACAGGTGTGTAGAGAAACGTTCTAATATTAAGCTTGCCTCAATACTTACTGAATCCAAAGAATATCTGCTGGTTGTTTCTGCCCTAAGAAGGCGTATTTCAACCAGTTCTGTAGATGCCACAAAAGTTCTAGCAAAGTCTGACCTTTCAGAATAAAGGATTTTGCTTTTATAAACATTATTTGTCTTAAGGACTTTTTCTCTCAATGCCTCTGTTTCTTACTCCGCTGTGAGTTCTAAAAGTATCTGAAAACCTTCAGGATGACTCTGACAAATGTTTACCAAAGAAGGGAAATTTTTTTTCTTTGAGTACAGTTAATTTTCTGTGACCTTTTAATCTAAAAGAACTAGAAGTTAAACTTTTTATTGAAAGAAATGTTTAAGACTTTTAAGTTTTGAATAAAATAATCCACAAAAGGCATTTTTTTAATTAAATAACTTTAAAAGGACGGGTGCCTGGGCTGCTGAGTCGACTAAGTGTCCGACTCTTGTTTTGTGCTCAGGTCATGTTCTCACAGTTTGTGGGTTTGAGCCCTGCGTCAGGCTCCACACTGACATTTCGAGCCCTGCCTGGGATTCTCTCTCCCTCTCTCTCTCTGCCTTTCTCCTGCTCTCTCTCTCACTCCCAAAATAAAGAAATAAACCTTAAAGAAAATTAAAAAAAATAAAAAGAGATCTATGTAGCAGATAGTTCATTATTTCTAATAACGAGCGAATGAAGAATATGAAAGAATAAAAATGAAATAGAGATTTTTTTTTAACCAATTTATTGTCAAATTGGTTTCCATACAACACCCAGTGCTCATCCCAACAAGAACCCTCCTCAGTGCCTGTCACCCTCTCTCCCCCCTCCCATTCCCCCCTCAACCTTCAGTTTGTTCTTAGTATTTAAGAGTCTCTTATGTTTTCTCTCCCTCCCTCTCTGTGGCTTTTTTTTCTTTCCTCTTTCCTTCCCACATGGTTTTCTGCTAAGTCTCTGCTAAAATCCACCTATGTGTGGAAACATGGTATCTGTCTTTCTCTGACTGACTTATGAAATAGAGATTCTTAAGTCTCTTTTCAGCCAATAGAGTGACTTTTACCACAATTAATAGTAAAATAAATAAATTATCTATAATCTGGATTATTGATAACTATATGGTCAGTAACAGGTAAGAAGTCATTTCTGTGAAATTGAAATGTTTATCCAAATGTAGTTACCTTTTTTATTTTTTGAAGCCTTTGATTATGTATTGTGTTTTCAATTCTTGACTTTCCGTTTAATGTCTGTTTGAGGCATTAATCCTGAAAATGTGATTGCACATACATTCGTTTTCTTGTTCACTTTAAAGGAGTGTTACCAAAGTACAAAAATTAATTTTAAAACTCATTATTTAAAAAGTTGCTATATCTCTTCTTAAAAAATGAAATGTGTTAGTACCTTATAGTAAAGATAAAGGTCTGTGACTTAATTAACTATAGAAGGGAAAGTCGTTCAATAGTTAGAAATTACCTGTTTCATGCTTTCTTATGATTTGGTAAACAAATCACTGAAGTTATTAATGTGCCTCATAAAAATTTTCTGTGTACATTATGATGATGAAGAACTTTAAAAATATATATGTGGTAAATATTAAGGTTGCAGTTGAGGTACTTCTTGGAACTATTCTGATGATGATATACTTCTAAAAGGTTAAAACTTAAAACTTTTTTCTACTGTGTTTTGACTGAGCACTTCTAGTTTTGTGTTATGATTGGTAGTTTCATTCATGTAGTTACTAGATATTTTTCCTTATAGCATGTTTTTTTCTACACATTGACAATGCGTAAACGTGGGTCAGAGTCTTGATATGAGCCTACAAACCTACTTTAGTAATTATAATCACTCTCCTCAGCTCACTGTTTTTCCTAGATTATGCAGCAAATGTGGTATGTAAGAACATTCACTGTTCTGAGGCCCTGATTTAAAAGAAATAAATAGGGGCGCCTAGGTGGCTGAGTCGGTTAAGCGGCCGACTTCGGCTCAGGTCACGATCTCACGGTCTGTGAGTTCAAGCCCTGCGTCAGGCTCTGTGCTGACGGCTCAGAACCTGGAGCCTGCTTCGGATTCTGTATCTCCCTCTCTCTCTGCCCTTCCCCTGCTCACGCTCTGTCTCTGTGTCTCTCAAAAATAAATAAATGTTAAAAAAAAAATTTGTAAAAATAATAATAAATAAATGAGGTCTACTACCTGGGTATCCTGATTAAAAGCCCCAAACTGTGCGTGTATTTTCAGTTGAAGTCATAGGCTAAAGATTTTAACCTAATTTGTGTTTAACTCTCTTAAGTGTGATGGAACATAAGTCCATTAAAACCAAAGGGGAATGATTTCTCTTCAAAGGCACTTGGAATGTTGTTCTGGCATAAACATAACATTGAGAAGTCCCTTGCTGATCTCCCTAATTTCACTCCCTTTCCGGATGAGTGGACAGTGGAAGATAAAGTCCTGTTTGAACAAGCTTTTAGCTTTCATGGGAAGAGCTTTCACAGGATTCAGCAAATGGTATGGTGATTTTGGTTTTACTGTAATTCATACCTGAAAGATATCTTATGCTATCATTAAACACTTTCTGATTATTAAAGACAGAAAAATTTTCAGTCTAATTTTAATTTTTAAAAATATTTGATATTTAAAATACCTATGTATTTGCTTATAGTCCTATTTTCTACAGCCATTCTAATGCATGACAGTTATGTGCTATTTCATTATAATAAGTCATGTTTTGTTTTGGCTTAAATGTATGTGTAATATGAAAAAAATCAAAATTCAATTTTATTTTTAAATGTTTCATTTTTTAACATTAGGATTTTATTTTCTAATTTATATTCCTTTGGATATGAAAATCATTTTTTAAAGGTTCTGTATTTCAACATTGTACAGGTGCCATTGCTTGTTTTTTAAGGAGAAAAACCCTTTATTTCTAGTTTTTAAATTTTTAGAATTATGTCAAAATAATATAAACCTGAGAAGTTGCTGCATTAAAATCTTTTAACCCGAATAGATGAAAATTAGATAATGTTGACAAATATATATAAGTGCATTCCATTAACTGAAGAGACTCTTTTTGACTGGGAGTGTGTATCCTTGTTTGTTAGGATGACAAATCAGTGCATGATCACTAGTCATTTTAATACCCAAAGACTTTATTTGGTAGCTAAAGTCTGTATTATTTATCATCTTAAAACCTGAATTTAAAATAAAATGATTTAAAAAATTCATTGTTGAGAATCAAATAGCTTTTCTTGAAAACATTATAATAATTGACAGAAGGCAGACATGAAAGGTCACATATTGTATGATTCCATTTCTATGAAAGGTCCTCAATAGACAAATCTGTAGAGACGGGAAGTAGATTGCTAGTTGCCAGAGACTGGGGTAAGGGAAGACCAGGGAGTGACTGCTAATGGGTATGGAGTTTCTTTTTGAAGTTATGAAAATGTCTGGAATTAAATAGTGATGGTTGCATAACTTAGCAAATATGCTAGAAACCACTGAATTGTATACTTTAAATGGGCGAATTTCCTGGTATGTTAATTATGTATCAATTTAAAAATTCTAGTTTATAGAGGAGGGAAAAAAGTAACTCTCTAAGGAAATTATGTATCAAATGCTAACATTGTGCTGGGGAACATCTAGGTGCATTGTTACAGTGTTAGTTGTGACATTCTTCTCTCCCCTCCCCCCTCAGAACAAATAGGAATAGTCATTCAGAAATGTCACTGACACAGGTGTGATGGTTTCCTGTGACTGTAACAGCACTCTTTAGTTCTATAATTCATAAAGGTACCAATGAAATATTTTTCATCTATCCCTTTAAGTGTCAAAAAATAATATCAGAAATATTCATTCTGTTAATCAGTTTATGAATTAAATTTGCCGATATTGACATGATTTTTTTTTCAAGCTTCCAGATAAGACAATTGCTAGCCTTGTAAAATATTACTATTCCTGGAAAAAAACTCGATCCAGGACAAGCTTGATGGATCGCCAGGCTCGTAAACTAGCCAATAGACATAATCAGGGTGACAGGTAGGTTGGATGCTTTTATATAGTTATCTTATTAGGGACACTGTATTGGGTTCCTTACATTTCCTAAGGCAGAAAAATTACCACGACACATTGTAAATACTTTTTAACGTTACATTCATGTTTCTGCTCTGACAGGAAGAGTTGAGTGGTCAGAAATCTTAAGAGCAAGAACTTTCTGCAACTCTTTCACTGTTAGTCATAGCCAGCAAACTTGCAGCTGAGTTCTATTTGAGCCGTGTTTAACTGTACTCACGATGGCTACCTTTTAGTATTGCTATATTCAATACATATATTTAGAATATATTAAGAAGTACATTCTCTAGAACATGGTCTTTCCACAGTTGCCTGAGTATAGTTACCTGAGTAACTGGCGTCCACACTATTGTAATTGTATCTTTCTGGTGGCATAAAGTTATTTTGCTTCCTGGTGTTTGTCTTTATCCTCCAACCGGAGAACCGAAATAATAAGTATTATATCAAATTAATATATGTGTTCTCTTTCCCCATAATACTCTTTCTAAATATTTTTTGTATTGGGTCTCTGTTTTTTAGGTAGAAATGTTTGCTAAAATGATTATATGTGCCCAAAAGGATAAATGTTTTCAAATACTACAGAAATTTAAATTATAGAAGCTCATCTTCCCAAGGACAACTCTTGTTTTGTTGGGGAATGTTTAGTGAAATTATTAGCAAGGTATATTGCAATTTGATAGGAGCACAGGAATAGAATAAAAACGGAATTAAGTTTATTAATCTTTGTTTCTTCTCAGTGATGATGATGTGGAAGAAACACACCCAATGGATGGAAATGATAGTGATTATGATCCAAAAAAAGAAGCCAAGAAAGAGGTAATGATGATCATTAGAGTGCTTATAGTTGTTCTACAAATCCATGCAAAAAAGAATGAATCATATTTCATATTAAAAAAACATTTTTATTTAATGGCAGAGGAAGTAGTAAATTTCAGTGTTAGAGGTTTTTGAAAAAATAAATAATATCTAGAACTCCCAGTTAGCCAATAATTTAAATAATTATTGGAGGTGGGGACACCTGGGTGGCTCAGTTGGTTAAGCCTCCCACTCTTGGTTTCGGCTCAGGTCATGATCTCGTGGTGGTAAGACCGAGCCCTGCGTCGGGCTCTGTGCTAACAGCAAGGAGCCTGCTTGGGATTCTCTCTCTCCCTCTCTCTGCCCCTCCTCTGAACACTCTCTTTCTCTTAAAATAAGTAAATAAAAAAATTATTGGGTTATCTGATCCACTCAGAAGTATAAAAAAACTGTCCCTCATCTTTAATCCAGAGAAAAGAAATAAAACCACCCTCAGATGATACAGTATGAGTATAGTTTAGCATAAAATTATGCCTTCTGGTTTTGTTACACAGTTTTTCTTAAAAATACTTTTTTTGTTCCATGTTACAGCAAATTAGAAATTACAGATCTCTCTCAACCTGTGATGGGGTTACATCCCAATAAACTCATCGTAAGTGGAAAATATTGAAGTCAAAAATGCATTCGATATACTTAATCTAGCGAACAGTATCACTTAACCTAGCCTACCTTAAACACGCTCAGAATATACATTAGCATACAGTTGGGCAAAATCATCTAGTACAGAGCCTAGTTGAATATTTCATGTAATTGAATACTGTGCCAAAAGTACAAAATAAAATGGTTGTCATTGAATTGGTTGCTTACCCTCATGATTGCGTGGCTGACTGGGAGCTGCAGCTCAATGCCCCTGCCCAGCATCACGAGAGAGCATCATACTGCATGTTACTAGCTTGGTAGAAGAGGGAAATTCGAAGCCCAGTTCCTGTTGAATGCCTGTGGCTTTCACACCATCATAAAGTTGAAAAATGGTAACTGGAACCATCATAACTTGGGGAGTGTCTGTAGTAGTGGTATATTGACAGCAGTGAAAATAAAAAGCTGCCTCAAAGGAAGAGATGGAAGAATCCCCAACTAGAAAAGCACCCATATTCCTCAAAATGATAATAAAGATGACTTAAAGTCCCTAAGCAAGGGCTAATTTGATATGCATACTCATTTATAAAAGCAAGGAATTTTGTCATTATAAAAAATAGACCCAATACTGAGGGTAAAGGATTGTGAAGTGTAGACAGCTGTGGAATAGTGAATACTGAAATTGGGAGACAGAATGAGATTTCATCCTATTTAATGACACCCCCCCCCCCCCATTCCTCTTAAGGAGCTCACTGCCATGGCCTATTCTGGCCCTTGCCATCATCTTAAACTCTCATCATTGACAATTTAAGGATCCTGCTCTTACCTCAATTTGATTTTTAACTAATTTTCTTACTACTGCTAAATGTTTTCAAATTATTTGAATCCTTAATTTTTTCCAAGTCTGCCATGTTTTCCTGAGCATGATCTCCAAGGATCAACTACTTAAATTGTTCTCTTCCTAGTGTCTTTAACTCCCCATTTCCCTATTCTTTTGCTATACCTTCCCTAACCCTGTAAGCCCGCCCTACTGCATCAGCTGCTATTGTTAGTCTGAGAGGCACAGCAGGAGAACATGGCACAATCATGTAAATTGTTGTTACTTAGAAAAAATAGGTTCAGATCTCTGTGTAGTCCTTAATGCCTCTCTGTTTTTAACCTCTAAGTCTCCAGGTTTTCCATTGGTAAAATGAAAATAAAAGAGACTTGTTCTGGGAATAAGAGAGGTAATATGTATAGAACCACTTACAGAACCCAGGACATAATAAATCTTGAATAAAAGTTGCTGTTTTTCTACATATCATCTACCACTTCTCCCCTCCCCCCAAAATCTTGGCAGATAACTTCACCTTCTCCTTGACAGAAAATATCAAGCAGGAGCTCCCTTAGATTCCAGCCGTTCCCGCTAACGTCTGTCTACTATACTACCCTTTTCATTTGAGTGTAGTTACACTTAGAACATTAAAGTTACTGTATCATGTCCACTAAGCTGTAAAGTTTTTGAAGTCAGGGACTGAGTTACATTGTATATCTTGTATCTCCTGGCATTTTACACAGTATTCATTATCCACTTCTTTGCCAGTATATGAGGTGATCAGACTTTTTAAAAATGTTACAGATCCATTAACAGTGAAATGATACTCAGGAACAGTTACTGAATGAAGTCTACCTGAATGCCTGTCTCTCACAGTAACAAGGGTCCCTTCCCTTGTGCTGTGTAATTCCATTGCTTGGTTGGTCCTGTCTATCCCTTCGTGTCACATCTAGAACTTTGCCCATCACTTATCCCTCTCTATGCCATATTTTCAGCCTTTTTTTTTTTTTAATGTTTGTTTATTTTTGAGAGAAAGAGAGAGACAGACAGAGCATGAGCATGAGCAGGGGGGTGGGGGGCACAGACAGAGAGGGAGACACAGAATCCGAAACAGGCTCCAGGCTCTGAGCTGTCAGCACAAGCCCGACGCGGGGCTCGAACTCAGAAACAGTGAGATCATGACCTGAGCCGAAGTCAGCCGCTTAACCGACTGAGCCACCCAGGCACCCCTTCAGCCTTTTCTTTTAAAAAAAAATTTTTTTTAATGTTTATTTATTTTTGAGAGAGAGAGACAGACAGAGCATGAGTGGAGAAGGGCCAAAGAGAGAAAGAGACACAATCCAAAGCAGGCTCCAGGCACTGAGCTGTCAGCACAGAGCCCGATGCGGGGCTTGAACTCATGAGCTGTGAGATCATGGCCTGAGCTGAAGTCTGATGCTCATCTAACTGAGCCACCCAAGTGCCCCTCAGCTTTTTTATTGCAGCTCAAAAGTATGTCCAGGTCTTCTGATTAAAAGCATAGCTAACTATCTCAGGGTGCCTGGCTGACTCAGTTGGTTAAGTATCTGACTCTTGATTTCAGCTCAGGTCACAATTTTGCGGTTATGAGATTGAGCCCCACCACAACCGAACCCCACATCAGGCTCAGCACTGAGCGTGGAGCCTACTTTGGATTCTCTCTCTATCTCTACCTCTCTCCCTCCCTCTCTCCCTCCTTCTCTCCCTCCTTCTCTCCCTCCTTCTCTCCCCCTCCCCCTCTTCCTTACCCTCCCCCTCTCCCTCTCCCTCTCCCTCTCCCTCTCTTTCTCTCCCCCTCCTCCTCCTCTTCCTTTCCCTCTCTCTCTCTCTCTCTCTCTCTCTCTCTCTCCCCCCCCCCCCAAGGCTCAGCACTGAGTGTGCTCTCTCCCTCTCCCTTCTCCCTCTCCCTCTCTCCCTTCTCCCTCTCTCCCTCTCTCTCTCTCCCTTCTCCCTCTCCCTTCTCCCTCTCCCTTCTCCCTCTCCCTCTCTCCCTTCTCCCTCTCTCCCTCTCCCTCTCTCTCTCTCCCTCTCTCTCTCTCCCTTCTCCCTCTCCCTTCTCCCTCTCCCTTCTCCCTCTCCCTTCTCCCTCTCCCTTCTCCCTTCTCCCTTCTCCCTCTCCCTTCTCCCTCCTCCCTCCTCCCTCTCTCCCTCTCTCCCTCTCCCTCTCCCTCTCCCTCTCTCCCTCTCCCTCTCCCTCTCTCCCTCTCTCCCTCTCTCCCTCTCTCCCTCTCTCCCTTCTCCCTCTCCCTTCTCCCTTCTCCCTTCTCCCTCCTCCCTCCTCCCTCCTCCCTCCTCCCTCTCTCCCTCTCTCCCTTCTCCCTTCTCCCTTCTCCCTTCTCCCTCTCCCCCTCCCCTCCCTTCTCCCTCCCCTTCCTTCTCCCTTCTCCCTTCTCCCTTCTCCCTCTCCTTCTCCCTCCTCCCTCCTCTCTCCTCCCTCCCCCCTCCCCCCTCCTCCCTCCTCCCTCCTCCCTTCTCCCTCTCCCTTCTCCCTCTCCCTTCTCCCTTCTCCCTCCCTCTCCCTCTCTCTCTCTCAAATAAAAAATAGTAGAAGAGCATAACTGTGTCTCTCCCAGTCTAGAAGAAACTCCACTCTCGTCCTTAGTACTGCTTCACTCTTCACTTGGCTTCAGGCAGGCTTCTATCTTTTCACGTCACTGAAACTACTGACAGAGGCCATCAGAGACCTAACTGCTGCGCCCTGACAGAGGCCATCAGCGACCTAACTGCTGCGCCCAGTGACGGAGCCTTCATTGTATTCTACTTGTGCTTTCTGTATCACTTCAAGTGACTGACCCCTCCCTTCTTCCCAAAAATCTGTCCTTTGATTTCGTAACACAATTGCGTGATTCTTGTCTACTTTTTAAACTGTTGTATCTCAATTTTAGTGACTTTTTTTTCTTTCGTTACTATTTTAAACTATACTGTTCTATACTTTCTCAATTCTGTTTGATTTGTCATTGTTTTTAATTTTTTCTCTCAAGTATAAATGTCGTCCTTTCCTTTATGTTATATGTAGCTGCCTTATTTTCAGGTTTTCATCTCTTTTCTGAATTATTGGATTGTTCTGTCTTCTCTCCTTGCCTCCAGACTCTCCATATCACCCCTTCCAGCCTGTTCTTTAACCCTGTTACTGAAGCAATCTTTTGAAAACCAAATTTACTACTTGCAGCCTTTCCATGGCTTTGTAGGATTAGGATAAAACACAAAGCTCTGTAGTGAGGCATTCCTTACCCCACCCCATCCCACATATTTCAAATAACTAGCAGTGTTTTAGATAAGTCTTTTGTTCCCTGGCTTTTGTCCTGTGGTTATGTTGGTTCTCTTTTTTTCTGGAATTCTTTGTTCCCAAATCTGCCTAGGAAATTCCTCATAACTCTGTAAGATGTAACTTCTTTATGAAGTCTCCTGTTCCTTATCTTGAATTGACTACCTCCTTATTTTTCTTTAAATCTATTGCAGTGCTCGTTGAGGTGAGTGGAACTTGTTTACTTTAAGTCTCTCCTCTTTTGCCTATTACCTGTGTGATAAGCTCCTTAAGAGCAAGAATGTATCTGATACATAGTAAGCATTCTGTCAAATTCATTTTAATGAATGAGAATACACATTATAAACTTGTTATTTACTGTACAAATGTGAGAGATTAGGGATTTGAGTAGAGAATGTATCTATGTGGAATACTGTTTTATCCAGGTATATGAGATGATACATATGCATTTGGTCTTTTGTTTGCCTGTGATCTCATACTATTAGCATGAGGAGAGTACAAATTTAAAAATGTGAAAAGCAAACTTCAGGGTTGTGGTCCATAGTAGGCACTGTATGTCAGCAGCTTCATTCATTTCTCTGCTCTCACAAATGATAAGGACACAGGCAGGAATGATACTGTATTATTGCCATTAACACAGATGTGCACGTTGTTGGCACATTATGTAGAAGGGTTTTTGTAAACTTTTAAAAATTATAAACTTTATATTATCATACAATGTATAGAGTTTAAAGAAGAAGAATAAAACAGACATCCACTGTCTCCGTCCCTGAGCTTAGGAAACAGAAGTCCTGTGTATGTGTTTCCTTAATTGTACCCCTCTCCCTTCTCTACAGAGGGAACCTCTATCCTGCAAAGGGAACCCTCTCCTGAACTTCTATCAATTATTCACTTGCCTTTTTTTATAGTTTTATCAGATCTATACGTATTTCTGACCAACTGTCATTTAGTTTTGTCCATTCCAAACTTTATTTAAATAGAATCATATTGTATGTATTTTTCATCTACTTGCATTTTGTCGTTGTCTAACATGTTTTTTGAGTTCATTTCCGTTGCTGTATTGCAGTGTTCCAATTATGCGCGTATGCCACAACTTACCCATTTCTTATCAATGGACATCATTTTCAGTTTTGTATCATTGTGAACAATACCGATAAGAATGTGTCCTGGATATACAAATATCAGAGTTCTTGGGGACCTGGGTGGCTCAGTCAGTTGAGCATCTGACTTCAGCTCAGGTCATGATCTCATGGGTTCAAGCCCCATGTCAGAGTCTGTGCTGACAGAGCCTATAGCTGCTTCGGATTCTGTGTCTCCCCCTCTCTTTCTCCCTCCCCTGCTCATGGTCGTGTTCACTCTCTTTCTCTCTCTCTCAAAAAATAAACATTTAAAAAATTAAAAAAAAAAGTTCTTTTGGAACAGAGCTTCTCAGGTTTAGTAGGTTTAGCATTGCACCCATAAGGGGCATTTAGAAATCATGGAGGGTTTTTCTTATTACAATGATTGCAGAGCATCGCTGGCATGTGGTGGGGAAGGCATGCCAGCCAGCTCTCCTGAAATGCACAGCACAGATTTTTTCCACCAAAATGCAACCAGTGACTTATTGAGTAAATAATACCCTAGCACTGTTTGGAATGGAATTATTCTAGGGTATAACCATGTCCAACTTTACTGGGTAATGGCAAATCATTTTCCACATTTGTTGTACAGTCAAGCCTTGAACAACATGGATTTTGAACTCTGTGGGTCCACTTGCATGCAGATGTTTTCAATAAATACAGTACTGTAAGTTTATTTTCTTTTCCTTAAGATTTTCTTCATAACATTTTCTTTTTTCTCGCCAGGTTTATTGTAAGAATGCAGTGTATAATATATACAACATAAAAAAGTATGTTAATTGTATTGTCAGTAAGACTGTGGTCAACAGTAGGGTATTAGCAGTAGTTAAGTTTTAAAGGTTATGTACAGATTTTCGTCTACAAGGAAGGTCAGCGCACCCATCCCTACATCGTTCAAAGTTCAGTTGTATTTCTTTTGGGCCGTAGGGTACTTATTAACCACTTCCTTGCCAATATGTGATATAATCACTTTAAAAATGTTATAGATATGGTAATATGAAATGGTATCATCTTCTCAATTTTACCGGATTACTAATGATGCTGAATATTTTTCTATTATTGTGTCTTTTTTAAAAATAATTGTATTGGTGTGCATTTGCTTGCTTGTTTTTTTACCTTTTCTATTGGGTTTTTGTCTTTTTCTTTAAGACAGAATATATAAAAGTTTTCTCTCCTATTGAATTCTTTGTGTATTTTTGGATGCTAATCCTTCAGTTAAGTGTGTTGCAGTATCTTTTAGCAGTTTGTGGTTTATCTTTTAGCTCTCTTTACATGTTCTGGTGAACACCTATTTCATCAGAAGCATATAAATATTCAAATTTCAATGTTCTTTTATCATATGAGGTGTTTATATGTATGTGGCTATCTGTTCTGCTCCTCTTGTCACTTAGATATCCTCTGTCAGTCCCACAATGTCTTAATTACTGCATCTTTATAAGTCTTGTTAGCTGATAGGTTAAGTCCACTGCTTGGTGTTCAGATCATCTGTCTCCCTATCTCTCTCTGCTCCTCCCCTGCTTTTGTGCACAATATCAATCTCTCTCTCAAAACTAAATAAACAAAACAAAACAAAAGAGTAAGTTCTTGGATCTTTGCTCTTGAAGCTTAACAATTCCTAGAAAAGCCCTACTAGGTATTCTTTTGAATCTACATAAAGAAGTGGAGATATACAAACAGGGAGAAATGAAACTTTTGTGTAATTTATTTGTAGATAAGTTTACATTTCCTACAGAGGGATTTATATTATCTGAAAATAATACCAGTTTTATTTCTTTTCAATTCTTACCTGTCTTTTAATTTCTTCCTTTAATCAACAGGTTAGATTCACCATTATTATGTTGAAAAGAACATGTAAATATTTTTACGTTATTCTTAATTTTAGAATGGTTTTTATGTTTCAACATCAACTAAAATATAATTGAAAGTTTTCAACTTGCTCACATGACTGTAGTTGAAATGCTAGCTGTCAGCTGGCATTCCTCTCTAGCCTGATGGTCCATGAGTGATCTGAGTGGTCTGGCTTTTTACCACGGGCTGGCTTTCTCCAGAGCGTTCATCCCAATGTACTAAGTGGAAACTACCCAGCCATTTGTGGCCTAGCCTTGGAAGTTATTCAGTATCACTTCTGTGGGTTATAAGTGAGTTACTGAAGTTGATCCAGAATCAAGGGGAGAGGATATAGATACCCATTTCTCAGTGACTGGAATTTTGAGGATTTTGATGACATGTTTTGAAACCTCCAGGCTTAGAATATGGAATTTTCAGAAATGTTTTTCCTTGTGTGCTTGGGAAGATTATATACCCTTTTGGTTATAAGATTTTGTCTGTGTCTATTAATTGTAGCTTGTCAGTTCTGTGCTTGAAGTCCATTTTCTCTTACTGCTTGTCTCCTTGCTAGTGTGGTTTTGTTATCCGCTTACTGATCAATTAATTGAGAAGTGATGTTTTTATGGTATTTTGTATTTTGAAGCTATTATTAGGTGCATAGAAGTCTAGGATTGTTTTACCTTACTGTTGAATTGAACCTTTTATCAATATGTAATGACCCTTTCATCTCTTGTAATGTGTTCTACTTTAAAGATTATTTTGTCTGGTATCTTTCATTTATTAAGTATTTACCTGGTATGTCTTTATTATTTTCTTTCAGCATTTCAACAGTGTCCTCCCCAAATCACTGATCTATGTGTATTTTTTGTTCTTTCTTATTTTTACCTTTTGACTTGCTTTTTCTAGTATTTTTCTCCTCCTTCATGGCTTTTTTTTTTTTTTTTTTTGGCATTAAGACTCCAATTCCTGTTCCACTTTTTTACTCTCTGCTAGTTTGGGATGTTTCTATATTTCTATCTTATTATGTACCCTGGAAATTTTTCCTGCATGTTTACCCTAGTGGAGGGGTTTTTTGTTTTTGTTTTTTGAAATAGGCTCCATGCTGGGCATGGAGCCCAGTCAATGCAGGGCTTGAACTCAAGGCCCTAAAATTAAGACCTGGGCTGAGACCAAGAGTCAGACGCTTAACCAACTGAGCCGCCCAGACATTCTCCTGCATATTTAACTTACAGTCTAAATTAATGACTTTCTGATTAATACAAGGCCCTTAGAATGCTTTGACTTCAGTCACTATCCTCCTGTTTATATGCTATTTTTGTCCAGTCTAACATATCTTTTTTTTCTAAATCTCTCATGTAGTCATTCTTTATTTATATTTACACACATGTTTAAAGTTTATTCGTTATTCTGTCTTGAATTTGAGACCTTTCTTCAAAAATCATTGCCCCTTTTCCTGAAGTGTATGCATCTCATACAAGTTAAGTTAGTGAGATTCTGTTACTTATAAACAGTTAGTTTTGATATGTCCACAGTGTCTATTTCTCCCTTGTTCTTGAAACCCTGGTTTTGCTGGGATAAGACTCCTAGGTTGACAGTTATTATTTGAAGATAATATTCTACTGCTTCCAATTTCTATTGTTGCTGGAGAGAAGTCTGCTGTCAGGCTAATTATCATTCCTTTGGAGGTAATTTGTCTTTTCTCTTTCTCTGCTCTTATGGTCTCTTCTTTGTTTGTTTTTTAAGTTTAGTTATTTTAAGAGAGAGGGAGATCTTGAGCATGTGCACATGTGTGGGGTGGGGGAGGGCAGAGGGAGAATCTCAAGCAGGCTCCACATCACCAGCGCGGAGCCTGATGTGGGGCTCAAACTCACACTGTGAGATCATGACCTGAGCTCAAGTTGGATGCGTAACTGACTGAGCCGCCCAGGCGCCCTTCTACTTTGTCTTTAATCGTGTTTCACTTTAACGTATATGAGTGTGGAGTTGTTTTTTGTGTGTGTGATGTTTTTGTTGTTGTTGTTGTTTTGTTTTGTTTTTGTTTTTTTGTAAACTTGTTTTGGATTCATTGTATTTCCTGAATCCTGTGTCCTAAGTTCTATAAAATTCTCACTGGTTGCCTCTTTGAATATCACGTCTTCCTCGTTCTCTCTATTCTGTCCTTTGGGAATCCTTTTAGAAATATAATTGACTTTCACATGTCTCTTAACCATCTCATTTTCCATCTTTTTGTCTTTCCATATTTCTGTGCTGCATCATGGTCATTTTTATCACATGTACAGTCACTGCTGTTCTTCTGAGCTCTGTTTAATCTGCTGAGTAACCCATCCACTGAGTTTCTAATCTTCTTTATACTATTGTTTTATTCCTAGATGTTCTGTTCGGTTTTTTTCATATCCTCTTAGTTCTGATAGATTCATAAAAGAATGTTCCATATTTTCAATTCTGTCATTTATTTCTTTAATACATTTATTGTATTCTCTTGATCCAGTAATTCTAATATCTTCAATCTTTGCAGGTCTAATTCCATCGTTCTGCTGTCTGTCACTCATGGGACTTGTTTAGCAGTGTGTGGTTGGGAGCTCATTTTCCTTGGAACATACTTGTGGAAAATTTTTGAGACGGGGGCTTAAAATTAATTCCTCTAAGGGATGTCCAGGTGGCTCAGTTGGTTAAACATCCGACTCTTGGTTTTGGCTCAGGTCATGATCATCAGTTTGTGAGCTGAAGCCCCACAAGCACGGCACCCACTTGGGATTCTCTCTCTCTCTCTCTCTCTTTTTCTCTCTCTCTGTCTGTTTCTCTCTTTCTGCCCTTCCCCCACATGCGCATGCACACTCTCTCTCTCAAAATAAATAAACTTTAAGGAAAAAATAAAATGTATTCTTCTAGAGACACTTTGCATTTGTTTTTGCTAAGTGTCTGAAGGCCCTACCAACCCGAGGCACTTTATCTATCTATCTATCTATCTATCTATCTATTTATTTTTGAGAGAGAGAGGGAGAGAGGGAGAGCGAGGGAGGGGCAGAGAGAGAGGGAGACAGAGGATCCAAAGCAGGGTCGGGGCTCAAACTCACAAACTGTGAAATATTACCTGAGCTGAAGTCTGACCCTCAACCGACTGAATCACACAGGCGCCCCACAGTGTGAGACACCTGTTGTCCATTGAAGCATGGGTGTTAGGCAAATACCAGCTCTTGCATACTCACTTATCCCCTTGAATTCCTTTTCTAAAGAATTAGAGTATTAAGTCTGTTCAGTTGAAATTACATTGCCCTTCAACCTAATGGGTACCGTTTCGAATGGATTCCTGTCTCAGAAGCACAGAATAACATTGTATTTTTATATCACACTTTTAGAATATAAAAGTATATATAATATATATATATTATATATACTTTTTAATAGAATATAAAAGTAGTAATAAAACCCTGCTTAACAGTTCATGGTCATTATTATTAGGACTGTCTTAACCTCTTCCAAAATACAGATTCACATCATATTTTATTCACAGATAAATAGACTTAGAGTTTAAAAATGTCAAGATTAAGGTAATTCTGTGTCGGGACACCTGGGTGGCTCAGTAGGTTGAGTGTCCAACTTGGGCTCAGGTCCTGATCTCACAGTTCATGAGTGCGAGCCCTGCGTCGGGGTCTGTGCTGACAACCCAGAGCCCGGAGCCTGCTGCAGATTCTGTGTCTCCCTCTCTCTCTGTCCCATCCCCCACCCCATCTGTCTCAAAAATAAACAAACATTTTAAAAAATAAAAAGATAATTCCGTGTTCTTTTTATTCTTTAGAGGCATAGTTCTCTTTCAACAACTCTAAAATGAGAATGAAATGTTATTGGCCACTTGTCATAATTTCTAATTTGCTTCTTTTTAATTTCTTAAAAAACTTTTGCACTTAATAAGTTATAGCTTTTTTTTTTTTCTTTTTTGACCCTTTATTGCTGAGGGAAAATATATTCTATCTTGAAGCAAACAAGCCTAGTTTAGAGTCTAACTTACTTTTTTGTTTGTTCATAGTCCTCTGTAGTCCTCTGGGCTAGAAACCAAACATTTTACTGAGTGGATCGGTCAAGGATGCATTGTGTTGTATGCTTATTTCCCCCCAGTTGATAGTGCTGTGTGTGTATCTGTGTGTGTACTCGTCCATGATGTAACGGGTTAGGAGGATTTTTTAGGTGTCCTTAGTGCAGCAGATACTTCTAGTAATAGACTGTTTTCAGGTTATATGTGCGTGAAAACGAAATAACCTGTTATTCTACCTTTATTCTTCTAGGGCAATACTGAACAGCCTGTCCAAACCAGCAAGATTGGACTTGGAAGGAGAGAATATCAGAGTTTACAACACCGCCATCACTCTCAGCGCTCCAAGTGCCGCCCGCCTAAGGGCATGTATTTAACCCAGGAGGATGTCGTAGCGGTTTCCTGTAGTCCCAACGCAGCCAACACCATCCTGCGGCAGCTGGACATGGAGCTGATCTCTTTAAAACGTCAGGTATTTAATAAAAATCCTTTGTAATGATTCTGTTTATCCCCTTTTAAAGCCTCAGTAAACCTAAGTTCTTTGCAGATTTTCTCACTACCTGTTTGCATAAGTTTTATTCTTTAAAATTGACTTTGTTTCCAAATTCAAAGATGCCTCTGTCTATTCGAAATTTGAATCCCAGCATCGCTACCTGTTAGCTCCGTGATGTTGGGAAATAATAGACTCTCTCTGAGCTTCCATTTTATATCTATGAAATTGAGGATAATAATCATACTTCTCTTGCAAGCTGTTAGGAATTGTTTGAGATTTTACATGTAGGTTGTTGAGCAGTTTGATGCTCAGTGAGTAATGGCTGCTCTCTCCTCCTCCTCGTTATTACCAGTGGTGGCAGCCGAGTTACTATAAATGTATTCTCATCATAATTAGGGTAATCACGGCGAAGAGTGAGGATATAGGGTCAGTGAACCTAAATTTTAACCCCAGCTATATCGTCTACTTCCTGCATAACCTTAGGGGAGCTGTTTAACTCTTCTTAACTCAGTTTCCCCATCTTGAAATGTGGATATAATATGACACTTGGGAAGAATTAAACAAGAAGATATATGATAATGCTTACAATAGTGCCTGGCACATAGTATTTACTCAGTTAATGGTTGTTATTAGGACTCTGGCCTTCCTCAATCACCTTTTCCTCTTTTTATTTGTTTATGTTGTTTTCCCTATCCCTTAGATCTTTGTACTCTTCCAAGTCTGTACTTTCTTGGTCTGCATCAACCAACCGTATACTATATGCCAGTGACAGCTAAATCTGCATCTCAGGCTGTGACCTTTATCCCAAGCTCTATATTGCTGTGTTTCTAGCTACCTGCTAGGCATCTGATCTATCCCCTAAAGATTTTTTTTTCTGTTTCTTGTCTGTAGAAACATGAGAATCATCTTTGATTTATCCCCCAATAACACAAACCCAAGTGGTAATCAAGTTGTGCGTTTTATCTGAGAAATTTTCTTTAAATCAATCCCCTCATTTTTCATCCCATCACTACTATCTTTGTTCAGGCCCTGCCCACCTCTTATCTGACCATAACTGTCTTGTTGATTGTCTTTTCTATCCACTTCTCTGCAACTCCGTGTTATACCTTGTTGGCAGTGTAATCTTCTTAAAATACTATTATGATCCAAATCATTCATCTTAAAGCTCTTCATTAATTTGTACTTGCCTTTAGCAGGTTACAGCGTAGGCAGACAGGAATTTGTAAGAAGGTCATGTTAAGAAATTTAAAATCAATCGTGAGTTAGGAAACTGCCGAGGGATTTTAAAGAGCAGTGTAACATGGTCTTATTTACATTTTTCAGCTGTATCTCTGCGTTTTTTAAGTAGCCACCCTAGGGATTACAGTGTGCATCCTCAACCTACCGCATCATCCTTGCTTACGTATTACAATATGCATCCTTGGAGTTCATATTATACCACTTTATATAAAATATAAAGAATCTTGCAGAAATATAGCATGGGAGCAAGATCGTTTTTCTCTATCCCAAACATTCAGGTTTCTCTATCTCCTGACCCTTGTTCTTTACCTAAACTGCTCTTATATTTCTCTTCTCCAGCAAACTTCTCGAATAAATATCTACCATATTAGCTCCCTCTGCTCTCTTACCATCACATAGGCTCTCACCTCCGCGGTCTAATTTCTGCTCCATTATACTATCCTGATTCCACAACTGCAAAAGCAGTCTCGGGCTTATTTATTAACAAGTTGCCAGGTGTCATGCCTTCTTCTTGTTTCTTGGTTGTTTTTTTTTTAATCTATTACTGCTCAATAATATTTGACACTGACAACCACTTCCTCCTCCTCGGAATTCCTTTCCTTTGACTGTTATGACACTGGACTCTCTGGTATGGGTAGTATATTTTTGACTGAATGCCTAGCCTTTAGTAGAACAGTGAATGTATGTAAGATACCCATCTCCCAAACCACAACACTCCTTCTCTTTAGAGAACTTCTAAAACACTTTGTAATATTTTTTAAGAAGGAGATCTCGAGTGGTCTTGAAGCTGGGATAGAGGTGGCTGCATCTTTCCAGTAGATGTGGCGGCTCTTGCCTGGGCTGCTTCCTGGCTTTTCTCCTGACTTTGCTTCATGCCCTGGGCACCCCAAGGTTCTGTTGCCACTGCCCTCACCATACAGCCATGATCTCCTTACTGGACACTCAGAGAATTGGAGTGAGATTAACAGGATATGGAGTATTTTTCCTGTTCTTTGGAATGATTCTCTTATTTGACAAAGCACTACTGGCTATTGGAAATGTTTTATTTGTTACTAGCTTGGCTTTTGTAATTGGTTTACAAAGAACATTCAGATTCTTCTTCTAAAAACATAACATGAAAGCTGCAGGATTTTTCCTGGGTGGTGTATTTGTTGTCCTTGTTGGTTGGCCCTTTGATAGGCATAATCTTTGAAATTTATCGATCGTTTCTTGTTTTCAGGGGCTTCTTTCCTATGGTCATTGGCTTTATTAGAAGAGTGCCAGTCCTTGGGTTCCTCTTGAATTTACCTGGAATTAGATGATTTGTAGATAAAGTTGGAGAAAGCAACAATATGGTAGAAAGACAGTGAATTGGAGACTCATTTAAAATATTGTGTTATTTATAAAGTCCTTTGAAGAATATTCAGCACAGAATTCAGTACATGAAATAGCTTGCAATGTTCTTTACAGAAGTTTAAAACTTAGATCCTACCAAGTAGTAAGGAGCAATAGTAGTTAAGAAGCAATGAAAACAGTCTTCTAGGGGCGCCTGGGTGGCTCAGTTGATTGAGCGTTCTACTACGGCTCAGGTCATGATCTCATGGTCTGTGAGTTCAAGCCCCGCGTTGGGCTCTGTGCTGACATCTCAGAGCCTGGAGCCCGCCTAAGATTCTGTCTCCCTCTCTCTCTGCTCCTCTCCCACTCGTACTCTGTTTTTCTCTCTCAAAAGTAAATAAACATTTAAAAGAAAGAAAGAGAGAGAGAAAGAAGGAAGGAAGGAAGGAAAGAAAGAAAGAAAGAAAGAAAGAAAGAAAGAAAGAAAGAGAGAGAGAGAGAGAGAGAGAAAGAAAACAGGCTTCTAATCAAGTGATCTAAGAAGTCAGCAAGCAAACTGAAGGAGTGAAATCTATGTTACAATACATATTGAAACTCTTGAGGGCGATTTTTATTGTTTTTCTACAGTGTGGGAAATACAGCCATCCTTGGAGAACTGTGGTTCCTGTTTCTTTTCTTTTTCATTTGAAGATGCAGGAGCACCCATAGGCATTTGCTTTATAGAAATATCCACTGAAATGGCGAAAATATTTCCAGTTGCATTGTGTCTCTGAAAGTGATAACATGAGTTAGATTGGATTATGTCATTTTATTGTATTAAAACCTAGGAAAACCCAGATTTGATGTACGAAAGTCATTTGACCCTTATTTTTTGGTAATTTATGGTTAAAATTTTTAAAAAGTTCTCAAAATTTTTTTTTATTTTAAATTTTTTTAAATTTATTTTTCTTTATTTGGAGAGAGACAGAGACAGAGTACAAGTGGGAGAGGGACAGAGAGAGAGGGAGAGAGAATCCCAAGCAGGCTCTGCACTGCCAGCACCAGAGCCTGATGAGGGCTCAAACTCACAAACTCTGAGTTCATGACCTGAGCCAGTATCAAGAGTCAGATGCTTAACTGACTGAGCCACCCAGGTGCCCAGTTGCTCAAAATTTTTTAAATAATGAGGGAATAAAATGTACTCAGTCACCTGTATTCATACTTTATCTTTAACACTACTACTTCACTTATAGCCTATTTTTATTGATTTTTATAAAGGACCTTCTTTAAAGCTTTAAACTCCTTTCTTAGTTAGTCATTTGATGTGTGACATAGTAAAGGTTTGCACTCTTGGGTTTACAAATTCTACTTTTATATCCCAGACACATCTCATAGTGTCCAAACCGACTTCTCCCTTACCCACCCCAGTTATCTGTTCCTGTGCACTCCCTGCCACAACCACCATACACACACTTATCCAGGCCAGTGAGCGGAGTTCTCCTGATTCCTTCTTCTCCCTAATTCTCTCCTGTCAGCTCTTTACAAACACATCTGAATTTTGTTTCCAAGTTATTTCTTTTATCTGTGTGCCACCACCATCACCCCTTCATTCCTCCCGTGGTAATTGAAGTTCTCAGTATTTCTTCCCTAGATTGTTAGATTAATTTTCCATCTTCTTCACCCCATCCCATTCTCCAAATTACAACTGGAATTGTCCTTCCAAAAAGACAAATACAGTTACGTAGCTCCCCTTGCTTAAAAATTCTTTAGAAAGTTTCTTTCAATCTTTAGGCAAAATTTACACTCTTTGTCCTGACCCAGCCTAACTGCTTTCCTGTCTTCCTACCTGCTGTTCTGCCTGAAAGGCATTTCCTGCCCCAACCTAATCTACCTGCTTAATTCTTGTTAATCCTTTAAAACTAAATTTAGGTATCCTCTCCTTCAGAAAACTTACCCTATTTTCTCCACCACCCACACTCAAGAACACATACACAAAACACTTACCCTCTTCTCTCTCTTCCTCCAAGTCTAGGTTGGGTGTTTTAGCATTTATTATACTTTTATATTTGTCTCCCCACTAATCTATGAAATCTTTAAAGACTGAGACTTTACATTTTAACATTGTATGTCTAACATGGCTGATCACATTTGAATGATCTCTGAGGAAAAAATGTCACAAATCACTTTATAAATATTGTCCGAACTAAAAAAAAAAAGCAATCCAAGAAAAAAAAATGTAAACAAATGAGCAAACAAAATCCTAACCCTTAATATTCTAGGTAAATATTAATAATATTTCTAGTAGGATGGTAGTTAAAAACTTGGCATGGTTCAAATTCAGGTTCTGCCTCCTGTATCTGTGGCCTAGGGAAAGTTTCTTGACTTCTCTGTGCCCTACCTTCCTCATCTCTAAAATGGTTACAGTAAAAGTCGAGTCAGTTCTGCTTTAACACTTGTTTTGGAAATATGAATTTGTTCCAACACAATTGATAATACTAGGAAACAATCAGCATAAGGTGAATTTTGCATTTGGATATGTTTGATTTTTGTCAGTGAAAAACTACACTTGCTGACTCTATATCCACACACTTCAGATGTGTACCATCTCCTCCATATCCATATCTGGTGTTAAAACTTTGCATCTGATTTCAAATAACCTCCTTCTAGCCCTTCCCAGTAACTCACAAGCGGCAGCTGTTTTGACACTCCCTTCTTTAAGCAACCTCAGGTCGTTTTCAAGGAAAGTGCCATCTTTACTGTAGTACTTGTGAATTTCTTCCTTATTTAGAATGCATAAAACTGCTATTATTTTTATGGGGTTCCCATCTCTTTTTATGTGTCATTGATGAGGTTTTTAAGTGTTTTGCCCCTAACTGTTTCCCCATAAATTCTATAGTTTTTATTGTGCGATTTTGCCTAGTAAGCTGATTTTTGAGAACCTGTATGTCAGATTATAGCAGAACTGATTATACTTAGCTTCACAAAATAGTCGAGAATTATCTGATTTATTACATGTAAAGCACCAATAGTGATACTTAATATTATTAAAATTATTATTCTTATTGGAATAATTATTTGATCAAAACATGGTAATGAGAAATATTAATGGAATTTAATTCCTTTATATACCATTTGTCTTATGAGGAGATATTGTTAAAAGATACTTAGATACTATGATTTATAGACTATTAGTTTATTAGATGTATATTATTTCTATATATAATTAGTTGATGTATATATTAGTTGATGTGGGTATTAGTTGAATGGCCCCAAGTGTGATAAAATAGAAGTGTTTGTCCTCCTGAAATAAAATTTAAGCAGGTTTTGGTATATATCCTATATCCTTTTCATTTATTGAGTATTCATACATTTACCTAAGTATGTGATCTGATTCATACTTTGGGTTATTTTGTTGAAGGTTCAGAATGCTAAGCAAGTAAACAGTGCACTTAAACAGAAAATGGAAGGTGGAATTGAAGAATTCAAACCTCCCGAGGTATGTTACTGAAGAATATATGTGACTGAGTATGGTGAAACCTTATGCTTTGAACTGTCTATCCAGTATTTACTGTTTGGGTCACATGTGTTGTTAATACTTTGAAGATGTCATAATGTGGGTAATTTGTCATGTCTCTATTTTCTCATTTAGGTAGTTAGTCTTTTGAGACTTGGCTAATGATTTAAGTGAATTCATTTCTTTCCTGCCCTTAGCAATTCATGTCAAGCGAAGTAGGAAAAACAGTTATACAAATAGGCCCAGTGCACTGAAAGTAGAAGGTAATTGATGAGGAACCCAGCACATTTCTGGGTCTACACTAGTATTTGCTCGAGGCCTTTTCCTACCAGCGTGACTTGGTAATACAACAGGAGAAAGATTACAAGAAAAGGAACTCATTTAGCAGTTTTAGCAATTTTTTATTTTAAGGTATTTGTCTTTAGACTCAGATTTTGTGTTAGGATTTTAGTATGTGGACTTAATTAACATTCTTGTACTCATATCCCTGAAAATATGAAATCTAAAAACAAGATGCAGACTAACCTTTTTCTCAAGTCTTTCTTGTATTTCATCTGAAACCTAATATATTTTTGATATTTGCGATAATTATAGGAGTACTTAAAGTCCAGTCAAATCTTTCTACAGAAGCTTCTATTATAAATCTTTTCTCCATTCTCTCTTTTTAAGACTCCTATGCTATGCTTCATATCCTGGACTTGCCTTTCTGTGTATGTAATAATCAAATAATCTTATTTGGTCCTAATGTGATGCCCCCACCTCGCCATTACAGGTTGCCTGAAATATCCACAAATGAAATATGCCTGAGGGCTGGTGGAGGGAGGGCAGAAGAGTAGCGGTTCATAACTACTGCACCGTATTCTGTGTCATTAGAATCTTTTAGAAAGGAAGAATCATTAGGAATAAAATTGTTTTTGTATTTTTGTTTCAAATGGTCTCTTTCAAGAAGGTTAGATAATGGAGAGGGATGAAATATATGTAGACTAATATAATATCTCATTCCAAACCCACAGGTTAACTGGCAAGCATTCTAGTAACATTTCTATTTATCTAAAAATAGTAATACAAAGAATACTACTTTATATTATGTAACAAAAATTTTTTTAAATTTTACACTGAAATTGTTTTAATTTTATATTTATTATGCATTGAAATGCATAAAAGCCAAACCCTTTAAATGCCTACAATTTTATAACTTGAAAATTAAATTTAAAACATATAGCAGATAGGGGTGCCTGGGTGGGTCAGTCAGTTGGGCATCTGACTGTTGATCTTGGCTCAGGTCATGATCTTATGGTTTCATGGGTTTGAGCCCTGCTTGGGATTTTCAGTCTCCCTCTCTGCCCATCCCCTACTCGTGAACATGCTCATGTGGACTCTCTCTGTTTCTCTCTCTTTCAAAATAAATAAACTTAAAAGAATAGCAGATACTGAAAACATGAGAATACCTTAAAGAACTTTATGTTAAATTCAGAATTTTAAATGAAACTTAAAAATTCATAGGAAAATCTATCTCATCAAATTGTTTTAAAAAGAAAACCTGGTAAAGGAACAATTTGACTTTTTTTTTTTTTTCCCATAAGAAAACATTAGGCCCAGACAATTTTACAGAAAACAGCTACCAAATTTTCAAGGAAACAGTGATTCTAACCTCAATTTTTCCAGAAAATTGAAGGATAATTTCATTCATGAATATTATATATAGTAAGACATGAAAATGCAATAGCAATTATAACTTTATGCCATCTCATTCGATGCTCACACAAATCCCAAGAAGTAGATGAAGAAATATTATTATTTTACATGATAAAACTGGGCCTCAGAGAGGTTCACTGGCTGACCAGGGCCACACATCTAATAAATGGTCAAATTTTGGCTATATTTCAGAATATTGGAGTTCAGTTGGAGTCCTAGATTAATATCATGCTCCCTCTTACTTTTGAAAGTTTTCATTTAATAGCAAAATTGTATATTGATTCTCACATTTAAATGCAGTTTTGGGGTTAGAAGTTATCAAACATTTATTACATCTTTTGTTTGTTTGTTTGTAAAAATAATGATAAAATGAAACCACCAGAATCTTAACATTCTATCATCCATATGTGAAGTTTGAATATTACTTTGAGGTTGATTTCTTGAACTCATATGACTTGAAAAAATGTATGTGTATTTTATTATCTAGAAAATACCCAGATAATATTTATCTTTATTATATAATTTCTATTGCTTTGGAGGGGAGAACAACTTGAATAGATACATTTCAAAATACTAGATTAACCAGTCATAGTAAAGACTTTGAAAAATCGATATATCCCCTTTTCTTTAAGTTAGGTAATAGAATTTCTACCTAATACCTAACAAAAGAATTTCATTAACTGTCAGAACAATAGGCTACTAAATGATGTAACTCAACGGGAAGTAAGCAGTTATTAAGATGCTTTACTTACTCATTTGGTTTATTTGTTGTTTTCATTTAGGAAAATATTTGGTGAAGAAAGTCTATTCACTCCCATAAGTATTTGTTGATCACCTATTTCATGTAAGGCACTGTTTTAGTCACTATGGGAAGTGCGTGAGGGGAAGAGGGGACACATTAAAATGAGGAAGAGATGGATTATTCCATCAGCTTTAAAAAAAACAACACCTGGGGGCGCCTGGGTGGCTCAGTCGGTTAAGCGGCCGACTTTGGCTCAGGTCATGATCTCACGGTTTGTGAGTTCGAGCCCCGCGTCGGGCTCTGTGCTGACGGCTCGGAGCCTGGAGCCTGCTTCGGAATCTGTGTCTCCCTCTCTCTCTGACCCTCCCCCACTCATGCTCTGTCTCTCTCTCTCTTTCTAAAAAATAAATAAACATTAAAAAAAAAAACAGAAAAAAAACACCTTACGGTCTAGATGTTATAAGACGAAATGATGAAAGTTGTGTGACAGATTTATAAGTAAAATGCTACAGGAAAACAAATGGAAACATTCATTCTTGCTAACATAATCAGGAAAGACTTCCTAACGGGGGATGTTTTAGCTGAAGTTTGAAGGATGAATAGAAGTTTTGCACATACAGAAAGGGCAGGTGGAGGGAATAATATGAATGCTGACTTGGTGTTGAACAGTGCATTCTAACTACGTACAAATGCAGTGGGGGAAAAACCAGTCAGCAGGTATTCTCTGAGCACTTAGGATGTGCTCATTGTAGTGCTGATTACTATTGAGAATCCAGTGGAAGTGTAAAACATGAAATAGTTTTTTCTCACGAAGCATGTGTACTTAGGAAGGCAAACTTGGACGCAGAGAACGAGTGAACATAGTGTATGAGAGAGATATTAACAACATTGAGTTCAACAGGAACTTCTTTATGATAGAGAGCAGTAGGCAAGGATTGGAGTATAAAAGTCTGAGAGGTAGGAAGAGAAGTTTGTTTGCCTTTTAATTTAAGTCAAATGGGAAGACCTATGGTTTCTTCCTATAGGAAGGATGTAATGGGAATTTTTAATTTTAGGAAGGTTATCCTGGCAGTATTGCACAGGCTAAGTAAGTTGGAAAGTTTATAGCTGCTAAAAAACTAAGCATGTGAGTGATAAAGTAAATGGTAAAAGGGGTTTTGGGTAGGGCCCAGTATTAGTTGTAGGTGTGGACAGCAAGTGGTAAATCCAAAGAACATCGCAAAATAAAAATTTGTCTATTTGAAAGTATGTAAGAGTGTTGGGAGGAGTGGTGACATGTGGGCTTATGCTTTGACTTGTTTTAGTTGGAGGTAGGTGGGTGGGGACACGGAGATTAATGAATCCAGGAAAGAAGAAACTAAAAAAGGAGTGCTTTTGAAGCTAGGAATTTCCCCATCTATGGATGTTTTCATGCATAGGTGGGTGACCTTTCATTGTAGATATTCGATGGAGTTTTCAGCATTGGATGAAAGGTTTAACTTGGTGACCTTTTCTAATTCTTTCTAGCCAGAGATAGTATGAATCTACTACTGACAAAAATGTGAAAGATGTGAAGACTGATTTAGCAGGGAAAGAGTCCAGCGAAGATTCTGAATTCACTAAGGATGTCATAGATTCTTCTAGAAGGCTCTTTGGGCCTTTTATATTATTAGTTTTATAACTATTATACATGGAATTATTTTAGTTTAGATTAATATTTTATTATTTTTAAAACAACAGCATTTTAGTCTGGGCTTTGCTGTGGAAGTATGTTCTCTGTAGTACTACCTAGCTAATCGCAACTACTACACAGTTTTAGATTCCTAGATATATTCTAGTTGTCCTTTCCTTAGATTAAACAAATCTCTACCACAAGTTTCTTGAGTTTAAAAGAGAATTGAAAAATCCATAACTTAAAGGAATCCTTTGTATTTAAAAACCTTTGACCCTGTTTGGCCTTCAGTCTTCCCTTTCTTCCATTGCTTCCCTCCCGTCACACACAGACTCCTAAGTCCATGCAGTTTCAATCCCCCTCCCTGCATTTTTCAACTGAAGCTGCTTCTTAAAGGCTAACGCTGGTGCTCGTGATCAAATCCCACAGCTCTAACTCCTTTCTCTGGCCTTTTTCTGAGCCCTTGACATAGATGACAGCCTCTCTTTTTTCCTTTAACTTTTGAGAGGTGATGTTGTCTTTTATAACTATCATGTTCCCTTGCCATCTGTAGTTTTCCTTTCTGTACATAAATGTAAAGCATTCTCCAAGCTTTTATCCTCTTTCATTTCTCTTCTCTTTGGAAACATCATATAAGCTCATCACTTCACTATATGAAAATTACATCATATGTACATTTAAATGACACAGACTCAACCACAGATACTCAGCCAAATAAAAAAAAGAATGTTTACTAATAGCCAAGTAGAGTAATGCTGGCAGCCCTGCCTGAACCCCATTTATCAAGTGTCTCCCCCAGAGTGAGCAGTTAGGAGGTGGACCTGTGAGTCCACTGTTGCGGCTTCCATGTGCCTCCTGTGTGAGCAGTCTCCTTGACTTGAAATTCTAATATTTATACGTGTATTTATGTTTTCATTCAATGCTGCCCTAAATTTCAACCAAAGGCTTCATCCAGAACTCACTGAAAAATTAGTGGTCCATTTCAGTGCTGGAGAAATACCTGGCCATGTGGACTTACTGAGAGATTGTGTGCCTGTCTCCATGACCCCCTTTGTAAGAATATTTCAAGAGTAATTTGGAATTAAATGCAAAAATATTTTTTTTAATTCATAGCCGATTCTAGAACTTTACATCTAAGTAAGATATGACTCCATTGTTTTCCCTCAAACTTTCCAGACCCTTAAAAACTGTTTCCATAGATGAATCTGTTTTAGCCTCAAATGGATCCTTAGCTCCACCTGAATGTCCTGCCTCATACCTCATGGTCAGCGCATCCCCAGTTACTGTCATCTCAGCCATGCTGTCCCACACCTCCCCAGTCAGCTTCCTAACTTCTTAGGTCCGTAACAGCACCACCGTTCTCCCTGCTCCAGGCTTAAAGTCTTACTCTGTTTAGAATCCTCCTCCTTTCCTCTTGTTCCCTTTCCCCCCAAAAAACCTATTGCTTATTAAATTTTGCGTGAACTCATTAACCTTGATATTTACTGCCGTTCCATAAATGATCCTTATCATATAGTTAAATAACACCAGCTTTCCAGATTTATTTATTACTTCTTCCTAATTGTTGTTGCCTATACGTGATATGCCTTCTCCTCATCTTTGCTTTTCGGAAACTTACCCTGTTCTTAAACCCACCTCAATGTCCAGCCCTTCCAACTGCCCTTCTTCCTTGTTCTAGTAATTGTGACTTTTCCCTCTCATCTTTAAATTCCCCATATATTGTGAACTTTTAATTTTATTAATAGCTATTTGTGTTTATCCCATGTCCTGATTTGCTTATAAGCTGAAAATTAGTTTTTGTAGTGCGTGTTACTTCCCTTTTAATTTTTTGTTCCCTTTTCATTAATGGTACCTTCCAGTTTCTGCCTTTCAGGTTTAACAAACAGTAGTTAAACAACTTCAGCTTCACTTGGCTCAGGCATTGTGCTAAATGTTTTTTACATATGTTCTAAATATAGCTTTACAAATATTTCACATTTATTCTAAATTTAATCCTCAGAACAACTTGTAATGTAATATTACAGGAAATCTTCAGTATCCAAATGTTCAATAATCTAAAGGATTCAGAGATAAGCAAAAGTTGCCAAACAAGAGAATATTCACTGATGAACTAAGCACTTACAAAATTCGGCTCTGCTCACTAGCTATCCCTAATTAACTCTAGCTATTATCTTTCCCATCCATCACATCAACATCCTTCTCTATTACTTCCTTGCTAATGTAATGCAAATACAGCAGAAACCAAAATGAAATTATAAACATTGCAAAAGATGCAAAACTTCATAAAGTCTATGGAAGTACAAGAGAATGGCTTTAATCACTTGCAGAATTGTTGACAGATGGGTATTTGGCAGAGTTAACAATTGAAAAAAGGATGATGACTTGTAGGCGTCTCAAAAAAGAATTTGAGTAATAAAGAATTAAGAGAGGCCCTTGAAAAAATTGTTGGAAGTTTTCAAAACAAAATTACTTATTATATGATCATATTATAAATTTCAAAGCTGGTGAATGTTATACCATTATACTGTTATATGCCAAAAATAAAAAAATAGAAGCATATAAGTGAAATCATTAACTATTTTTTTTAAAAGTAATTTTCATAACTTTTAGTTTCATATTTTAGATTAAGTTGTAGTCAACCCTTTATATTTTTTTTTACCATTTATTCTGAAATATTTGGACCTTTTAAAAAGGTTCTAGAACAAAATTATCCTTGGGTACCAAGGACCTCTTTTATCTACCTTTCACAACCCAGGTGGCATCAGATTGCCTGGATAGTAACTCAAATATTAGCTCCTAGTCCATTCTTGTTAGTCCTCTTTTGGGGGGAACATATGTTCAGAATTTTGAGTTTTTCTTATGTTATCTCCTTTTGCTCTTCTTTCCTTCTTTCCTTCCTTCCTTCTTTCCTTCCTTCCTCCCTCCCTCCCTTCCTTTTTACTCTTTTAAACCTTGGTTCACTCTTTTCTTATTACTGCTTCTTTATGGCCTATAGCCCCCCCTCTTTTTCTTTACCTTTTTACTGTTCTTTTATTTCTTTGCCAGTATCCTAACCTTGAGGCTTATCCACTGTCTGCCTGGCTTTGCCTTGCTATCTCTTTTAACTCCTCACCTGGTATTCAGTGCTCTCTGCTTTAGATTTGTCCCTCTTTATTCAGTCTTTTTTAAAACTGTTTTCCTTTCTTCTCTAATAATTTTTTTCTGATTTAAAATTTTTCTTTTATTCTTTCTTCTGAATGCTTGCTTTTTATACATCTTCACTCATGGTGAGAAAGTAGATGCTAGCCAGAACCTCTTTGAACTGTAGAAACTCTTACTGCTAAGACCTTGAGTGAGATAAGACCTAAACACTTGTTCTCAAAGGAAGCATTTCTTTCTGTTTTGCCCAGCCTATCCATGTATTACACCAAGACAATTTATGTAGTAGTTTCTTCTGCAAACCTCAAGGCTAGTGTACTTATTTCTGTCCCTCGTTCTACTGCCAGAGGTCCTTGTACTAATCAGTGAGTATACACTATTGAAATTTGATTAGGTGTTTAACATTATAATTTAGCAAAATAATAAAAATCCTAAACTTGGAATTTTTTTTAAACAAAAATATTGGGAGAAATGTAGGGAGGTCTTGGGGGGGAAATCTGTTCTTATAGTGGGTGCTTCAGAAATTAAAAGAAATATTTTAGGAGTTAGGCCTCATCTATAGTTCTATATTCATTTATAACACTGGTTTTGGTGGAGCAAGTTTAGGTTTATTCTAAATATGGAGAAAAAAATTTTAAAGAGAGTCACAGATCTTCTCTAAAGAAGACTAATTCTCTTAAATGTTTAAAACTAAGCTAAAATTAACACTTGCCATGTGTGATAGGAACATTGTAGTTGGAAAATGGGTGACTAATAGATTTTCTCAGTTTTAATGCCTCTGACTAGAGTATAAATGTGAATGTTGTTCATGCTCCCAAATTGGTACATTTCATTTTCATTATCTTTTTGTGTGGATAAAAGGTAACTCAGAATTTATTTTTTAATCCTTATAAAAACAGAATCTGCGTAAATCAGAGTTTTAGTAATCTCATGTCTGTGATTTGGTGAAAAGTTAAAAAAAAATAAGCACTTTGGAAAAATGTCTGTCTTCATATCCTCATTAGGAAACTTCTCTTTAATTTTGTAGTCAAATCAGAAAATTAATGCCCGTTGGACCACAGAGGAGCAGCTTCTAGCAGTGCAAGGTATATTAAAGATAAGCAGTTATTGTTGTTAACGATTTAACCTGTCATGAAAGGTGCCGACCATAGTTCTTCCCTTTCTTTAGAAATGGATCAAGAAAGCGCTCTTGTGTTTACCACAAAGTCCTGATAACCAGGAATTGTTTTGTTCTTGTGGATGCGACTTACTGAGCATATATGCATTTTGGGTCCTGTAAGCGTGTAACACATTCTCAGCCTTAACCATGATGAGTGATGACAAGCTCAAACAAGTCATACGGTCTGTCTGTGCCTTTGCTTCCATTTTCCCGCAGTTGGGTTCATTCTCTATATTAGTCATGATAATTCATCATTAGTAGCATAAACTATTATGTTTCTGGTTTTTCTAATTACTCTGTATAATAGTGTTTCTCTATTTGATGAATGTCAGGTACTGAAACTATTAATGACATACTTAATGTTCAGTGTATTATAACCTGAGATATGTGCCACCGAATGATTAGAAACCCAAGTTTAAAAATACATGTATATATATGACAAAAGAGTTAGGAGATACGTTAAAAATATAAACATAAAACATTTTAAATGCACTATTTATAAGAATGCTTTGTTGAATTATATGGCAGGACACTTTTTGTATTATGAATGCCGGTCGGCAAATTGGAAGCATTACATACTTGGATTTTCTCATGTTTGACTTACTTAAGGAAGGACAAACTGTGTATTTATTATTCAGTGTTGTAGGATTTTTTTGTTTTGTTTTGTTTTTGTTTTTGTTTTTTCTTTTCCCTTCAAGATAAACTATCTGCAGGACTGATTGTGTAATTGTGAGTTCGGTCTACAATTTGGTTTTTCCTGGCTGAGCCCTCTTTGTGTTGAGTACTAATAGCTACTAGATTAGTAGCTACTAGCAATTTTTTTTATCTAGGTTTTTTTATCTAAGAAAGTTGGACGCCCGTGAAACATATAAATATACTTTAAAAAATATTTCTAGGTATTCAAACATAGAGAACCTATTTAACTCCAAAATGATCTGCAGGTATCATTTGGATATGAAAATAATATAGTTAAAGACTGATTAATAGATGAGTCTGCAGTTTGGATTAGAGTGAGTAAGAATGACCCGGCCACTGTGATTAGAAACTGTCACAGGAGGGTGCCAACACGATGATGTCATCCTTCTCTTTGGCCTATACAGCACAAAATAGTCATTTCGTAAACAGAATGCTTGATCCTATGGAGGCAGGGTACTGGATGTGCATTGAGCATATCTATAATTGTGGAACTAAGTTTCGGAATGAGTCAGAACGAAGTTTAATTCGTTTATAATGTTCAGTAACAGCTGTTATTAAATTAGAAGCTGACTATTTAAAATTCAGATTAAAAAGTTAGCAGGAGCACCTGGCTAGCCCAGTTGGTAGGTTATGTGACTCTTGATCTCAGGTCATGCATCCAAGCCCCATGTTGGGCGTAGAGCCTTCTTTAAAAAAAATTTTTTTTTCCCAGAGGCTGCTTCATATTGATTTGAATCTGTGATTTATAGCTCTAACATAGTTATTAGAGGAGGCATTGCTTTTATTGATGTAAAGCCTGTGTTTTCTGTCCATCGTGTGTGTGTGTGTGTGTGTGTGTGTGTGTGTAAAGCCTGTAGAATTTAACCCTGATTTCCAGTATTTCAGTTGCTTAGAGGTTAGCATATTAATCCTGTACTCTAGTATAAGAAAATTATCCCAGTAAAGGATTTTTCTGAAGAGACTCACTTGGGAAAATCTGGACTGATGTTTCCAAAGCATTCGGGATTTGATACTGTTCTGCAGCACTGTTTTTAAGTGGTAGAGTCCATTGAATCTTATGGCTGGGTTGGATGTGACGCAGAGCTTCATTCAAGGGAAGGGACGTTGGCAAGATTTACATTTACAGTTTGAGCTATATATGTGGGCATTATCTCAGCTTATAAATATTAAAAGAATATGGATATAATCAAACATTTCCTCTCTGCTGAGATATAGTCAGTATTATATTCTTATGCCCATTTAAAAGTAATCCTTAAATAAATCATACTGATGTAGCAATTTGTACAGAAATATGCATGTTCTTAGGATTTTGAAGGTACTCTCTTAATATGTTAATGTCATCGTTTTTATTTATTTTAACTCTGTATGTGGAATTTTTGTTTCTCTTTGGGTTTTTTAGGGTTTTTTTGGTTTGTTTTCATTTCAGGTGGTTTTTGTTACATAAAATAAAACAATATAGAGCCATTTGTGTCCAAAATAGTTATTTTAGGGAAAACTAAAAAGTGCCTTTTTTGCTAATGAGCCCACACATTTATAAAATTCTTACAAGTGTGTCTTAAACAGTGTAATCATATAGTCATAGTAATGTCACCTGAGCCTGAGTCTCAGTGTAGTTAAGGTGCATAACTACAGTATTTTAACTTAGGAGTTTGCTATTCAGAAGTACCTATCTTAGCGGCCATTCATTTGTTTTTTTCCTTCTCTTTAATCTTTATTTCGATAAACCTTTAGATGCTTTTATTCTTATGACTGTTTCAGTTTCACAAAGTAGTAAATTATTTATGTTTTGATATTAATATTTTAGTTAATAAGCACTTTATATTTAAGACATTCTGTGTATATATTCTGATTTGACCCTCATCTGTTAAATGCTTTTTTAAATCTTGACCATAGTTGACTATTAGAATGATATAGAGAGAAAATTTGTAAATTCTAGTGTCATTAGTGAGATTTATAATTCTATCAAATAAACTTTTTTGTTGTAACTCTTTTAAAACCACATGAATATATTAAGATCATTTCCTAGGGCTTAAATATATATTTCCCACTTTTTTCCCCCATATACTCTATTGTTGTTAACTAAATACTACCATTAAAAAATAAATACTTAAATAAGTAATAAACTATTTTTCCTTCGTTCTCCCTTATTTCGAAGGGGCAAAATCATGCTCAGACCAAACATATATCTGTTTATATTTGTGTAATCTATCATTTTATTATGTTAATTTTAGTTCTGGCTATGTTAAAACTTCAATAACATTCTTCAAGAGTCTCCAGGTAGGATGTTATAAATGCAGCTGATTTAAACTTCTAAAAGTATTTGCTTAGAATGGTATTTCTACATTTTCTGTAATCTGTTCCAGCCTTAAGTGTCTGCATTTTCTTATTACAACAAATTAGTTAACAGTGAAATTATAGTCTTCACAGTTTGTGTTACTGTTTATGGCTTGTGTCATATGTATATATAAATACTTTTTGTAATCTATAGAGCTTTTAGAAATTGTCCTAAAATCAATCTTGATATTTATAGATAAACATTTCTTATTTAGCAAGAATTGAGAAAGGAATTAGATTCTGGGTTTTTTTTTTTTTCGTGTAGAATGGAACAATTATTAGCTGTTTTCAAAAATTAATAATACATTTAAATGATAGTATAAAACATTGACTCTTTAAAGTATGTAGAGGCAGAAGCATGGTATACAGTATTTATTTTAGGCCTTCATTGTATTTCATAATCATTAGTGCTAAAAAATATATTCCCCAACTAAAATATTAGTGCTATTTTAGGGTAAACAACAAGAAAGTTTTCCAGTTTTATCAAGATGTCAACTTCAATTTTTAGTTTAATTTTTCCCCCATATTGCCTGCCTTCTCTTATAAAACAGGAAACGACAAAACTGTGTTTAAGTCAGTTATGCTTTTACAGTTAAATGTTACCTTCTCTTCCTGTAGTTTATACGTTTCATTTGCTTTTAGGAGAAATGAAGTTGCAAGTCTTAAAATTGTCTTCTTTCTAATTTTATGTCATACTTTTTTAAAAAGCTAGAATCGTTCCTGAAGGAAGGGAGAAACAGATTTGGCACTTGATTAAAACATAGGGATTGTAGCCCAATACATGAATGAAAAAAAAGGAAATGGAAATAAGAGATTCATATATTTCCATCTAAAAGACGCCTCTTTGCCTTAGAGAGTTTCATCTGTTATAACAGGTATCATAAGAATAGAGACCCAAAAGTATAATTGTCAGCCCTCTGATCCATGTGCTTCAAATAATTAATAATTCAAAATTTCCATTTTTGTGATGGAATTTAACTTATAACAGGGAAGCTTGGAACACAAAATTCAGAAGACAAAGGCCAGACATTAGAAAGAGAATATATAGTTTTGACTTTCAGTCCTCACCTCCATGGCACCATTCACTGTCCTACTGCTGTTGATATCTTTTTTTTTTTTTTACCTTAATATTAATTCTTGAAGAGATTTACAGGAGGTAGAAAGAAGTGCATGTTCCCAAAGGATTTGAGTTTAAAATTAATCTTGTTGATAGGAAAGAACTACATCCCTGGAGTTTCTGGATGTCACTGTGTTCTTATTTCAAAGATGGATTTCCCAGTTATACTAAGTACATGTCCACTTTAAGAAATTTTGTTTAAAGAAGCAGGAAACGATACCTCCCCACCTCAAATTTTACTGCCTAGAAGCAGCTTGCCACTGTAATATTTTGACTTCATTTTTTGTAGTCCAAAATCAGATTTTAAAAAATAACATTTTAAACATACTAAAAGCGGACTCATGATACCCCTTCTGTATCAGGAAGGAAAAAAAGTGTAATTTTATGTCCAAAGCTGAGAAACACCGTGCTACAAATGCTCCTGAAGTTAAGTTACAATCTTACTAGCCAAATTAAAAAATATATATGAATATATGGTTTTCGGAGGGTGGAATGAAGAATACTGTTTGGAAAATGCGGGCTTTTGTAAAATGTAACGTCAGTCATATTTTTATATTAATTCCCAAACAGAACTTTAAAAGTATATGTTAAAGATGATAACGTATCACCTGCCAGCGTAGGAAGCCAAGTTGTTCACTGTAACTTTCAAGTGAACTTTCGAAATTTGACTGAAAATGCTTTTTTTGTCTTCCTGGGAAATTTACAATTTACATCTTCCAGGATTTTCTACAACTAACCTTTAAAACCTGACTTTTTGCCCTAAAAGTGAGTAGTTTAATTTAAAACCATGGTTCAGATGGACCTAAGCCTTTTACATCTTTAGAAAAAGAGAGAGAGATTTAATCACTGTATTTAATTCCCTTGTTGATAAATCAATCAGATGGCCTTATTATAAATTGTGAAAAAAGAATGGACCACTCTTCCAGGTACACATTGGCACAAAAGTAGCTCTGATGTCTTCTGTCGTTCAAGTCACTTCCTCTGCATTACTGCCCCTGCTAGGTTTTCCTCCCGAAGCCTAGCTAGGGATTCTTCTGAAGGAGCTGCCCCATTAAATCTTCAGTTGGTGTTTCACCAGAGTTCACCTAGTTATCAGCTACAGTATAACTTAAGAATTCCACCTTCTAACCAAAGTAGGCTGTTGAGCCAGTGTCATGGGGAGTGATAGGGTGATAAAGAAGTGAGCTATCTGTGACTCTTGTGGTTTGGAGAAGAAAAATCCTATTTCCTGAACACTTCCTGCGTACTTATCATTATATTTCATTGGACAGTACTTCCTAACCTTTCTCATATCATGGCATACAAAAAAAAATACAAAATTTGTCACAACACACTGGGGCAAACAGATGAGACTGCTGTTGTCCAGAAAAGATTGCTAAGGAGCTCTGGCTATTCCAGACCCTGCCTAGCTGTCCTGCAGGCTGAGGGGATTAATATCCCTGAAGGCCCACTTGTTCTCCAGACGTGAGTGGGATCCTCAACCAGACTCCAGAAGTCTGATCTGAGCCTTAAGATTTTGCAAAGTAGTTTATATAAGACTGGCATCCATGAGTTAATAGTAAACATACCTGGGTGACTCAGAACCTAGGTGACTTGGAAAAGGTCCTTGACATCCAGAGGGTCTGGGAAAACTAAGAAGTTGTTTTGCTCTGAGGGGTCTGTAATTCTGGAAGTGCAGCAACAGACATGGTAAAGTCCATTGAGCAAGAGAAAATAAAATGGAAGATCAAAAAAGGGGCCAGCTGTAAAATGGATTCACATGGGGACAACTAACTGGGAGATTTCACAATATATTTTGCTAAAGAAATATGTGTTCTTGAGGGTTATAATATCTTCATACTTGGAGTCAGAGTTAATTTTAATGTGACTTCTTGCTAGAATACAGAAGAACTAATCTTAGATTTAAAGTTTTCATTTCTAAACTCATGTGTTGAGTAGATTTAGTCATTTCTAAAATGTAAATTAAATATCTCTTGTAAAAATTGGTACATCGATAGAACACTGTGTCTGATTTCTAATGAGTAGTTATTTTCAGTGCAGCTATCTCAAATAATTTGTTATTTTCCAAAGTATAAGCAGTGGAGAAGTACTTGAATATATAGAAGTAATTCCTAATATTAAATAACCTTGAATTTTTATTGCCAAATAAACCTAGTCACCATTAGAATTTATACTCAATTACCAAGTTTAAACTGGACATTAGCTCATGGAATTAATAGAATTTATATTGCTAAATGCTGTAAACAATGTTAAGTGTCATAATTTATTATCATGCATATGTCTTTGCCTTTGAGAACAGAGCAAATGAGCATAGTTTATAAACCCAAGACTCTATATTAAAAATCACTATGGCTTAAAACTGTCAAACTTCTTGCCCAAAATGCCCTTTAAGATAAGGAACTTCCCATAGAGTCAAGCCTAGCTAGTGGAATGTGAGCAAGAGATACTCATTCCCAAGTTCTCCATATGAAAGAAGGGCAGAAATTAAAAAGAAGAATTTTGTCATACCATAATGCTGCTTTAAGAAGATAATTGGGGAGATGATACCAATAGGTACCATTGAGAATGTATCTAGCATTTCTCTTGGGGTGTTCACATATCCTCATATTATTCTCTCATCTGTGATCGTATACATGTCGACTTTATTTAAATCCCCATGATTCTGGTTGCTTAGTTAAATTATGAACTTTAATGTCATAAGTATCGTTAATTTTTCCTCCTTTCTCATCTCTAATTAATGAGTTACTGTTTTCTGTATTTTAAACAGTAGTTATCAAATTGCAAAATCAAAATTTTTGACAGCTTTTATCTTTTGAGCTAAGTGCATCTCTTTCTAGAATGAGTCAGTGAACCTTTTAGAATTCCCTTAAGAGCAATTTATTATCCATCTGATTATAGAAAGTCATTCCAAACTCTGTAGTATAGCTGACTACTATCTCAAGTTCATAAATCAAATGTAACTTTTTGTTATAATAAAATTTCCATAATGAAAAGTTAAGTTCTCAAATAACTGAACGTGCAGTACTTCTTAAATTTAAGGTAGTGACCATAAGCCCAACAAGCCCAGTACCACTGGGACTCCTCCACACACACAGTCTTTGCAGCTCTTAGAGGAGTTGAAATCCACCTGCGTCCGAAAAATAGCTTCCCTTGTTTTTGTCCGTCACATTGTGATGATTCTCTTTTTTATGTTTAAATTCTTATTCCTATGCTTTGGTACCCTGGTGAGATTAGGCAAGTAATCATATTGAAGCCGATATTAAGACCAAATTATAATGCCTTTCTTAATGGGGGAACTCTAAAACTACACACGCAGTCCATTGAGGGGATAAAAGAGATGGCTCATTCCCATCCAGTTTTGTTTACAAACGGTGTTGCTCAAATTTAGGTGACTGGCTACTAGGGAAATAAATGAATGTGGAATTGAGGATGGAACAAAGAATTCAATGCTTTACAATAAATGGACTGTATTTGAGAGTTCAAGAGAGGATTGGAGAAAGTAACTGAGTATGTAAAAAATGGTAAGTTTCTGATTGTTCAGTTGAAGGCAAGTGGCTGGCTCGATGAAATGACATAATTGATAGTTTTCATCTGTGACCCTGATATCTTAGTCTCTATCTCAGAATCGAGAAATGAGCAGAGTTTATGAGAAAGGATTTTCATTGCTGGTGTCGTGTGTGTGTGCATGATGTGTAGTACACACAGCTCTCCTTTTGATCCTTCACAGGTGTATTATTTACTTTGCCTTCCAGGTGTCCGCAAATATGGTAAAGATTTTCAAGCTATTGCAGATGTAATTGGCAACAAGACTGTTGGCCAAGTGAAGAACTTCTTTGTAAACTACAGGCGTCGGTTTAACTTAGAGGAGGTATTGCAGGAGTGGGAAGCAGAACAAGGAACCCAGGCTTCTAATGGTGATGCTTCTGCTTTAGGGGAGGAGACAAAAAGTGCTTCTAATGTGCCATCAGGGAAGAGCACTGATGAAGAAGAGGAGGTGTGTTTGTGTATGGAATTTGAGCTCATATGAGTTGAGGAATCCTTTTGTGTGGTGTTCTGTAAGGTTAATTTGTCAGAGGACTAGCTAAATGAGCATGAAAGGTTGACAATACACTTACTCAGTGGTGCCTCTCTTGTGACTCTTAAGTCCTAATGACATGCTAAGTTCTGATCCCAGAAGAATGGAGAGTGTATTGTTCTTTCATAGTCTTATTTTTATTTCCAGTGTTAAGCTGTTTACTAATAAAGATGCCTGTTTGGTAGCTTTGTTGCTTTTTTGGTTTTTGGTTTTTGTTTTGTTTTGTTTAAAATAAAAGAAGCTTGTGCTTCCAAAAAACACTGGTGTTACGTTTTTGTTTTGTTTTGATTTGTTTTGTTTTTCCTGTGACAGCCCAAACTATATTGTATTAAGTTCATTAGGAACTATCATCTCATACATGTATTTTTTTTTCCTCACCTCTAGGCACAGACCCCACAGGCTCCTCGGACTCTGGGTCCATCACCTCCTGCCCCATCATCCACTCCAACACCAACAGCCCCCATTGCCACTCTGAACCAGCCTCCACCACTTCTTCGTCCAACACTGCCTGCTGCCCCTGCTCTTCACCGGCAGCCTCCTCCACTCCAGCAGCAGGCTCGGTTCATCCAGCCCCGGCCAACTTTAAATCAGCCTCCACCACCTCTCATTCGCCCTGCTAATTCTATGCCACCCCGTCTAAACCCAAGACCAGTGTTGTCCACGGTTGGTGGTCAACAGCCACCGTCACTTATCGGAATTCAGACAGATTCACAGTCCTCACTGCACTAAAAATAAATTGGACAGAGCTACAGTAACTTTTCACCCCATCATTATACCAGTGCTCATCAGACTGACGCCAAGAGAGGAGAGAATAATCCTTCCTAGATACTGAGGCTGCGAACTAGTTCTGTGGCAATGGGCTAGCATAAGTGGATGTCTAAGAAATTTTTTGGTTCATGCAACTGAACTAAATGTTATACAACAAAAAGCCTACTGTTAGCCTCCTTTGTAGAGTATACGTTCAGTGACATGATCTCATTAAAGGAAAAAAAAGATTAAGTATTCTATATACCAAGGTTTTCTTGTTTTATTTTTACTGTATTTATTTTATTGAGATTCTTTATATTTCTGCCTCTTCATAGTCAAGGCTCTTAGTACAGGAATATTGACTTAGGAATTGTGAAAACTCCTTAAGTTTCTTAAGGATGTTTGACTTTTTTTCTTTCTTCCTTAATTTAATTTTTTAACAACATTTTCCTATGTTAGGAGTGCAAGAATAAATAGCCTGCATTTCAGATTTTGACATATGTTCATTTAATGCATATTTAAGAAATTATAGTGCATATCCCTTTTTTCAAAAAAAAGCTTGCTTTTTTTTCCAAAGGAATTTTAATATATTCCTTTAAAAGAAAGCAATTTAATCAATTGCAAAGCAATTATATGAAACCACGAAGAATGTACTGAACCTACTAACCCTTTAACATACACTTTAGGGTCCTAGTGCAAAGTCTTTGCTTAAAGGTCATTGACCCATCATCTGTCAGTAATAAGAGGATAGGAATAATAATTTTACGTACAAATGAGGACTTAATTTGTCGAAGTACAGTGTCTTTAAGTTCTTTGAAAATGGAGTTAATTTTGATTTTTTTTTTTTAATGTTTCTAAATGCTATCTGCTTTTAACTAGTTGCCTATATTTGGGGACTTTAGAAAAGAATTATATTTCGTCAGTTATGTGGAGATAGTGGTTATGGAAGCATTTATTTACAGTACCCTTTTTGTGTTTAGGTTCTGACTTAAAATTGCCCTCATACTTATTAATATGGTCTGCATTTAATATAAAGGGTGTTTTCTTGATAAATCTCTATTGTACTATTTGGATACATTTGTGTATTCCTTGCAGCCAGCCTGTGCTTGTGGGTTTGGTTTAGGATTAAATCATCAACATTATTTCATAAAATAAATTTAAGAATTTGTTCTGTGTTATCTAAAGATGTATCAGTATATTGTCACAATTGTGCTGTTAACTTAAAATGCTGAGACCCCTTTTTATAAAGAAGCAAAAACATTTCAAGTCTTAATTGAACACATAAATCATTAAGTATCTACAAAGAATATTTTGCAAGTAATAGTATTTCAACAATGTGTTGTTAATATTTTTGATACAGTGATTTCATATTGGAATCATGACTTGTGCAAAGGGACAGATCACTTCGATTACTGTCCTAGTGGAACTTAAGGCTAAGTGTTTGCACATTTACATTCTCATATTTAGAACTACTTCACAACATCTAAGGCCCTAATTTATGTTTTGAGAAGTCATATATTCCCAATATTGGAAAAATAATCCTTACCATTGGCTCTAAAGCCTTCAAGAGCTATAGATTTAAGTTCATTGTTTAGTTTCAGTTTTGAAGTTTTAGACCACTCTCTTCAGAAGGACCTTAAGTTCTGGCACAAATTTTTTCCAGGGTGTGTCTTTTCTTTCTCATTGGATCATCTTAAATAGTTCCAGCCCCTGGATTGTAACTAGATAAAAATCTGATTTAAAATCCTTCATATTCAAGAATTTATACTTATTTTTACTTTAAAAGCCACAAGGGGAGGGGGGGCAGTTATATATCTTAAAAGAAAATATCTAAAGCATTTTTCTAGAGATTGTCTTGCATATGTGCATATTATACAGCTCTTATCGTCTTGTCTCTCGTCAGTAGACCTTCAGTATACAGTGTGTGGGACACGTCAGTCACATTGGTCAGCACCAGCATCTGTCCAGCTGTTAAGTACATTATGATTCATTTAAAAATCTGTTCTATCCCACCCGTGGGCCAAGATGCTGTATCTGAGGGATGTGCTGTGATTTTATTTACGTACACTAGAGCACACAGTAGAAAACCCTGAGCTTCATTAGTAATATGACACATGTATATAGTGAGATGTCTTATTGTGTGCTTTGCATATTTTGTAAATATTTTGCACGCCATTAATTTTCTTTTTTGTTTAAGCAGTGTTTGGCCTGGAAGAGTGATATGCTTGCTGCTTAATCAAAGGATTAAAGAGTTAAAGGTGTCTATGTCTTCTATTTTTATATAATTTCATGCTGTATGAGGAATTTAGGACCTCTTCACTGTGAAATTCTAAATATTGATTTTTATAAAAGAGCAAAATCTAGAAATATTTTAATGACCATTCATAATGTCAAGGTTATCATTTTTGAAAACTCTACACCCAAGTATTTTTTTTTCATTACGTAACTAAAAATAAATCACACTATTGATATGCCTGGTAATATTAATGAAAAAATATTTTTTCTATATTCTTTAATTCCAGTGTAATATGGATGGAGGTAAAGGTAAGTTTGGATTATAACCTTTTCCTTAACAATTTTACAATAAAGTGAGTAAAAATATAATGTAGAATAGAGGTGAAAGAATATGAAATTTTGTATTAATATATGCCAGCATTCTTTTTAGGAATAAATGTAGGGAATAAGCAAAAAATGACAGTCATGATTTAAAAAAAGTAATATTGCTAGTTTTTTGGTTAAAGTACCAAGTTTAGTTAGTAAATATGTTGTATTGTTTTAATGTTTCTTCCTGCTATCAAAGGAATATTATTCAGACATGTTAATAATGGCCAATCACTTACCACTAGGTATTATTAATAATCCGACTTAGAACTCAGAGTAAGATCTATCTTTCTCTTTGTGCTTCTCCAAAATAAATGATAAATACATCTGGACTAGGAAACATAAGAAAAAGAAATTAACATGTGTTAGTTTTTTAACTTAGGCATTCATTAGAGATATCCATAAGAAGATAGCAAAATAAGTAAATGCAGAAAGAATCCAATAATCAAGTCTGAGAAACCATGTGATGCAAAGTGTAAGAAACGACCTCATTTTCTACAGCGATACTGGGGGTACATAAACTGTCTTCTCTTAGGACAAAATAGGTCACGTAGAATCCCTCCTAACTTCAATCTGTATCATGACTTTACCTCCGCGAAGGAATGTTCTGCAGCAATAAATTTTAGTAGCAATGGAGTTGGGAAGTAAAATACTGAATTGCTCCTGGATGTGTGAGTTTGTATCTAAAAGGCCATGTGGCTTTATTTACCCTCCCTCTTTTTTTTTTTTTTTTTGTTTTCTAAAGTCCTGTACACTAAAGGGAGAATGACGAAAATGATGAAGACCGGGAATTAGCGTTGGGTTGAGATGTTTACCAGATTTAAAGTAGACTGTTGTTTACTGATAAGGGAATGGGTGTTTACAATGTGGTTAACTTAAACTTTAGAATCCTGAAGTTGGAATTTGGGTGAGCAGAGTCTCTAAGGAAAAGATGCCAGAGAGTGCAAGCTGGAGAGATCTAGAAGCAGTCTTCACAATGTAAATGGCATAAAGGCTAACCTCCCGGAATGCTTTATATAATGTCTTTTTTCTCTGGATTGTGTTGTATGATTTAGTGTTATTTAAATAAGATAGGGTGCAGTTACCATAACTAAGGAGGTCCTGAATTAACACAACAAAAGTTACATCTTTCTAGCTACTGCCTAGAACAGCTTTCAACGTTTGGCTTCAAGAGGCCTTTATTCCCAAGACCATTTTTGTTCACATGCTGTAGCTTTTCCAAGAGTTTGAAAACAATCTATCGTTGAGGGGTTCGTAGCTTAACTTATATATATATAGAGAGAGAGAGTCCTCCCTCTACTCTTTTCCAACTCTATTGAATAAGTTACTTCACCTCTACAATCATCAGTTTATTTTTCTTCCCTTCCAAAATCTTACTGACAAGAAATAACAAAAATTGAAATAACCCTTAGCAGTGCTGGAAAGCCAGGGAGTGCAACCAGCAGATGGAGAAAGATTTATGACAAAACCTCATAGAATTAAGAAACCTCCCAACTCTGTGAAAGCAAAAGTACAGGAAAACATTCTCAGAAGTATCCCATAATAACCTCAGATTAGAGGCAGAGATCTGGAGCAGCCCCCAAAGATTTCCTTCCTGGTATTCATGCCCTTGTGTGTGGGCTGGATGTGGTGACTTGCTTCTGACCAATAGGAAATGGCAAAGGTGATGATGTCACTTCTATGGTCTGGCTAAAAGACTATGATGTACTGTTAATAGACGATTGCATTCTCTGGTTGCACTGCCTCCTATGAGAGACCGTGAAGCAGAGAATTCAGCCAAGCTGCGCCCTAATTTCTTACTGCAGAAACTGAATTCGTATTGTTTGGAACTGCTAGGTTCGGGGGTCATACTTGTTATGCAGCAATAGAAAACTAATAAAATGGGTGGATATATACCATCTTAACAAAATTGGAATGAGTAGGTTAATGTCAAAGATTTCAAAGCAAAGAATATTATCGAAGATAAAGATGGTCGTTTAATAATGACAAAGGTGCCCATTTATCAGAGGATCCCTGTTAGAGCTGCAAGAAGAAATAGGAAACGGATTTCCTCCGTTAAAGTCCATGATTTCAATACCCATCTCTCAAAATTTGACAGAACATGAAAACCAAAAATGAGTAAGAATTCAGAAGACTTGAACAACACTATCAACATCTTTACCTTTAATTGAAATTCATAGATCATTGTACCAAGCAACAGAATAAACATGAAATGTCTCCAAGATAGACCATGCTCTGCGCCATAAACAAGTGATTCAAATCATCCAGAGGATGTCCTCTGAGTATGGTGGAATTATAAATAAGCAACAGAGGGGCGCCTGGATGGCTCAGTCCATTAAGCCTCGACTCTTGGTTTCGGTTCAGGTCATGATCTCACCGTTGGTGAGTTCAAGCCCTGCATCAGGCCTTGTACTGACAGCGTGGGGCCTGCTTGAGATTCTCCCTCTCCCTCTCTCTCTCTGCCCCTACCTCACTCACACTCTCTCTTTCTCAAAATAAATAAACTTTTTAAAAATTTTTTAAAAAACAACAGATCTCTGAAATTCCCAAATGTTTGGAAATTAAACACATTTCTAAATAAGCTATGGGTCAGAAAATAAACTACAAGAGAAATTAGAAAATATCTTGAACTGAAAATAAGTAAAAACATAGTATCTAAAAATCTGTTGGATGTAACAAAGCTGTGCCTAGAAAGAAATTTATAGCTTTAAATATTCATTTTAGATAGGAAGAGAGAGAAATCATCTAAGCTTTCTTCCTTAAAAGCTAGGGGGGGGAAAGCAGTAAACTCAACTGAAATAGAAAAGAGGAAAATAAAGATAGTTGAAATAAATGAAATAGTAATAGAGAAAAATCTCTAGTTCTCAAAAAGATCAACAAAATACATTAGATCAAGAATAAAAAGTGCATAAATTACCAAAACCTAGTCTGGAAGAGGGGTCATCGCTGTATAACCTACAATGTTAAAAGAACTAATAAAGGAGTATTATGACCACTTTATGCCAACAAATTTGGAAAGGTTAATGAAATGGACAAATTCTTACCAGAACTGTCTCCAAAAGATATAGCAAATCCGAATTAAGAAACTGTAACTTAAAAATCTTCACACGCAGAGAAGTCTCGTCCCAGATGGTTTTACTGATGAATTCTATAAAATCCTTAAATAATACCAAATCTACACAAACTCAGAAAATACCGGAGGAAAGAACACTTTCCTACTCATTCCGTAAGAGCATTATTCTGATTCAAACCCAAATGAAGAAAATTTCAGACTAATATCTCTAGTGAACAGAGATGCAAAAATCCTTAGGAAAATATTAAAATCACCAGTATCCAAAAAGAATTGCCATGACATAATCCAGTGGTGTTTATCCCAGGAATGCAAATCTCGTTTAACAGTCAGAAATCAGTTGATGTAAACACCAGGAGTTTTCAACGTCAGTACTTCTGACCTTTTGGGCTAGATAATTCTTGGTCATGCGCTGTAGGATGTATAGCAGAATCCTCAGCCTCCATCCAGCAGGTGCCAGTAGCACCCCCTCCACTCCAGGTCGACAATCATAAATGACTCCACCCATTACCAAATGTCCCCCCGAGAGCAAAATCACCCTCTGCTGAGAATTATTGCAGTATGTCATATTAATAAAATAAAGGGGGAAAAAAACCCATCTGATCATGTGTAGACACAAAAAAGACATTTGACAAAATCCTACACCCATTCATGATAAAAACTCTCAGGAAACTAGAAATATAAGGGAACTTCCTCAACCTGATAAAGGGCACTCATCCACAGGAAGCCTGTATGTAACGTCACGCTGAACTGGATGATTTTCCTTGGATTGAAACCAAGGGAAGCATGTCTGTTCTCACCACTTCTACTCAACATTTTACTGGAGTTCTAGCAAAGCAAAAAGGTGAGAAAAATAAAGGCAAACAGATTGGAAAAACAAGAGGAAGAACAAAAATTTATTTTAAAGTAATCATTTTTGTTTGTGGATGACATGATCTTGCATGTAAAAAATACTAATAAACCTCTAAAAACCTACTAGAATAATGAATGAGTTTAAGAAGGCCACAGGATACAAGTTCGATATAAAATCAATTGTATATGTAGTAGCAATGAATTATCTGAAAAATAGAATTAAGAAAACCATTTTGTTCACAATAGTTTTAAAAAGAATAAAATAGGAATAAATTTAATAAAAATGTGAAGACCTATTCATTGAAATCTATAAAATATTGCTGAGGCAAATTAAAGAAGACCTAAATAAATTGACGGATACATCATGTTTATGGATTGGAAATCTTAATATTGTTAAGATGGTAATTCTCAAATTCATAGATTCAACCCAATTTCTATTGAAATCTTAGCAGGCTTGTTTTGTACAAATTGAGAGGTTATTTTCAAAATTTACGTGGTAATGTAAAGGACCTAGACCAGGGGTCAGCAAGCTTTTTCTATAAAAAAAAAACATGGACATATACATCAGTGAAACAGAATAGAGTCCAGAAGTACACTCACACATGTATGGTTAATTGATTTTCAGTGAAGGTGCTAGAGTCATTCAATAGCAGAAAGGATAGGATGTCTGTATGCCCAAAAGAACCCTGCCCCCAAAACAAAAAACCTTGATCCTTACTTCACACTGCGCACGAAAAATTAACTTGAAATGGATCATAGGCCTAGATATAAGCACTGAAACTATAAACTCCTGGAATAAAATACATCATTGAAAGAATGATCCATAACAGAAAAAAAAATGATAAGTTGGATTTCTTCAAAATTTAAAAACACCTTTTCAAAAGATACAACTAACTGTATAAAAAGGCAGGGAGAACGTATTTACTAAACATGTATCTGCTAAAAGACTTGTATCCTGAATGTATACTGAACTCTTAAGAATCCATTAATAAGAACTCTTGCGAGTCAATAATAAGAGGACAAGAACAAAAATCAATTCGAATGGGCAGAAAATTTGGATAGACGTTTGGATAGAGAAGTTATGCAAATGACAAATGAGTGCATGGAAAGATGTCACATCATTAGTCATGAAGGAAATGCAAAAGAAAGCCTCAATGAGGTACCTAGAATACCCACGAAAATGGCTAATATTAAAAAGACTGATAATACATATCAACCATCGCCAGGTTTGCAGAGAAACCAAAAACTTCTCACGTGGCTGGTAGAAGTGTAATATGATGTGGTGATACAGCCCGTTTGGAAAGCCGGCAATTTCTAACAGATTAAAAATGCGCATACAATACAACCCAGTAATTTTACTCCTTAGTATCTACCTAAAGAGAAATGAAAATGTATGTGCATGCAAAAACTTGTGCTTAAATATTCATGGCAGCGCTATTCATAATATCCCAATACCGAACATAATCCAAGTGCCCATCAGCTGGTGAAGAGATCAACAAAACGTGGTGAATCCATTCAACGGCATGCTAATCAGCAATGAAAAGGGAGAAACTATTGATATATGCAACGAACAAGATGAACCTCAAAAATAGTATTCCAATTGACACGAAATACTGTGTAGTTATTTATATAAATTTTCCAGAAACTGCAAAACTATCGAAGCAGAAAGCAGACCCACCCGTGCCTGAGTCCAGGCCTGGGAGTAGGGATGGACCACAAAAGGACACACGGGGTGCTGGGTTGGTTCTAAAATTTTATTGGGGTTATGGTTGCATAACTGTATGCATTTACTAAAATTCATTGATTGGGTGGGTTTTGTGGTATCAAAAGTATGACAGTAAACTTGTTTTAAAAAAGGGGAAGGGGGGGGGGAGTAACCAAAGTGTGTGCAGAGGAGGCAGCAGCCCCAGAATGGTGTACCATGATGAGAGGCCCTCATTGTGACTGCTGAGGATTGCACGGGGCTTCTCAGGAGAGAGGAGCAAGGTCACGGACTACGGAGGTGTCGTCGGAGCTGAAGGCATTTGAAATTTTCAGTTTTCCCCATGTTAAGCCCTTTCTGAGCGTGCGCCTTTCCTTCTTAATGCTTCTGTCCTGTTTGTAAAACAGAGGATGTGGATAGCCAGGATTACAAGAGCATTGTTTAAAATCTCTCCATATAGCGTAGGCATCATTCTCAAAAAAAAAAAAAAAAAAAAAAAAAAAGAGACAGAGAGAAAAGAAAAGAAAAACCACTTAATGAATGGTGTTCCTTGTTACCGACCTATTACAAAGTCTAACAAAACCACATTGTGCCAATCAAACCCATGATCTTACTTCATGGTTCCTAAGGCTAAATAATAACTTTAAATATATATATATATATATATATATATTTAATGCCTTACATTAACTCTGACTATGCAGAGCTAACATCCTAAAATGTTTTTCCAAGCACTTATGGGAATTGCATGTGTGAATCTTATTAAAGGAACTGTCAGAATGGACAGAACCCACATTTGGCCAAGCATACCGTGAAGACAGCAGGCCCAATTTGAAAACAATAAAAATCTAATTGCTGCAACAAAAGAGCTGACAATCACACGATCAAACCATGAACAGAGAAGGGGTGGGAGGGATGTGTATATTGAGAGAGGGATCCCCCTGGAACAAATGTAGACTATATGGAGAGGTATATCCCACCAAAATCTGCACACAAATTTATAGCAGCTTTATCCACAATCGACATTTGATTCCAGTTCATAAGGGGAAACAACCAAGATGACCTTCATTAGGTGAATGGATAAGTTGTTTTCTAAGAAAACACGTCTTTTTTTTTTTTTAATTACCTCCATCCTGGGAGAAGCTCCCTGTTCCTAGCACTCCCTGCCTCTCTTCTTAAGGTGCTTGCTTGGCGCACTGACAGGCAGAACTGGGGTACAGGTATTTGATGAAAGCAAAGGGACCACATATCACTGGGTCAAGAATTTAAATGCAGAAAACCCACAGATATTTATTCATTTATTGCCTCGATGCAGGACCTACTTACCAAGCAAGCGAGCGTTGTATGTGCTCAGCACCCTGAGGTTTTGCTTTTTGCCTGGGAGTGGTTTGTTGCTGTATCACACTTTCCGTGTGTGGTTCCATTATGAGCAAAGAATTTCCATTGTAACTTACAGTGGAAGTTAAAGGTGCAATCTAAGGCTCAAGAAGAATATTTTTCCTTTTTGTCTCATCTCACTGATCTCTGGGTGATGGAAGGTATGACCTTTTACTCTGCTCTAACTAACCGCCTGTATTGATCAGTCTTGTCACAAAAGGGTGGCTTGAGGAAGGTAATACATCCAGCTATGGCTCCAGTAGGTGGCGCCCTCCCCTCTCCATCAACACAACCTTTCCATTGACAACCAGGGCGGCAATCGCCTACCCTATTAATTTATCCAGCAAATGAAACAGCTGAAAGCCATGTCTTTCTGAAGTTTGGGGGTAAATTTAGGGTGTTTAGCTCTTTTATTTTGTGTAAAAAGTTGTTGTATCTTGTCTTTATTTTTATTAGATGGATTTACATTGAAGACTGCATTCTGTTTGTAACATTGCAAATATTTTCAGAACACTAAAACTGCTAACATACTTGTCTCCTTCTTAAAGTTGTTCTGTTTGACTTTACATGCAGTGTAGTGGTTAAGAGCATTAGAAACAGACCTCCAAGGCTAAAATCCCACCATTCCCAGACTAAGAATTATTCAAGAGATGCGTTTTCTTATCTATAAAATAGGGCTCATGATTAAACGGGCTGATACGAACAGAGCACTGAGCACAGTACCTGGTGTATAATAAGACAATAAATGTTAGCTATCACCTGCAAGTACTTAATATTGGTTTTCTATGTACATTTACTTTCTGTCCTTCTCATCCATCTTCAAGATCCTTGAAGAAAGGGATCACGTCTCTTCCATCAGACTGGTCTATTCCCAGGGTCTGTCTTCTCTATTCTCTCAGACACCTTGTCCAGGATTCTGTGATCAACATGGGGAGGTGGGAACACGACCTTTAGTTCTGACTAACACCTACGGAAAATTCCTCTATCTCCCAACTTCCTAGCCCTGAAGTCATGCAGCCCCCACTCTCTACAACTAAAGATCCACTCTCTGTCCCAGCATCTGATTTCATTGTTTTTAAAACTCAGATAGTTCTAGGGACAAATTGGTTGCTTTATTCAGTTGATGGGGAAGAGGAGGAGGGAGAAACCATGGAATCACAGTCAATGACAGTACCAGGAGCCCCAGCGCATACCTGCAAATGTTTCTAGCCAGTGAAAGGAGATAAACCTTTACAAAACACATCAACAATGACTTGTAGATGCTGGTCAGGGTGTGTGGGAGTGGGGGGTGGGTAATGAGTCAGGAAGTAGGCAATGAGGGACCAGGGAGAGAAAGTAAGGTTCACGGAGCGCCTACTCCGTGTCAGGAATATAGGTATCCTATCTCATTTATTTCACACATGATTGTGAGGTGGATCTAGAGTCCCAAAGCAATGCCCACTGGAGTGGCTAATTGGCTTCCTAATCTGGCTCAGGAACCAAAAAGTTGGAATCTGGATTTCTGGCTCTTGTAAAACAGAGACCACGGGAGGACAGGCTGGCACGGAACCTGAGCCCAGCTGCTCCTCCAGACCCCACAAGAGCTCTTTAGGGCGCCAGTGTCCCTCCCCCTCCCCCATGCCTGCCACCCCGGCCTCCTTCCTCTCTGTTTCTGCCTGGCTCCCATGCATATCTAAGTTGTGCATTTTACTGATTCTCCCCCTTTACTGATGAGTAATCAAAGCTCAGGGCAAACAAGTAACTTGCCCACGGTTGCCTAACTCAAAGTGAGGAAGCTAGAATTGGAGTTCTGATCTATTTCATTCCAAAGTCCTCCCTCGTCATGCTCCATCTACCTCCACAAAGGAGATTTATACAGCCTACAAATACCATTCAGAACATACGCTCATGGAGAGAAGTATTGTAAGAAAGAGTCCGGGGTTAGGAGTCGGGAGAGCTGGATTTAAGTTGTAGCTACAGCACTTGCTGCTGAGTGTCCACCTTCGGGCACCTCAGTTCAGGTCACTTCTCTGGACCTCAGATAAGCTCATCGGTAAAACGAGGAGGACCAGGCCTACTTCACAAGGTTGTTTTGAAGTTCCAAAGAGATATTTAGGAAGCCCTTGGTCCAAGGTCAACCTCAACAACTCTAAGGGATTGCTAGACCAGCAGCAAGGAGGAGGGCGGGCAAATTTGTGCCACTGCGAAGAAAGATCGCGAAGGACTGGTTCGAACCGGACCTGAGACCTTGAGCTAAGGGAGTCAAAGCAGGAAAAGACTGGCCGAGCTTGGTTGTCCCAGGTTGAAGGGTAAGATGTGTACAGTTCAAAGGCACTTGAGGAAAATCTGAGATGCTTTTCATTTGTAGGTACTTGTGATTCTAGAGAGGTTAGGTTAGATTTCTAACTGCTCAGTAACTCCTAGCGTCCTACCCGGCACCTTCCAGCGCGTACGCCCTTCCCCTGAGGCCTGCGCCCCTCGCCCGGACCGCTCCCGGCCCCGCCCCAGGCCCCGCCCTTCCCGGGTCCCGAGCCCGCCCTCCTTCTTCCCCCGGCCGGGCTCCGCGAGCAGGGCTGGGGGGCTGAGAGCCTGGCCCCCGCCTCGTCGCCGGCAGCTTCCTGGAGTAGCCGCGAGCCTGCGGACCAGCGCCGGCTGAGCCCCCGCGCGCCGAGCCACACGTGAGTCCCGGCAGGTCGCCGCCCGGGTGGTGGCCGCGCCGCGGTGGTAAGCCCCGCGGCTGTAGGGCTGTAGTGAGGGGACCGAGGAGCGCTCTTCGGCTCGTGCCGTTTGCTTTGAAACCGAAAGCGCCACAGCGGCACGAGCCCCGCAGCCACCTCCCGGCGCCCGGCGCTCGGCTCCGGGGGTCCCGGGCCTGGCCGTCCGCCGCGCTCGCGTCCGGCGAGTCCGGGACCAGCGCGGGGAGGGCGCGGGGGCGGCCGCGGGGTGGGGGGTGGGGACCGGGGGAGCCTGCAGAGTTGCTGGCGGCGGCTGCGGGCGAGGGGGTGCGGTTGGGGGTTGGGGGGGGCACAGCTCGGCTCCGCGGCTCCGAGCGCGTTTTCTTTGCAGGGGAAGGGTGTGTCGTGGGCGGAGACCCGGGGTCTCGGGCTGGGGAGCTGCTGCAGAGCGCGGCTGTGGCTGGAGGGACCAGGTTCAGGTTGGGGGGGTGATTTTCAGGCGTGCCCGGCACGCACGCCTGCAAACCCAGTCTCACCGTCCGTACCTTTCGGCGCCCCCTCCACTTCTGCAGGACTTCTCCACCGAACCCCTCTGAGATGAAACTTTAATTTTGGAATGAATGGAAACCTCCACGAACTGTTCGATTGGGCGTGCTCATTTAGAAACACAACACACAACACAGCACCCCCGCCCCTCAAGCTGAGCTCGGAGCGGTCTTGGAGGAAACCAAGGTTCAGGGAGGTGAAGTGAGTTGCTCAGGGACACCCAGAGGATTGGCGGAATCTGGGTTTTCCAGACCAGGTCGCCTCCCCCTGGCTGCCACGCTGCAGGGTTTTGGCAGTTCTGAGGATTTTCAATGAATACCGGGGCATCGCTCCTGTCGCTGACTCCACTGGGCCGCTCTGCCTCTGCCTGGCGACTTTCTCGGCCGGTTCTGCCCCGTCTGCAGAGTTTCCATATTTGGCTATTTCAGATTTACTTTCTCCGAACACAGTTATCTCGCTGTGGCTGGCATGGCTGCTCTAGGCCAGCGGCGAGGTTGGGGAAAGGCTGTCCCTGCAGCCTCACCCTCCAAAGCCCTGGGCTGTGACCCGTGGCCCTGAGGACAGGCATCTAGTAACCGATTTAATTCAGTAAATATTTATTGGGCACAGGTGCTGTGTGTGACTAGGGCCAGTGGAATATGGTTACTTCCTCCCAAGACGTTTGCGGTTTAAAAGGGCTCTGGAAGACAAAATGCAAAGAAATTGAGGTACTTCTGGGAATAGAACAGTTCTCTCAGCGTGTGAGAGAGAATTTTAGGCCGGGAAGGGCTGGGTAGGCCTCTCAAGTCCAGGGCGCCGCCGCCGCTGGCTCTGCCCTTGTCACATGGCCGATGAAAGGGAGTTAGTACAGTTGATGGTTCGGGCGAAAACTTTATTTGACCACTCCTCCCCGTGGTTCTACTCCGACTTGCGTGGTCCGATCACAGCTGCAGGCAAGGTGGGCGTGAGATGGGAGCAGAAAGTGTCTAGCCCCTGTAGAGACTTTCTTGTTTTCGTTACTGTTTTGTTTGGAACTCTGTGGAATGGGTAGAGCCTCAGATCGTGGACACAGTCAGGAGAAAGTCAGCTGTGTGAGCCAAGTTCTGGACGTCCCGCAGGAAGGGCAGTGATGGAGGAGGTGACTTTCTCAGGTCCGCTGGGTTGAGGTCGGTGGCTGTAAGGGTAGGGTGGGCAGCGTTTCTGTCTGTCACCTGAGCACTCATTGGCCACGGTTGGCAGGGCAGTGGAAAGAGTATGGAAAGGAGAGGGAGGGCCTGTCCACCGAAAGTACCAAGTGTGTAACTGGGATATTTCGGGGCGGGGGGGCGATTTGCAGAGCGAGGGAGCGGGATGCCTCTGAGTCAGGCCCGTTAGGCTAGGCATGGGAAAGGCTCGTCAGCCTTTAGACAATCAGACCTTCTGTGACTGTCTCAGCTTCACGGCAGAGGGCCCTGAAGAAAAACTAATTCCACGTTTTTAAAGCTCTTTCCTTTTTAAAGCATCTTCTCATTGCTGTTCTCATTTTGTTCTCCCTGATATCCTAGTGAGTCCGGCCAAGGCCAGCGCGGGATTATTCTCCTCATCTCCCAAATGGTGAGGGGGAAGTCTCGAGTGTAATAACCCTTTAAGTTCTACTGCTGGGCCGGGCCTGGGTCTCTTAGGTGCCCGGTGCCTCTGCTCCAGGCCGCCACCCTGGTTTCTCAGAGAACTAAATCTGCCCACCTCCTCCTCAGTCTGGACTCTGATAACTCAGGTCTGGTGTGTTCCCAACCACACGGAGCAGGTCTCCCGGACGGTCTGCTCCTGGTGGGGGCTGGAGGGGGGGAGGGCGGGGCGCATGGACAGATGCCTGCTCTGTTAGCTCTACCCTAACTCATTGAACTCAAGGCAAGACCTGTGTCTCTCCTCGTTTGGGTCCTGGAATCTGACATAGAGTAGGCCTGAACAAATGTCTGTGTCGAATTCATTCGAGATGGGTCTCCCTTGGGACTGGTGGCTGGGGAACGTGTGCTCGGCGGGGCTCTGGCCAGAGAGGCTGAGCTGACTTGCTTAGACCCTGCGAATCAGAGGAGCCCTGTGCAAGTTGAAAATCGCCTTTCTGACCTGATTAACTTCTCAGGGCCTCCCTGAGAGAAGGGAAAGGTGGGTGCTGCTCCTGCCACTTCCCCGGTTGCAAACTGGGGCTCCGAAGTGACTGGACAGATCTCACAGCATGTAGGGACCAGCCAGGACCCCAGCCCAAGTCTTCCGCCTCTAATTCTTGTATTCTTCTCCTGGTATTTTTGGCTAGTGGAAGCCAGAATTCTGGGCAGGAGGAGCATGAGGGAACCAGAAAGGCATTCATCGAAGGCCATCTGACCCCTTTGTCACTGATTGGGGGTCTTTGAGGGCTGATAGACCAAGGGAAGCAGGGGAGCAGTGGCAGATCCAGTCTCTGAAGAGCTTTTTCTGCCCAGATGGTGGCTTTTACTGGGGCTATTCTGGGGCAGGCGCCATCACCCCAGCAGAGCGAGGTGGGTGTCTGTGTGTGTGTTGGGGGTAGAGGGCACCATGTCGCAGGGCAGAAGTGGTCCTCAGGGCTGGAGGGCTCCCGCCACTGCTGAGGCCAGGGCTGGCCCCCACTGGGTTTGTCGCTTTGCCCAGAGGAAAGCTGTATTTGGAGGGTCAGACAGTAGTTGACCCGCATGGCCCCCGGCGGGCCCGGTCTTGTGAGGAAGTGGGCAAGAGGACCAGAGAGGAAATAAAAGTGAAAATACTCACCAGTCCTGACAGAAAAATTCAAAGTCCGTTGCAGCAACAGCGAGGAGTACGTTCTGCGTACTGTTACCTGGAGGCAGGTGGTGGCAGATGCTCGGATGGCGCCGTGGCCAGAGCTGGGTACCTCTGCAGGTACCTGCGGGGTCTGTGGGCCCCGAGTGTGTGAACAGGGAAGGGGGACCCGTTCACTTTCAGCAGCTGCCCATGCCTCCTTGCCGGACATTCAGAACCTCCCTGGGATTTCCCCGTGGTCTGTTTCCTCTCGGGGAAGAGGTACTCTCCTGACCCATGGGAGGGAGAGCACCGTCTCCACCTACAGCCCTGATTCAGCCCTCTTCTCCCTCTGACCGGCTCCCTCCATCGTTCCCTTACCACTGACCCTTCCTCTGCCCCACTCGCTCGGCCTCTGTTAAACAGGAACACCCTGTGCTTCTGCAGCCCCTCGTCTCTCTCTTTCACTGAGAAGCCTCTGGAAAGAGCAGCCAGCACTTGTACTTATGTCTTCCTCACTCCACGCCGTGCACCTGCCCTGCTGCTCAGATTGCCCGAAGGTTTCCGGGGCCTGATAATCCTCAGTCGCCAGCCTGCTCTGCAGCTGTTGCCCATCTCCTTGGAGGGTGCCCCACTGTCCCCTCTGCCGTTCCCTTCGTCGACCTTGAGCTTCTCATCCTCCTCCCACTCTGCAAGTGCCTGTGTGAAGCCCAGGCCGTGTCCTCAGGCTGGCCCTCTGTGCTCTGTGCTTCTCTCTCTAGAGCCCTCCTGTCCTCCCGGGGCTCAAACCAACACTCTTCAGGAAAGGCTCTGTTCCTGGCCAGTTTGATCTGTGACACACAGAGTCTTCGTCATGATGTTTCCAGAGCCAGACACGCGTCCTAAGCCGTGCCTTTCTCTGAGTTCTCCCTCACCGGCGCAGACATCACTGTTCTCCCGCAGTCACCTCTGGCCTGTCTCCGCTGGCCGGCTCTGGTCCCCCGGGGCTGCACTCTGAGTTCATGTCCATTCGACACGTCCATTTGACCTCTTTCCCGTACTACCTTGATTATGCATTCATTCACTTTCCCGCCCTTCCGTTTCCTCTCCTGCACTGCTGCAGAGGGCCCACCTAAAGGCATAGTGGAAATAGTGTGGACTTCGGAAGCTGGGTTCGAATCTGAATTTTTGACTTGCTGGTTGTAGTCGTATGGTCTGGGCAAGTTGCCCAACTTCCATGAGGCTCCATTTCCAATGGTAAATAGAGATAGTGATGTCACCCACTCGGGGTTGCTGGAAGGATTAAGTGAGCCATCATATACACAGAGCCTAGTGACTGGCAGATACTCAGTAAATAGCTGTTTTTCTTCTTCTGTGTGTTTGATAGCAATAGGGAGTTGTGGGGTCTCTGTGGAGGCGGAAAATGGGCGTGGAGCCTAAAGGCATTCACATTAAATTAAATAGACAAACAGAAGAACTGCCAAGTTCCAGGGTAGACCATCATTTAAACTAACCTGTTGCTGCCACCTTGCAATCTCTAGACCAAGCAGAGCTCAGCGGCCAGGGAGGTGAGCTGGGATGGGACTGGACATGATGGGGATAAGCTGGGACAAGCCCTCGGCAGGCAGAAGGCAGAGAGGAGGGCGGGCGGCATCAGATAATGGAGGCCCAGGCCCAGGGAGAGGGTTTCAGGGGCAGGATTCCAGCCTTTAGAACAACGTGTGGGCAGAGCAGCCGCCACCTTGGAGGGATAGTAGTGCTGGTAGGGAGGTAACACAGGGGCCCGGAAGAAGAAATAAAATGGATTTGGGAAGCAAAATATAGGCACTGGCTTGATCACCAGGAACAGAGAAGTTCTTTAGTGGGATCCAACTATGCAAGCAGAGCAAAAGGTGGAGCGAGGTTGACTGGGTGCAGAACTGCCAGCCAGAGCCCTCTCCACGCTCCCTCACTGAGGAAGGTGGCTTGGAACAGCCAGGCTGTGTTCTGAGCCTTCCATTTGCATTTGTAGAGGGGCCCTTGAGGCGGGAGGATGGAGGCAAAGTGGGTGGAGTGAAGCTAAACAGTCATGAAAATCCCTCTTCTGTCTTCATGACATTAAGATTCTGAGGAAGAGGCTGGGCAGATACCTACGCTACAACCTAGGAAAATTTATCATGCTTCCCTGGGTTAAAGGCAAGTAATTTAACATAAAGTGAAGGCTTAAATGCTAAGTAGTTGCGGAATAAAAGAAGAGACTCACCAGCTGGGTGGGGTTATTCCAGGAAGCCCGCCTGAGGACTGAGGAGAAGTGGACCAGAGGGATGGGAGGGGATATTAGACTATGGGCAAAGGCATTTCAAAGGGGTAAAGGAAGGAGTAAATAGTTGCCCTTAATGGATGGGAAGTAGATTGTTCCGGAGCAGATTGATTCCCTCATATTGAAATGGTTTATTTGAAAAGCCAATCATTTGGTCGTTGCTTCAAGTGCTCAGCTGGTACTTCTGGCAGACCTTTCTGAGAAATGTCTGATGCCATGGTTATTAGCTGTGGACAGGCAGACGCGACCTTCTTTCAATCCTTTCTTGGCACTGATTCCATATGTGTGACCTCACGTGGTTCACTTCATTGATGCTGGATCATCGGAACGAATGTGACTTCTCTAGCGTCATTTCTTCCACCTTGCAACCGTAATGCTTGATCCTCTCAGCGCCAACCCTGCTTAGGCCATGCGAGACAGCCGTAGGGCCTTTTACACCCGACTGGCCTGCTCCTAACTTTCTTCACATCCTTTCTTCTGCCTAGAATGCCTTCTGTTTTAATCTACTAATTCATGCCCCTCCCCCTTTTGAAAGAAAACTCACATTCGTCTCTTGTTAGGAAAGCTTCCCCAAGACCATACCAGGTTCGATGATTTTCTCTGAGGGCTCACAGGATTCAGCGTGTAGTCCTACAGATATGATTCATTACAGTGAAAGGATCCAAAGCAAAATTGGCAGAGGGAAAAGGCACATGGCGCGAAGTCCAGACGAAGCCAGGCGCAAGCTCCGAGGTCCTCTCCGCCATCGATGTCACATAGGTTCACGTCATTCCTCCAGCACTGAGTAGTGACGTGTGAAATATTCTACTAGAGAAGCTCATTAGAGACTCGGTGGTTTCTTTTGAGGACTGGCCCAGGGTTTCTATTGAGGACTGGTCATGCAGGCACCCTCGGCCTAACATACCAAAATTCCAGACTTCCAGAAGAAAAACAGGTGCTTAGCAACAACAGTCTGCGGACAGCGAGCCCCCCTAATCAGTTAGGAGAACTGGCCTCAAATCCAGCTTCTTAAGATGTTAACTAAGGGCCATCCTTGGAAGCAGAACTTCCTAAGGATGGCAGTTGCAGGCCTGCTATGTTACCTCTTTTCTACACAGCTTGCCTGCAGAATTCCACCTGATAGCGCCTAGCTATGGTTATGCTGAAGAGAAAATCACTCTAGATGGGAGCCAGGAGACCTAGGATCCAGCCCAGCATGGCCACCTATTGCCGGGTGACCTTTGAAGCCCTCACTCCATTTTCTTCCCTCCTGTGGAAGAGGGGAATAGTAATTCTTCTTCGTAGACCTCAAGGGTGAGGTCTGTGCCCTTGATGGTGGGTCATTCCATCTATCCCTGTTGGCTGAGCACCTACTGTGTGTCAGGCGCTGAGTGAGCACTGTGGGAGTACAGAGGGAAGTGTGGAATAGTGGCTTTGCCAGGAGACCAGCCTGATATCAAGTCGGCACTTAACAGCTGTGTTACTTTGAACGCATTATATAATCCTAATTGGTAGAAAGTGAACAGGCAAATAAAACCGGTGCCCACTCCTCAATGGGTTGCCGTGCAGAGTGGAACAACCCATGTAAAGCTTCTAGCTGCAGTATCTGACACATTGTAGGCACTCAAAATGGCAGCTGTTAATTCCCTCAGATACTTGAGCGCCTGCTCTGTGCCAGCAACATGAAAAAGACATGGCCCCAGCCCTGCTTTCTGTTTGCTGGTGCAGGTTAATAGCGAATAGGTAATTACATACAAAAATGAATCGCAATCACAGTAAGTGTGTGACAGAGACGTACAGCATGATAAACAGCCTGGGATTTGGACGAGGCACCTAACCTGGCTGAGGAGGCACGTGAAAGCCTGGCTGGATACGTGATGCTTAAGCTGGGCCTCTGAGTTTTCCTCAGAAAGAGGTTAGGGGAGGGGGAGGACAGGATGTTTCCAGTGGAGACAGCAGCTTGAGCAAAGGGAGAGCAGCCTTAGGGGTGAAGGCTGTAAGGAGGGTGGGTTTGCCACTTGTATGAAGAATGGCAAACAGGGGCGCCCGGGTGGCTCAGTTGGTTAAGCATCTGACTCTTGATTTCGGCTCAGGTCATGATTTCACATTCCATGAGTTTGAGCCCTGGGTGGGGCTCTGTGCTGACTGTGCAGAGCCTGCTTGGGATCCTCTGTCTGCCTCTCTCTCTGCCCCTCCCCTGCTTTCTCTCTCTCTAAGTAAATAAAAGCTTAAAAAAAAAAAAAAAAAAAAAAGAATGGCAAAAAGACCAGGGAGAATGGAGAATAAGAGGTAGGGAAGGAGGGGGGGAGGCTCCCAGATGACCCTAGAGATTGGGCAGGACCTTTGCAGCATGAGGTAGGGCTTTGGAACGGTAAGAGGAATGGAAGGCTGTGAAAAGATTGTGTGAGTGATACACCTTGGTGTTTTCAGAAGCTCAGTCAGGCTTCCATTTCAGTGGAAAATGTTCTGGGGGAGCGAGTGGGTAAGGGAGACCCGTTGTAGGAGGCTGTGCTGTGACCCAAGTGAGAGGGGTGGTGGCTTGAATCAGGGTGTTTGTCATGGGGGTGGAGAGAAGAGGCAGAGTGTACCTGTCAGGTAAACTCAGGGGGCCTCTGTGACTGATGGGATGTGGGGGAGGAGAGATAAGGCATTGCCCGGATGATGCCAGTTGTCCGGCAACAGCAGGAAGATAAAAGCGTTGGGTCTTTACCAAGAGGTAGCTCTGGGGAGAGCAACTGAGGAGAGGGGAAATCCGTTCCGTTTGGAATGCGTTGGCTTTGGAGTGCCTGCAAGACAATCTGAAGGAGGCACTCGTAGGCAGCCTTTATGTGGGTCTAGATGCAGAGGAGATCTGCGCTGGAGAGAGAGAGAGAGAGTTGGAAGATGTTGGTTCCCACATTGTCTCTGTTCTTGGACAGTGTGCTTCCGGGGAAGCTGAAGGGAGAGTGTGTGTTGGAGGGAGGGCAGGGGGGTGGGTGGCAACAATGTCAGACTGAGGAGCCAGGTAAGATGGAGACCGAAAATGGACCGTTTGGTGAGCCAGCAGTCACCGATTTGGGCAACTTGGTGGGGGTGTGAGCCGGGCCCAAGCCGGATGAGGATTGGACTGGAAAGAGGCCAGTGGAGACAGTCCCTCCGCAGTGTGAGGGTGAGGGCGAGTGAAGAAGTTTGGCTGTGAGAGGTAGGAGAGCTCAAACTTTCGAGAAATACAAGAGTGAGGATTTTTAGTGTTGCCTTGATCTCTAGAGAGACCATGGTTGTGTGAGAGTGATAGAAGGAGCCAGCTGAAAGAGAGAGGTTGACGATGAAGGAGGTGGGGCGGGTGAGAGTGGACGTGAACCTCCCTGAGGAGGCAGGAGTCCAGGACAGGTGGAGAAGTTGGCTTCATTCAGAGGTCACCTCTAACACTCCGTGAGAGGGAGAAGGCAGAGCAGGGGCCCCTGTGCTGGGAGACACGTAGCAGGAAGTGGAGGTCTTTCTGGTCTGAAGACTTCTATTTTTTTCTGTGCAATAGGAAGTGAAGTTTCTGGGTGAGGCCTGGGGGGCGTGGTCACGGTTTGCGGAGAAGAGAAAGGTTTGAAATAGATACTGAAAACAAGAGAGTGAGCTGAAAAGGAAAACCTGGCCTCAAACTCTGTTACCTGTTGACGTGGTGAAGCCTCCAGAAAAGGCAAATGTAATTTCAGCTTCTAGCACCTTGGGAGGCACCTGGGTGAGGGCCCCATACATGTTCCTTGAGTTGAATTGTTGGCCCGTCTACCTTTAAAAATCCTCCTCCACATTTGCCCCTCCTTCCCAGGTACCTGGCTCCCCTTGTGACATCTCGCCAGGGGCTGGTTCACGTTAGGAGGACTGAGGCACATGGCTCAAACTCAGCTCTTCCAGCCCCGTATGGCTAGACCCTCCCCTTCTGACACCGACTAACCCCCCCACCCCCGTCAGCCATCTTTTTTTTTAATTTAAAAAAAAAATTTATTTATTTTGAGAGAGACAGAGGCAGTGTGAGTAGGGGAGGGGCAGAGAGAGATGGAGAGAGAGAGAATCCCAAGCAAGCTCCGCACTGCCAGCACAGAGCCCGCTGTCGAGCTCGAACCCATGAACTGGGAGATCATGACCTGAACCGAAACCGAGAGTCGGACGTTTAACCGACCGAGCCACCCAGATGCCCCTCAAGTCAGCCATCCTTTGCCAGCTTTGCCCTGTCTAGCTGTAACTGGTGGCATTTCAGGACTAACAAACAGTCAAGATGAGAAGTTTTAGGTACTGGGAAGCAGGACAGGTAGGAGAGAAGCTTTCCTGCTTTCTGCAGAATGCCGTAAGGCAGCAGTTTCAGTCTTCCTGTGAGTATTTGTGGTATGCCTGTTACGTGCGCCCTTCTAGGTATCAGCCCCTCAGTAAACAAAGGAAACACCTCTGCCTCCTGGAGCTTGCATCCTGGCTGGGGAAGAAGTAAACCTCAACACGCCTGATGCTTTGGAGAAGAAGGCATCAGGCGATGGGGCATACGGTCGGGGATACTTGTGTTTCCAAGTAGGGCGGTCGGTGAAGACCTCACTTGAGGGAGCGTTTGCGCAGATACCTGGAGTCCAGGAAAGAGCCATTCAGGTGTCAGGGGGACAGATAGCAAGTAAAGGCTCTAGCACCAGTCAAGAAAAAGTGAGGCCATGCGGCTAGTGTGTGAACAAGTGGAGAGTGCTGGAAAATGAGGACAGGCCAGGTCACGTGGACTCAAAGGACACCGGCTTTAACCCCGAGTGACATGGGGGCCATTGGAGCAGAGGCGTGGCATGTCTGACTTCTGTTTTTAAAAGGATGGCTCTAGCTGCTGGGGTGTGACTGGGCTGTACAGGGAAGGACAGAGGCAGGAGGCCAGCTAAGAGATTAATGCTGTTCCCCACAGGGAGCTGACCCTGGCCTAGACCAGGACGGTTGTGCTGAAAGTAGGCAGCAGCAGTTTGGTATGTTTGGAAGAAGAGCTGGGAGGATTCGTGTTGTGGGGTGCAGAGTAAGAAGAGCCAACTGCGAGTGACTCCAAAGTTTTGGTCCAAGCACTAGGGTGACTGCGACAGCATTTTACTGAGGTGGAGGAAGGCCGTGGGAGGAGCAGGTTGAGTGGGGTGCCTGGTGAACCAACATGGAGGTGTGGACTAGGCACTTGGAATGAGGAGAGGTCCGGATTGCAGGTAGAAATCGGGGCACCGTCAGCCCTGGATGGCATCTAAGGAAGGAGCCAAGATGAGCTCGCCGGAGAGTGGGCATAGATAGAAGAGAGAAGAGGTCCAGCACCAGCCTGGGCCCTCTGAGAGAGCTGGGGACAGGAGGGGTAGCCCGTGGGGAGGAGGAGGAGCGGTCTGGAGGCTGGCCCAGTGCTCTAGCTCTGTGCATCTCACACGGTAACTGGCTACAGAATCTGGCTACTACTGAGAGATCCTGGTTCTGAAATACATTAATTAGGGTAGGCTAAAAGATCGTAACAAGCCGGCCTCCAAAACAGAGGTCTGTTTCTCTGGGGTAAAGTATCCAGCATCTCTATCACCCTCCAGGGCACACTCTCAGAGCACAGTGTTGGTGTACTTTGTATCTAGGCATGGACCCCATCTAGGCTGAAAACTCTTGGGGACAGGGACTGTCTGGTAAGTGAGAGTCGACCCCCACTCCCCCCCTCCCGCAGTAGAATGAGGCACAGGCCTGTGCACACAACAGGCACTGAATAAGTGCTGACTAGGAGTGAAGGATGGACGTGCGTGGGTATTTAGTGCTTATTTTTGTGTCGGGCCCTGTGTGCTATTAATTTACATGGATTAACATCTTCAACCTTAACTCCAAGCCTTAGAGGCAGCTGCTATTGTCCCATTTTCTAGATGAGGAAAAGAGGGTGCAGGTAAGTGAATGGCGGAAGGAATTGAACCCAGCAGTGTGGTCCAGAGCTGGTCTCTAGGCTGTCCTGCCCCTCATCGGGACCTCCGTCTTGGCGTTGGTTGGGCTGTAGTGCATTTGCCTCTAGCTGCGACACGGGGCCGAGAGCCCTGGACGTGGTGTCGGGAAGCCTGGATTCCCATTCCTGCACCACCGTGTGCCCGCTCTGCGATGTGGGGCAATTCGACTGGCGGCTCAGGGCCTCACCTACTTCGTCAGAAATGTGATCATATTGCCACAGGGTTAGTGTGAGGACTGGGGATGATGTTGTATGTAAAAATAGAAACTGCCAAGTACCATTGTGTGTAAGCGGGGTTATTATTATCCTTATCTTGAAAAAATCAAACTGTGGAAACCCTAAGATCACCCAAAAAAAGTTGCCAGAGGGGTATAGACGCAGGAAACCCAACACGCCTTCTTCAACCAATATAGTTCCTCTGTACACTTTTTTTAATTTTAATTTTATTTTTATTTTAGAGAGAGAGTACAAGCGGGGGAGTGGGGCAGTGGGAGAGAGGGAGAGAATCTTAAAGCAGAGCCCATCGCGGGGCTCTATCCCACGACCCTGGGATATCATGACCCAAGCCGAAATTAAGAGTTGGACGCTTAACCAACTGAGCCACCCAGGCGCCCCTGTTCACTTTTTTATTTACTGATGTTTCTGCATGAGATTTGGTTTGATGAGTTTCACTGTTTTTAAAAAGTTGTGACACCCTTGGCTAACCCATCTCGTAAGCCCTTTCACAGTTGACTGGCTCAGTTTTGGGGGAGGAAAGCCATGCTTTCAAATTCTTTCCTCTTTCCCTTGAGTCCCCTCCCTGAGCTCCTTTCCTTCTGTCCGTCTTCTGCTGTCCTGGTCTCAAGAACCTGACGTCCAGTGTTGTACGGGGGGCCACAGCATTCTGTGAGCAGGCCTCTAGGATGCCCACGCCTGTGTGGGCGGGGCGTCTGGGGTGCACCTGGAGCAGCGGAACTCAGGAGGGGTCTCCCCTCCAGCTGGGCTGAGAGGGCCATCTCTGGTGCCATCTGCTTCTTCCCCAGGCCCGGGTGAGAGCTGGCCTCCCCGCCGATCAGGAGGGGACTGGTCTTCCTGCCTCTCACAGAACATCAGCGCGTGTCCCGGCCACAGCCTCGCCCGACTCTGAGGCGGTGGGCAGTGTGTCACACGTCTGCGGTCAGCTTTGGGGATGTGAACCTGGCACAGAGGCAGTTGTGCGTGAGCGTGTGTGGGAGATGAGGCATGGCTCAAATGGTGGCCTTTGGCAGCTAAAAGTCGCTAAAAGGTCAAGCCAAGGCGGCTTGGCATGTCTGTTCTATAGCCCGTTTAGGGCGGTCGCAGGGCTCTCCCCTTTCCTCAGGGCACCCTTGGGCTAAGAAGGGTGGGGCCAGGCAAAGGCTTCTAAACTCCCAGCGGGATCTAAACCATTGTCCGTTGGCCATGTATCCAAACTGTCACGTGGCTCTGCTTGCCTGGCCACTGGAATCTCGGTCTCCCTGTCTGTATGAAAAAATAGAATGGTCGGGAAGGGAGAGGGCAAGAGAGCGGTGAGGTTGAGCTGACACCCCAGGATGTGATGCAGTAGGGGTCCCCTCCCACATTTGGAAATAAGTCCAGTTGGGATGAGGAGGCCTTTCCCATGAGGAGAGGTGGGAGCTGGGCAAGCATGAGGGACAGAGGCTGATCCAGTCTCAGGGGAGTCCCTCGTGGAGCCCTGCAGAAGTGTGGTCATGGGGGTGGTCAGGGCCAAGGGATGAGGGGGTTTCAAGGAGGAAGTACCAAATGCCACATAAAGGGCAGGAGGGCGATGATTTAGGATGGACTAATCAGCAGGTCTGATTGTGTGATTACAGTTTAGGTCATGGAACTAACATAATGTGCTTTTCCAAACTACCTACCCACTCCCCCGCCCCCCGCCTAACACTCAGATGATTTGGGGCCCCTAGCTTGTTCAAGGGCAGGGTACAGATGAACTGGGAGAGCAGGCAAGGCTGCAGGGACGTGCCCGTGGGACCCTAGGAGGGACACAGGTCTGCAGGCACTGCTGGAACCGGGAACGGAAGGGAGGGGAGGGGGCTAAGTGGCAGGTGCTGCTTGGCGAGGGCAGGGGCAGGGGGAATCTGGGCCCACCGTGCTGCAATTCTGCTCCCCCACCAGTGCCTTCGTGCAGTAGGGTCTCAGCAAGGGAGTGATTTACACAAAGCGATTGAATGAATGAACGTTTCGTGGGAGATAGTCCAGTGTAAGCATGAATTCAGAATAACGCATTGGGTGAAGTGAGGAGGAAAATGTGTTTGGAGGAGGAAATGGAGAAATGAGAAAAATGACAACAGAAAGGCAGCTCTGGGTGGAGAGGAAGCAGTTAGCTTAGTGAAGGGTCCCCGATGTGGGGGAGCAGCACCCTGTGTTGGAGAGGAGGTGGTATCTGGAGAAATCAGGAAATGGGTACAACTTATGCTTTTAAGTGAAGAGGAGTCATCTAGGTGCTGTGCCCACCTGCAAGGGTATAGTTGTGATTCGAGCCTTAAGATGGGAGTGCTGACTGTAGGTGAGGGGACAGGGCGGGTGCGTGTGGGTGGATGAGCTGTCAGGACTCAACTCTGTGATCAGAACTGTCATTTACCACTATCCCTTCTGTGCCCGGACAAGGGGGCCGGGGTGGGGTAGGAATATAGGGAGACAGCAGAAGCCAAGGGCATTCACAGGAAACCAGCGAGTGAGGGAACACACACAGCAAGAAAAAACGCGGGAAGGAAATGGAACCGTTTAGGCAAGTTTCAAGGGGGGGCCGGGGAGAGACGTTGATGAGTGGTTAAGGTCATTGTCTCCCATGTGCAGGGGTGTCTTCGGAAAAGGGATGAGGTTCTCTCCCTCTGGTCCCAAACAACTCCTGACGTCCCTCCTTTCGCCCTCATTCTTCCCCAGCCTCCAGTCCTCCCAGCCTCCAAGCTTCATACGCAGTCACTTACTTGCTCCATTTCCCTGCCACCACCATAGTTCGGTTCTGTGTCATCTCTCCCTCATCTCTCCCTGACGGCCAAAGTGTCTCCGCATAGAGATCAGCCTCCCGACCGCTCTCCCCCTGCCCCCGGCCTCGCAGTCCATTCTCCGTGCAGCACGCGCAGTGGTCTCTTTAGGCTCCAAAGCCGACACTGCCTTTGGCTCCTTAAAGCGCTCATGCTGCCCTCCATTGCTCTCTTAGCACATACCCGACTCCTTCCCGTGGGCCACCAGGCCCGTGTGATCTGCCTCCTGCCCTGTCTCCTGCTGCTCTTCCTCTTGTCCCTGACATTAGGCGACACTGACCTCTCTGTTTTTTGAACGTGGCGAGGCCTTTCCCGGAACTGATTGTTACGCTTGCTGTCCCCTCTGCCTGCAGTGTCCTTCCTGTGACTCCTCGCGTTTGCTCCTTCTAGTCCTTCCCTTGCTGATCAAGTGTCCCCTCCTCCATGAACCCTTCCTGTTGACAGCAGCTGCTCCTGTTTCTCTCTCTCAACATCCTGTTTATTTTCTTCAAAGGACTTACCACAGTTTGTTATTCCCTTGTCTCCTCCATTAGGTTGTAAGCCCCACCGGAGCAGGCTTGGACCCTCTCTGTCTTGTTCCTCCCCAGTCCCCAGAGCCTGGTACAGTGCCCCGCATGGCAGGCGGTCAGGTCATTCTCAGGGTGGGGGACCTTGATGGAGGGACTCTGGGGCAAATGCTTAATAATAATAATGGCCCTCACAGCACTTCCTGTGTCCACCATTATAAACTCTTCATGCAGAGGGGGGTCAGCAAACTTTTCTGTAAAGAACCAGATAGTAAATATTTAGGCTTTGGGCCATGTAGTCTGTGGTACAACTGCTCAATTCCACTGTGGTAGCAAAAAAAAACCAAAAACCAAAAACAAAAAACAAAACAAAACAAAACAAAAAAACTAGCCATAGACAATATGTAAACAAATTAACATTGCTGTGTTCTGATAAAACTTTATTGACAAAAACAAGTGGTGGGCTGGCCGATCCTTAATGTATAGTATTAACTTATTTAATCTTCAAAGATTCTACAAGGTAATTACAATTATCATTATCACTGTTTTATAGATGAGGAAACAGAAGTGTAAAGACTAAGTTGTTGTGTCCAAATTCTGGATCCCAAGAAGACCACCAGGGAGGCGGGACTGATGCAAACGCAAAGGGTCTTTATTCGAAGCTCGAGCTTGGGCTCTTGCACCTCCTGACGCAGCGGTGCAGTGGCAAGAGCCCTGAGCCAGGTTTACACAGGCTTTTTATCAGGGTTCGAGTACACTTTTTGGGCGAGGATGGGGATCCTCCTTGAATTGATTGATTGGCATTCTCGTGGGCTGGTTTCTGATTGAGTATTTCATATTTGGCGGGCACGGGCTAGCTATGTATTGGCTTAGCTTGGGGGTCCGGAGCAGATTCAAATGGTCAGCGTGTGTGGGCTGGACACTGATTAGTTTTGCTTGGGGCTATTCTAGGAATCTGACCTCCTGTGGTTTCCCTGGAACTCAAGGTGGAGGCAGGGTCTGCTAATCAGGGCCCAGACCCACCCGGGGTGGTGACAGGGTCTGCTAATCTGGGTCCGGCCTCTTGGCTACTCTGTTCACTGGACCGGGGCAGAGTCCAGAGTGACTTGTTTTCCTGGAACTCGGGGCCCAGAACTACTCTAAGATGGAACTTAAACCGAAATGGAGTGGCCTTAGCCCTAACAGCACTATACTTTCACAATATGGCAATTCCCCAACACAGCAAACAGGGTTCACAGCAATCACAGCAAACGGGTCAGGAGTCTAGTGCATTCCTAAGTCTCTAAATCTAATACCTAACAAGATTTAGCACACAGCAACTTAGTCTAATACATAGCAAACTAAACAGGCCTCACAGCACCCCAAGAAAAGTTTCACAATGTTCACAGCAAACAGCAATCAAAACAGAATTCTCAGCAATTATAACCCTTAACAAGGTTCCCAGTAAACAGAAGTCTGGGGCACACTCTCTCTAGCACAGTACCCCTCTATGGTTAGCAGAAGAGAGAACTGGCTTCAAACTAATGCAGGGCTGTCACTTGGGACAGGAAACTTAAAAACGCTCTCTTCAAAGTAACTTGCCTGAGGTCATGCAGCTATTCAGGGGATGGACTCAGGATTTGTGCCCAGGCAGGTCGACTCCAGAGTCCATGGTGGTAGCCAGCATACCCCACTGCCTCTTGGCAGACTTTGGAGAAGCAGAGAGGAACCCCAGGTCCTCCTTATCCCCTCAAGTCCTCCACGGTTTTCCGGCCATAGGACCTCTCCAGGTTTCCTCATTCAACGAATTGGGGATGCTAATGATGTATGTACCTCACGGGGTTGCAGTCAGGATTAAAACAAGACTGTGCGAGTAAACTAGCTGGCTCTGAACCTAGACATAGCCTCACTGAGTGTAGTCCTGACCCAGATCCAATTCCAGCCCTTCCGTCCCACTCACATGTTTGCATATTGTCCCCTTGCCCTCTGTCTGCCTCATTCAGATTTGCCCTAGGTTGTCTTCGTGGCCCTCCTTCTAACGGCCCTTTTCCAATAAGGCCGCACATTAATCTTAGGTGTCCCTTATTTAGCCAACGCTGAGTGCTGTGTGCCGGGCATAGGGCTGGCCCAGAGGATCCGGGGATGCATGAAGACAGCTCTCCCCGAGGAGCTTGCCCAGGAGCTGACCCCAGACAGCAGGGAGGACTTTGAAAGAGTTGGAGCTGAGACTGGGGGCAGAGAGACGGAGTCAAAGCTTCCTAAAGAGGAAGCTTTCATGTGGGAAGATCATAGCGTTTTCTCTATTTTTTTTTTTCTCTTGGTCTAAGTTTCTGAGAGCAAATCTAAAAGGTCTGCTCCAGGATCACTTGGAGCCAGGTGGGCTCCGGATGGTTCTGAGGCTTCCCCGTGAGTGAGACTGATGTTCTGAAAGCGGCTCCCGTGGGGCACATTCAGGCGGGTGCCCCAGGAGGGGCGCGGAGATGCCCTTCAGCCCTTGAACCCTCTTCTCTTCACCAATGGTGCTTGCTGCACTCCCAGGAAAACGAGGAACCAGGGCTTTCCTGACAACTTGGAGAGAAGTCACACTTCTCTAAGCAGGAATTAAAATCTTACCCACGTCATTCATCCCGTGTCCAAGAAAACCCTCTTCTGGGAAAGTATAAGGAAAAGAAAAGAAAAAGAAAATACACTACATGCTGCTTCGGCTTCTGCAACACCAAAGCCAGCCGTCCCGTGGATCGGGGGTGGGTTTGGTGAGCTGTTGTCGCAAATTGTCTGGCTGTTGTGGTGTCACCTGGTCTCTGCATGGTCTCCCTCCCACGTTACGCCTGATGGAAAATGGCCTCCTTACTTCCGTATTTCTCCAAGGCCCTTCCTCTTTGTCTAGTGTACATAGTGAAAGGTTAATGAAAATAAAACCAGTTTCTCCCAGAGGTCACAGTACAGTTGTACTGTTGTTGTGTTAAGCTATGGAAACAGTGGAGAGGAAGAGAAGACCAGGGGTTGGAGCCAAAGCCAAGCAGTTGTCTTGAGAGGTTTCGTCTTCCAAGGAGAGATCTTTCTGAGCCATTGAAATGCAGGCTTCGGTGACCACTTTACATGTCTCTCACTTCTCCCTCGTGCAATGAGGATAACATACTGATAAAATGCCTTTATTCTTCTTCCTCTTCTACTCCCGCCACTGCCGCCACCTCCTCCACCTCCTTCTCCTCCCCCTCTTCCTCCTCTTCTGCCCTTTTTCTCCTTCTCCTTCTCCTTCTCCTTCTTCTTCCTCTTCTTTCACTTTCCTGGTAATAGCTGTTCTTCTTGGAAGAGCAGAATCTTAGAATTCGAAGGCCTGGTGACTGAGAGAGGGAACTGCCTATCCTTCTAAGAGGTGGGCCCCGGGCTGTCTGAGCCAGGGCACAGATTCCAGAGTCTCCTTGGGCCACTGCATCTTGGGATTTGACATTTTAACTTTTCCTCCTTGGTAACCACATCTCTTCTTTTATTTTAGCCCAGGACCCTTTGTTGGCTCTCAGGTGGGTTTGGGGAATAACATCCTTGCACCCGCCCCCTGTTGCTGAATGTGAGCATCCATCAGGGAGCTGGCTCCTTCTGCTTCTGGTGAAGCCTGAACAGAGCTGAGAAATGGGCAGTTTGGCTTCTAGCAGCCCATCCTATGCTTGGTAGGTTTCACTGGCCAGTGCAGTGTTACCCTTCCATTGCCAACAGCTCAAGGACCATCCTGAGGCTCCTGTCCAGCCTTTGTGCCCCCACCTTGTCACCTGGCCCTGTAAGTCCCACTTGTGAGAGAAACCAGCCTCTCTTGACTCTGAAGCTCTCAGGACCCTCCCTTACGGAGCCTTGGGGAAGGCCGTAGGCTTCTCCCATAGTCCTCAAACCCTTCCTAGGCACCGCTATACAGTTACCAACAGCTCCTGGATACCACAAAGGAAATGCGACCATTCCTAGGAATCACATCATTTATTCTGGAAGAGATGTTAGATGTCATCTCATCTGACTCCCCTCTACTTCCTTAAGACTCTCCCTAAGGGACCCCAACCTGGATGTGTCCCCTAGCCACATCCTTGCTTCTTTGCTTCTCTCCTTCACCCTCTCCCCTTGGTGTCATCGGATGAACCCAGGAGTCATCCTCCACTGTCCTCTCCTTCGGCCCTTCCGCGGAACCCTTTTCTCACCCATTTCTCTGCATTGTATCTCAGAAATGCCTCAAAACATGGCTTCTCTTTGCCCCTGCCTTGGATCAGGCCGTTGTCATTCTCCTTCATCTGTTATATCGGCCTCTTCCCCTGAACTCCCTGTGTGGGCCTGTCCTGTATGTTTAGCTTCCCTAAAAAGATCAAAACCTCGGGGTAAAATTTGGAATTCCTGACTGGAATTCATTAAGGGCTCCTCACGCCATGCTCCTCCTCTCTCTCCCTCTCTCTCCACACTTACATCTCACAGCGACCTTTTTAGGGGTTTCTGACAGGAATTTAGTTACAAAGGAATTGGCTTACACAGATAAGCTAGAAAGCTGAACAGGAGACTCAGGGTGAGGCAACTTGGACATGAGTCATGGCGGGAGGCTGCCCACCCCCTCTGGAGCGTAGGAGCAGGAGACCACCCTCAGACTGCCTGATGGGAGCCAGTCCCAGAGAGAGGGCCATCTGGTGGTGATGAAAGCCATGGAGGAGACCTAGTCACGGTTGAGGTGCTGCCCAACACCAAGAGATGGGAGAGAAATACTCTGGCTGCTCCCTCCACATTTCAGTCTCTCGACAGTGTCTCTTATTGTCTGAACCTAGCCAGAAGCCAGGGAGCCCAGGAAACACTGTGGGGACCAACCCTCACCCCACCTGGTGATGCAGATTAGGGCAGGAGAGCAGAGAGTGGGCCTGAGAACCGACAGGCAAATAACTGGTATGTTCCCTTAATTCCACTTCAGCTACGTTAATTATTAACCGTTCCAGAACTTTTATCATATCCTCTGAGAAATTCTTTTACCTCCTTCTTCTAGAAAATATCTCCCCCTTCTTCTTCAAGACCAGCTGAGATGTTTTCTTCTCTGTGAAATCAGCACAGACACCTCCGAAAGCATTAGCTACCCCTCACCTGGGCTCAAACGGTTCTTTTGTGGAACTTGCCGTGAAGACGTTATAATGCCTCATTCTTGTGCCTGATTGCCTCTGCTTGACTTGGAGACCCTCCGTGGCAGATGTGGTGTCACAGATCTCTGCACCCTTGGGACCCAAACCAGGACATGTGCACGCCGAGTCCGTGCAGGGATGTATAAACGAGGTTGCTATGGGTGGCATCTCGCTCAAGGTTGCATAGCTGGTATGTGGCAGCGCAGGGTTGGAGCCCAGGTCTCTGGGCCTGTGCCATTTTCACTCTGGAATTTCATCCGTAGTAACTAGTAACTTCCGAGAATCCAATCTTGAAAACTGTAGAGGCATCGTTCCTGGGCTTATATCTTACAAAGTATAAAATGATTTATGGAAACATTCCTGAGTTTTCTGAACTTCCGTTAATCTAAACAAGATATCTGGGGTCCTGTGGAAGTAGTGTGGACAGACAGACAAGGACCTACTTTTCGTTTTTAAACCTGAGACTGAATTCTGCTAGATGCATGTCCTGTCTATTGTAACTAAAACCTAAACTCCTGTTGCTTCAGAATGTTAGACTGTACATTATGTGTTCCCCAAAAATGAATCAGAAGAAATTTGTAAGTAAAGAACTTAAATCCTGACGTCTACAGCTTTCCTTCGAATACCTAGAAACTTCTCGAGGAAAAGATGCAGTAATTTATGAAGCTAAAAAATGACATTTATCAGAAACTCAGTAGGAGTCCTTAGGGAACATATTGTGTGTGCTTTTCTGTTGTCTTTTTAGGTTTGAGTCAATAGCTTTTCAGCAGGAGGCCCACACTGTGAGTTCCATCAATGACAGGAATAAGGCACCGTTTTTTTTTAAATATTTAAATTTTAGTTAGTTAACATATAATGCAATATTGGTTTCAGGAGTAGAATTCAATGATTCATCACTTACATACAACACCCAGTGCTTATCATAAGAAGCCCTTTTTACTAGCTATCACCCGTTTAGCCCATCCCCCACCCACCTCCCTTCCTCAACCCCCTCAGTTTGTTCTCTGTTGTTAAGAGTCTCTTGTGGTTTGTTTCTCTCTCCTCTTCCCACATGTTCATCTATTTTGTTTCTCAAATTCCACATATGAGTGAAGTCATATGGTATTTGTCTGTGATATATATATATATATATATATATATATATATATATATATACACACACACACACACACACCACATTATATATATATACCAAATTATACACACACACACACACACACACACACACCACATCTTCTTTATCCGTTCATCAGTTGGTGGACATTTGGGCTCTCTCCACAGTCTGGCTATTATGGTGCATGTACCCCTTTGAATTTGTGTTTTTATATCCTTTGGGTAAATACGTAATAGTGCCATTGCTGGACCATAGGGTAGTTCTATTTTTAGTCTTTTGAGGAACCTCCAATCTATTCTCCAGAGAGAGAACACCCTACCAACAGTGCAAGAGGGTTCCCCTTTCTCCACATCTTCACCAACATCTGTTGTTCTTGTGTTGTTAATTTTAGCTATTCTGACCGGCGTGAGGTGGTATCTCATTTTGATTTGCATTTCCCTGCTGATGACTGATATTGAGCATCTTTTCATGTGTCCGTTGGCCATCTGGATGTCTTCTTTGGAAAAGTGTCTATTCATGTCTTCTGCCCGTTTCTTCACTGGGTTATTTGGTTTTTGGGTGTTGAGTTTGATAAGTTCTTTATAGATTTTGGATACTAACCCTTTACCAGATATGGCGTTTGTAAATATCTTCTCCCAAGGAATAAGGCACTGTTCATGGCAACAGGGAGGATTACAAGCCCTGATAGTGATTTTGATGAGTTTCTTTTCTTATTTACAAGAACTGAGCTCTTTTTTACTGTTTCTGTTATATAAGCTGTTATACCCGAAGGGGAAAGATTTTAATAAAATGTAACTCTTATTTATTTCCACTAAATAGCTGCCTGGGAATGACAGAGTACTTGCTGGAAATGCTCAATTAATTAGAGAAATATGTTTGTTAGACAAAGAAACAGCGGCCTTTATAGTTCTATTATTGGGACTGTCTCATGTCAGAGAACAAACACACTGAATTGATTCCATTTGGGGGGCTGGACATGGGCCCGAAAAAGCTTCAGAGGAAGGAGACAGACCCTGCCCTGGGAGACCTCACAGTTCAGTTTACATACCTGAATACTGTCCTGGAACATCCAGCGCATATGGTGTAGCAGAACGTAAGTGCTTATTTCTTAAACGTATTTAATGAGATAAAAACTCAACTTCATAAAAACAAATACTGGGCGAGAGAACAGATTAGAGAGTGCACGGAGTCAGTAGATGACTCCTCGAACTGACTACAGCTGAGCAAGACACAAAGATGGGGAGAAGGAGGGTGGGGCATCGGGTCCTCAGGCCTCTGCTGGCCATTTAGCAGGGGCAAGGAGACTGCGGTGAGGGTTGCTGTGCTGGGCTGCCCAGCACAAAGACTGACAAGACACGGGCCCGCCCAGCAGCCTGATAGAACAGGGGCCCCGGGGGTGCTGGAGCCGCTCTTACCAGGAAAGCAGCTAATGGGCTCTTACTAAGTTCAGGTATGTTCGGGCACAGAGATTGGCAAATTGTACAAACGGGCCTCCCTGAGACCCTTTAGGGGGATCTGCCTGGGCAAAACTATTTTCATATTACTGCTAAGGAATCGTTTGCCATCTTTACTCTCCTTTCCTGAGCATACGGTGGTGGTTTGCAAAAGCTTCATGCTGTGTGGTACTGTAACACACTGCGTGCGGGGGTATTGCGTGTGAGAGCCCAGCTATCTTCCGTTAAGCCCAGACAGAGCTGTGCCAAAATGTAAAAATGAGGCCACTCTTCTCACTCATTTTTTTGTTTTGAAAAATGGCTATTTTTCATAAAAATGTTTTATGTTAACATATCATTGGCTCATTATCTTAAAGTGAATTAATAAAGAAATATACGTTTTCAATATTTATTTAGTTTTAAATTGATGTTATTTTATTTTGTTTTTTATTTTAGAGAGAGAGAGAATCTTAAACAGGCTCTACGCTTAGCACGGAGCCCGATGCAGGGCTCGGTCTCAGGACCTGAGCCGAGATGAAGAGTCAGATGCCACCCAGGCCCCCCAAGAAATATATATTTTTAAAAGTCTTCAGTTTTAATCTCAAATTGGTAATAAGAGACTTATTTTTTAGAGTGGTTTTAGATTCACAGCAAAATTGAGCAGAAGGTACAGAGATTTCCCACGGATCCCCCAGCCCCACACGTGCACAGCCTCCCTGTTGTCAATATCCCCCACCAGAGAGGAGCATTTGTCACACTTGATGAACCTACATTGTGTAGAGGAGGGAAAATAATTTTCCCTATGCTCTTCTGAGTTCTTAGCTGAGACCCCTGTGGTAAAAGACAGATTAGCAAGAGAAAAACACATAGAAGTTTATTAACATATATAACTCATGTATGCATGGGAGATACCCAGGGAAAAGTGAGTAGTGTTTTGAGGTGGCTTGGGATTCAGGATTCATCCTAAGAGGGAAGGAGGAGGGGGAAGGAGGCCTCTTAGGAGGGAGGGAGTGATTTTTAGGGAAAGACGAATGGGCCCTTAGAAGATTACATTGGACATATGATAGTTTGTGACCAAGTTTGTTGGGTATCACTGAGTTTCTTCTCCTGTGATGAGTTACTCTTTCCTGGTTGATGAAACCTGGAGAGGGGGTTTATACTAATTGAGTTTCTCTTGGAGGATCTGTCCTTAGGCAGATAAGGTATTGTTTTAGGACAAATGTATAATAACATGTATCTACTATTATGGTATCATACCGAGTATTTTCACTGCCCTAAAAATCCTCTGTTCCACTTATTCATCTTTCCCTGCCTCCATTCCAACCCCTGGCAAGCCCTGATCTTTTTACTGCCTCCATAATTTTGCCTTTGCCAGAATGTCATGTATTGGAACCAGACAGTATGTAGGCTCTTCAGATTGGCTTCTTTCATTAAATAATATGTATTATTCTTTTCATGGCTCGATAGCTCATTTCTTGTTGGTGCTGAAGAATATTCCATTGTCTGAGTGTATCACTGTTTATCCATTCGCCTACTATAGGATATCTCGATTGCTTCTAATGTTTGGCAGTTATGAATAAAGCTCCTATAAAGATCCGTGTGTAGGGTTTTATGTGGACATTAAGTTTCCAACTCCTGTGGGTGAATACCGAGGAGAGATTCCTGGATGGTGAGAGACGTTTAGTAGGAATCTGCCAGCCTGTCTTCCCAAGCGTTGCGTTCCCGCCAGCAGTGAGTGAGAGTTCCTGTTGCTCCACATCGTCACTGGTATCCGGGATTGTCAGTGTTGGGGCTTGGGGCTATTCTAGTAGTTGAGTAGTGGTATCTCATTGTTTTTCTTTTTTCATATTTATTTATTTATTTTGAGAGAGAGGGAGAGAGAGACGAGTGGGGGAGAGGGAGAGAGAGAATCCCAAGCAGGCTCTGTGCTGTCAGTGCAGAGACTGACACAGGGCTCCCTCCCGTGAACCAAGAGATCATGACTCGAGCCGAAATCAAGAGTCAGATTCTTAACCATCTTAGCGGACAGAGCCACCTAGGTGCCCCTCTCATTGTTGTTTTTAATTTACATTTTCCTGATGACATATGATGGGGAGCACCTTTTCATGTGTTTCTTTGCTATCTTTCCAGGTGGGGTGCATTTTGGAAAACAGTCCTTTATCAGATGTGTCTTTTGAAAATATTTTCTCCTAGACTGTGGCTTGTCTTCTCCTTCTCTTGACAGTGTCTTTCACAGAGTAGAAAGTTTTATTAGTTTTAATGAAATCCAGTTCATGAATTCTTTCTTTCATGGTTTGTGTCTTTGGTGTTGTCTCTAAAAAGTCACTGCCATACCCAAGGTCATCTAGGTTTTCTCCCTTGTTGTCTTCTGGGAGTTTAATAGTTCTGCATTTTACGTTTAAGTCTATGATCCATTTTGAGTTAATTTTTGTGAGGGTGTAAAGTCTGTGTCTGGATTCTTTTTTTGCCTGTGGAAGTCAAGCTGTTCCAGCACCATTTGTGAAAAAATTGTCTACGCCGTTGTATTGCCTTTGCTTCTTTTTAAAAGATCAGTCGACTGTATTTATGTGGGTCTATTTTTGGGCTCTCTGTTCTGTTCCATTTATCTATTTGCCTGTTCTTTCACTACTACTACACTGTCCTTATTATTGTAGCTTTATAGTGAGTCTTGAAGTAGGTTGTGTCAATCCTCCAGTTTTGTTCTATTCCTTCCTTATTATGTTGGCTATTCTGGGTCTTTGGGTCCTCAATTTTTTTTTTTAATTTTTTTAATGTTTATTTATTTTTGAGACAGAGAGAGACAGAGCGTGAGTGGGGGAGGGGCAGAGAGAGAGGGAGACACAGAATGTGAAGCAGGCTCCAGGCTCTGAGCTGTCAGCACAGAGCCTGACGCGGGGCTCGAACTCATGGACCGCGAGATCATGACCTGAGCCGAAGTCGGCCGCCCAACCGACTGAGCCACCCAGGCGCCCCTGGGTCCTCAATTTTAAGAGTCAAAAGTTGGGGGGGGGAGGGTCCTGAGATAAAAAAGTTTGAGAACTGCTATTGTAGAGAAAGATGGACACATGGACGAGTGTATTAAATTCTTTTGTTAGGAAAGAACGTAGTGGAAGGGAACTCAGACTGAACTCATACTACCTCTTACAGTCCTATTTTGGGAGCTGAGCAAGCCTGTTGCTTTAGGGTACATCTCTGAGAGTCCAAATTTAGATGCTTTGTGACACAGACATAAGCCTGGTCTTAGGAGAGAATCCTAGAGGGGCGAGGGGCTTGAGCTGTTGTCTTCCCTTGGGACCAGAGAATTCAGGGCAGATTAGGGAGGTTTGGAACTGGTTTTCCATTTCTCTAATCTTGGGGATTAGAGTTGTGCAGGTAAATCAAGTGTTATGCCTTTTCATCTTCATAATTAAGACTTGTGAAATCTCAAGAGGAATAAGCCCTGTTAAAAGGGGAACAATCACATACTGTGCTGTTTACCTACCTACCACCCTTGAAGTTCTGCAGGAAACACACGTAGAGAGGAAAACATGGGTCTTTGGTCTCAAACCCCAGGATTAAAAAAAAAATCCCCTGTTCTGCTGGGCTGGGCTCCTCCTCCAAAGAGAAAAGCTTTATTTGCTGAAAGAGGCCAGTTGCCTGCTCTGCTCCATTCATGCGGGCCACACCCCGTATCAGAACACTCCAGCAGTGGGGGAGGACAGCAGCTGACCCGAGCAGAGCCGGGGGGGTTGGGTGGCGCCCCTCTCCCGCCTGCACAGTCAGGCCACGCAGCTGCTCTCAGGCCCGGTTGACCTCATCAGCTGCAGCAGAATCTTCAGGGATCTCAAGAGCAAACCAAAGCAAGCAAGCCTGAAGGCCAGGTCTTCCTGTTCCGTAGCCACGTGGAAGGATGTCACCTCCAGGGACCACCCTTGATTGCCTCCCATCCGGCAGCCACCGGCCAGAGACCCCGGAAGCACCACTCCTGGCACTGTGCCAAAAGTGACAGCGTTGTTACTCGGGGGCAGCAGGGCTGTTGTTAACCTGGGGATCACTGGTGGGTTCAGAGGGTCCTTAAAGGTCCGGAGGCCAGGTATCTGTGCTCTTTATGGGGGGAAGGTCTAGAGTTTTCATCAGATTTCAAAAGTAGGGAAAGTCCTTCCTTATAAAAAGCTAAAAGGATCACTGTGTTAGAGAGCAGCACTAGTTATAGCTGTCCCGCGGAGGATTTTCAAAGAGTCCTTCCAATCATAATAATTCAACAAAGAGTTGAGTTCTCTAGGCCTGGCTCAGTTTGTAAGGGCTGGAGACACAACAATGAGTAAGACCAGATGTGACCTGTGTGTCACTGAAGGGCACAGATATAAATCAAACACTCACACAAATGCATGTCTAATTCATTTATTTGTTTGTTTACTTATTTATTATTTACAGAGTTTATTTATTTATTTTGAGAAAGGAGAGAGAGAGAGTGCAAGCAGGGGAGGGGCAGAGAGAGAGGGAGAGAGAGAGAATCCCAAGCAGGCTCCGAACTGTCATCAAGGAGCCGCATGAGGGTCTTAAAGCCACAAACCATGAGATCATGACCTGAGCCAAAATCAAGAGTCAGGTGCTTACCCAGCTGAGTCACCCAGGTGACCCGTATGTCTAATTTAAAATCAAACGCTGTTCTGAATTTCAGAACTTGGTTCTATGATGGATATAACAGTGGGTGTTTAGTTTTTTGTTTTTGTATATTTATTTTTGAATAGGTAATATATTCATGTTCAAAAATTCAAAAGAATTACACAGCGAAACACACTCATCCCTGGCCACCCACCTACCATTATTCCCTAGCCGCTCCCTGGAAGCCATGCATGTTTTATAGACTGATGAGTGGGTGTTCTGCTATTAGACGGAGGGAGGAGAGAGGAGGGTGGAGAAGAGAAAACTTACCTCAGGATATGATGCTTGAAGTTTGAAGCATGAATGTGAAGCTGAAGAAGACTGTAAAGGGTTAAGGGAAGCATTTAGGTAGAGGCAATGGCTTATGCAAGGGCCCAGTGGCAGGAGACAGCTCGATGTATTAGAAAAATGAAAAGAAAGCCTGTGGCCGGAGTGCAGAAAGCTAGGGGAGGAGAGGTCCTGGGTGCTGCTGGGTGGGGAGCAAGCAGTCCTGTAGCTGTCTTAGCATTGTGGACTTTCCCCTGAGAGTCTGGGAAGCCACTGAACGATGAGAGGAGATAACCTTCAATCACACTTGCGTTTTTGAAAATGTTAACCTGGCTATGGTGTGGAGAATAGATTGGAGGGGAGAGCAGTTAATGTACTCATTTAGTTCCCGTGAGAAACGAGGTGGCTTGATGGTGGTGCTGTATCTACATATATTGCAAGAAATGTATTGGTATAAAAGGTTTCTGCTCCTGAAAAGTATTAACAAAATATTTGTTTCAATTCTCTCAACCCAGTGGAAGAAAATTCCATAAGAATTTGCTTAGAACGTAGTTAACACCTGGCTGCATTGGGTCCAAGCACGTGGCCAAACCGACAGGATAGTCTAATATCCTGTAAAAGGTTGATGGACAAGGGGCTGAAGTCTCATCAAAGCTTGCTAGAAGTCTTCTGGTCCAGCCTCCCGCCTGACCACCCCGAAGACATCTCCCCTGTGCGGGAGCCCTCCAGTGGCTGGAGGTTGTTACTGTTGTTACAAAGTCATAACAGAATGACCATGTGGGGGACGTGCGCGAGTTAGGGAACAAATCACTACAACACCCGACGGCTGTAGCTGCTTTGGTATTTGCACATTTAACTTTCCTTCTCTTGACCTCCCCCCCCACCAGAATGGCTTATTCTGAGGAGCAAGCAGGGGTCCCCTGTGGTTTCATCCGCCAGAATTCTGGCAACTCCATCTCCCTGGACTTTGAACCCGACGCGGAGTACCGGTTTGTGGAACAACTGGAAGAACGCTACAAATGTGCCTTCTGCCACTCGGTGCTTCACAACCCGCACCAGACGGGGTGCGGGCACCGCTTCTGCCAGCACTGCATCCTGTCCCTGAGGTGAGCGGGCAGGGCCTGCAGCTGCGGCCGGAAACGGACGGGCTGTCCTGGGATGAAGTGTCGGACGTGGCCGACTGTAATTGTGGTTTTTGGAATTGCCGTGGTTGGCCACAGAACCACAAACACGAGAAGGGGCTCTCCCATGCCGTTCTCTGAGAGCCTGAGGAATAACCTTTTTTTTTTTTTTTTTTTTTTTTTGGCCACTCGCTTATTGATAGTCACCTTTTTTCCCCTTAAAAAAAATTCAGTTCCTAGTAACTTCCCCTGAATCCATTTTTAATATCTAATATTGTACAGGTTGGAGAGTTCTATCTAGAATGTAGACATTTGTAAAATCTATTTTAAAATTCATCATTTTTCTATATTTAAGACCAGAGCACATAAATGGTACTGTAGCACTTAGAGAGGAAATATATTTCTCCTGTATATTTGAGAAAAGATGAAGTCCTTTTCGAGAAAACCTAAGAAACATAATAATCCTACCCATTAGGAAAGAGGGCCTCAATTACTCTTTCATGCAGTGATTGGCTGGTAACTAGTGATTTCCAGGTTGGATCGCTGTCGTAATTTATCTATGCTGATACCTCTGAAAATAAGCCTTGGGATCCGTATTTGTTTTATGTTTGCTTACGTCAGCAAGAATAATAAGTTTGATGGCATGAAAAAAATAATAAAAAATAAATGATAAGTAAAAAGATAAAAAAATTCAAGTATAATTAACGTACAGTGTTCCGTTAGTTTCAGGTGTACAGTGTAAGGACTCACCAATCCTCTACATTACTCAGGGCCCATGATAGTCACCTTTTCTCGACATTTAGACCGCATACGAGGCAAACATGATGCACAGTCTGTGTTGGGAATGACCTGCATCTCGCAGGGGTCTGGGTAGTCGTTGCTCCAACTTTTCCTTGCCTTAAGGCAGGGGTGGTGTCGCATCCAGAACGGACCTCCGTGCAATGGACGCTGTTCACTCCAGGCAGCGGGATTTTGAGGGAGGAGACCAGGGGAGCTATGGAAACTATGGAAGCTTTGGGGGCTTTTTTAGGGCAGTAAGTGAGTTGTTTCCTACCAAACTTGGAAAGGGGGTTATTACAGCATAGTCTCATTTATTCACGGGTTTGTCCATTCAGCACCTGTGGGTTCCAGGCACCTTGCTAGACTAAGCTTTAGTGTACAGAGAGGAAGAGCTGGAAGTCAGTGTGCAACAGGACCCACTCTCTCCTCTCCGGAACGCCCCAGTCTGGTGAAAGAGACAGGTTGTGGCGCAGCGTGATAAGCAAAGGACTGCTGGCAGGGGACATTTAACTCTGTCTGGAGGCCTGACTTTGGCCTGCATCCTGGAGAGTGAATGGGAGCTTTCCGCAGGCCGGGGAGGTGCTGAAACTGCAGTGGTGGGTGGGGAGAGACACAGCCCTTCTTGGGGGAGGGAGCGGCAGGAGGGAGGACAGGGCCTGGTGTGTTCATGCGTTCTCCACGCGTGGCTGGAGTGCCGCGCTGCTCTTGGAAGAGTTTTTGAGGTCAACTCTTAATTCCAGCTCTATTTTTATTTTTCTCTCCAGAGAATTAAATGCAGTCCCACTCTGCCCTGTAGATAAGGAGGTTATCAAATCTCAGGAGGTAAGAAAATCACCGCTGTGGTTTAACAGCTGTCTGGGTGACAGAGAAGCCAGTGCAGTGTCCTGGGTTGAATTGGACACAGAGGTTGCTGGGGGAGGGGAGCCTTTCTTAGAGTCCGCATTCGTCTGCTGTGGGCTCAGGTCAAACCCCACTCCTGCCACTGTTTCAGAGGCTTGTTTGGGTCTTTATTGACGCCCCCGACCAAATTTCCACTCTGCTCGCTCCTCACCCCCTTCTTACACCAGCTCCAGGTACACCGAGTTGCTTGGAGAAATTAAACATCCTGTTTCTTGGAATTCACTTTCTCCTCCAGTAATTTCTACAACTTCCTCTTATTATGATGTCTAACAAGAGCTTTATTGGAGTATAATTCATATGCCATAAAGTTTACCTTTAAAGTATACGTGTTTTATGGGAAATAATAACATAAAATAAAGCGTACACGTTTCTTGGGTATATACTTCGGAGTGGAGTTACTGGGTCATATGGTAATCCTGTTTAGGGCCATAATGGTGACTTTACGTATCACGTTCTGAGGAACTCTTCAGATGATTTTCCAAAGCAACTGCGCTATTTTACCTTCCTACCGGCGGGGTGCGAGAGTTCTACTGTCTCTCGATCCTTGCCAAAAGTTGTTAATGGCCATCGTTTTGATTACGGTCTTTCTAGTAGATATCTGTTTTGCTTGGCATTTGTCTAATGATTAATGATATTAAGCATCTTTTCATGTTTTTGTCCATTTATATCTTCTGGAAGAAATGCCTACTCAATTTCTTTAGTGGATTATTGGTCTTTTATTGTTGAGTTCTAAGAGTTTTTTATGCATTCTGGATACATGGCTCTTATCAAATGTTTGATTTGCAAATATTCTCCCATTCTGTGAGCTGTCTTTTCACTCTCTTGGTGATATCCTTTGAAGCATGAAAGCTTTCCATTTTGATGGGGTCTTACTTGTCTCTCATTTGTTTTGGTCGCTTGTTCTTTTAGTGTTGCTTCTAAGAAACTGTTACCTAACCCCTGATCATGAAGATTTTTTTCCCTTAAAACTTCCTTTTAGGGGCACCCGGGTGGCTTAGTCAGTTGAGTGTCTGACTTTGGCTCAGGTCATGATCTCCCAGGCTGTGAGTTTGAGCCCTGTGTCGGGGTCTGTGCTGACAGCTCAGAGCCTGGAGCCTGCTTCGGATTCTGTGCCTCCCTCTCTCTCTCTGCCCCTCCCCCGCTTGTGCTCTGTCTCTCTCTCTGTCTTTCTCCCTCAAAAATAAATAAATATTAAAAAAATTTTTTTTTAAACTGTCTTTGAAGCTCAGTTTTCTTCCGCTACAATTTTGTTACCAGACATTTGAGCATCACCTCCTCCAGGAAGCACCCTGAGCTCCCGGTCTGATGTACATGCTCCTTCTCTATGCTCTTATGTTGTGTTTTCCAAATGCCTAGCAGAGGACAGTGCCATGCTTGTGTTTGCCTTGCCCACTAGACCAGGGGTCGGCATACTGCAACATGAGATATGTTGAGACAAATCCAGCCTGCCACCTGTTTTTGTGTGGCCCATGAGCTGAGGATGGTTTTCACATAAATCATTGAAAAAAATCCAAAGAAGTGCACATGGGAACTCTGTACTATCTTTGCACATCTCGTGAGTCTGTAAACTATTTCAAAACAAAAAATTTATTTTATAACAAATTTACCTATTTTTGAGAGGGAGAGAGAGAGAGACAGAGTTTGAGCCAGGAAGGGGCAGAGAGAAGGAGACACAGAATCTGAAGCAGACTCCACATTCCAAGCTGTCAGTACAGAGCCTGATGTGGGGCTCGAACTCATGAACTGCGAGATCATGACCTGAACCGAACTTGGATGCTTAACTGACTGAGCCACCCAGGCACCCCAACCAAAAATTTATTTTAAAAGTCAAAAGAAGAATATGTGACACGTGAAAATTATAAGAAATTTACATTTCAGTGTCCATAAATAATGTTCTACTGGAACACAGCCAAGCACATCCGTTTAAGTATTGCGTGCAGCGGAGTTGAATAGTTGCAAAAGAAAACATTGCGTTGCGGCCTGCAGAGCTGAAAATACTCACTATCTGATCCTTTATGGAGAAAGTTTGCCAACCCCTGGTGTGTGCCGAAATAGCAAGTCTGCACAGCTTCGCTGACACTATCTGATGACTAATGCAAACTTTTATACTGTGAAAGGAAGCTGAGAGCGTCACCCTCATCCACAGCCCACCTTCTGACCTTTCAGCATCTGAGATCAGGTGCACCGTGAGATTCTCCTGCAGCCTACTGTGCTGAGCATTGAATTTCCTGGCTTATATGTTCAGTGACCTGTCGGAAATAAGTATCTGAGAAAGCCTTTTCTTTTATGGTGGCGAATCTGATATTTCCATTCCAACCACTGTCTGGAAGTTTCCACCTGACTTTTTTTTTAATTTTTTTTAAAATGTTTATTAATTTTTGAGAGAGAGAGAGACAGAGTTTGAGTTGGGGAGGGGCAGAGAGAAGAGGGAAACACAGAATCCGAGGCAGGGTTCAAGCTCCCAGCTATCAGCACAGAGCCCGACACGGGGCTTGAACCCACCAGCAGTGAGACATAACCTGAGCTGAAGTCGGATGCTTAACCAACTGAGCCGCCCAGATGCCCCTCCACCTGACTTTTGAGATGTATTTGAAGACCGAATTAATAATAGTTCACATTGTTCTGAAGCTTTGGAGTGCCTGAGACCTGTTATGTTTCTCTTCTAGGTGTTTAAAGACAATTGCTGCAAAAGAGAAGTCCTCAACTTATATGTGTATTGCAAAAATGCTCCTTCATGTAATGCCAAGATTATTCTGGGGCGATACCAGGTGGGTATTACTCGTGACCAATGTTTGCTTTTGCCATCTTTCCAGTGGCGTGTATTGAACACCTTTATATGACAGTTACTGGGCTAAGCACGGTACAGAGATCACTGGGTTGCCCTCGGAGAATTCCTCGCTGGCAATACAGCTGGCTACAGTGCAGCACTCCAAGAGCTCGGTCTGTCTCCTAGGGAACGCCTCCTATACGTGCTAGACCTACATTGTGGGTTAGGGGTCAGAGACGATGTGGGACCTGCCGAGCAAAAGGCCGTGTCATTGTGGGGAACTGTAAGGATTCCCCAAACTGTAAGGATTTGGGTCCCCAGGATGGGAGCCAGGGCAGTCTGCGGAAAGACACGATGGCGAGGGTCCCCGCCCGAAAGCATTGGCAGGTGCTGGGTGGGTGTTCCCCAGCCCGTTGGTGTGCGATTGGAGGCATGTAACGTGGAGCAGAGCAGAACTAGGATGTGACATCAAGGGGAAGCGTTGGTGTGAGCCGCAAACGCACAAAGTGTAGGGGAGGCGAGGGGGAGTTTCTCCGCATGAACCTGCCCGACCCGGTTCTTCCAGCCAGCTGGGGAAGCTGGATAAGCGGGAAGCTGGCATGGCTCTGCCGCGGCAGGCCCCAGGCCCGTATCAGGTTTGATCACACTGCGAAGGAATAAGAAGCGGGCATCTCTAGCTTCCCGAGAATTGCTTGGGGGCTGCTGGAATTTTCCTCTCCCACCCACACCTTTTGGAACACATTTCAGGTGACTCAGCCTTTTCTCCACCTTGCCTCCAAACCTCCCAGGCACTGAGCTTATAAAGGGGTAAATGATTTCCCTGTTAACCCAGGATTTCTTTGGAGGTTCACTGACCTTCTCGTGGGTTGATAGGCCCCGGAGCAAGGCCTCTTTCCAGCTTTGTTGTCACTAAGCCTGAAAAGGAAATGAGGCTCCAATGGTCCATCCGTCCATCAGCTTTTGTGACCAGACCCTCCCCTTCTAGAGAATGGAGGCTGCTTTCTTTTCTCCTGCTTCTTTTGTATTTCCCCTCAATCCCGCCCACCCACCCCCTACCCCGGCTTGCAAAGGTGAGGTAAAGGTTCTCCCGGGTAGGAGAATCTTGATGAATGTTCACTATTTTGGTGAGAACGGAGGGGTAGCAGCAGTGAATTTGGGAGAAGATACGGGTTTCAGCGGTCGCTCTTTGTTTCTTATTACTGAAGGTAAGTCAAGGAGAGTAGCTGTAATATTTATTTACCTCCTGCAGAAAACTGGTGCCTTTTCTCTCCTTCAGGAAGGGGGTCGGCCAAGTGTTTCTGTCAAAAACCAGTCAGCAGACTTTTAGGCTTTGCAGCCCATACGATCTGTGTACCAGCCACTCCTCCCTCCCATTGCAGATGGGAAGCAGCCACTGGCTGTATGTGAACAAGTAGGTGTGGCTGTTCTCCAGAAAAACTTTATTTACAAAAGCAAGTAACAGGTCAGATTTGGCCCATGGGCCGGAGCTTGCCAGCGGTATTGTAAGGGATCTTGCTGGGTCACTAGGGTTTTGATAACTTGTTAGCATCACAATAACTTGCCATGATCCAGAAGTTTTAAGATATACCTCCTGCTTGGGGCATCTGGTGTCTAAGTCCGTTAAGCGTCCAACTTTGGCTCAGGTCATGAGCTCACGGTTCCTGAGTTCGAGCCCCGTGTTGCGATCAGTGCGGATCCCGCTTCGGATCCTCTGTGTCCCTCTCTGTCCACCCCTCTCCCACTAGCTCTCTTTTCCTCTCTCACTCTCAAAAATAAATAAACATTCAAAAAGAAAAAAAAAAAGATATACCTCCTGCTTTTCAAAATCAGTACCGTGAAGAATACTGGAACGAATACTGTCCATGTTATCATTGTTTCATATTCTGGTTAAAAACATTTCCTGATTAACAAGCCTGACCACTCCCAGCTTCTCTTGGGCCTGTGATTCTGTTTTTTTTTCCCCATCTGCTTTTCTTGACCACTTCTGGAACAACTCTCCCTCCCATTTCTTCCTTTAATCCTTTCCCTTCCTTCATGTACTTAGGATATGCCCCACTCTTCTCTCTTTCTCTCCATCCCAGCTTTTACCATCTGTCCAAGAGATTGAACTTGGTGCCAGGGGTGGAGGGTGCACAGAAGAAATTAAAAATGCCTGTGAAGGACTGGTAAATTACTCAGCCAGCCTAAGGAGAGTATTCAGGAACTGCCCTGCGAATGTGGGCATGTTGCTAGATAATCTGAAATAGACTCAGCTTGCTTCCTTCTTCAGCCATCTTCCCTATCTTCCTAACTCCTCCCAGCCTCCATCTGGGCAGCCCCATCCGTGCCCTCTCCTCTGCATCCCTGTCTGCCCAGCTGCCCCCAGTGCCCTCCCCACCTCTCTAGGCTTCCAGCTGGCTCCCCCTCCCGCTGCCCTGGTCAGTGGGACCCACTGGCCTGTGTTATCTGTTGCAGGACCACCTCCAGCAATGCCCGTTTCAAGCCGTGCAGTGTTCTAATGAGAACTGTCAGAAGCCAGTCCTTCGGAAAGATCTGAAAGAACATTTGAGCGCATATTGCCAGTTTCGGGAGGAAAAATGCCTGTATTGCAAAAAAGATGTGGTAGTCATCAATCTACAGGTAAAAAAAAGAAGGAAATAAAGAAGAAAGAAAGAAAAAGGGAAGGAAGGGAGGTAGGCAGGCAGGAAGGAAGGAGGAAAAATTGTCTTTATGGGACTAAATTCTACCTGGGTGGTCACAGTGAATTTATTTTTGTACAGAAATAGGTCCAAAAGAATTAACTGAGAGTTCCATAAAAAGCCGAAAACCTTCTTGTTGGTAGGACCCTACCCATTTATCGTTGGCAAAAGCACTGTTTGAGCACCTACTGAGTGTGAGTGTGCAAGGAGCAGTGCTAGGTGCTGGGTCACGAGGAGGCACCATACTGTGTCCTCAGGGCGCTTCAGTCCATCTGGAGTGGGAGGACGTAGGCAGAAAGAGAGAACATGTTGTACTTTTCACATGTACCAAAGGGGCCATACTGATGACTCGCAAAGTCTGCTCGCCGTGAGTCCTGTGCCCTCTGACCTTCTTTTGGAATAACTGGAAAATGGAATTGATTTACGTGAAGAAAGCGGCCATCTTTATTCAGTCCTTTTTGGAACTAGGCTGTATCTTCCTGTAGAGGGCAAGCCACATAACATAGATCTCCAAAGACCTATGCATAAACATCCTGAGGCCATAGTAGGGAACCCTTGGAAGCACAGTTTGGCTCTATTTCATCACGCTTTCTCTGTTTCAGAATCATGAGGAAAACTTGTGTCCTGGGTACCCGGTATCTTGTCCTAACAAATGTCTGCAGATGATTCCAAGAGCTGAGGTAACTGCAAATGATTCTCTTAGTAGATTTTATATAAGGTAAAGCTTTAGTAACCAATGTGGTGTGTGTTTGATAAAATCCCACAGGCAGAAGCCCAAGGTTTAAAGAACCCCCATGATAGCCATGTCTCTGTGTTCCCTTCCCTTTTCCCTGAGAATCCTTCTCATTTGTACCATAGCTCTCCCTCTGCCAGGCCTCAGCGTGGCTTCTCTGCTTCTGTTCCCTCCCTTCTTCCCAAGCCACCCTTGGTCCCCTGCAGGCTGCAGTTCTATCAGGCAGTTGGAGAATTGGTGATGAATTTCTGTAGCGTGAGGCTTTCTGTTTCGTAGGTGGATGAACACCTCGCTGTGTGTCCGGAAGCTGAGCAAGACTGTCCTTTCAAGCACTATGGCTGTACTGTGAAGGTATGGAATGCCTTTTTGTTTCTTCCTCTGGATTCTGCTGTTTTATTTGGCGGCTTATTTTACTCCTTGATTCCATTCAGGATGCAGAAAGACATTTGCTTTGGAGAACTTTTAGACTGGCAATTTTAGTCGGGGTTCTCTAGTGAGACAGAACCAGTGGGAGATACATACCTACATATACATCTAGAGACTTATTTTAAGAAATTAGCTTATGTGCTCGTGGGAACAGGCGAATCTGATTATTGGCAGGGCAGACCAGCAGTGTGGAAACTCAGGCTGGAGTTTCTAGGTTGTAGTCCTGAGAAGTGCGTCTTCAGGAAACCTTATTCTTTGCTCTTAAAAGGTGGTTGGATGAGGCCCTCCCACGTTACTAGAGTAATCTGCTTTCCTTACAGTCCACTGATTTGTAAATGTTAATCACAGCTACGAAGGATCTTCACAGCAACATCTAGATTAGTTTTGACCAAACAACTGGGCACCATAGCCTAGCCAAGCTGACACCTAAAATTAACCATCATGGTCATTATTTCTAATTCAGACTCCACTGCCTCTGCCAGATTTTGAGACTTTCTGGAGTCGTCCTTCTGATGATTATAAATCTTGGTTTTATGATACCCCATCTAGCACCATGTATTTTGAAACAGAATTGATTTGAAATCATGTTTTAAAATGTATTTTATTACCTATTAAACACCTTTAAAAATGTTACTTAGTAAATTGTATAAAGTCTAAAAAGAAAAGAAAGTTTGCTTTCTACCTCATTTTAACAGATTCTAGATGGATCAAACTTTTAGACATTAAGATATACCATGCATTGCATTATTTCATACTTTGTGTACACCTAAAATTACTCCAAATAAAAAGTTTGTTTTAGGGGCACCTGGGTGGCTCAGTCGGTTGAGCGCCCGACTCTTGGTTTCAACTCAGGTCATGGTCTCACGGTCTTGTGGGTTTGAGCCCTGCATAGGGCTCTGTGCTGACAACGCATAGTCTGCTTGGGATTCTCTCTCTCTCTCTCTCCCTCTCTCTCTCTCTCTTTCTCTCTCTCTTTCTCGCTCATTGCCTGTCCACCACTCGCTCCGTCTCTGTCTCTCTCAAAATAAATAAATGAAGTTTATTTTAAAAATCATCAAAAATACTAGAAGAAGGGGCACCTGGGTGGCTCAGTTGGTTAAGCGTCTGACTTCAGCTCAGGTCATGATATTGTTGCTTGTGGGTTCGAGCCCCATGTCGGGCTCTGTGCTGACAGCTCAAAGCCTGGAGCCTGCTTCAGATTTTGTGTCTCTGTCTCTTTCTGCCACTCCCCAGCTCGTGCTCTCTCTCTATATCTCAAAAATAAATAATAAACATTAAATTAAAAAAAATACTAGAAGAAAAGCTGAGTGAATTTTTTTATTTTTGATATAAAAGTCTTTTTTAGATGACTAACACAAACTGGGAGCTACAGTTCTGATGTTTAACCACAAATATTTAAAACTTTTATATGATTTTTAAAAATACCATAAATAAAATCAAATGGCAAACCACAAACTGGAAGTAAATATTTCCAGCATGTGACAAGACAAAAAAGGATAGTTTCCTTAATACACAAAGAATCATTACAGTAGGCAAAGGAATATATGAATAGTTTCAGAAAAAAATTCAGTTGGCTAACAGATGTAAGAAAAGACAATCTCACTCCTAACTGTATATTATAACAAATAAAACTTTCACCATCAAATTGATAAAGATTAAAACAATTTATAATATCCCAACTTTTTTTGAGGGCAGTTTAGTTATATCTATGAAAAGCAAGGGGACACCTGGCTGCCTTAGTTGGTAGAGCGTCTGACTCTCGATCTGAGGGTTGTGAGTTCAAGCCCCATGTTGGGCATAGAACTTACTTATTTCTTTTCTTTTCTTTTTTCTTTTTTTCTTTTTTTTGGCCGGGGGGAGAGAGGGTGCAAGTGAGCAAAAGTCAGAGAGAGAGAGAGAGAGAGAGAGAGAGAGAGAATCCCATGAGGGTCAGAGAGAGAGAGAGGGAGAGAGAGAGAGAGAAGCAGGGCTCACCCGAAGCGGGGCACAAGCTCACCTGATGTGGGACTCGAACTCATGAACCATGAGATAATGACCTGAACCGAAGTCAGATGCTTAATAACTGAGCCACCCAGGCGCCCAGAGCTTACTTTATTTTATTATTTATTTATTTTTAAATTTTTTTGATATTTATTTATTATGAGAGAGAGACAGAGTGTGAGCAGGGGAGGTGCAGAGAGAAAGAGGGAGACACCGAATTGGAAGCAGGCTCCAGGCTGTGAGCTGTCAGCATAGAGCTTGATGCAGGGCTTGAACTCATGAGCCGTGAGATCATGACCTGAGCCGAAGTTGGACGCTCAACCGACTGAGCCACCCAGGTGCCCCCAGAGCTTACTTTAAAAAAATAAAATAAAATAGATAATAAAGTTTTTTATTAAAAAAAAAAGTGAACCCATGCACTGGCCTTGTAATTCCATTTCTAGGAATTTATCTCACAGAAGTTCTTTCATAAGTGGGCATCGATTACATGCATATACAAACACACTCACACAAAGCTGTTTATGTAGCAAAAGACAACAAAAAATTAAAATCCTGTAAGTCTATCACTAAAATACTGACTATATAATTTTTATTACATATTGTATTATTTATATTTTGGAATACCTTGCATTTGATAAAAAGAATGGGGTATGTATTTTTAAAAATTAAATATGATTATGATCTCATTGAGTTAAAAAATGTGTATATATCTTCACTGACTCTGGTGAAGGAGAAACTTAAGAAGTTGGATGCGGTGCTGGAAAAAAGAGGACTTTTCTTCTTCATTCTATATCTTGCTATATTGTTTGACATAAGCCTACATTTCTCTTTTTTTAAAAACCTATTTGAAAAAAAATGCACATTGTGGGAAGTCTTTTAAAAAAAATCAGCAAAGAGTCCACAAAGTTTCACATGTCAAACCAGTGACTGTCTTGGCTACAAAAGGGATAGGGTTTACTTTTTTACTGCATGAAATATGGAACTGCTTTCCAGCTCTGAAAGGAATCGTCCTTACAGTTAGACCTAAACTCCCAGTTGGGCTATAGTCTAGAGCTTCCAGGATGAGGAGGAGGAGGAGGAGAGGTATTCTCTGGAAAAGGGGCCAATCCTAACCTGAAGGAAAATGGTTGATAAATGTATGTTTTGGTCCACAGCTCACCCAGAAAACATCTACCATTTGCTTTTACTAGTGATATAGGCAGTTTGCAATTCAGTATTGAATGATCTGGTAAGAAGTAACCCTTTATTCTTGCAAACCTGTTAATTTGATTTTGAGGGCCACAAATTTGCCTGGGCTGAAATTACAATCGGGTTGCGTGCCTGTGGCCTTTGATAGAAGGCAGCATGGAAATGTGTGCTCGGTAGGAGAGAGAACTAACGAGGCTTGAAACTGACCCGAAGCTAACCCACCAAGCAGATAGGCTTTGTGGGAATAGTTGACAGAGGATAACTACACTTGACCCACGGTCCTATATCCCCAGCACAAGGAAGGAAATCCACGCCGAGAATTTTGACAGTGGCCCGATTCTCTTTTTCCGTAAGTTAAAAATTGTCTCATGGGCACTGTAGAATCCTGTGGCTGGAAAAGGGACCTGCAGGGGCCGCTTCTCCTGCGACTCACCTTCAGACAAGCAAGCAGAATTGTTACAGGTCTGCTGTAGCAGAATATCTCGCCACCACCTTCATGTTTGGAGCCTTTCCACAGCCTGACTTCCTTTCCTCTTCACACTGAAGGATAAACGGGGGAACCTGCTGGAGCATGAGCATGCAGCCTTGCGGGACCACATGCTTCTGGTTTTAGAAAAGAACTTCCAGTTAGAAGAACAGGTAAATATTCAAGGGTTCAGATGTAAAGGGAGGCGGCACAACCGCTGCGGGGTGGTAAATGTTGGTATTTTCACAGTCTCCTCTGTTTCAGTACGTGTCGGCTGGAGGTAGATGGTTTTCTACTAAGCGGCCAGGCAGACTCGTAAGATTATAGGACATTCGAACTGGAAGGTGTCTTTGAGATCTTTGGGCCCAACCGTCTCATTCAGCAGATGAAGTAACTAAGCTCAAAGAAATTTTGATGTGTTTGTATCTTGTAAGTGGCAGAATTTACTCTCAAACCCATGTCCCCTGATTCTTAGCCCAAAAATACCACACTGCCTCTCTGCAGCCTATCCACACGCCTTTTGGTTAATATCTGGCACCTAGTAGGTGACTAGTAGGTACTTGATGTTTTTGAATTAGACCAGGAAGCAATAGTTGTCTATCTGTTCTAGGCATAATGGGTTTTATATATTTTGTAGTAAGTCTTAACTCCTGCCTATGAAAAGCTTTGCAGCCTGATAAATGCATACATATATATTTCACCGAGTTGTGATTACCAAGTGAAATTATGTGTGCAAATGCCTGCCACGGTCCCTGGGATATTCATAATGGACCTCAATAAATGCTGATCTATTGAGTAATTATTATAAAAGTTAATTATTTTGTTAGAACATCTCGGAGGATCAGACTTCTCAAGCCCATGTCTGGATGAGAGGGAGCTGAATTCTGTTACCCCCGATTAGTTTATGGTGTCTAATTCCATATTAAAGTAGGTATGTGAGTTCCAATGTCAGACCCTGGAGAAAACTGCGAAGACCAATTAGGCTTTGGTAGAGGGACATGCCCGACAACCATTCCCAAGTTCTCTCTGTACACTTGCCTCATCCATCCATCCATCCATCCACTCATTCAACAAACGCCTGCCACATGTCAGGTATGACACTTGTTCCAGGGACTCAGAGACACGGGTTCTGCCCTTGAAGGACTCGCAGGAATGCAGATACATAGTCGCTGTGCCATAGGACATGCCGTTACTCAGTCCAGGGGCTGGAGGCTGCAGCAGTCCGCTCTGTGGGATTTGGGGGAAGCTCTTCAAGGCAGCACATCCGAGCTTTGTGTTGAAGGAAGAAAAGATTTGTCAACTTAAATGTTGTGGAGAGAGAATGTTCCAGAGAAGGAGAGCTTGTGCCAAGACAGGGAGTTATGAGGGAGGCTGATGGTTTAAGGAACTGGGGTTTTGGGGTGATGAGGCTCCTGAGTATGAGACAGAAAGAGCTGGAGACTGGTGTGCTGGGTGCAGATTGCATGGCCTTCCATGTAAGCTAAGAGGTTATAGATACTGTACATTTAATATTTTTTTTTATTCATTCACATCTGCTTCGTTTCAGAAAGGATTTAAGGGGCAAAGTTTGAACTAATGTTTGTCAGTAATAGGGAGCTGATGGAGGTTTTGAGATAGGATAATACGGGTTCCCCACTATGGGAAACGGAGCAATCCTATGAAACCTTTCATAAACCCATGTGGTGGAAAGCAAAGAAACAATTACCATTTCATGAAAGCGAGAATCCTCTTTGATTTCTTTCGGTTAGTGGAAACAGGCACTAACGCAGGTCCTTCATGAGAGCAAAGTGGTGTAAAGTGAAGTTTTGGATAGTGGGGGCAGGCCACGACCACTGCTTGGCCAGCTAGCTGTTTGGCTTTAAAAAGTAAGACAGCTGGGGGGCAGGTAGCATAAAAGATGGATTAGAGGGAGAGGAGAACATGAGGACAGGGGGCAGGGGGACCAGGCAGGAGGATGCTGTCATGAACTAGGGAGTGTGGCAGTAGAGCCTGGCGACTGAAGAGTGAGGGCTCTGGAGCCAGAATGCCTGGTTTCCAGACCTGGCCCCACATTTGCCGTATGAGTTTGGACAAGCTACTTAACCTCGCTCTTCCCCAATTTCCTCATTCATAAAGTGGGGTTGTTGAAAGGGTTGAATGAGTTAATATATTTAAGCCTTTAGCACAGTGCCAATGTAATAAACAGTTCAGTATTAGGTGAAGGCAAGATACTGGCAGTGATGGTGCCGGTGGCTCAGCCAGGGCTGTGTCTGTGGGGATGGAGAGGGCCTTGAGAGACACTCCGAGGTCACAATGGCAAGCTGTAAGTTAGAAGGTGGGAAACGTGGTAGTTATTATCTGAGATGGATACTACAGGGCCAGGAGCAGGGGAGAGGTGAGGGAGGGGAGAGGAGACGCTGAGGTTTGCTTTTTGTTTGGGAGATATGTCTGCCGTGTAGGTGGAAATCAGCTCTCAGGATCTAAATAAAAGATTCTGGGGCCAGAAAGCACACGGTTGTTCAGCCGTTTGTTCATTTATAAAACATGTATCAAATCCCTCTGTGTGCCAGGCACTGTGCGAGGCTTTGGGGATGAAGAAATAAGGGAGATTCAGCCTCAATAATTTAGTGGAGGAAAAAGACCAAAACAACCCCCAAAACGCAGTAAGAGTAATGAAGGTAAGTTAAATGCTAGAGTGTAGTCAGGGGGTCTTAGAACTTGAGAGATGACCGAGGCAGGTGGTCCTAGTGAAGAAATGCTTCTGAGAGAAAGTGCCCTTGAGTGGGGGCTTCAAAAGTGGTAGTTTCTAGATGGAAGAGGTAGTGTGTGACAGACCAGGAACTGACGGACAAGAGAAGTGTGTGGTCTTGCTGGGCAGGGCGCAGGTGGGATGGGGACAGGCAGGAGGCTGAGAAAGTAGCCAGGGGCAGATCCTGCAGGGCCCTGTAGGGTCTGGAAAAGAAGGCCACCAAGGATGGTTACGTAGAGGGGAAGGTGGCAAGACCAGATTGGTCTCTGGTTACAGCATGGAGGATGAATTGGAGAAAAACAAGACTAAAGAAAGGGAGAGCATCATTCATTCATACTCAACAAATATTTATCAAACACCTGCTGATGCCAGGCACCAGACCAGTTGCCAGGGTTACAGCGGACTGTGGGACGTGCGTCCCAGTTCCCACAGAGCTTCCGATCTGGCGGGAGTGCAAGGGATGGTGTAGGACCAGCCGGGAAGCTGTTGTAGCCGCCCAGGTGAGAAATAAGGCTAAAGCAAGTGTGAAATGAAAGGAGATGAAATGAGAAGTGGATATAAGAATCGTTTGTTTCATTGTGTGTCAAGAGTTTAAAGTTGGTCAGTATTGCCAATTGAATGGATAAGGCGATAGGAGGACGGTTGTCTAGGCTCACACTAAAGCTTTTGGTTATTTCTCTCAAATACATTACAGATTCTGAGAGCGTATCCGGTTTTGCCTGCCACTTGCTAAGCTAGCTGTATGCTGGGCAGGTCGCTTCAACTCTCAACCTCTGTTTCCTTATCTGTAAAATGGGACTGATTGTCATACCCAACTCATAGAGTTCTTTGAGAATTAAAAGAGCTAATGAATACAAGGGTATGACACATTCAACAATTGCAGCTATTACTATCGAAACCGCGCAGACAGCATCTGTTGTGCTGTGACGATCCGTACTGTGTGGTTACTTAGTCAGTGCATACTGAATGAATGAAGAGAACTAGTTCAGTAAATTTTGTCAAGTGACATTGCTATCATTAGATAAACCATCATAGCATGTTATGTATAGAAAAGGATGATGGGAAATCTGTGGATCTGGTTTTTTTAAAGCACCTGCAAATATTATATAGGAATCCACCTGTAAATATTTTCCTAGAAATACACACATATATATATTTTTCTTGTTTTTTAATTTTACTTATTTATTCATTGAACTTCTATTTAAATCCAAGTTAACATATGGTGTAGTAATGGTTTCAGGAGTAGAATTTAGTGACTCATCACTTACATGTACATATTTTTCTAGAAACACTTTCTTACCTGTGATATTTTCCTAGACTTATATTTAAATTATTTCAACTCATATACATGCACTTAAATGATCTCATTCCCATTTCTGTTACTAGATTTCTGATTTATATAAGAGCCTAGAACAGAAAGAAAGTAAAATCCAGCAGTTAGCAGAAACCGTAAAGAAATTTGAAAAGGAGTTCAAGCAGTTTGCACAGCTACTTGGCAAAAATGGAAGCTTCCTCTCAAACATCCAGGTGAGAAATGGCCTCTCTATTCATAGCCAAGATTTAGCCTTTGATTGGCAATCAGGGTTTTTCTTATAACTTCTTAAGTGGAGAGAATTTAAAATGTAAAGAAAACCTACAAGAATAAGGTAGTGCTTAAAAATACCTGTGTATTCTTGGGGTGCCTGAGTGGCTCAGTCAGTTAAGCGTCAGACTTTGGCTCAGGGCATGATCTGGTAGGTAGTTGGTGAGTTCAAGCCCCATGTTGGGCTCTCTGCTGTCAGCACAAAGCCTGCTCTGGATCCTCCGTGCCTCCCGTGCTTGTGCTCTCTCTCATCTCTCAAAAAAAAACAAAACAAAACACAACAACAACAAAAAACCCTGTGCATTCTCTACCCAGATTCACCCACTGTTAGTATTTTGTCCCATCTCTCTCTCCATCTCTCTGTTGCTATATGTGTGTGTATGTTCTTTCTGAACCATTTGAGAGTAAGCTGTATATATTATGGCCGGTACCTGTATGCACTTGAGTATGTATTTCATAAAAATAAAGATCTTCTTTTACATAACCCCAGTACATTTAACAGCATCAGTAAATTATATAATTATAATATTGTATTTATTTATATATTTATATTATATTTAATCATAATAATATAATTAAGGTCGTTAATATAATTGGTATACTGCGTTTATATAATTTATGGCAATTAGGGTTATAATTAAAGTTAGTCCCTTTATGTCAGATTCATTGAATATATCCATAGTCAACAAAGTGAAACTATTAATTCCCTTGGGAACAAAATGCTTTATTTAATATTATTTTTTTTAATGTTTATTTATTTTTGAGAGCGGGACAGAGGGTGAGTGGAGGAGGGCCAGAGAGAGAGAGGGAGATGTAGAATCTGAAGCTGGCTCCAGCCTCTGAGCTATCAGCACAGACAGACAGCCCTATGCGAGGCTCCAACTCATGAGCTGTGAGATCATGACCTGAGCTGAACTCATATGCTTAACCAACTGAGCCACCCTGGTGCCCCAGGAATAAAATGCTTTAAACAACACTAAAATATATCAAAAATTACTTTGCAAATCATGAATGTTAAGTAACCATAAACAAATTTCTAATGAATAATGTCTTTATTGTAATTATAAAATTTATGGTGAAAAAGATTTTTTTTTAATGTTTATTTCTGAGAGAGAGAGGGAGAGTGTGAGCAGGGCTGGGGCAGAGAGCAGCAGAGAGAGAGAGAGAGCATCCCAAGCAGGCTCTGCACTGTCAGCACGGAGCCTGACACAGGGCTCAGTCTCACGAACCGTGAGATCATGATCTGTGCTGAAATCGGACGCTCAGCCGACTGAGCCACCCAGGTGCCCCTATGGTGAAAAAGATTTTAATACATGTGGTATGGGTAGAAGTTTTGAAATGTGGAGTATCCCAGAAAAATGCAGGCCATGTAATTTCCATACTTTGTCAGCACACTGTGTGTGCGTGTGGAAAGAAAAAACCCTTATTTGTTTCTATCTCAATTCTGATCTTTTTCTAACACAAAAACCAGTCAGAGTTAAGGTCCTGAGGGACGAGCGTAGAGGAGAAGCATGGGTCTAGTTTTATTTCCTCTCTTCCATCTAGGGAGAGCAATCCAAAGTTCAGGCCTCACCTCAGGGCACTTCTGGACCACCTGTAGTGCTCAGGCCAGAACGGGCGGGTCTTCTTCCAGCTCATTCTCTGCCTTCTAGCAGAGCAGGTGTTGATCAGGAGAATACGTCCTCGATCGGGAGAATACCTCTGAGAAGGGCGTGATAAGGCAAGAGGAGAGACAACAGGAGAACAGAGATATAAAGATAGGTTAGAGCACCAAATGGAGAGATATTGAGGGAGGAGTAAAAGTTAGATGAAGAGAAGTTCAAAAATTTGGAACAGGAGCTGAGATCCGGAGGAGGAGGAAGATACTAGGTGGTTCATGTCTGTGAACCTCACTGAATTTTCCCTTCCAGACTGTGCATTTTTCACTGCATTAATTTATTAAATGAATGTGAAATGTTTGTGTTGAAAAAATTCAATCTCAATGAATTACTAAGATATTAACTTTTTTTTTTTTTTTTTTTTACATTACTATCCACGTTGTTACTGAAAGGCTCTTGCCAGTCACATTGACAAATCCGCTTGGCTAGAAGCTCAAGTGCGTCAGTTATTACAAGTGGCTAACCAACAACAAAATAAATTTGACATGAGGCCTTTGGTGGAAGCGATTGATACAGTGAAACAGAAAATTACTCTGCTAGAAACCAATGATCAGAGACTAGGTATGGCTCGTATTTTACTTCTCTTTGGATGGCTCTGTCGTCTGCATGTGTTTCTGGAACAAGCAACCACCTGGCCAGACGGAGAGTCGCAGCTGTCCAGGATAAACAATGGCCGAATCTGGTATTTGTGAAACAGAGCAGCATAAGATTCTGGCCACTTGGGGGGAAAGTGATGGACGGCGAGGAGTGGGGGCTGGAACAGGCAGAGGGTAGAAATGGGCCAGGAAATTCCAAAAACAGGGAGTGGTGGTTTTTAAGCAGAGTGGAAAATAATGAGAAAGCAAAGGGAGAGATGTGGTGGAAACATTGTTTAAAGTGTAGGAAAATATGAAAGGTTTGGCTGCTTGAAAGCATTCCAGTTATTAAATAGTGGGCCTCACCATGCTAATGCACACGAGACAGATGCTGTGTGTCTTCTATATGCGTTGGTGAGCTTCAAGAGTATGCATCTGGGTTTTCTCGGTGCTTCTTTTGCCAAGACATGAGATTCACTGAGTGAAGTATTCATACGAATCATCCATTGGTGGACACTGAGTTCAGTTCATCTTTAGGATGTCAGAATTTTATTGTTTCCTTCAGATAACGTAGTTCCACTTTGGGCAAATTCTAAAGACAACTTTAAGGCCTATGGAATCTTTTGTTTGTTTTTTTTTTTCTTTGCAGTTGTTTTGGAAGGGGAGACTAACAAACATGATGCCCACATTAATGTTCACAAAGCACAACTGAATAAAAATGAAGAGCGGTTTAAACTGCTGGAAGGGGCCTGCTATAACGGAAAGCTCATCTGGAAGGTGACGGACTACAAGACGAAGAAGAGGGAGGCGCTGGATGGGCACACGGTGTCCATCTTCAGCCAGCCCTTCTACACCAGCCGGTGCGGCTACCGGCTCTGCGCTAGAGCATACCTGAACGGGGACGGGTCCGGGAAGGGGACACACCTGTCACTGTACTTCGTGGTGATGCGAGGGGAGTTTGACTCACTGTTGCAGTGGCCATTCAGGCAGAGGGTGACCCTGATGCTTTTGGACCAGAGTGGCAAAAAGAACCACATTATGGAGACCTTCAAAGCTGACCCCAATAGCAGTAGCTTTAAAAGACCTGATGGGGAGATGAACATTGCGTCCGGCTGCCCCCGCTTCGTGGCTCATTCCACTTTGGAGAACGCCAAGAACACCTACATTAAAGACGACACCGTGTTCCTGAAGGTGGCTGTGGACTTAACGGACCTGGAGGATCTCTAGTCCCTGTTCCTGGGGTGACGAGGGGCTTGTTGGGTCCAGAACCGCGGAGGAGGACACCCGTGATTACCATATGGACCGACGTCGAACTTCACACACATTTGTATTTGGCTTTTTGCCCCTTGGTGTTGGAAGTCAGTTTAAAACTTCTCAAGCACTAACTTCTTTTTACATTTTACTCTATCCCAGTTTGAAACTTAAAACTTTAGAATATTCTCTCATTATTTATATTTTTATATTTCTTGAAAGATGTCAAGTTTCTTGAGAGCGAGGTCCGGGGCATATCTCTTTTACTGGTGCTTAGCACGGCGTCTCATGGGAGGCACGATGTGAAACGTTACCGAGGACACAGGAAAAAGCGACAATGCTTTGGCGTTTTATTATTTGGCCTGCTGATTCTAGACCTGACCATAAGCCTGCAAACGCCATTTTCCAGGGTACACTGTTCGATTAAGTAGTCGGGTGCTGTACTTTCAAAGACAGTATGCCCAGTTTGGACCAGAGTTTTATTAGGTCAAATACGAAATTTGTGGAAATTATGATACCTCTAAACATTTTCATTAAAAACTACAAGTAGACAGCAAGTAGTTTGGCAAGGCTGTGTTAGAACTGGTGAATAGAAGAAGCATTTCTATTCTCCTCATTTAGGTAAACACAAAGTACTGCACTATATGTGTGTGTACGCACGCGTGCGTTGAGAGAGGGAGAGATAGTTTATACATATATATATGGAGATAGCATTCCAACTAAAGTTCATACTTTATTAGGTACAACCATGTGAAAAAAAACTGTTTTCATAGGTCAAAAAAGGTCAAGTATTAGCAGTTTCGTAAGGTTCAATTTAGTACCTATGTATGTAAATGTATATGTATACACCTAGTTTAAAGGTATATTGGTAATTATATATAGTAAGTTCCTGTGAGGATGGGCAGGATTTAGTATATGACGGAGAAAAATGTCGTCAGTGAATAAGAGGAATTTAAAACCTAGGAAGAACACCATTATTATTCCTGGTATCAGCAGTATTCTCACCCCAAACCGATTGCTAAAAGCAGTATCTCCTATTCTTTTTGAGAGAACTTTTGAATTCACAAATTGGTATGAAAATGGGCATTTATATAAACTTGTGACTTTTCCTGTTGAAGTTGTGAGTACTTTGCGAGGAACAGAAATGATTATATTCTTTCGCGTCTGTCCGTGTGGGTCTGTCTACAAGGGCATATATACGGGTCAAAGTGAATCCCTCTGACTCTTGAGAAGCCTGAGCTTAACAAAAAAGAACCCGGTTTTCCTGAGCCCTCCCTTGTTATCAACACTCAGCTGGCTGCCTTGAGCGTGTGGGGATAAAGTGCCACAGGCTGAGGGCCCCTTCGTGCAGCTCACCCCGATGATGGCCTTACAGCTTTTGAGCAGTCGCTATGATAGAAGACACATGATTTTTATACCAGTGGTTTCTGGAATAACTGGAACTTTCTCAATCTCTTCTGTGAAAATTTTCAAGATGCTAAAGACTCATCTTGCAGGAATCATCCCAAAGACTTAAATTCAAATAAGTTCACAGTGGAAACATACTAAAGAACCGCACTGTAGCTGCTGGTGACCTCTGGAACAATTGGTGGTCAACAGACTGACCTCACACACACTCAGGAAGCGTTTCTGTAGATCACACAGCCAGACTCAGTGGTTCTGTGTGTTCGTTTTCAACGTTCCTAATCCAGTCCAAGTCCTCGGGAGTAGAAGACCATATTGTTGTAATTAGTTTTAAGTCGTTGGTATGAAAAGCATTTTAAAATGGATTTATCAAAATACTGGTTTTGTGTTCTAACCAACTTCTCTGCATAAAAAAGCTTCGATCATGGCATGGTTTGCGAACGAGTTCAGAGTCCCTCCGTCATTGAAGCCGTAATCATGAAACAAGGTGTTCCAGAGTAAAAAGCATTTCTTTCTCACAAAGAAGAATCATGATTTTTGTTTTACAGAAGTGGATCCATGTAAACTGTTTTTCCTCTTTTCTGATCTGAGCAGCTATTTTTATTCTAGGTCAGAAATATTTAAAGATTTTATTTTTTAAGTAATCTCTACACTCAGTGTCAGTCTCAAACTCACAACCCCAAGATCAAGAGTCCCATGCTCTACTGACTGAACCAACAGGGTGCCCCTATATCAGAAATATTGAAATTTATTCTGTTTTGATTGGATTTCAATTCCTGATGAAAAGAAAAACAATACTCTAGGCATAGGAGGGAAGTTAAGAACCTTGAGAAAGGTACATACAGGACTAAGGTAGGTTGGGGAGGTGCGGTACATATGAATGCGTATTAACAGATCTGAACGCTGACCCCTGATATCCAAATTTGATTTTTAAGAGAAACAAGAGAGAGTCACAGCCAGTTTCAATTCACAGTGCCAGTCTTGAATACAAGTAAACAGAACAGAGAGCACAAACCCTTTGTGTGGTCTCTTGAACAATCGGTCCACACTGCCAACTACCTCGTTTCTCTTAGAAGGTGGTTGGGGACATGGGTCTTAATTGTACCTAAGAATTCTGGGCTGGAGATGAAGCTTTGATGGATGCACAGTAGGGGACCCAGGTGGTACAATCACCTGAGAACACCATGTTTTAGAGGAGGAGGAAGAGGAGATGAGGAGAAGTACCAAGGGAGGTGGGAAGGCACAAGAAGGTCAGCAGGGCCAAATGCCACTCTGCCAACAGTAGTCCCTCCCGGCAGACCCCACTGCCAACTCTTAAACTCACTGTCCATCCCCTCCATGCCGTCCCTCGTCAGGAGCATCTCTGTATCTCTGCGCCTGGCCTTTGCCTGAAGCTGCAGGCTCAAATCTCCAGGTACCCAAGTACCTGCCGCACATCTAGCCTTTCAAGTCCCACAGGTACTTTAAAGTACACTGCACCATAACTGAGCTGGACATCTTCCCATTCTCCCCACCACTGCCCACCTACGATGCTTCCTGTTTATTCTACCCTGGCTAATGACCTCATCATCCCAACCAGAAGTTTGGACGCTCTTCTAGCTTCCTCCCTCACCTTCCCCGTCTAATCACCCACCCAGTACTGCCAATTTGACCTCCAAGTAATTTCTTTAAACTCTTTCCTAATACCTGTCCCTTCTGCCCACTGCTGTCCTGTTTGCAGGCCTACATTTCTGGGTACACAACTTTTTTCTTTCGCCTCTTCACATCTGACCTCACGGTGCCACCCAGTAATCTCTCTAAAATGAAAACCTGAGGGGCGCCTGGGTGGCTCAGTCCGTTGAGCGTCTGACTTCAGCTCAGGTCATGATCTCGCGATCCGTGAGTTTGAGCCCCGTGTCGGGCTCTGTGCTGACAGCTCAGAGCCTGGAGCCTGCTTCACATTCTGTGTCTCCCTCTCTCTCTGCCCCTGCCCTACTCATGCTCTGTCTCTCTCTGCCTCAAAAATAAATAAACATTTAAAAAAAATTTTTTTAAATAAAATAAAATGAAAATCTGAGAATGACTCCTCCCAGCACCCACTGTGGCCACATCACCCAAAGGACGAAGCCCAGCCTTGGCATGGCATCCAAGGCTCTGCATGCCTGCTTCTGCCCGCCCTGCCCAACCCACCTCCTGACAGTCCTCCTCCTTCATAGTTAGCAATAGCACCCCAAGCCCGTTGGACATTTATCAGTGCTGGGGCTGCGCTTCGAACTGGAATACTCTTCTCCATCCTTACCTCTTTCTTTGCATGAAGTCTTTCTGTTTAAGATTCTTTGACTTCATCTTCTCCAGGACGCCTTCCCAAACGAGTCCCCACTGTATATCCCACTCCCCACCTTCGACCCTTCACTAGGCCAAGAGCTCCTGCTCTGTGCTGTATACTTCCTAGTAGATACTTCAGTTGCTGGGCTTTTCTTTTTCTTTTTTTTTTTTTTAATTTTTTAATGTTTATTTATTCTTTTTTTTTAATGTTTATTTATTTTTGAGAGACATAGAGGCACAGCGTGAACAGGAGAAGGGCAGAGAGAGAGGGAGACACAGAATCGGAAGCAGGCTCCAGGCTCTGAGCCATCAGCACAGAGCCCGACGCGGGGCTCGAACTCACAGACCGCGAGTTCATGACCTGAGCCGAAGTCGGCCGCCTAACCAACTGAGCCACCCAGGCGCCCCATGGGCTTTTCTTTTTTTCAAAAAATGTTTATTTACTTTTGAGAGAGACAGTGAGCAGGGTAGGGGCACAGAGAGCAGGAGAGAAAGAAACCCAAGCAGGCTTCGAGCTGTCAGTGCAGAGCCTGACATGGGGCTCGATCTCATGAACTGTGAGATCTCATGAACTGAGCCAAAATCAAGAGCTGGAAGCTTAACTGACTGAGGCACCCAGGCGCCCCTGGACTTTCCTCTTTTCCAGAAAACAAATGGTAATTGGCTGGTAATTCATGTTAGGCACATTGTGTGAGGCACAGATAGAACAGATCTTGTCCCCGTCTTCCTAAAATTTATAATCTAGAGGTCAGCCGCAAGTGGTGAGCCAAAATGTTCAATGTGTAAATGTTCTCAGCCTCCTCTGTCTGATAAGGACTTTGCCTCTCAACTTCTTCCCCCTGTGCTCTGAGAAAAATGTATCTCTCAGATCAGTGCTGCCATGTTTGTCATGCGAGATAAGAGAGCAGGCAGCAAACATTTGAAGAGAGAGCCCTAGGGACAAAACTGATGAAGAAACGCTAAACCAATATGCACAAGGATTGGGGGAAATGAAAGAAGAGCGAAAAGGGAATATGTACCTATGAGAACCTTGGGAAACTGTGATGGAGGCCCCTTGATGCTTTTTTTCTTCCAAGAGACCCACGTTAAAGACTGAAATACGTTTTTAAATTATTTTTAGCTGCTTGAGTTATATGTATTTGAATGAAACTCCATATGGAGACTAGACTCTGGCTCCAGGATTTATAAGGCATTTGAACAAATATACAACAATATATGTTGTGATAAAAGCCTTGAAGAAAATGACAGAGTACAGGTAAAGAATAATAAGACTGGGCTGGGGAGAGTATGTGTATACTTAGGGTTGTCGGGAGGGCTTCTTGCTGAGGTAACATGATATTTAGTGTCCACGTGACATGTTTTCTGACCGTCCAGCCCTTTTCAACACCCTTGTAATACCTGAGGAGTTTCCTGTGACAAGGCTTGCCTCCCTGACCCCCTGTGCAGCACAGGCATGTGTGACCTCGGCCCTACCAATCAGGCATGGTCATGCAAAACTTCAACTTGAAAGATAAAGTTGGAAAGATTCAACTTTTTTGTCGGAAGAAAATTTGCAAGATGAGGGAGGAGGAGCGCCTGGGGGGCTCGGTCAGTTAAGCCTCCAACTCTTCATTTCAGTTCAGGTCATGATCTCTTCGTTCGTGAGTTCGAGCCCCACGTCTGACTCTGCATTGGCAGATCGGTGCCTGCTTGGCATTCTTTCTCTCTTTCCCTCTCTCTCTGCCCCCTGCTAGTGTGCATGCTCTCTCTCAAAATAAATAAACATTAGGGGGGAAAAAGGTGAAGAAGGAAATGTTCCACTCTGGCTACCCAGTGGTGAGGGTGGTGAGTGTACCGGAGGGAGAGCTTCTGGTTCCCTAGTCCTTATTTTCATAGCCTGTGTTCGTAGAAGTTGTGATTTTGGGGTCAACAGGTGGCGGCAGCAGTGGGTTTTCACTAGAGCCTCTAGCGTCTTTGGGTATTGTATCTGGCTGTGCTACCCCTGCATCTGGCTTCTGGTCTTCCCGGAGACTCTGTGGACTACGATTAATAAAGTCCCAATCTTAGCCAGATTGGATTCTGTTGTCTGTAACTAAGAACCTGACTGAATCAAGCCTAGACGTGAAAGATGAGTCAGCGTGATGAGTCAGAGCAGGTGGGATGAAAATTCTGGGCAGAGGGCACTGAGGAATAAGAGAGTTGATTTAAGGAACTGAGAAGAAGCCTGTGCGGCAGGGGTCACCAGAAGGGAGAAGAGGGGGACTTGATGAAATTAGAAAGGGAGGGCCCAGAGTCTCGTGTTAAAGTCATAGTGAGGAGACCGTGGTTTATGTAAAGTGTAACGAAAGTGGACAGGATTTTGGCAAGGGAATACATGATCTGATTAATGTGTTCTAAAACTGCTCTGTGTGGAACACAGATAAGAAGGGGACAAGAGAGGACATGGAAACAGTATTAAGGTTATGTCATACTGCACCTGTGTTTCTAGGTCCGTGTCCTTACTAGATCATAAACTCCTTGAAGCCAAAAATCATGCTAATTCAAGTGCATAGAAGGTGCTCATTATATTAAACTGGATAGTATATATACATTTTTTTAAATAACAAATCAGGTTTTGTGCCCATTTCACAGATGAAACAAGTAGTGATTAGAGAGATCTATGTGCTGCATGCTAGGCACTGTCCTAAGAATTTGACATACTTATACATTGACACACTAATCCTCACGATAATCTTACAAGGCATACGCCATTTTATCCCCATTTTATAGATGAGGCAATTGAAGCACAGAGAGGTTATGTAATAAGCTCTAGGCTACACAGCCAATAAGGGGAAAAGTCAGGATTTGAATCTAGGCATTCTGGCTTCAGAGTCTCTACTCTTAACCACTGTATAGGAATGCCTCACAAAAATGCCAAGAAACTCCACATGATTATATAAAAATACAAATTATATAGGCTAAAATACAGTAAGAATAACCACTAGATAAAAATTGAACATAGAACTTTCAAACTACTAAAGGAAAAAAAGATCTGGAAAAAGCAGCTTTATCAAACCAAAGACAGAAAAGGGAAGAAAACAACGGGAAGCACAATATATAGAAAAAACAAGTTAGAATGAAATCTAACCACAAAAGTATGAATGGGTTCAATTTTACTATTAGAAGAGGAAATATTTCCAATATGGGGGCGCATGTATATGCTTTTTAAACACATATCTAAAACATATCTAAAACAACTCATAGCGTGCTCATGACACAGAGATAGTTTAATGCCAAAAAATTTGAAAATGTTAATGAAATCGATACTTTTCTAGGGAAAAAAAATTTATCTCTTAAAAAGCCACCACACCCAGATGGCTTTAAAGATGAGTTCCTCAAACGTAAGGAATAGATAGATCATTCACAGGCTAGGTCTATACCAGGTCATATAAAAAGAAATTAATCTGAGTCGTTTTCAGACCTACCCTAAACTAATATCAAAACTAGACAAGGGCAACTAAAGAAAACCATAAGCCAATTTCACTTATGAACTTAGACACAAAAGTCCTTTATGAAATACACAGCAATTTTCATCCAGCAATGTACTGGAAGAATACATACCAGGACCGTAAGGATGGCTCATTAGAAAATCTATTATTGTTGTTTCTATTACTGTAGGGTAATGGAGAAAAGCTATATGATCATCTGTAATACTGAAAGTATTAGGTAATAAATAACCCATTTCTGATCTTAGGAAACAATAAAACAGATTGGCAAGCTAGAAAAAGAACAAATTAATTTTTGCGATTAATTTTTTAAAAAGGTAAGTGCCAGAAACCATCAAAAAACATCATGCACAAAAGGTAAGATGCAATCCAAATAACTTCCAGAAAGAAGTAAGCCCCGAGGCTAGTAAGCAGTTTGTGCTTGATTCTTTGGAAAAGCCAAAATTGTTATTTACAGATAAATCCTTACGTAGAAAATCCAAGAGAATTATTAGAAAACAAAGATTCAGCGAAGTGACACACAGATCCACACACCAAACCCCAAATTATCCTAGGGTACTATAATAGTCGATTAGGAAGAGCAAATAAACCAAAGCAGCAACACAAATTTTCAGGAAAAAAAGCCTAAAAAGAAATGTGCAAAAACACCAGGAAACTGCAAGACTTCAGCTGAATAACGAGGGAAAACTTAACAGATAAGTACCCACAGTGCTGGATGGGAAATCTCACTATTGTACTGGTATCAAATCTGGGCAAACTAATCTACGGAAAAACAAATCCCAGGAAACCAATGCCATTTGGCGGCAATCCCTTTATAGAATTTGAAACGGAATCCCAAACAAATGCCGGGAAAAGGCTGCCATTTGGCGACAATCTAATAACAGGACCCTGAGCCACGGCTCCAGGTTCCCCACGTCGCGTGCGGAGACGCCCAGTGAAGAGCGTGACAGCCAGCACAGAGCCGCCCCCGCGCCCGCAAGTCCCGCCCGGCGGAAAGCCGCGCGGCCGGAAGTGACTCGTGGCCCCGCCCCCCTCTGCGTCGTGGGCGGGGCGTTTCCTGGCCTGCCGCCCCAGCGCGTCCTAGCCGAGCAACACCGCGTGGTGGCCCATCCGGCTCCGCGGCTTTTGCTGCGGTCGCTCTTCAGCACCCTCGTGCCAGGGCTGTTGAGCCCGCCCAAAATGGTCGTTTCCCCTACAGTTTCCTGTAAGTGACGGGTCGCAGTCAGTCCAGTGACTGGAAAAGGGCCGCGTTGGCGTTTTCTTCTCCCTTCCCGCTTCCCCCAAACCCCCTCACCGTCTCTCACGACATCTTGGTCACGCCCTGGACTGCCCTCCACCTCTCCCCAAATGAGGCATCTTCCAACGCTCCAAGTTTCCCCAAAAGATGAGACCTTTCTCCTAAGCTTCATTCATCTTAACCGGTCTCTGGCTTCTCATGTATATACTGTGGAGGGTGTGTTCTTGGTCTGACACTTCTCCCAGCTCTTCCTCTCCCTGCCACCGAGGGGTCCTGCAGGTACACGCTGTGGAAATGTGACTCCCCACCCTTTACTGAATACACCTTACTGTCTGCTGCCGAATCTCCCCGCTTCCGACGAAACTTTCGATCAAGGCATCCATCCCTCTGTACAGCGCCCTCCTCCCTTCCCCAAACCCCTCTTCTCATTAAATGATAGCAACAGTTAAGGAAGGAATACCTTAGGCGGTAAGACACTGACCTGAGCACTTCACAGGCATTATTTTAATCATTGCAGCAATATTTAAGTAGATACAAATGAGCAAACCGAAGCACAGGAAAGTTCAACAGTTTGCTCCCGGTGACATAGCTTGGATGTGGTGGAGTTGAAATTTGAGTTCATTGTGTAGCTCACTCCAAAGCAGGTGCTGTTGTCCTTTCTCTTTAACAAATACCTGGATAAACCCCGGGTGAGTTGCTTTTGAGGAATTGTTTCTGAATGCTGTTTAGAACATCCCCGTTTGTGGAAATTTGGCCTCTGTCTAGGACCTGTGGGAGCTTTCCTCCTGCAGACTCTTGAGTGTTCATATTTTATCAAATGGCTAAGATCTGAGCTTACTGGTATTTGGGGTCCTCCAAATGTGCTATGGTTCCTTAAAAATGTATTCCTGGGGCGCCTGGGTGGCTCAGTCGGTTGGGCGTCCGACTTCAGCTCAGGTCATGATCTCGCGGTCTGCGAGTTCGAGCCCCGCGTCGGGCTCTGTGCTGACAGCTCAGAGCCTGGAGCCTGCTTCGGATTCTGTGTCTCCCTCTCTCTCGCTGATCCTTCCCCACTCATGCTTTGTCTCTCCTGCTCTCAAAAAAAAAAAAAAAAAATGTATTCCTAACGCAGTACTTGCTAACCAGCCCTCTTCCTTTGCCTCAGTAGGATTGTCTTTAGCATTATCACTGTTCTCAGCAAACATTTGAGCAGCTGGTTTATGTCAGACGGTAAAGATCATTGGAGTTTCAAAGAACTCTGAGGTTTAGTTCCTGACCTCAAGGAGAAATATGAAATTTATTCATAAAAAGACCAACAAAATAGCCCATCAGCACTCGGTTGCACAGAAAAGTTCTACAGGAGCCACTGTGGACAGATTTGTTAAGTGCTACATTGCGTTCTCATCTGTAAAATGTTACGGTTCGGCTAGATCATTACAGTTACGTGAATCTTAAGAGAAATGAGTAATTACTACTGATGTGGGAACTGTTGGAGAAGCTGCATTGTGTGTGTTTTTAATAGTATATTCTTGAGACATTATAGAAACAAAGATTAGGTGGAAGGCTTTTCTTAGCACTTTTTTTTTCCGTTTTGAACATCTGAGAGTGGTTGTAACCTTGCCTCGGAAATAAAGTTCACATGCATATAACATTTTACCCTCAAATTTCAGGAGATTTGTGGCCCATTCCTCCCTTCCAAAGCTAACATGTTAAAGATCCCCCTGGTTTAGGAAAATAAAATGAACTGCATCTCAAAAGGCAAGACGAAACCAGATGCGGAGGGTTCTTATGTTGTAGGCAGAGTGGAACCATTGGAAGTTAAGAAGTAAAGTCTGACAGGAGTGTAAAGGGTGAATTAAAGTGGGGAAAGGCAGTGAGACTGGTTAGACAGCCAGTGGAATCATTTAGCTAGATAGTTTAGGGGATATTACAGGGCTGTGCCAAGCAGTAATGGAAATGGGGGGAAACTGCAATAAATATTGGCAAGGACAAACCAAAAGGATGTGGTACCTGTCTGGAAATAGAATTTAAAGGCGGGAAGGAGTCCGTGATAACAAGGCTTGAGGTCTGTGCAGCTGCAATTATGTACCTTCTCAGTTTTATCTCAGTTTTTTATCGTACTGTGTCATTCTTGATGTATACATGTTCAAAGAGAAAATATCATTGCTGACCCAGTGGATATTAGAAGACATAATAAGGGAATAATATGAATAACTATATACTCATCAGTTCGGCAACTCAGATGAAATAGACCACGATCAAAACTACCAAAATGTGCCCAAGAAGAAACAGATAAGCTGAATAGTACTATAATTCTTAAAAGAATTGAATTTGTATTTAAAAATCTAATAAAAGGGTAGAGTCCAGATGGCTTCACTGGTGAATTTTACCAAACATTTAAAGACAAAATAATAGTTCTACACAAGCTCTGTCAGCAGTTAGAAGAAGGAAGGCTTCCCAACTCATTTTTATGAAGCCAAAATTGCCTGACACCAAAATCAGATAAAACCAATATAGAAGAGAAAACAGATCCGTATCTCTCATGAGCAAAGATGCAAGAATCCTCAAAAAAAAATTAGCAGATTGAATCCAACATGTAAGAAGAAAAATGCTTTGTGACCATGTGTCCTTTATCCTAGGAATTCAAGTCTGGCTCAAAATTTGGAAATCAACATAATCTACTACATTAACAGACTAAACAAGAAAAATTACATGATCCTCTGAATAGATGCCAAAAAAAAAGCACTTAACAAAATTCAACATCCATGATTTAAAAAAACATTTTTTTAACATTTATTTATTTTTGAGAGACATACAGACAGTGTGAGCAGGGGAATGGCAAAGAGAAAGGGAGATACAGAATCTGAAGCAGGCTGCAGGCTCTGATGAGTCGCCAGCACAGAGCCTGATGCAGGGCTCGAACTCACAGACCATGAGATCATGACCTGAGCTGAAGTCGGCTGCTTAACTGACTGAGCCACCCAGGCATCCCAACATCCATGATTTTTTAAAACTCAGCATCACAAACCCAAGAGGTTTCATCTATGTTCTTAAAAATATATATAAATAAAAATTTGGTTCATCCAAGATGAGGAAAAATTATTGTTTGGAGCCCCAAAAAAGAATCCAACCCATCTAGAGGTCATTGGTTCGTTAACAGCTGTAGAAATGACCATCATCTGTTATCCAGAGGACTGGCCAGTGTGACTCCACAAGAGGACTCTCAGGCTGAGACTCCTTGAGCAGTTGAGATTTGGTGGGCCTGATTCTGGCTTTCCAAGCAAAACTGCTCCTGCAATTCAAAGCACCCCTACTCCTACCCCATCAGAGACCACATTGCTGAAATGGCAGAGAGAGAATGAAGAGTGAGGAGGAGTGGTAGCGTTTGACATGGTCTTAGTAGTCTCTTCAAGAGATGGCATTCACTACTTTTCTCTGCTTTTGTTTCTGTCTTAAAAATTGTGCATGTATACTTCAGCAAACAAAGAGAATGTAAACATAAATTTTACAAAGTATGTAGCTGTCTTCATAGCTCATGGATGTTAAAAAAAAAACCTCAGCAATCTAGGAATAGAAGGGACTCTGATTAAAGGCATCCACAAAACCTAGAGCTACATCACACTTAATGGGGAAAGATTGAATGTTCCCTCCTCCCAAGATTGGGAACCCAACAAGGATATACATTTTCACTTCTCACCCAATATTTTGGTGAAGTCCTAGCAATTGCAGTAAAGAAGAAAAACAAAAGACACTCTGCTCGGAAAGGAAAAAATAAATTTATTTTGATTTTCAGATAACATAACTCTCTATGTAGTAAATAAAGCTCAAAAAGCTACAGAAAGGTCCTAATGCTAAGAAGTGAATTTAGCAGGGTGCCGGATGAAAGGCGAAATAATTGTATTTCTACACTAGCAATAAACAATTGGAAGGTGACCCTCTCTTCTCTTCCACAAATGAAATACTTAGGTATAAATCTAACAAAATATTTGCAGAATCTTTATTCTGAAAAGTACAAAATGCCAATGAAAAAATCAACACCATACAGTGTTCATGGATTGAAAGATTCAGTATAGTTAAGATGTCAGTTCTCCCCAAATTGATCTATGCATTTAATACAACTGCAATAAAAATCCTAGCAGAATTTTTGTACATATAGATTAGTTGAACTAAAAGATATAAGGAAAGATGAGCTAGAATAGGAAAACAATTTTACAAATGAAGAGCAAAGTTGAAGAATTCACACAATCTAATTGTATGGCATACTACGAAGCTATAGTAATCAAGACAATGTGGTATTTGGTGAAAGGATAGACACATAGACCAATGGAATACAATAGATCCAGAAATAGACCCACAAAATTTGGCCAACTGATTTTTGACAAAGGTGCAAGTGCAACTCAATGAAGAAAGCACAGCCTTTTCTCTATATGGTGCTGGAAAAACTGGATATCCACATGTGAAAAGATGAACCTTGACCTACATCTCACACCACATATAAATATTACATCAAAGTGGGATCATAGGCCTAAAAGTAAGAGTCAAAAATATGAAACTCTTGAGGAAAACATAAGAGAAAAAGATTTTTGCGACCTTGGATCAGGCAAAGAGTTCTTAGATATAACACTGAAAACACTGTCTTTAAAGAAAAAGATTACTATGGAGTGCCTGGGTGGCTCAGTTGGTTAAGCTTCCAACTTCAGTTCAGGTCATGATCTCATAGTCCGTGGGTTCGAGGCCTGCATCGGGCTCTGTGCTGACAGCTCAGAGTTTAGAGCCTGCTTCAGATTCTGTGTCTCCCTCTCTCTGCCCCTCCCCCACTCATGCTCTGTCTCTCTTCATCTCTCAAAAATGAATAAAAGTTAAAAAATAATTTAAAGGAAAAGACTGATAAATTAGACTTTACCAAAATTAAAATATTTTGCTACATGAAGCATACTACAAAGAAAATGAAAGACAAGACATGCGTGTCATGAAAGACTTGTGTCCAAAATATTTAAAGAATTTTCAAAACCTAACAAGAAAACGACTCAAAAAGTGGGCAAAGTTTGAACAGATACTTCACTAAAGAAGATTTACAGATGGCAAATAAGCACATGATAAGATGTTCAACATCATTAATCATTAGGGAAATGCAGATTAAAACCACAAGAAATATTGCACATTTATTAAAATGGATAAAATAAGTAACAGGATTAAGTGCCAGCAAAAATGTGGAGAAACTGGAACAATTGCTATGGGAATGCAAAATAGTATGCCCACTTTGGAAAACAGCTGTTCAGTTTCTTATAATAAAGTTAAACATACATTTACCATATAATCCAGCAATTCCAGTTCTGTATGTTTATCTCAGAGAAATGGAAGCATATGTTAACACAAAAATATGTACATAAATGTTTATAGCAGCATTATTAATAATGGTCTCAAATGTCCCAAAGCAAAGCTGGTTCAACATTTGAACATCAGTCAGTGTAAATTCACCATGTTAGCTGACTAAACAAGAAAAACTACTTGCACTAAATGCTTTTCAGTGAATGAATGCATAAACACATTGTGATTCATCCATACGATGGAATACTATGCAGAAATAAAAAGGAACAAACTAATGGGACGCCTGGGTGGTTCAGTCGGTTAAGCATCTGACTTCAACTCAAGTCATGATTTCGCAGTTTGTGAATTCGAGCCCCGCGTCAGGCTCTGTGCTGACAGCTCAGAGCCTGGAGTCTGCTTCAGATTCTGTGTCTTGCTCTTTCTCTGCTCCTCCCCCACTCATGCTCTGTCTCCTCTCTCAAAAATAAATAAACATTAAAAGATAGAAACAAACTATTGATATATTAAGGAACTCAAATGTGTTTATTAAGCAAAGGAAGCCAATCTCAAATGGTTGCATACTGTATGATTCAACTTATATGATATTCTGGAAAAGGCAAAACTAAAGGGGCAGAGAGCACACCAGTAATTGCTAAGGTTAAAGGTAGAAGGGTCTGACTGCAAAGGGGTAGCATGAAGGAATTTTTTAAGATACTGGAATTGTTCCGTATGCTGTTAGTGGTTGTTAAAATAATTTATGCATGTGTTAAAATGCATAGTACTGTGTGCATGCACACTCATACGTATGCAAATTTAAAAGTAAAAATTTTAAGTTAAAAATAAAGCACTGTAGTTTGTCCAGAATCTCTCTTAAAATCCTACCCTTGACCTCAACAATCACTCCAACCACAATGCCATTTTTCTGCTTTCATAAAACTGTATTTCATAAAATATAGTTTATATTTCTTGGCTCTGTTTTCTTGCTTACCATTCATTCTTTCAAAAAATATTTTAAAACATTCGGCAGCATAATCCATGCACATGATTAAAAGATCAAGGAGTGTGGACGGTTTATGATGAAAAGCAACCATCTCCATCCCACTTGCTTTCTTCTAATTTTAGATCCAGCTCCCCATAGACAAACACTTTAAATCTTTTGCATGTTTAATTTCTTTGGGGTTTACAGCTACATCTCTAAATAATATGTTTATACTGTTCTTTCTCAATCAGCTATTAATGTTATCATCTGACTTTCTACTGCTGTGATAGATGAGCACTTATCTCCCTGGATTTGATAGTTTTAAGGCTATTTTTATTTCCTCTATTGTTTACTGTTATAATCTTACACAGTATATTTAATCACATATTACTCATTTCAACAAATCTTATCAGTATTTCCTGACTTTGTCGGGTGATATCAGCACTCCTACCTTTCCCTCCCTTTTCTCCCCATTTTACCTTTCATGCTGTGTAAGTTGTGACTTAATGGCACTGTAATTGAATAAGTTACTTTTTACTCTTTAACTGTGACTAAAACATCCATAATTTCTTCTAGAAGTTGAATTTAGAAGTCGAAACCCGATAAAAAGAACATTTATTTTATTATAACTTTGTAGATACTGCTGACTGCAAATCCTAGTTATGTCCTTGGGTTGCATTTTCTTAAGGTCAGGGTCATGTTTCTAGAAAACGTTGCTAGTATTAGTTAATTCTCGACAATTTTTGTTGGAACCCACTGATAGTTTATTCTGAATTGGATCAATTCCTTTTTAGTCCTTTGAATAGCTTTGTCCTGATACTTTACTTTTTCCTTTGAACTACTAGGGTTTTCCACAATTTTGTACCCTTCTCCTTTGCCTCCTTTCACTCTCATTTTGCTGAAGTAAATTAAATACTCAAGTGTCTTTTCAGAAAGGGGACATGGAAGATACACTTTCCAAGTTTGCATGACTTGGTTTTGCCCACCTATTTCTTGGTAACTTAGTTGAATATAGAATTCTAGATTTGAAACAGTTTGCTCCCAGAACTCGAAAGATCTTTTTGCAGTATGTCCTGTTATTCAGTGTTGATAAAATGACTAATGCTAGTCTAAATCTTTCCTTGTGATTACTTTCTTTTTGGAACCATTTGGTAATGTCTCTTAAAAATTTCACCCCAATGTGGGGCACCTGGGTGACTCAATCAATTAAGCATCTGACTTCAGTTCAGGGCATGATCTCACAGGTCATGAGTTCAAGCCCCACATCAGGCTCACTGCTGTCAGTGCAGAGCCTGCTTGGGATTCTCTCTCCCTCTGCCTCCCTCTCCCCCGCCCCCACCACTTGTGTGCACACTCTTTCTCTCTCAATACTTAAAACATTTTTTCCAGCATGATGTATCTAGGTGTAGAGATTTCTTCCTTTTATCCTCTTTAGCAGTTAGTGGGTTATTTCGGTTTGTGGAATTCTTTTTTGTTCATCTAGGACATATTTTCCAATTTTTTGTTTACTCTCTTCCATTTTCTCTTCTTTCTGGGATTCTTATTTTCTTTTTTTTTTTTAACTTTTATTTTTTAGAGAGAGAGAGAGAGAGAGAGACAGAGTGTGAAAGAGGGAAGAGAAGAGAGAGGGAGACACAGAATATGAAGCAGACTCCAGGCTCTGAGCTGTCAGCACAACTTAACTGATTGAGCTACGCAGGCACTCCTACAGGGAATTGTGAAGAGATATAAGGGAAGGAATGATTAACTTGGTAGTTTACGTGAGCTAACCTAGTAGTGTCTTTTATCTTCTTTTCTAGTACTCAGAAAATTATACCAACAGGTAAAACCTTTCATTTGCAATTCTTTTGATTCTTTTTAATTTTGATGTTAACATGGTTACAAAAAGAGCATATATGTCTTGATAACCTGCAAATAATAGATACATTAAATAAAAGATGAATACTACATTCTTTTCTGTTTTTTATACTTCCCTGGGGTTATCTTTCTTAAATATTTGGTATGTCTCCTTCCTTAGGTTCTTTCTCAATGAACATGGAAATATATGAAATTGATATGTATGCATAAATGCATATAGTTTTATGTTACAAAAATAGATCACCAACTTGCTTCTGTAAATTTAATTTATTAGCATAATAGTCTATGCATCAAAAGAATATAACATATATATAAAAGTTAGAGGTGTAATAATGAAAACAACACCATAAGCCTATTATCTAACTTAAGAACTAAAATGTTACCAATATTATATTTACCAGTATTATTCTTCCTTCTTCCATTTTCCTGCCTCCCTATCAGAACTAATGGTACCCTAAATTTTGTGTTGCTTCTTCCCATGCCTTTTGACGGCAGTTTCATTACAAATTATCTCTAAACATTATTTTGTTTAGTTTGCTCAGTTTTGAGATTAATAAAAATAGTATCATATCATATATGGTTTTCTGCAACTACTTTTTTTGCAAAATAGTTGGTTTCTGGGGTGCCTTGGTGGCTCTTGATCCAACTCTCGATCTCAGGATTGTGAGTTCAAGCTCTGTGATGGTTCTCCCTTGGGTTGTGGAGCCTACTTTTAAAAAAAAGGTTTTTTTTCTATGATTTATCTGTCTTTTTTTATATCTGAACTTCATTAATTTCCACTGCTGTATAATATTTCACTATGTGAATGAAGCACAATTTATTTATCCATTGTCCTGTGGATGGGCAGTTAGGCCATTTCTGATTTTTTTTTCCTATTATGAACAATACTACTATAATATGTTGCACATTTTTCTCAGTGCTTGTGTAAATTTCTCTAGATCACATATCTAAAAATGGAATTACCGAATTGTAGGGTATACCCGTTGTGTTTCAACACTGCTAAAATTCTAGGGTTGTTTGTTACTATACTTAACTTACCCTGTCTAACACATTTAGTTTAGTCGTTCAAATCATTTATAGTCTTACTGATATTTTGTCTGCTTTTTCTATAAGTTACAAAGAAGTATTTTAAAATCTTTCATTATTACCATAGATTTGTCTGTTTCTTATAATTTTTTTCCAATGTTTGCTTCTTATATGTTGAAGCTGTGTTATTAAGTATATGTACACTTTCAATCTTCTGGTAAATTGTCCTTTTATTACTGTGGAATTACCTTCTTTACCTCCAGTAATATTTGTTACCTTAAAGTCAGTTTTTTCTGATAATAATATTGCTACACCAGCTTTTCTGGGGGGGGGGTTGAGGGTTAGCGTTTGTTATATCTTTTTCCATTCTTTTACTTGCAACTTTAATGTATCTTTAGTTTTAGTGGTCTCCTGTAAACAGCATATATAGTTGAATTTTATTTTCTTGTCCAGTCTAAAGCATTCTTCAACTTTAAAAAAATCTGGACATTTAGATTTCATGTAATTACTAAAATTTTATTGTTATTTAATTAAAATTTCAGTTTAAATCTAGCATTTATACTAAATGCTTTCCATTTATCCCCCTTAGTCTATATTTCTTTTTTTTACCTTCATTTTAATGTATTTTCCTCTTTAATTTGGGTTTCTTTTAATATTAGTTATCCTATAAATGATAATATGCATCCTTGATTTATCAAAGACTCATGTTAGTTGGCACTTTTACCTTCACTTAGATAAGGGAAGGGCCTTAGGACACTTTGATTCCTTTCCCCTCCTCCTGACTTTTATGCCATTGTGTCATGTACTTTAATTCTATATAAATTTTAAACTCCACAAAATGTTATCCCCCTAAGTCAGAAGTTAGTGTAAATACTTTATTAAAAAATGTGAAGCAAATGAAATGAGCTTTCCAATCAAGAAATAAGAAAAAGGACAACTAAAATACAATGGAAAGAAATGTAGGAGAAAGGAAAAAATAAAAATGAAAACTTTAGCGACTTTTAAGACATGGGAAAAATAGACTGCAGGTGGATCCAAGAATTGGATTTTTGAAAAATCCCAATAAATTGGTCAAAACTTTGAAAAACTAACTGAAAAAAAAAAAAGAAAATACAACAAAAGTAAAGAGTAAAAAAAAAACCAAAAAACAAAAATCACAAAAAAGAAACAAAATAAAGGATATATCAACAGATATTTTGCTCTAGAAACTTAAAGAGAACATGAGACTATGCTATGAATAACTCTGCTTATGTAGAACTATAAATCTCTCCACACACAGTTATAAGAAATCCAACTTTGGTTTTCTATGATTCTTCTCATTTTCTTTTTGAAGGCTTTACTCATTGGAGAGGAATGAAATCTGCTGTCAGCCAATTGGAGTTTCAGGGATGGGGGTAGAGAGATGAGGAAGCAGGGGCTGATTTTTGTGTTTCCACAACATGGGTAGGGGGAAGATACTCAAGTAGTCTTCGGTGTTATCTGTTCATTCAGGTACCTTTTGAGATGTCCATCATTCTGTCTGGTCCTGCCGTTGATCCACACCAGTTGCTACTGAGAGGTCTTCATTCCTGTCCACCTGGTCCCTTCAGGTAAGGCAGCTCTCTCTCTTTTACTTCCATGTCACGTGCAGAGGCATGGGCATAATCCTGCTTCCTCACTGCCCTGGAGGGATACCAAATGCCAGGTGATTTAAAGCCTGGTCAGCATAATCTCTCCTCCTGCTCATTTTTTCTGTGGTATCGTGTTACTATCCCACAGCTCAGAGTAGAGCCTCCCTTTCCCCCGACCTTAGATTCCTTGTATTTGTGTGGATCTTTACTACTTCTCTGGTGTTCTATGAATCAGGGTTCATCTGTTTGAGCTCTGTCAATGTCTATACTCCTATCACTTCCCCACGATATCTGTTTTCTTCTTCCTTAATCTGTGAAAATTTCTTTCTAGTCTTGTTGCAGCTTGGGGTGGGGTTACGGGGAAGTGGGACTCAGTCCAGTTCTCTCCAGTTATATTTCTCCCAAATATTTCATCTATCTATGGAACCTTCCCTATTCTCCTAAAGGTTTACAATTTTAGAGATCATGTTCCGGAAGAATTCTTTTTTTCCATTTACTACCCTGTTTTATCCCTTCCTTAAAACAACGAGCTCATAGCTGCCTAGCTGCTCACAAGGAGTGTACGGAAAGGAGTAAGAGGGAGGAGGGATAAGAAAAAGATGAACCAAAAGGAGAGGAAACGTTAACCTCTCAAAATATATCTAGTCACATAAAAACATGTTGAGATGACGCAGTGGTAGAATAATGTTCACTAATATTTATCAAACACGTACTAGGTACCAGATATTGTTTTAAGAACTTTAGGTATATCGACTAATCATCATAACAATAATTAAATAGACGCCATTACTATTCTGATCTTACAAATAAGGAAACCAAGATACTAGAGGGATTGAGTAATTCAGCTAAGCTTTGTTCAGTAGTGTCCCAGCTTGTGTTCAAAACCAAGGAGTCTGACTCTGTAGTCCACCTTCTGAATTACCGTGTCATCGGTTCTCAAATGACCTCTCCCAAGGGCTATTTGGAAATGCGTGGGGCTGTGGATCTAGCTTTCCTAATGACTGGGGAGAGTTACCAGCATTTAGGGGACAGTGGCCCGAGACGTTAAATGTCCCATTATGTGAGGGACGATCCTGAGAAATAAAGAATCGACCCCTCCAAAATGTAAATAGAACTCTCCCTGAGAACCACTGCAGTACAGTACCTCTAAATTGCCAAGATTGACTCCCAGAGTTAAAAAAACAAAACAAAAAAACTTAAGAGACTACTCTTTTTGAAAGAAGTCATAAATGTTCTCCAAAAATAAATTGATAGGCAGATGTTCCACTTAGTTCTTTGAAGATTTTCAGGGAATAGGTGAGTCCCATATTATATATGATAATCTCCTCCAGAATGTGAAAGGATATGGAATACCTTTTAATCAATTTTACAAAGCTTATAAAACACATACAAATTAGATTTTGAAATACATTACTAGAGACAAAGAGGGACATTTCCTTATGATTAAAAAGGGTCAACATATCAGGAATGTATTCACACTATAGGGTGTTGAACAGTATCCTCCTCAAAATTCATGTGCACTCAGAACCTTAAAATGTGACCTTATTTGGAAATAGTCTTTCCAGGTGTAGTTAAGATTAGATCACACTGGAATCAGGGGGATGGAAGGAACCTGAATGCAGTGACTGGTGGTGTTATAAGAAGAGGAGAAGGGCGCATGCAGAAACGAACGAGGGAGGATAGTCACATAGATCAAGTGACTATTAAGGCAGCAACTGGCGTTATGTGCCACAAGCCAAGAAACATCTGGGGGCAGGAGAAGCTAGACTTTCCTAGAGCCTTTAGAGGGAGCAAATATTTGCGAACCACATATCCAATCCAATAAAGTATTAATATTTACATATATCAAAGGAATTCATAAATTGAAACCAAAAAATAAAACCCCCAAATAACCCAATTTAAAAATGAGCAGAAGGCTTGAATAAACGTTTCTCCAAAGAAGACATACAAATGGCCAACAGGTACATGAAGAGGTGCCCAGCAACACTCCTATCAGGGAAATGCAAATCAAAACCACAATGTGAGAGTGGGGTGCCTAGGTGGCTTAGTCAGTTGAATGTCTGACTCTTGATTTTGACTCAGGTCGTGATTCCAGCCAGGGTCATGGGATCAGGCCCCGCGAGCTCTGTGCTGGGCATGGAGCCTGCCTAAGATTCTTTCTCTGCCTCTCACTTTGTCTCTCCCGTGTTCTCTCTTTCTCAAAAAAAAAAAAAAAAAAAAAAAAAAAAAAAAAGATTCTCTCTCTGTCTCTTTCCCTCTGTCCCTCTCCACTCTCACGCACACTTTCTCTCTAAAATAAAAAATATTTAAAAAACCCGCAAAACCACAATGAGATATCACCTTATACTTGTTAGGATGTCTGTTATCAAAAAATAAGAAAAAACAAATGCTAGCAAGGTTGTTAAGAAAAGGGAATCTTTGTACACTGTTGATGAGAATGTAAACTGGTACAGCCACTATGAAAAGCAGTATCAAAGTTCCTAGCGAAATTACAAATAGAACTATCATATGATCTAGCAATCCCATTTCTGGGTATGTATCCAAAGGAAAAAAAATCACTGTCTTGAAGACATATCTGTACTCCCAAGGTTGTTTGTTTTTTAAAGCTCATCTATTTTGAGAGAGAGAGAGAGAGAGAGATCATGCATGAGCAGGGAAGGGGTATAGGGAAAGGGAGAGAGAGAATCCCAAGAAGGCTCCACTGACAGCCAGTGGGAAGCCCAACATGGGGCTCAATCCCACAGACTGTGAGATCATGATCTGAGCCGAAATCAAGAGGAACACTTAACTGACTGAGCCACCCAAGCGCCCCTGTTTGTTTCTTTTAAGTAGATTCTACACACAGCACAGAGCCCAATGCAGGGCTGGAACTCATAACCCTGAGATCAACACCTGAGCTGAGATCAAAAGTCAGACACTTAACCAATTGAGTCACCCCTGTGCCTCACTCCCATATTAATTGGAACATTATTCATAATAGCCAAGATACAGGAACAACTCAAGTGTCTGTTGACAGATCAACAGATGGATGGATAAAGAAAATGTGAGACACAGACACACACACACACACACGCAATGGAATGTTATTCATCCTGAAAAAGAAAGAAGGAAATCTTACATTTTGTGACAATATGAGTGAAGCTGAAGTGCATTATGCAAAATGAAATAAGCCCATCAGAGAAAGGCATACACTGCATGGTATTACTTATATGCGGAATCTAAAAAATGAAAAGTTGAATTCATAAAAACAGTAGAAAAATAGTTGCCAGGGGTTGGGGGTTGGGGGAAATAGGGAGAGGTTGGTAAAAGGATACAAACTTTTGGTTGCAATAGGAATAATATCTAATCTATTACATAGTGACTACAGTTGATAATCCTGTATTCTATCGTTGAAGTTTGAACTTAAGTGTTCTCACTAAAAAAAAAAAAAAAAAAAAGTAAATCTGAGAGTTGATGGATGTGTTAATCAACTCTATAGTGGGAATTTTTCCCAATGTTTACATATATCAAATAATCACATTATACACTTTAAATATTTTACAATTTTGTTAATTTACCTCTGTACCTGTACCTAAGAAAAAACATTGCACATGGCTCAATGAACAGGTCAATGAACTAGCATGAGAAAAAAATACAGACTGATTTGATACTGATAAATGAGTCACGTCAAATCAGTCAGTAGGGAAAAGTTGGCTTATTTAAGAAATAATGTTGATACAACTAGCTGTCTGGAAAAAAAAATTAAAGCCAGGTCCATACTTCAGTCTTATATTCAGGTAGATTCCAGATGGATTAAATATCTAAGTGCAAAGAAATGAAACCAAAAAGAATTGCAAGAAACCACTTGGAGATTATTAAAATAATCACAGGTGGAGAGTAATTGTAGGGTCGTTGAGTGCAATGGTCAAGAAAGAATTCTCGAGACATTTACGGCACAACTTAGTAAGTTTATTTAAAGAGCATGGGGACAGGACCTGTGGGCAGAAAGAGCTGGCAGTAATCAAAGGGAAGGGGGCATGCAGGGAGTATCAGATTATAAAAGTTTCTTCGAATTTCTTTGAATTTCTACTTGTAAAACTACTTTTGCAAGATTCCTCTGGTGCTTATCATTCAATTCAGTATTAACTCTCAGTGAGATATACAGGCAGTCAGGAGACCCTTAAAGAATGTAGCAACCAGCACGTTTTTGATCCTTATTGAAACTATGCAGGCTTTAGGTCAGTCTTCTGGGCTAAGGGTAAACATTTTTCTGTTTCTGTCCCTCATCAGAAAGGAAGGCCTTTCTACATATCTCAAAAAACCCAGAAGCCACTAAATAAACATTGATAAATTATGTCAAATACACATGTAACACCTAGCAGTCCCACTCCTAGACATATTCTCTGGATAAACTCATGCAGTCTTATTCCAGTGTACCTACCTGTACGAGAATATTCGTGGCAGTGTTGGTCATAACAGTCAAAATATGGAAAGAACCCAAATATCAATCAACAATAGAATACATAAATAAATTATAATACAGGTGTGTAGTAAAGAATTTAACCTTACCCAAAGAGAGGTCTAACCTTTGCCCTTGACTTCTGGGAGGTAATCTCTCCCCGGTAGTGTCTTTGTTTGCTTGAGGGCCTGGGATCATGTGACTTAGGGTGGGGGCATTGTCTGCTAGGCAGTTTCAGGTGGACCTCCAGATGGGCTAGAGATTGAGACCAGCCATGTGGGTAGTTAATCACGTCCATGAAACAGAGCTGTAGCAAAAACTCTAGATTCCAAGGCTTGGGTGAGCTTCTCTAGTTGGCAATACTCTGTTCATGTTGTCACACATCAGTGCTGGAAATCCCTAACTTTGCAATCGATGTCAGGAGTGAGCATGGTCTTGGGGATCCTGGAATATCCTTACAATGGGATACATTACAGTCATAAAAAATATGAAGGAATCCTTTTCTTACTGATTAGGAATGGCCTTCAAGGCAATACAAATCTTAGATATTAAAAGTTTTACAAGATAGATGATTCCTTTAAAATAAGTATGATAAAGGTTGGTGGATTTCAGGCAGACCTGGCATGATACAGGTTTTCATATTCTGTGGAGGACTTTGCCGAGTCTTTGGTAGGCAGTAGTGTTATAACATCAACCCATTTCAGTGTAATTAATGCCCTTACATGACACACAATCAGCCAGTTAAATTGTAAGGGGAAGAGTCTGGCTAATACAGAATTAACTCATACCGAGCCAGATTATTAAAGTTTGACAGATGAAGGGTTTAAATATAGAGGGTTTATTTAGTAGGAAAAAAGGGAATAGGTTATATCTTATAGTATTAATAGAGTTATATCTAAAAATAAATATTACATATAAAAAGATATTTTTTACAGTTCCTCTATATGCCATAAAACATTTATATTTAGTACACACTTTAACTGAAGAGTGACAAATAATTATTACTTTGTGAATATATTTCTTGTTTAGCATATTGAAGGTAAACGTAGTAATTTTCTGAAAATTTTTCTTGGAAGCCACAATCTAATGTTCAATATAAGCATTCTGTCATAAATTTTTTCGTTAGGATGAGGTACTCTGTTACATAATCAACAGGCTGAAATTTGCTACCCCAATTCACCAACTATACTATGAAGAATTGGATAATTACAAATGACAATTATTTGTTTAAAATCTTCCATCATTTGGGGCACCTGGGTGGCTCAGTCAGTTAAGCGTCCAACTCTTGATCACTGCTCAGGTCATGATCTCACAGTTCATGAGTTCAAGCCCTGTATCAGGCTCTGTGCTGATGGTGCAGAGCCTACTTGGGATTCTGTCTCTCCTCTCTGCCCCTCACCTGCTTGTGCTCTTTCTCTCAAAATAAATGAATAAACTTAAAAAAAAAATAAAATCTCCAGCATTTAATAATCTCTCATAACGTCAGGGACGAATCTGTGGATGTCATCTCAAAAAATAAATAAATGAAAATAAAACTTTAACTTTTGGTTTATGGAAGAAATAAAGGCATTTTAGTTTTAAAATGGTCTATTTTCTTTTTTGCCTGGAATACTAATCTTCATAATTATGGGATAACTATGGTCTCTTCAAAAGGACAAAATAAAACAAGGCATTAGACATTAACATTATTTCAAAACTTTAAAAAAAAATTCGTAGATTAATTAAAATAGTGAACATATCCTCTGGAGGAGAGAATAGCAGAAGCGGTGTGACTAGATGGAGGTCTGCATTCGTTCCTAGCTTCAAGCCTGTGTTTACCTGTACAAATCGTGTTTATAATGGGTCAAATTATTTTTACCAACCCCTCTTTTGAGAACTGTACTGTTGACACTTGAACAACATAGGCGAGTCTACTTGCCTGTGGATTTTTTTTTTTTGATAAATACAGCACAGCACTGTAAATGTATTTTCTCTTCCTTATGATTTTCTTAATAACATTTTCTTTTCTCCAGCTTACTTTATTGTAAGAATACAGCATATAATAACATAACATACAGAATACGTGTTAATCAACTGTTTATGCTATCAGTAAGGGTTCCGGCCAATGTAGGCTATTAGCAATTGAGTTTTGGGAGACTCAAAAGTTATACACAGATTTTTGACTCTAGAGGGGGCAGGTGTTCCTCACCCCCTGCTGTTCAAGGGGCAACTGTAATGTTTTCCAGTTGTTTAAGTGAACTGAAAGAATCGTGTAGAACATTTTCAGAAAAGCAAGAGGTAGTTTTAATGGAGAGAATATAAAAAGAGACTTTTAAAATATGTTCTAGTAGTAAAAACTATGAACTGTAGTCAGAGGAGACCTTAGTTGCCAAGCCATTTTCCTCTCCATTGCCTCATCAACAGAAGCTGATGAAGCTGAAGCTTTAGTGATTTTAAACAACAAACCTCATCTCCCACAGTTCTGTGGGCTGACTGGACTCAGTTGGGCAGTTTTAACCTGGGGTCTTTCTTGGGGCTGTAGTCAGAGATCAGATGGGGCTTTTAGTCATCTGAAGGCACAATAGGGCTGGACGACCAAGAGGACTCCCTCATGTGGCTGGTAGTTGAAGCTGACAGCTGGGACCTCTTCTGGGGATGTCAAGCAACGTGTGCCCTTGCCAGGAGACTTGAGTCTTCAAGCATGATGGCTGAGTTCTGTGGGGGGTGTTCAGAGTAATTATTCTAGGCAGAAGCAGTAATGCTTGCCAGGACCTACCTTTGGAAGTTCCATGATGTCACTTTTGCTATTTTCAGTTGATCAAGCAAGTCTCTATAGTCAGCCTACCTTCTTTCTTTAAAAAAAACAAAAAAACCCCAAAAAAACAACTTTTAATGTTTCATTTATTTTTGAGAGAGAGAGAGAGAGAGACAGAGTACGAGCTGGGGAGAGGCAGAGAGAGAGGGAGACAGAATCCAAAGCAGACTGCAGGCTCTGGGCTGTAAGCACAGAGCCTAATGTGGGCTCGAACTTGTGAACCAGAAGATCATGACCTGAGCCGAAGTTGGACGCTCAACCGAATGAGCCGCCCAGGCGCCCCAGTCAGCCTACTTTCAAGGGAAGGAGAATATACTCCATTTCTTGGTGGGGTGTGACAAGGACACATTGTAAGAGGTAATATGGCTGTGACCATCTTTGGAAAATACAATCTGCCATGAGGCACTACCTAAAAATTTCAGCTTCCTGACCTGCTGCGTCCCATGCCCCTTTCCCTTCCTTGTTTTTTAAGTCTCTACATAAGAGCACATAGCAAATAGTACTATATTTGTTGCCAATGATAAAAGTTGAGCTCTCAAGGAAAAATCAGAATTTTGGTAAATTTGTATCTACTACTCATTTTCCTTTTTCTTACATCATGAGGTTGAGAGTTTATCCAAACTTAATCACTTTTCTGATGAGATTGCAATGATGTTAATGAATATGTATTTTTATATTGTATAATTGAGTTAATTTTTAAAAGATCTGCATAATTTAGTAGACCGATATTTCTCAGATAATCAACGTATGATGTTACAGAATCATGGATCAATAAACGCGATTTAAAGTGCAAGGTTGACTAATGGATTTTAGTGGAACCGAGTATGAAAATCATTGCTATGATTTCATATTCCACATTGCAACTAACTTTTTTGGTCTTTGAGCTGTGGATAACTTAATTTTTTAATTTGTGGTAAAATGTACATAATATAAAATTTACCATTTTCACCATTAAAAATTTTTTTTAATGTTTTTATTTATTTTTGAGAGAGAGAGAGAGAGAGATAGCTGGGAAAGGGCAGAGAGAGAGAGAGGGAGACACAGAATCCAAAACAGGCTCCAGGCTCCGAGCTATCAGCACAGAGCCCGATGCAGGGCTTGAACTCATGAACTGTGAGATCACAATCTGGGTCCAAGTTGGATTCTCAACCAACTGAGCCACCCAGGTGCCCCTTAACCATTTTTTAAAGTGTACAGTTGAGTGGCATTAGGTGTATTCAAATTGTTGTGCAACCATCACCCATCACATCTCTAGAACTTTCATCATCCCCAACTGTATTTCTGTATCTATTACAATAGTACTGTATTTCCCTCTTCTAGCAGGACTGAAAAAAACTAATAAAATACTTTTCCCTCTTCAAAGGGCATATCTGTGAGAGGCTGAATTTTCTTCAGATACTTCAGTTAAAATGTCTTATCACAAGAGATTGAATGCAGAAACAAGTATAAGTAGTCATACGTATTCGTTTCCCATTACTGGCAACAAATAACCACATCAGCTGAAAAACAACACCCATTTTTATCAGTTTCTATGAGTCAGGAGTCTGACTTCAGATGGGCTCCTCAGGGTCTTCGCAAAAGGTCTCACAAAGCTAAAATTAAGACACAATTTCATCTGAGCCTCAGGGGTCCTTGTCCAAGTGCACTGCTTGTTGGCAGAATTCAGTGCGTTGGAGTGGTAGCACCAAAGCCCCTGTTTTCTGGCCAACTGTTGGCCACGGACTGCTCTCAGCAACCAGACGCCACTCACAGGTCCTTGCCACGTGACAGCACTAGTCTTTGCTTCCCACAGCATTGTAGCTACCTCTCCAAAGCCAGCAGGAAAACCTCACTCCAGTCTGCTATGATGGAGGCTCATATAACATAATACCATCACAGGAGTGACTCGATCATCACTTTTGCCACATTCTTTTGGCTGGAAGCAAGTCATCGGTTCTCCCTCACTCCCTTGACTCACTGGGGTCACCTTAGGGCGTGTTTACTCCAGGCATTGCAGATGTTCAATAAATGTAAAAGCAATGCCTCTCTTCTCACTATTATATAATATATATATGTATATATGATTAAAAATATGTTATTCACGTTAATGTGTAATGGGTTTCTAGTTGTTATTTTAAATGAATTAGTAAAGATTGAATTTTCCAATTTTAGTTTCTAATACAGTAAATATTGATAGATATAGCCCTTATAAACAACAGTTCTTTGGGCTCCTTAATAAACCTTAGGAGTATGAACTGTCCTGAGACCAGGAATATGAGAACTGTTAATTTAATAAATCCTAACAGCAAACAGATTATATACGACAAAAAGTTGGCATTTTCCAAATGCTTTCTGTAACTCATAGAAATACATTTTACATTGTGACCTAGCATACATATACATATACATATATTCATGGATATATAACCAAAGCAGTGCAGTACACACTGATATTTCTACCCTATTGCTAAGAAAACAAATTCCTAGTCACCATCCAATACATTGATTTCATGAACCACTCAATAGTTCAGGACCTGAAGTCTGAAAAATCTGGGTTTATCAAAGAACTGCTTGAAAAACATTTAAAAATATAGATTTTCAGGGATAAGTAAGTACTGTTTCCATCTAAGTGAACAGGAAAGAAGAAAATGAGTGAATCTACTTTTCTCCTCCCTTGAAGCACTCTTATGAGAACAGCTAGGGTTGATATTTTCTGGGGATTACCTGATTCTGGCCATGGAAGGACTGAGTCATCCTGGGTTATTCTGCGGTAGGCATTTAGTTACCTAAGCAGAAGTGTCTCCAAGCAAAGAGAAGGTGTTACTGAAACGCCCAGCACTGTGCTTGTGGCAGCTGTGAGTGTGCTAGGCTGCTCCTGGAGGATAGGATTTTATTGGAAGAGAAGCAGTTTTCCAAGGAATCCAGGTCGCTGCCAGAGAGGTGGGGAGGACTTTGTAGCAGATGAGAAAGGGGTTCAAGTTCTGGTATAGCAGTTACTCTCTTTACAACCTTGTAAAAGTCACAAACTGCCTAAACTCTGTAGAGTGGGGATAAAAATACCTGCACCGTGCTTACGTCACTGTCCCAAGATGGCAGGTGGTTTTCTTGCTGTTCTTGCCATGATGTACTCTTTGATGTTGAAGATCATGGAAATGGTGCTGCCGCCTCATCTACCTCCCAGGGCAAGTGTGGAGGTGAATGAAAAAAATGGATCGCAGGACAGAAACGTCATGTGCTATTAGATGGGAAGGAGGTGCCCAGAATGGAGCCTGCACCCCGGGGACAAGCCCCTGAGGACACAGAGGGCAGGTGAGCAGGTAGAAAGCAAAAGGGCATGCAGCAAGGTGTCTCTGAGCATGGAGGCGGGGCTCAGAGTAATCCCCTTCTGGTCCCGGGAGCTTTATGTGCCTTAATCTCAGTTAATCCCCACAACAACGGTGTCATGTAAAAATTATTACTCAAACGAGAAAATAGAGTCAACAAGGTTAAGTAACTGGGCCCTGGTCACACAAAAGGAGAGGACATGATGTTGGAGCAGCATCTGCTCCTGCCTAGGCCAAGAGCCATCCTGGGCAGCCTTGTGGTTGGAGAGGAGAGGTGGGGTGGCTGTGGCCCTGGGAAGACCCATGTTGTGTGGCTCATCCACGGGGACCCACAGCCCACAGGACAGAGTCTCTGGCTGAGCCTCTCGTGACCACCAGGGGGCCTTCCTGTGCCTTCTGCAGATGAGACCCAGCTCCGTTCCCAGGACTGACTCCAGTCTAAAGACTGCTGTAAAGCGTCATAGATCAGAGTGTCACCAGTGATGGCACCTCCCCCCTTCCCGCTCACTGTTGCCAGCTGCCTCCTGGTCTTGCCACCTACTGGATTTCAGCTCTCTGTCTCTGTCTCTCTCTTACACACACACACACACACACACACACACACACACACACACACAGCCTCAGGAATAGTTTCTACAACACACGCCAGGTAATTGTCATCCTACCCAATTGTATTCTTCCAGGTTTATATGAAACAACTCAGAATCCATCATTCTCTCCATCTTCCCAGTTGCTATAAATTGGTCTTTTCAGCATTCTTTAAAAGATACATCTCCTCTCCTCTCCAAGCATCTCCTGAAAATTGCGAAGCAAAGATGATAAGCATCTATGTGACAGTCTTGCAATCATCTGTCTCTAACATAACATAAGGCCAATGTAATAGCTCCAAAGTGCATGCATCTCCTATTGAGGTGGTTATTCAGGCACATATTAGATAAGGATAGATTCAGATGTGACAACAGAGAATTTCCTGAGTTTCCCTCCCCCAACCCCAAGAGTAACCCAAAACAGTGGTTCTCAGCCTTGGCTGCATAATGGAATCACCTGGAGAGTTTTAGAAAACCCGATACCTGAGACCCATCCTGAGTTTCTGATTTATGGCGTCTGGGGTGCCGCCGGGCACTGGAATAAAAGCTCTCCCAATGATCCAATGTGTAGCCAAGCCTGAGAACCACAGGTCTAAAAAATTAGGGCAATCAGGTCCAAGAGCAATGATTAAAGAGCTGGGTCTGGGCATCCCAGAGGAAGGAAGGTGACAAATGATCTTCAGTGTGTCCCATCGACTTTCCATTATCCATACTAATTGAAAGGAAAACTGTTACGAACAACTGTCAGATATTAAATTTGAAAGTTCCTTTATAGTTTGCAATGCATTTGATCTTACTTTAACCTCACCACAAGCCTGGGAGGTAGACAGCATAGCTATGCTTATCTGATAGATGGGGAGCAGGAGCCCCAGAGAGGTGAGTGATTTGCAAAGATGTAAGTGGGAGAACCATTTTGTGAGAACTATAACCCAGAATTTCCGGCAGCCCCAAAGTCCCCCAAATTTTATCTGCACTGTTAAACTCCCCTCCAACCCCCGAGGCAGAGCGAAATCTGTTCATGAGTAAAAGACAGGAAACCTTTTAAGAGCAAATAGAGTGGCAGAGAGAAAACCAACCAAAATGAAAAGTTCCCCAGCAGATAATGGTGGGCATGGCTTCATCCAGGGACTATGAGAAGTTGTTGCTGCTTTATTTTATTCACCACTTACTATGTACCAGGCATATTTTGGGAGATACACACTCAAGTCAGACATGCACCCTGACCTCATAGAATCCAATGAATGATACGGATACATCATAAATGCCTTGGTGTTCATTCGCAGCTCCACTGGTCCCTGCCCTCCACGTTGGTGTCCACGTGCACCCATCCGGTCAGCACATTTGTAAAGTGCCTACTCTGTGCCCAGAAGGTGGAGACCCAGATAGGAAAGACCTGGTTCCTGCGCTTAAGGATTTCACAAATTACCGGAGGCAGTGGAATGGCCCGGAAGGGGAAAGAGTGAACAGAAACTCCACCCACATTTACATCCCTGCGTGAGAAGTCCAGTGATCAGGATCTGCGGGGCGGTTCTGAGAGGCTGTAAGGCTCCATAACACCGAGAAGCAGTGACGCTACAAAAACTTCCAGGTCTAGGCAGGCCACTTGCTTCCAGCCTGAGACAAAACATAGTGCACCTCACCTGATGGTCAAGATCAACTGGAGATAATGTGGGCAAACTGCAAATGGCCATTCAGATGTTAATAAGGGAATTTTCTTGAAGACAGCCATTTCTGTCCTTAGCAATATCACTGCACTGGCTTATTTGGATAAAAGACGTATTCCTCCAGTCCCTTGTGCACCTTAGAGTGGTTTCCTTGCCTGGCACCTTGATTACTTTTCTACTAAGGACAGGCTACCCTCAACTAGATCTAGATCCCCTCTGCCCTGTGTTCTGGAGCCTGGACACTTACTGAGAGCCAAGCAGAGGCCCCCAGCCCCCAGCAGGGACCAGAAGTAGATGCCAAGCTGTTAACTTCAGGACTCAGCTACACAGAGACTGATAGTTTTTTCCTGGAATGGAATGCTCCCCACACCAAATCCTAGGTGGGAGGGGAGACTAGGCTGGAGAACTTCCAAGTTTGACTGCAGGGCTTTGGGAATGTTGCATTTGTTCCAGCAAGGGAATTGTAACTGGAATGCAGTACAGTCAAACGCAGTAGAGAACATCCAACTTCTGCTGGCTTGTGATTGCCTTTCTCACGAATATGAAAACTCTTGGACATTTTTAGAAACTTTAAAAAATCATTCTGTTATTTTTGCCTTGAATACCATAAAATCATGATTTTTAGTCAATGTTTTTATTTTTAGATTAGCACCTGACTAAATAGAATAATGTTAATTTAATACTCCATGCAATAACACTCCTAAAAAGAAACAGATGCCAAATCCCCCATTTAAAGTGTTAAATTGTGTTAAAATAACTGTCTAAAAATGATTTGTCGATAAATAAATTTTGAAATAACATTTCGTGTTATGTTGGGGAGCCATATGAATATTAAGACAGACTGAAATTTCACTACATGTTGAATAATGGCATCAAAAATAGACGTAAACTATTTTCATTACCTACTATTAGAATTCTTGAGATTTCCCTCCAGTTATTTTGATACATTTTAGCGTTTTGTCACTAAATGGCAAGAAAAGAGGAGGTTTGAAGGTTGCTATTTGCAAGCGTGTGTCCAAAAATAAAGCACATGGATATGGAGAGCATTTTCATCAAACAAAAAGTCAAATTAGATGTATCGCCACTATCCATATTGTAACATTACTTTTCAAGGTATTAGAGAATCTTGGTTGCTGTGGGAGAATTTTAATCAAATGAAAAAAACAAGCATCTGAGTAAAGAGCATCCTTGGGCTAATTTACAGAATTATTCTCATTTATGTGCCGTCATTAACTTCTCGCATACTAGCACTAATGTTCCGTAAACACTTTGCTTAAGCAATTCTTCATCAAGAAATCAAATAAACGCTACATGACCAAGTATAAAACAAATTACAAATTTTGTGTCAACGGGTGGGGCTTGCTTAGATCCTCAATCAAAGAAATAAAACTGCGAAAATCACTTGTTGGGCATAGTTAGGGAAATTTGAATATGGACTGGCTATTAGATGATATTAAGGAATTACTGTTACTTTTGCTGGGAGCGATAGTGTTGTGCTGGAGTTACACAGGAAACTTTCCTTATTCCTTTGCTACAGTGAAGTATGCAGGGGTGAGATGTCATGCTGCCTGGGATTTCTTTGAAAATACTTCACCAAAAAATAGATTAAAGCAAATATGGCAAAATGTTAAGAACTACTAAGCCTTGGTGACAGGCAGATGGGGGATTCTTACACTTTTCGCTATCCTTTTCTTCTGTTTGAAATTTTTCATAATAACAAGATTTTTTAAAACTCCAGGAAGTAAAATAAAATAGAATCACCATGGGTTCCAATCCCCCACTGGCGCCCTCTAGTGGCTGGTGGTGTTGAGCTGAGTGGCACCTGGCAGTCCTGCCAGGCCTGGAGCATGCTCTACCCATCCTGTCCAACTGCATTGGGGGAGGGGCAGAGAGAGAGAGAGAGAGAGAGAGAGAGAGAGAGAGAGAGAGAGAGAGAGACAGACAGAATTCAAAACAGGCTTCAGGCTCTGAGCTGTCAGCACAGAGCCCGATGTAGGGCTGGAACTCAGGAATGGCAAGATCATGGCCTGAGCCTAAGTCGGATGGTCAACTGACTGAGCCATCCAGGTGCCCCTGTTCTTTTATTTGTTCTTATTGGGGCTTTAAAGATAAGAATTGAGTCAGACATCATTACTCCCTTTTAATGACTTGAATCCAGAGGAGCATTTGGAATTCACAACTGCAGGACAACCAGTGTCTGAAGCTAGTGGGTTCTGTCTGTCTTGACTGAGGTGGGCCCTGGAAAGGCTTTCACAGGTGGCCAGTTACTTCATCTTAAAAAAGAATAGGACGCTGGGATGCCTGGGTGGCTCAGTCAGTTGGGCATCCAACTCTTGGTTTCCGCTCCAGTCATGATCTCGTGGTTCCTGGGTTCAAGGCCTGCATCGGGCTCTGTGCTGACAGCGAGGAGCCTGGTTGAGATTCTCTCTCTCTCTCTCTCTCTCTCTCTCTCTATCTCTCTGCCCCCTCTCTCTCTGTCCCTCTCTCTCTCAAAATAAATAAACATTAAAAAGAAGAACATAACGTTCAAAGTCTCAGATCTTCCTTGTCTTTGGGGAGGACAGGTACACGTAAGGTGGTGGGAAAGGAGGAAAACAGGAGATATTCTCTTAACTGACCTCCCCTGAACCATCTCCCTGACAGCCAGGCTGACCCTGACACTCCATTCCCTCAGACAAAACACCCTGACCTGCATCCGGTGTATCCAGAAAACTCACAGCTAGTGGATCCTATTCTAACTCTCCCCGCCCCTACTAACTGAGTTGTTTACTTACCAAGGGTCACTTCTGCTTCTTCCAAACTTGCTTGTGCCCATTATTCTTACTGGGATGATTAAAGTACACACAAGCCAATAAAACAAGTGTGGAACTCCCGTCAGACAATCCACGCGTGTCCCAATAAAATGAACATTGCTCGGCAATTGAATGAACTTTTTCTTATGTTTTAAGATATGTAAGGCGTTTGAGGTATATATTTTTATTTAAGTGATTTTCTTTTTTTTAATGTTTATTTTATTTATTTGGAGAGAGAGTGTGTGAGTGGGGGGGAGGGGCAGAGAGAGAGGAGAGAGAATCCCAAGCAGGTTCCACACTCAGCATGGAACCCCCATGCAGGGCTCGAACCCACAACCATGAGATCATGACTGGAGCTGAAATCAAGAATGGGACTGCTTAACTGACTGAGCCATCCTATTTAAGTGGTTTTCAACTGCCACCAATTATGTAATGAGACAACTCCTTCATCTTGACAGTGTTGGATAAGGGGTTTTCCACTATCTGATGATTTTCTGTCCAGACTTGAATGAAAATAATCCAAAATCACATGATTAAAACAATTTTTTTCCACTGAGCTTGGTCAGGAAATATATGGATTTTTCCCTGTTGACTCATCTCCTGGCATTTTATTTAGACTAATAATATCGAGATCCACTTGTGTTTTCTGAGCACGCACTGATAGTTAGGGACAGACACTTTCCCCACCCATCCCACCACCCCCCACGTCAGCCCTGGGTATGTGAGGAAGCCACTAGACCTTCCAGACACTGGAGCACCACATGTCCATTATAAAGGTCTAACTGTATTAGAAATGGAAGGACACTGAATGTAGCCTGTAAGGAGGCTCTTCTAGAACTTTCCCTTGGTTTTTTGAGGCCAGTTAGGGGTTTGGGCATCACTTTCCTTGAGGAAAGCCAAAGAGCAGGTGTGACCACATACGGAAGGTGCCCCAGAATCAGAGACCTGGGCTCTCCAGAGCAGCAAGCAGGAAGGCCTCGAAACTTTACCGCTGGAAGGAGCTGCCAGATGTTGGCTACATCCCACACGATTTCACTCTAGGGTGGGGTAAGGGTATAGCCTACTTCTGATCCCAGCCACCTTCGACCCCCCATGCCAATTCCAAGGTAAGAGGTGTCAGGCCACAGGCAGCTGGAGACATAACCCTTGGATCTGTCCCATCATAGCCCAGCACTCAGGGACTCAGGGGCAGAGACAATGCCTATAGGAACCACCTCACTGCCCATGGGGATCTGGCTGCAGTTTAAGGTGTAAGAATGTGCCCCTCTCTGAGCCTCCGTTTCTGCATTTCATTAGCTGAGGGCGGTGGACTTATTGGCCTTTGTGGTGCCTTTCAGCTCTGCCTGCTCACGGGGCTGTGACCTATCTGCCGTGGTGAGACCAGCCAGTCACCAGCAAAGAATGGACGTCACCCAACAAGTCCCTCATTACCCAGGGTGAGAGGGTGAGTAGGACATCCTTGAATTGGGGGTGAGAACCCAGGTCTTGGCAAAAAGTCTGGTCAACTCTTCCCCTTCCAGATGGAAGCAGAAGATGGAGATGGGGCCGAGTTCTGTCTGGGAAGACCCTGAATCTCTGCAAGGCAGGGAAGGAGATGCTCCAGCCGACTTTCGGCTTTCGCAAGGGAGGGAGGGGGCCGACTGCAGCTCCAAGCCCTGACCCTGAGCCTTGTGGCTGGTGGGAGACTGTGGGCTGGAGGGTTGCTGCATCTTACAGGGACGTCTAGGGACGGGGCCACCTCTTGGGCCCCTTGTCCAGGGCGGGTGGGGAGGTTCCAGGACTCGGGACCCCGTCACCGGCCTATCATGCCCTCCCGCAGGTGTTGTCGGCTCCTGGACAGTGTAGGGCACGGCTCAGTCCTCTTTGGGCACCCGGAACTCGGGCAGGCTCCAGGTCCGGAGCGGCGGCGGCGTGTCCCGCTCCACGTCCTCCGAGATGGTCCGGATGTCACTGGTGAAGGGAGAGATGCGCGCGCGCGTCTTGAAGGTGGCCAGCGCCAGGGTGCCGCGGGGCCGCAGGCTCCACTGGCGTGTCAGCTTACGGGCCTCCTCCTCCTGCTTCATTCTGTCCAGGACCTCCTGCAGCACCGAGCGGAAGAGCTGGGACACCTCCCGCACCTCGGGCTCCTGCTCGGCCAGCAGCTGCCGGAACCTGCGCAGAGCGGACGGAGCGCTGTGCGTGAGTCACGCGGCGTGGCATGTGGCGGGGTCGTGGTGGGGGGGAGGGGCGCAAACCGAGGGGCTTTCCGGTGCACGCCCAGCGGTCAGTTCCCGCTTCCGCCACTTCGCCGCTTCTGACGTCGATCAGAAACCACCCCACCTGCCTACTGCTCCAGCCATCCCGAGTTCAGATCCCTGCTCTGCTTCTTCTGGCCTCTGTGGGCCTCAGCTTCCTCCTTCTGTGGGGTTTAATGAGCTACCACAGGTGAAGATCCTGACCTTTGCCTCAGGTTCTCTATGCCAGCGCCGTAAGGGCAGCCCACTTCGGCGTTAGCGTGGCCCCGCCTTACCAAGTGAGGCTTTCTGGCTAGCCTCCCCCCGCCCCCCCCCCCCCCCCCCGCCGCTTCTCTGCCCCCTGGCCAGAGAGCCATCTCTCCCAAATGTGTATCTGATGATGTCACCAGCCTGTGATACTCCTTCCATAGCTCCATGCTACCTGCTAGGTGAAGTTTGTGTTGCCGGAAGTGTCTTTGCTTGGAGCTCAAAATGAGTACGTTTTTAGCAAGTCCATTTAACACCTGGTTTCCTCCACCGCCTTGAGAGTCAGGACTTCTCAAAGTTTTCGGCAGTGAGACAGGAAATGTGAGGGGACAATCATGTGTCCCCAGCCTCCCCCTCACTTAAGAGGTTTGGCGTACCAGCCTGAATTCTCTCTGTCAGCACCAGCCCCACGACTCACCCCACCCCTTTCCCCAGGTGCTTCTGGAAGTAGGTACATTTGCAGGGGGTGGGGGGTCCTTAGTACAGAACAAGACAAACAGGAGAGGGTAAGTTTCTCATCCTGGAGGAAGAAAGGGGGCAGGGGGTGAGAAAGACTACAAAATCCAAAGGAGTGTAGGTAGGACTGGAGAAGAAAGAGATTTAAGGAGAATTTTCAAGAAAAAAATGTGTACACTAGATGCTTAATGTTGGTGAAAGAGATGGGTGACTAAAGATGGGAGACAGGTGAGTGTTCGGGTGCCTTGCTGTGGATCTGTATTCCTTTACGAGTGCTCGGGAAGTGCAGATAAAGAACTCGAGTAACTTTGGAAATTATTGTTGGTTGTTGGGACTATGCTTCTTCCACGTCACATGAATCCAACTAACACTGGGCCCTGGGGGCCAGAGCTTTACTACGGTTACATTCATATTCACGAATATTGTGGTACCCAAGCTCCAAATTTCTAAATATGTTCAGTGCCCCAGGCCTCTGAATGCTTCACACACAGGCGCGCGCGTGCACACACACACGCACCTGCGCGCACACGCACTCACGCATGCGCAGCCCCCTTAGGCAAGCTAATATGAAAGCTAATGTGAAATAGGATAATTGAAAACTCAATTTTGGAGAGATTATCTGGAAAACCTTGCTAAGAAGGTAACAGAAGATGAACTGATGAAGGAGAAAGAGGCAGCTCTGTTAAAATCCAGGGCAAAGGGCAAATCCCCAGCCAGGGAGAACGAAAGCTCAAAGGTCCGGGGTTCTCTCCTGTAACACTCACGGGCCGCCAGGAGCAGCCTCCTGCCTCCTTCTGAACCCCTGGCTCTGGGCGGGGCTCTTTCAGAGTCGGCCTCCTGCCTTGCTCCTTTTAACAGATAACTGGGTCATCCAGGTGCCCCGGCTCCGGTCCCGGTGGCCTCAGGCCACCGCCCCTGCAGCCACACCCCTGGAGCCCACATCGCAACGGCTGGACCCTGGGGCAGGGGCAGGGGTTACCTGAGGATGGCGGGCCCGCAGTAGGACGGGTGGATCTTGGCACAGACGTCCTCCAGCTGCAGCCGCTCGCCAGGGCTGAGGTCGTAGGCGGGCCGGGGCGCGCTGGCCAGCCAGCTGTAGTCCACGCCGGTGCAGATCTTCCTGACCGCGTTGCTGCGCTCCCTCTGCTGCCTCTCCGCCTCTCGCATCTGCCCCGCCAGTTCCATCATGAGCGTCTCCAGCACCATCTCCCCCGGCCTCCGGGGCGATGGCCGGCCTTCATTCCACCGAAGCCATGGGATGAGGGACATGGCACCCCCAGGCCCTGCCGAGACAGGGCAGGAGTGCGTCTTCCTGGGACCCCTCTGTCAGTTAGGGTGGGGAGAACCAGGGAGAGGGAGGAGAGCTGGGACCCCAGCGAGAGAAGACCCGCCCCGCCCTTACAGCTGGGTGGCCTCAAGTAAGTTGCCTAACCTCTCTGAGCAATCATTTCTAATTCTGGAAGACAAGATTGGGCTGTCATGAGAAGCAGCTGTGAATAAACTCGGGGCTCTCTGCACCACGTGCAAGTGGTCTCAGGTTATAACGATCCCTAATGCATCCAGATGGCTGAGCCCAGAGACGCTGCCCTCCTGGATCTCTGCTCATTCCCAAAGCAGAAGGAAATATACTGCATATGGCTGAGCACAGTCTTATCCCTATGATTGAAGGTGTGGGGGAATACATGCCTGCATCTTATGTTAACCTAACAGGAAAACACCCTGAGTTTCTTAATGCCCCAACCTGTTGCTGAAGAAAGCTTGGAATTCTATGGGGTTGACGTCATCCTGCAAAAGACATAACTTACCATTCATTTATTCAGAAGCGTGAATCAAGTACCGCGTGCACATCTGTGGGAGGAACACGAACAGGAAAGCACGTCAGGGACCCTGCTGTCCAGCAGCTATCAGTGGAAAAGCGTAAACGTGACCGGTGAAGCATAGCATCAGTATTGACGGGGAGTGGAAGGAGTGACTCTCGGGTCATAGACGAGGTGGACGAGAGCAGGGTGGAAGGAGAATGCAGGCTTCAGACACAAGGACTGATGGAGAAGGTGGCCCAGGTGAGGGACCCAGCCATGATACAAGGAGCATCGGGCGCAGGAGCAGAGACCCTAACTCATCATTTCCACAAGGTCTTGTGCAATACAGGTTTGCACTGACTGGGTGGATGGATGCGTGGATGGATGGACGCATGGCTACATGAACCGCCATCTCAGACCTACCCCAATGCCTGTCAGAAGTGGGCTTGTTCCTCTGACAGCAGTGAAGGTGAGGGCCATTCCTGGGCCAAAAGCTGAACTGGGTCTTTAAGATGCCCTAACTCCCTTTTCTATGCCTTTCCCCTTCTGGAGAGTCCTCTGTTCCATGCACCAATGGTCTCCTTCCTGCCCAGGTCCTCCAGAGGCCGAGGAAAGTGATTCGATGAACTCAGCCTCGACAACATGGCCATGAGGCATGGATACGCACCCATTTTCAGGCAGCCCTCCTGCCACCCCGCAGAGAAATGAACTGTTAATGCTGGGGAATGGACACAGGGAGGGAAAGTGTTGTGGGGCAGCAGTAGCCTTCTGGGGTGGCACAAAATCAAACCTCTTCTTTATTCATGAACAACCAATTCCCTAGCAACCATTATATTTAGGAAATTAAAAACCTTCATCTTCCACTCAGCCTAAGCCTATCATGAGTGGGGGGCCTCACATTACACCCTAATCCCTCCCTGGGAGGTTGGGAGGGAAGGACAGACCATCAGACCCTGTCCTTGGGGTCGGGACAGTTTGGACCTTTTCTTCTCCCCCCTTAACTGCTTTGTGTGTTCAGAATAAGGAGGCTGGGCTGCAGTGTGGGGAAGGGGTGCGGGTTGGGGTGGGCTGTGTCCTGTCCTGAGAGCCGTGAGCACCAGGAGCCTCTGCCCAAGGCCAAGGGATCCGATTGAATCGGGCAAAAGGACACCTGGTAACGGAGTGAGTTTTTAAAGGTACATGGGTCAGGTTGATGCCTAATACCAGAAGAGTGAATGGTGTCCCTTCAGGTGTTCGCTCGGTCCCAAGAAGGGCACCCCAGATATGGACGGGCCAACAATTCCCGCAGATGCTGCCGAGGATCCCGGGCCCCCCACAGCTCCATGCTCTCTCTCTAGTGTCCCTCCCTCCTCTGCTAGGGACTTAGTTCTAGGGTCAGCTCCTCTCCTGACACTTTTCCTGACATGCTTTTCCTGATGTGACCACTCTCCACCTTGTACCTGAAAGCACTCTGTACAGACATTTTTCATAGCACCAGAAACAGTTAATGGAGCATGACGATCTACCTCCCCCCAACCCCAACCCCGCTCCGTGTCATATGTGGGCAAGGACTGTGCCTTATTCATCCTTCCATCCCTGGTGCTGAGCAGTACTGCAAATGAATGAGTGAATGAATACATGCCCAAAGGAATGAATGATTAAAGAACGCATGTATGCGTGATGGTGAAAGAGCAGGTCCCCACAGATCTGACCACCCCCGAGTGAGGGAGTATTTGTCAGTGGCCATGGGAAGGACATTCTCCCCTGGCCCCCGTGGCACCATGCTCTTCTGTTGCTCAGAGATCCCTCCTGAGGATGAGACATTGACTGAGCTGTGGGATCAGAGTCACGTGGGGACCCCTGCTGGAATGGTTCCCTCTCTGCCCCACAGAGCCTCACCCGATGATGCTTCCAAACCTGGCCTTGGCCCTCCTTCCCCAGGAAAACTACTTTGGTTGACCTCCCTTAACCCCTGCACCCCAACATTCCCCCCCCCTGCTGTCACCAGGTCATACTGCACCTGCATTCGCACCCGCACCTGAATGCTGGGCACTCGTCCCCGGAAGATGATTGAAGGAGAAAGAGACTGGTGAGGGTCAAGGCGGAGGGATGTGATGCCCTCGAATGATCTCTGGGTGTAACCTGCCACATACACCCTCCCCGCTGCAAGCCCCTCGACTCCCTGCCACACCCCTGCCGACTGGTTAGCACATGTCCCAACTCACCTGAGGCTTCCAGCCCAGCCCACTGACCACTCTCCCAGTGGAAATAATCTTGCCTTGGCTTCCATTAGACCACAATCCTTGGTCTACATCCTACCTCTGTCTGCCTTGTGAGACTCCCTCTTAGACCCCTTATAGACACCCCTCCCCTGGCCTTCCTTGGGTTGTTGCTGTTCCCTGGGTCTCCGTCCAAGGCTGTCCTCATTTTAATTAGCCTCATTCGTTCACATGTCTCCAGTGACTACCTCAGTATTGATAGTTCCCAAATCAAAATCCATACGCCAGTTGTCTCTTGAACCCCAGGTCAGGGTGACCAGATGCTTCCCGACACCAACCCCTGCAGGTTCCACTCATACTGTAACTCACATCCCTCCCCACCGGCTGCTGCTCCTCCAGGCCCCCTCCCTCACCCCGCTTGCAAGTGGGCATTACCTAGTTGCCCAGACTGGTGCACCATCCTTGTCTCACCTGTCTGCCTCGTCTGTCAAATCCTGCATCCAATTCCTGCTGATTCTTCCAAATAACATAGGGGCACCTGGGTGGCTCAGTTGCTTAAGCGGCTGACTTCAGCTCAGGTCATGATCTCATGGCTCGTGGGTTCGAGCCCCATGTCGGGCTCTGTGCTGACAGCTCAGAGCCTGCTTTGGATTCTCTTGTGTCTCCCTCGCTCTCTGCCCCTCCCCCACTTGTGCTCTGTCTCTTTCTCTCTCTCAAAAATAAACATTAAAAAAATATAAGAAAAGCAAATAACATAAAACTTACCACTTCAAACAGTTTTAAGTGTACAGTGTTAACTGTAGCACATTGTTACACAACAGATCTCTGGCCCTTTTCATTTTGCAAATTTGAAATCCCACACCCATTGAAGAATGGCCCCCACTCTATTTTATGATTTAGAGTGTGATCTTTCTTAATCGTAAGTCTGATCATGTCACTATTTTGTTTTCATTAGATACCATAACATAGAGTTTGGCGTCTGTGAGCTAGGAGCCTCTCACCCCCCCTACCTCCTCACCCCCCCAAATTTCACTGGCTTCAGAATATCAATAAAAGTTTTAAAAATTGAAATTAATAAATGAATAATAATTCCAAACTAGAGTTAGGAAACTCCTTTAGATTTTTTTATTTAAAATATAATTGTAATGTGGATTTATTTTCTGCTGATGTTTGATGTGATGTGGGGTGGGGGGGTCTCTGACAGTAAAAGCTTCTGGAGCCTGTGAAGGGTTTTAAATCCCCCTCTGTTTAAGCTCAGGTGTGGTTAAAGGCTTCCGGTTGTTTCTGATGTCCTCACGATTAAACTCGGACCTCTTAATATGGCTTCAAGGGCTTTTACCACGTGGCTCCGTTTCTGTCCTCAGCTTCATGTCCCACCAAACTTTCCCTTTCCGCCTGCCCTACACACGCACGCACGCATGCACGCATGCACGCACACACAGACACACGCACGCATGCACGTTACATTCCCAGAATGTGCCCTGCTTTCTCTTCCTTTTAGGCCTTTGCACACACCTAGAACATTTTTTCTTTTTCTTTTCTTTTATTGCGGCCTAACGGACACGTAACATTAGAATAGTTGCCGATGTACAACCTAATGATTCGGTACTCGTGTATATCGTGAGATGATCACCACAATCTGTCCTGTTAGCATCTGTTCCCATACATAGTTACAACTGCTTTTTCTTTGATGAGACCTTTGAAGATCTGCTCTCTTACCAGCTCTCAAACATACAATACGGGGCTATTAACTACAGTCCTCCCCATGACTTATTTAATTTATAACTGGAAGTTGGTACTTTTTGGCCCGCCTTTACCCGTTTCACCTCCCGCCTGCCTACCTGCTGTCTCTGGCAACCACCAATTTCTTCTCTGTATCCATGAGCTCAGGTTTTTGTTTCTTGTTTGAGATCCCACACATAAGTGAGATCATACGGCATTGTCTTTGGCTTACTGCACTTAGCATGAATTCCTCGAGGTCCATCCATTTTGTTGCAAATGGCAAGATTTCCCTCTTTCCTACGAGTGGATAATATTCCATTGGTACATATGTACCACATTTTCTTTATCCATAGAACACTTTCAGTCTCCTCAATTTCTGAACAAATCCTATTTCGGCTCTTAGCTCATACTCTGCTTCCTTTAGGAGACTCCCAGTTCCCCCCCCACCACCAGTTTCCGGGGTCTCACCTTTCTGCTCCCAGGCTGCTCTGTGCTCACTCCAGACATGCCACCTCGGACTGTGACTGCCCGTGTGTCCATCCCCCTGTCCAGACTAAGTGAGAAGCCAGGTCCTGGCTAGCATCCTACCCAGCACCCAGCACCCAGCAGCACCCAGCAGGGGTCTGGCCTATGGTGAGCTATCATCCTACCCAGCACCCAGCAGGGGTCTGGCCTATGGAGTGGTAGTTACTTGGATTAATCCCAGAGTGATGGATGGGGTTGCCTTGTGGTGCCTTAGTCCTTGTTCCCTCTCTCCCTGTCCTCACTCTAGAACTCTCCCTAGGGAGTCCCTTCCCACTCCAAAACTTCTCACCCTTCCTAAGATTCATTTTGAGGGACTCATCCTAGGGTCAAGCATTGCCCCCTCAAAGAGCCTTTTCCTTCCTAGTCTGGATTTGCATCTGAGCTGGAATGAGGCAGCAAGAGAACGAAGGGCCTGGCCCTGGAGGGTCGTCCTGCGGCAGGGGAATACAGAAATGGGAGATGGGGGGCACCGAAGACTTTCGTCTCCACACTAAACTGGTCTCCAGATCTCAGCAACAAGGCCAGTGCAGGCCCCGCCAGAGCACTGCACGTTCCCTAGGGGACTCAGGCAGTATCGCGGACGGAACCTCACATTCCCTGCGTCTAAATATTTGTATGTTACAAATTGGGCTAACAAACTATTCAATAAAATATGTTTTGCTTCCTTGTCAACTCTACCTTCATAACAACTTGGAGGCTCTGATTCAAACTGAGAATTCTTAGACTCCAGAGAGTTCTTTGCTAGAACTCGGAGGCGTCAGTTGAGCCAGCTCTGCCTCGAAGCCTGTCCCCTTCTCTTCTCACACCATGAGGGGCCTGGCAAAGGTGTGGGGCCACCCCAGCCTTCACATCCAAGGCCCATCCGCACACCTACCAACAACCACTGATTTGCCACCCTCTGCGGACCTGGGATTGTTTACACTGGCAGTGTGGCTCACCCTGGGGGACAGGACCCTGGGGGGGGGACTTGCTCAGGTTCTGGAAGTAGGCTGGAGACTGTCTGCTCAGGGAGTTCTGCGTCTCAGAATCTAAGGACTGATCTGGAGGGGAAATGACCTCAGGGTGGGCACGTCTTCCTGACCCCCAGACTCGTTGCTCCAGGTGGGTGAGGCCAGAAAAAGGCCAAAATGCAGCCTAAAGTACAACCCTCGGTGGGGTCCCTCTCCCCTGGTTTCAAAGCTGTGCCCCTGACCCCAGCTGGCCTCTAGAGACACTTGCTCACCCCATTGCAGATGGCAGGGGCTGGGGAGGGTGACCTTGCCTAGGTCCTGGGTTCTGTGGGCTCTCAGCATCTCTGCCCCAGATAGTGGGGGCTCCCAAGGGCAGAGGGCAGGTTCTGAATTTTCACCCTCCTCCCCACGCTCCTCCCCCAGCCCTCACTGGGGCTGGAGCGTTTGATAGAGACCAGGTTTCTGCCGGAGCTATTTCTGTCTCTGGTGCCAGCTGCTGTCCCAGAAGGTTCTCCAGCAGCTCTGATTAAGTTCTTAAAAGGGCAAAGGAGGGAAAGAGGGATAGAGGGAGGGACAGCAGGGACAGAGAGGCAGGCTGGCCACCCAAATGCCAGAGGTCATTGGCTTAGCCCACAGCCTCCCCAGGACCTGGCCCACAGCTGAGCCCCCGTATGAGTCTGTGTTGTGACTTTGTGTTGTGACTGCGAAAGGACGTGATGGCCGAATGTGATCTGACAAAGACACCCAGAGGTTTCATCAGAATGGCAAAAGTGGTCTTCTTTGGGCACTTTGCACAATGTGGATTTGACTCCTCCCTACCCCCCAAATCTGGATTACCCCCCCCCACCTCTGTGGCAAAGCCAAACTCCTCAGTGTAAGCTTCAGATCCCCTCACTCCCGCTCACCACCAGGCCTCGGCAGCACCGTGGTGACTCCAGAACCTTCCCATCATGAATGCCTGCTTCCCATTCAGTTAACAGCACCTACGAGCTGCCTCTAATGCACAAACATTGATCGAATCCTTGTTTAAAACAGTTAGGACTCTGGGGGAAATTTGACTGTGAACTGGAGGTTAGGGAAGGGGTGTTGATTTTCTTAGGTATGGTCGTAGGAGAGTGTGGACAGATCGCCCAATTTAGGAGGCCATGTTGATGTGCCCATGGCTAAAGTGTCCTGATGTCTGCAGTGTCCTCCCTTCAGTCATTGAGAAAAATGTCACCTACACACACACACACACACACACACACGCACATACACACAGACAGGGCAACTATGGCAAAGTAGTAATGGTCAGTCTTCTAGGGGGATTTTATGTGTTTACTGCATTAGTCTTTCAACTTTCCTGCATCTTGGAGCATATTCACAATTTAAAAGTTGGGAAAAAAAACTAGCTCAAAACTCGCTTTCTGTAGGAAGCCTTCCCAATTCATTCTACCTGATGGGCTCGACTTGCTCCTCCCCACCGTGCCTGCTTTCCGTCACTCTTGTCGAAAGCGCTGTGGGCTTTCCCACAGATAGGTGTGGGTGCGGCGGTGGGGAGCAGCGGTCTGCGGTGTGGACACTGAGACCCAGGCCTGCCTCTGACCCACCAGGCCCTGCACACACAGGCAGGAGCGTACAGGGGGGCCTGCACGGCGCTGGCTGCGGGGACTCCGTCGGGGAGCGCACATTCTGGAGGGGAAGGAAGAAGGGAGACCAGTAAGGACCATACTGCGGAGGCGTGTACCGGGAGGTGTAGCCCCCGTCCGCAAGGGCACTGCTGTAACCGGCCGGCTGTACAGCCCGATGGAGGGTATCCCCACCCTGCCCTCAAGTGATCGCCAGCTCAGATGGGGCAGGCCGGGGGTGGGGGCAGAGCACGGGCTTTGCAGAGAAAGCCCGGGTTCAATTCCTATGCCTTTCCGTCCCTGCCAGAGGCTTCCTGGGTCCAAGGCACCTTCAGCACTCCAAGTCTCAGTCTCCCTGTCTGTAAGATGGGGTAATACGTGTACCTACTTCCCGGTACTGTGAAGCTCAAAAAATGATGTTCACCTAAGTGCTTTATAAATTAAGAAGACATTGAGGTTTACGGATTCAAGTAGGAAAAAAAAAATCTTTACATTCACTAACTTTAACTGAAACATGAGATTTCTGTCAGTTATGAACGCGGGCCACCGCGGGCCATGGCCGTATGGATGGGTAGCTCCTGTGACTTTACCTCCAGTAGGGATCCCGGGTATTTTCATAACACTTGAAAACTGTTACTCTTAAAATGTGGCTTATGTTCGTCGCTACTGTGAAATCATGGTGTTAATCCTGGCACTAGATTTTATTTTACACGTTGATAGAGAGGCACGTATATTACTATATCTTAAACTGATTTTTTAAAAAATATATATAAATAGCTACATTTCGGTATAGCTGGTTTCTTTCCTAATCCTATGGACTTAATTTTGTGCATTTAGAAACATGTTGCTAAGACTATGTCCAAAGCCTTTACAGAATTCCAAAGGGGTCTGTACCATAAAAAATAAAGGATACCATCCGTGCTTTCATACAAGCTTGACTCCAACCTTGTTCCTGGCCTTGCCCTAAGCCTGAATTCTGGTCATGACATTGGGAGAGCCGTCCCTTGGATGAAGGGAAAACTCAGACGGGGGAGCCTCAGTTTACCCCCACCACCAGGAAAGCCCTCCCATGCTCCCTCTGCCTTTTGGCATCACTCAGCTAAGCTCTCTCTCTTTCATTCTCTGCTCTTCTCTCTCCTCCCTCCCTTCCCCTTCATTACCCTTTCCACTCCCACACTCTCTGAGCTCTTCCTTCAGCCTATTTTTGAACATCTCTGAGGATAACGTCTTTTCCATGGCTCCCTGGGAGACGCTACCACCAGCTCTGGCTCCTTAGATAGTCTAGAAAAACTACCCCCATGTGCGGGGGCAGGAGGAGGAGACTGCTTCCAGGCAGTGAGCAGTCAGAGGAGATCGGGGATGTCTCCGTGGGGGGAGCAATCAGGGGTGTGCCCTCGGAGTTGGGAGCAAGGCTCTGATACCCAGGCAGTGGGCATGAGAGTTTCACCTGCTTCTGGTGACACCAGGCCACGAGCCTCCCGGTCAACCAGGGAGGGACCGTGCAGTTCTGGCCAGGAAGCTCTTGTCTCAGTACAAAGGGAGCCACGCCCAGGCCCCACCTCTGAAGCTGGGCTCCAACAGCTGACCTGGGTGTCTGCTGCCCAGGGCGAGGGCCGCCTCGCGCGTCCCCGGGGCCCATGAGCATGGAGCGGCAGTTTTGCTGGGCTGTCCCAAATCACCCACTGCTTCATAGGGCAGGCAGGATGGCCCTGCTGAAGTCGGACCCTCTATCTGGGCGGAGGCCTGGAAGCAGGCACAGAGAGTAAATGCCCACCTCTCTGACCTTCCTTCCAGCCCTCTTGTCGCCAAGGCCCACAGCCAACTTCACAGATTACAAATTGACCTTATTTCTTTTTGGCATCATAGAAAAATAACCTGGAGTCCACCAAGCCAGGTGTGACTCGGGCTCATTTGCTGATCTGTGGGCTTCCGTTCGCCTGACAAACACCTGCTCTTCTTCAAAGGCTCACCCCCCAGGGCGGGCTCCCCCCTGCTGCCTGCCCCTCACTGAGCCCCACTGAGGTAGAACTGGGTGCCTGCCAGTGTCTGGTACAAGAGCCTGTCATATCATGGCATCTGTAACAAATACACTTCTCACTTTTCTGATTGTTTTTCTCTCTCCCCCAGCTAGCTACGAGCTCTGTCGAGGGCAAGAGCTATGTCTGTTGTATCTGCTGGCATGTAAGGCACTTCATAAGTGGTTTCTGCATGAATGAATGAATGAATGAATGAATGAATGAATGAATGAATGAAGGCAGTCAGTCCTCCTTGTTCTGAAGCACAGATGCAACCAGGAGGGGTCAAATGCTCAAGTACAACTGACCACGGTCACAGGGGGTGTGGGGGCTGATCCCCAAGAAACTCTGCTCTGATGCAATGGTGGCAGCTCAGAGGTCTCTCCCTGGAGCACCCCCACACCGCCCCAACCAGGCCGCTCTCATGGGCATGTCGTCAGGACTCACAGACTGAGGCCTATGCATCACCCATGTGTCTTGGTCATCATGGCTGTGTCTCAAGAGCCTGACTCTGCACCTTGGGTTTCATAGGTACTCAAGTTGCCATTCTCAAAGCGAAGAGAGAATCTCTGGCGGATTCCCCCTCTCTGCCCCCTGCCTGGGTCCTCCCCAGCAAAGCAGGAGAGCAAATGCTGGGTGGGGCTTGCTGGTTGCAGAACAGACAGACCTACGGCTTCCCACGGGACAGGCCACGGCCCCGAGGATACTGTGGAACTCGACGACGACCCTTGTGGAACAGATGAGGACTGACGAGGCCTCCCTGAGGCCATCTGGGCCCTGGACTCAGACAGCTTGGTAGACTGTCCCCGACCTGCCGCAGCCCTGAAGCCGCCCCTCCCAGCTCCCATCTTGGCTCAGCCTCCGCTCTAATGTCTAAAAGGTTTCGGGACTGGGTTGCCTTCCAGACTTAGGGGGCGGAAACCACCGTCTCCTGGGGAGACCCCCCCTACTTACCTGGCGTCCCGAGGTCACCGTCTCCGGACGTGAAAATTCCAACGAGGATCCTTTCTGCTTCCCAGCCTGGGAGAAAAGAGTGTCCAGGGGAGGGTGGGGTGGAGGGAAGACTATATTCTAAACGTCTCCTTCTTTCTCTTCTGCTGCTGCCTCATGCTCTTCCCTCTTTCTGTCTCTCAGAAGTTGTGCTGAGAGAAAACAACCCTGACCAGAGGAGGGATCCAGCCAGGGCTGCTGTTAGTGGAGCATGTGTGTGTGTGTGTGTGTGTGTGTGTGTGTCCCGGGAGGCTGGAACCACAGCTCCTCCTGAACCTCAGAGGCGGGCCAACCCCTGATCTGCGTTGCCATGGAGACCCACCTAAGCCTCTTTCACCTGGAGCTGTATTATCTGTAGAGGGAGCCCATCTGGCCTGCCACAGATGCCTGGGAAGACCCAGGCGGTGACAGGGTGCCTACATCCAGATGGCATTCCTCGCTGCGCTCGGGCCGGCACACCTGCCAGGCACAGACGATTCCGTCCCCGTGAAGCTCCCCTCTTCCCACCCACTGCCCTCCGCCAGGAGAGGGGACATTCTGGGGGCCGGGCCCTGAAGAGCCATGCCTTCCCCTTCACCTCACCACCTGTCTTCCTCTTTGCTAATTGAAATACTCTCTTTCCCTCAAGCAAGCTCGAGGGCAGGAAGTTCTGCTGACTTTCTCAAGGAGAGGCGAGGCTAGGAAATAATCCAGGGAGGAGAGGGATCATGGTGATGGGTTTTGAGGTATTTGAGGGAAATGCGGGGCCGGCAGGAGTCTCCCGACCTTACACTTGCGTCTGGGTCTCCCGTCTGTCGCCGTGCTCTGGACGCTTTATCGCTTGCAGGCTATTTTGGTTAGGGGCCTGGCGTACCCAGCCTGCAGCCACCGGACATCAGTGGGCACTGATACAGAGGCATGTTGTCCTGTGAGTGGCATCGGCCTACTGTGATAGATCTCAGGTGCTGCTGCGCCAGGTGCCAGATGACGGAGTGACTTCTGGACACATCTGGTCCTGACTGTGTTGAAAATAAAGCAGAACGTGGAGCCGAGGAGAAATTACAGTGTGATGAACTGACCTGGCTTGCCCACCTGCCTGCCTGCCTGCCGGTTTTGATTTTCTCCCTGGGCGCTATGCCACTCGGCGTTTGCTCTGTGGTTGGTTCCCCTAGGTGAGTCTGCCTTCCTCATCCATCTTCTCAAGCAGGAGTCTTAAATCAGGATCTGGGCCATTCCTTCTCTCTTTATTTTTATAAAGTTTATTTATTTATTTTTGAGAGAGAGAGAGAGAGAGAGAGAGTGCATTTGTGCTCATACAAGCTGGGGAGGAGCAGAGAAAGGAGAGAGAGTCCCAAGCATGGACAGTGCAGAGCCCGATCGGGGCTCGATCTCATGAACTGTGAGATCATGACCTGAGCCAAAATGAAGAATCGCTTAACGAACTGAACCACCCAGGTGCCCCGAGCCATACGTTAGTCCTAATACCTCACCCTCACACACACACACACACTCACACACACACACACACACACACACACACACACTCATGATTAATGTAAATGAGGTTATACAGGTCAATGTCGTCAGCCCTCAAAAGGAAGATCTCATTGCAGCAAAGGGTGAACTTCAGGACTCCTGACCTGTGACCCTGGAGAACATGTATCTTCCTTCCTGACACAGCTGGCTCCTTTCCAGTGACGTCCATGACCAGGAGAGACAGCCATCCCCTCCCTCCTTCCCTCCCTTGCCTGCACCCTTGACACTGTAGCTCAAAGAGGGCTTGGCGTTTGTGTTGACTGCTAATTTATTTTGATTCATTAGCCTGTGGAGGCTTTGTGATTATCCATGCTGAGTGTGAATTTGTACTAGAGAGAAAAGGTGGTGGTTGTTTTTTTTCTCCCATTTGCCATCAATGGAAGCCGCTGAAGCACAGTTAAATATTCAGCAGCCGTTCGGATGGAGAAACACCAGTGGGGTCCACGACATTGCCTCACAGATGGCACTGGATTAGTAAATTGGAGATGCGAGTTTAGGAAGCTGTTGGGTGCAAGGCTAGATTAAAAACCGTGGGGAGACTGGAGAAGATCCCCAAAGCCAGATGTCAGGCTGCCTCGTGGGGGTGCTCCCCCTCCTCCCTGGCTTCCTTCCAGGCCATGAGGACTGTTCCAAGCCACTTCTAGCCCCTCGGTCATGCACGGGGCTTTCAGAGTCCTGCAGACGGTCCGTGGAGCCCAAATCCTGAATGAGATTGGAGTAAACTGACACAATATTCGCAGGTACAGACCACGCTTGTGTTCACGTACGCGTCTTCTCTCCAGGCGGCCCTCTTGCCACTCCTGGGGCCCCATCTCCTCCTCCAGGGAAAGGCGGCATCGTATCTGACGGGAAAAACGTGAATGCTCGCCTTCCTCCCAGCTGGCTGCCCTACGCCCCTGCTCCCTCTCTCGGTCCTCCCCCGCTGCTCCACTAGGTTCATTCAGGCTAAAATACACTAGGCTAACGGGAACGAAGGAGAGAGATGTAATGTGTTTCTTACTCATTCATTCACTGAGTTTACTGACCATCGACTCCGACTCCGTGCTAGGCAGATGACTCATTTCCATGGAATCCACTCACCACCGACTTCCTGTAGATTCAGCCCTGCGTTTTGACAGACTGACCTGAGAGCTGGTGGCAGAAATAGCTAGCAGTCCACCAAAGATCTGCGCCCCCTTCTGAGTGTAGACACGTTTCTGGGAAGCAGCCGTCCACCCAGGGACTTCATTACCCAGCCTCCCTGGCACCTAGGTAGCACCGGGTGACGACGGAATGTGGGCGGAAGGGATGTGTGCCCCTGCAAGACTTATGGAAGTTTCCGCGTAATTCTTCACCCTCCATCTTTTCCCACCTGCCGATGGGCAGCAAGCACTCGGGCCCTGGGTGACGGCAGAGCCACAATTTGGAAGGAGCCAGGGTGCGAATTCTGTGGAAGGCGCCTGCCGGTCACTCGTGCTGAGCTCTAATGGTGCACGAAATGCATTGGGTCAAGCCATCTGGAGCTCCTCTGCCACAGCGGTTAGCCCTACCCCAGCTTCTGGAGAGCCCTGTGAGAAGGGCCGGCCATGGAACCTTGCTGCCCTTGCCTTGGTTCCTGGAGACCAGAGCTCTTCCTGACACGGTCCCTCCCAGGTTTCCCGTCGCCTTCCCAAAGCAACTAATCACCTCACTCTGCACCGTTTCATGCCTTTGTGCATGACGCACCCTCCACCCCATGCCCTCCCACCTCACTTCCCCGCTGGTAAAACCCTGCTCATCTTTCCTGTCTTCCTGGTGGCTCCGTCCTCTCCATTCCCTGAAGCTTCATTGGATCTTTGTTACTCACGGATTCTATATTTGCAAATTTTCCTGCTTGCCAACATTTGTCATCCCCCAGTGAGTGCTCACAGCACTTTTGTGGGCATTCGGGACCTGTACAAAGCACCGACAAATCCGACTTGCCTGGTGAGCACATTCCCAACTGAGGCTGAACAAAGCCACCCTCTGCCTTCTTGTCTCAGCTCTCCTACTATAAACAAGTGTCCTTTTCATGGTCTAGTTAGTGCCACGGTTTTCACACTGGGTGCCTTTTGTTGGTGATTTCTCTGCTTGAAATGGCCCCAAACACAGTGCTGAAGTGCTGTGTAGTGTTTCTAAGCACAAGAAGGCTGTGACGTGCCTCACAGAGAAAATACGTGTTCCATAAGCTTAGTTCAAGCACGAGTTACGGCACTGTTGGCCATGAGTTCCATGTTAATGAATCGACATTGTATCAAAGCGAAGTGTCTTTAAACAGTAATACACGCTTATCGATCGGTTGGCACAGATGTCATGACCAGAGGCTTTTAGGAAATTCACCATGAATTTCCCCAGGAGCTATTGTTCAGTATTTGCTATTCCAGCATTTGCAGTGACTTCGAGAACTCAAATAATGAGAATCAGCTGTGCTTCACACTGTTTCTCGAGCACTTGATTCGCGTCCCTGCAGAGCCAGCTCCCGGAGCGCAAGGAGCCCAAGCCCCAACACCTGCTAACTACATGTCTGTCGTGTATGTGGTTTAAAGATGATAGCTAGAGGGGCGCCCGGGTGGCTCAGTCAGTTGAGCGTCTGATACTTTGTTTCAACTCACAGTACCTGGGGTCAAGCCCTGCATCAGGCTCTGTGCTGACAGTGTGGAGCCTGCCTGGGATTTTCTCTCTCCCTTTCTCTACCCCTCCCCTGCTCATGCATGCTCTCTCTCTCTTAAAAATAAATAAATAAACATTTGTTTTTGTTTTTGTTTTTAAAAGATCATTATTAGAGCACCCTGAGCCTGGTGCCTGTGCTAAGCAAATGTCACAGACCTGCCCCTGGGCTTTGCTGCACCCGAGAGAGCCCCAAGAGATGAATTGTCACAGGCTCAAGGATGTACGGGCACCAGACACAAGCCAGGCAGGAAGGAACTGTGAGGAGCTCAAGTGCACATGCGGGGGTGGGGGTTGGGGGTGGGGAACGGGGTAAAACTGGGGGCCTCTAGAGGGTGGTCTGGGAACCTGGCCATTCTACACCCAGGTGCAGGCAGGGTATGCCAAAGCAGGGGGAGCCCCTTCCCCTCAACCCGGAAATGCTTTGGGGAGGAGGCCAGGTCATGGAAAATCAATGGGAAGAGGGGAGCCTGGAATGCGGCATTGCTTTCGAGAGAACAAAACCTGAAGGGGCACAAGCAGATGTGGGTAGGCGCCTGTGACACTGTGGAGGGGCGCCCTGGGGCCTGGGAGAAGGTGTGACTGGGCAGGATGAAACAGTTTGTCCCACGTGGGCCTGAGCATCACACGAAGATCTTACCGGATTCCGAAGTCCGTTCCCAAGGAAGAACATCAGTGAGTCCAGAGCAATGGTGTGCCCGGTGGTTAGCATCCTGCCCGACCTCCAGGAGGCCGCGGGGCCTGGGCGCGGAGAACGACGGACGGGTGGATTGTCTGAAGCTCTGACTTGGATGGACGGTGGTGAGACATGACACCCGCGGGGAAGCCAGGGTCAGCTCCGGCTGTGTGGACATGGAGGAGACAGAGATGCGGCGACTGTCGGAGACAGGTCTGGGGGATCATCAGGGGCCGGGACCACTAGAGGAGAGCGCCTGGGACGGACCCCCGGGCCCAGGAGGAGCAGGCCGAGAAAGCGCCAAGAGGCCTGGTACCATGTGCTTATTTTAGCTGCGACCTGTCCAAGCTCGTGCAAAGGAACACAGGGGAACTAAGTAAGCATCCCTCGGCCATGTGTCCCCATACTCTTCTGACACCATCCCAGGGCCCTGGTGATATAATACTGGGCTGTATTAAACAGTCTGTGAACACTTAGAAAAGGGAGCGAAACGGCATCTGGGTGGCTCAGTCGGTTAAGCATTCCACTTCGGCTCAGGTCATGACCTCGCAGTTTGTGGGTTCAAGCCCTGCGTCGGGCTCTGTGCTGACAGCTGACAGCCTGCTTCGGATTCTGTGTCTCCCTTTCTCTCTCTACCCCTTCCCCACTTGTGCTCTCTCTCTCTCTCAAAAATAAATAAACTTAAAAAAAAAAAGTTTAGAAAAAGGAATGGAGATCAAGCAGAGTTGGCAGATATTTATTGACGACAGGTCCGGAGAAGCACCCCCAGAGAGACAGAGGAAGGGTGGTGGGGGGTAGCAGCAATGATGCCTCTGGCACCCCCACCACATCCCCCTGGCCCGCGTCTGCTCTGAGCCCAGTTCTGTAGTCCAGTTCTGTTTGAAGTCGGATGTTCCTTGAACTGACAACATCCTAGCTCAAGCTCACAACCGCCTGAGACTGAGGCGGCCCCCTGGGCCACATACAAGAGTAGTCCCCAAGCATGGGGCAGTTAGTGTCACTGGGGACAACCTTCAACCTAGGGGGGATTGGAGCTGGCAGATAAATGCTCCAGACTCCTGTCCATCAGGTTGACAGTTCTTGGAAGATATGACGTTACAATTCCCAAGGGGTCCCCAGGGATCATCCCTGGCTGCCCTCTGCAGTGAGTGACCCCGCTAACACACCCTAGGCTCGTTTCTCTCCTTCCTGTCTCACTCTCTTGCGCCCTCACTCCTGCCTCCTCCATTACCTCCCAAGCCTCAGGATCTGCACCCATGTTCTTGTCCTGGGCTCTGCTTCTAGAAGAGTCAGAAGGGAAAAGTCAGTAGGGGTGGTTTGTGACATTAAATGCCACCGAGAGATCCAGTAGCATTGAATGTGCAGGAAGAGCCATTAGCAACAGGGAGGCGGTGCAGGTCGTTGTGGGGACACTGCCATTGCAGCACGGGGGCAGGACCAGGACCCCCACGGCAGCCACCCAAGCGTGCAGACACTTCTTCCTCTCTGCAACTCTGAGCTTTGGGCTCAGCCTCGGTCTCCAGAAATACTTATTCTCTAAACTAGAGCTGACTTAGGGTTTATGGACAAGCTGAATAGGGGGGTTTTATCACACCCTGCACTGCAAACCCCGTCAACTCGGTTTGGACACTGACTCTTCTCAGCCACCACCAGGTCCCCCTTTCTGACGGGCCCAGCTGCCTCCTGGACACCTGTCCTCCACGCAGCTGGGCTGTCCCTCTCGCAGCCACCTCCCTGTGGGCTGGGCTCGCCCATTCGATGACACTGAGCGGTGAGCCGGGGACAGGCCTCAGGTCCGAGGAACCGTGGGGTTCCTGTGTTCGCAGAGTGTCCCAGAGGCTTTTTATGGAGAAGAGCTGCCGAGGACAACAGAGAGGCCGATCGTGTGCAATCTTTCCCTACAAGTCAGAGCAGATGCCTTACCGTCACACAAAGGCCCGAGAGCAACTCTTTTTGGAAGTCTTTCCCCCAAGGTCTTTTAGGATAGACTCATAAATGGCTAGAGGTTCCATGAGCCCTCCGGGAACTCCAAGTGCACCGTTTCACTCACCACATCCGGCCTTCCCTGCAGGTCCCGGCCCTATTCGTCTCCCCAACAAAGGTTCACTAGGCACGTACTTTGTGCCAGCACCAGGCTCGGAGCCGAGGGTGAAGGAGGAGAAGGCAGGCTCATCTGTGCCCTCAGGGCCTTCCAGCCAGGGGAGGGGAGCGAGGCTGTGCCGCTGGGCTGATGGCGCTGCGGGGCTCCAAGGACGCCCCCAGAGAGCAGCCCCTGACTCCCCAGCTCCCGCTCGCTCTCCCACACCATACATACCCCTCTCTTGTCCCTGGCATTGCTCAACTGAGAGTCCCAGAGCAGCGGGGGACTTAGATGCCCTTTATTCCCACACCTGCTGAGATGAGTTCAGAAAGGGCAAGCGACTTGCTCTCACAGCACAGCAAGTGGGTAACAAAGCCGAGATAAATCTTTGCTCATTTTCTCCAAACCTCCCCTGCCCACTGCTGCCTTTGCAGCATCCACAAATCAGATGGGCACGTACGCCCTAAGCCTTGGTCGCACCAAACACATCTCTTTTTCTCTGTGTTACAAGTACTTTATCTGGAGGAGATAAGGAGGTGGTGTGTGTGTGTGTGTGTGTGTGTGTGTGTGTGTGTGTGTGTGGTGTTGAATTCCATGTTACTTGCTCTTCTCATAATCCTGGAAGGCTGCTTAGAAGAGGAGGTATTTCAGCAGTCTTCCACATAGATAGTTGTACTTGGTGGGTTAATTAACCCACCCCAGGGACAAGGAGGGGTGGGGGATTGAATCTGAAATCCAGGGCTGGTGAAGGAGTCAGGATGTCAGCTAAGGCTGAGCCCCTGTCCTGTGTAAGACCCTAGGCTGGCTTCTGGAAATTGCCAGAAGGTAGCAGCAGACTCCCCAGGGCTCCTTTCACCTGTGCCCTGGGTTCTTATCTCAGAAGATAAAGCCAAAACTTACTTTAACCTCCTCCTGCGAAACAACCAGTCAGGAAAGAAGAAGAGCAGAGCCATCCAATCAACCACAGACAGACAACAACCCAGAGGGGCCACAAGCTGGTGTCAAGGCCCCAACGGGCTTCTCACTGGGGCAAGGGGCCCCTTTCGCTTCCAGGTGGAAGCTAAGCGCCTTGTGAAAGCTGCCAGCTGGGATGGAATGGGATCTCTGGAAACCTCCTGGGGAGGAAATTGGGAACCGGAATTGAAAAGCCAAGACTCTGAAGCTTGTTCTGACACATACTGGAAGCAATCTAGCTGTCTACCAACGGAGCGGCTGCCTACAAATTATGCTACATCAACATCCCAGACTTCATCCCTCTGTGAGACCATAACTGTGTCAAAATTCGCCTTCTAGCTTCCCATCCCATAGAAAGAGCAGGGTCCCCCTGGTGGGTGTACTTGTGCATAAAGGCGGGGATAAAGGCAATTTATTGTGCCCTAGAAACCCCTGGTGTTGTGCTGGAAATAATTTATTCGCCTACATGAAGAATATGACTTCACATGTGCTGGGATTCTTTCCAGGGTGTTCGAATTACAGTTACATTGCCCTTTAAAGCCAGAGTATAATATTAAAAAAAAAAAAAGGCTCTCAAAGGTAAAAAGAAGTTTATTCATTTATTTTCTAGCCAGTAGCTTTTCGGTTTCCATTACGTTCACACTATTTTCTTGACCTACGTGAAACCCAGAGGGAACTGTAGGGCTTCTTTTGAGCTCGCCCGTGTCCTCAAAGGGTAGAAGAATTCAGACTCTCTCTGCCCGTCCTGGTTTTCTTAAGAGGCTAAAAACTGACATGCACCTAACAGTTAAATCTGTCACCACGAAAGAGTCCCCTTGGATCTAAAGTTGGGAAAAAATCTCTTAGGGAATGTGTAATTAGGAACTGTCTGGTCCACACTGGACTGGGCGGGAACGGGTTGTGTAAGACTGTGACCGTGGGGCTTGATCTGTCTGCTCTAGGACTTCACTAAAGAAGGATTAACCATAGAAACCCAGCCTCACCATTCCTTGGAGAGTCATTATGTCCACGAGGGAAAGTAAATTGCAACCATGTTGCATCTGTATAGGCCTGTCTGCCTGTCCTTTTGTCAAACCCTCTGGCTTCCTTTGTTTCATTTTATTAACAAATAGCCAGTCTTCCCCTCCGGAGAACAGGGAGGAGCTCAAGGCGGATTCCTGAGTGCTGGGGCTGCGGAGAATCCTAGATCTCATTCTCTTGAGTTCAGGAAGCCTCAGAAAACATTTGCTCTCTGGCGTCTGGGATGAGCTACCCAGAGCCATCCTTGTCCTCCTGGGAGCTCGGCATAGAGGCAGGTGGCCTTACGGATGAGGGGTGGCGCTCTTCAAAGACTTAGACTCAGTACTTGTTTGCTGCGTGATCCCAGCTTTGTGTCCCAACTTCTCTGAGCCTCAGCTATAATTTGGGGCAGTAATACCTTCTTTAGAGAGTTGTAAGGATTAGAGGAGATGCGTGTGTAACACGTCTTGTTCGGTGCACTGCTCAGATTAGCCACCTCGATAAACCAGCAGCTAGTCCCAGGTTTGGGGGCCCTGGAGTCAGTTTCTCTGTGTTACTGCACCAGCACATTCAGGGGCGGAGCCCACGGCCCCAGTCCCCTTTGTGCTCTCTGATAAAAGACACCTCAATAAAGCAGGTCTGAGAGGCTGCTGAGAGGCAGCAGGCTGGTGAACTGGCTCTCTCGTTCCCCATTATTCTAGACTCCGCTGGGGCCCTCAGGACGACAGGGTGCCTCTAGAGCAGACTCAGACCTGTCCCCAGGGGCAGGCCTCCGGCTCTTGTCCTGCCAGAATCATCACTTCTCAGACCAAATCCGCAGGCTCCTGACAGCGTATCTACAGAGAGACTTTGCTCCCTGGATGGAGAGATGCGGTCTGCATGGCCCCGGCTGGACGCTCTGTGAGAATGGGGGCAGAGGGGGCTCGGACTGACCCTCAGGGCTCTCCTGAAACTCGGGGGGAACCATCACTCCGGCCCCTGTTTGCTCGCGCAAGCCCAAGTGTAAAGGCAGCGCCAGGTAAGACTGGCGGCCGTAACTCAGATGCCGTTGGGCGCTCTCTCTCCAGTTCTCTCCTTATCTTCTCACGGTGGCTGCTTCACACACGGGGGGTATTTGCCTGGCTCCCGGAGGTCTTTGAGTTTCCAGGCCCTGCACAGATACCCACACCCACTACACAGGGTCTCGGTTTCTCTAATGCCATGACGGGAGAAAGGGCCTAGCCTACCATAGCCAGGCCTCCGCAAGTCCACTGACGCATCAGCCCATCTAAGTCCCATGGCAGCCCCGCGATGGCATTCTTAGTGTCTCCCTGTGCCAGTGACAAACTGAGGCCCAGGCAGTAGTCGTTGGAGGTTTCAGAGTTAAACTGGAGTCCAGTCCCTTTGCATTACACCAGAGGTCGGAGCTGTTACTTGTGGTTCTGGTGATGGCTGCGCAGGGTCAGAGACCCCCTCGGGCTGATGGAACAGGGAAGGAACCTGGCTCTTAGGGAGCCTGGACCATGGCTTTTGAGAAATGGAGCCGACGCTAGGCACGCCCTACTCACTCCCAGGCACCCTGGCCTAGAGTTCTGCTGTGCATGGAACTGCCCAGTGGGCAGCCCCCTGGGCTCCTATAGGTGCTGGAACTCCTATCCCATACCTCGTCCTCAGTCCTCGTCCACTTGGGCAAACCCCACCGTCCCCAGTTCCCTCGTCTGATGGGCGGCCGTAGAGCAGGGTCAGTGGCAGCGCTCAGAATTCCCTGCTGGCCCCTGAGACTCCTACCTGTTTATGCAGAAGGCAGGCACCACACCTAAGGGGCTACTTAGAGAGGCTGCTCAGAAAACCCAGCTGCACTCCTCCTGTCCCGCCCTTAGTCCCCAGGGCCACCTGAGCCGGTAACCATGGCAACAGGAGTCACCTGCCCTCATTACCTGGCATCATCCTGAACTCAAACATCTCTCCCTCACCAGCCAAACAGACACGGAGACATTCAAGCTTTCGGCTCCACCTGGGAGGCCGGGTTATTCTACCCGTCATGTGCGATGCCACTCTGTCCCCAAGCGTTTACTGAGGCGTGACTGCACGAATGCCCTAGAATAGCTTCCTCCACCTCTTTTAGGGTCCCAGAATCTGTTGGTAATAATTTATGGTTGTTTATCATCCGCGTTCTTTCCAGGGGCGCCTGGGTGGCTCAGTCAGTTAAGCATCCGACTCTTGATCTCGGCTCAGGTCTTGATCTCATGGTTGTGAGTTCAAGCCACTCATTGCACTCCATGCTGCGCATAAAGCCTACTTAAAAAAAAAAGTATAATCTGCCTTTGTCCAGAAACTGCCTGATGCGCAGAGGCATTCATAACGTTGGTTAATAAAATGATTTACTTACATATATTTATATACATGCAACACACAATCAAATTAAATTAAAAAAATATGCATGCCGAGGCCTGGACTGTGGTCTTGAAATGCCATTTATCCCCGAAACTAATGAGGGTTTCTTGGAGAAGAGGCTGATTCCAGGTCCAGGCAGGAAAAGCACAAGACGAGCCTGGAACTTCTTATATCGCAAAGCGAGGGAACCATCACAGACCGCTGGGGTCTACAGATCTGACGGCAATGCCGAGTCAGTGCTGGCTGGAGGAAGGACCCAGCCATGTCGAGGGAGTGCATGTAGCCAGGGGCTCAGTGATTCGCCCGTGATCACAGAGCTAGAAAGTGAGTCCAAACCCAGTACTCCTTCCGCCACTCCACACTGCAGCCCACCACACAGGGGCCTGGGGACCGTGTTTTCGGGGCAGCCTCGGGTAGCCCTTGAGAACACGAGCACTGTGTTGGGCTGCTTGAGTTCAAGTCCAGCCCCACCACTTGCTAGCTAGATGGTTTTGAGAAAATGATGTAATCTCTTTGTGCCTTAGTGTCCTTATCATTGTCCCTCATAGCACCTACTTCGTAGGGCCGTGTGAGGATTAAACAAAAGAAAATACATAAGTAACTCAGGGTCTACAACATGGGGAGTGCTCAATGAAAGCTGAGTTTTTATTAGCAGGCTGTATGCTGCCTTGACCAGGCTTTCCCTGGGTCTCTGAACAGGGATACTGGATGGGGAGAGAAATAGGGGTGTTGAAAGAAGGAAATAGAGAGGACCGAACCCTCAGAACCAGCTGCATTCAACTGTTTGGAGCTTGTCGTGAAGGGACTAAAACAGCAAGGGACATGACACACCCTGACAGCACAGTGCTCTGCCCTTGCAAACACATTGTCAGACACTGTCTCATTCTGGCTCATAAAAACCCTGTCTGGTTGCCATAGAGGAAATCAAAGCTCTGAGAAGGCAGGTCCTGCCCAGGTTAGGTAGCAGGGTGGGAACTCCAGGTTAGTGACAGGCTGGCCACCTGCAGAGGAGCAAGACCTCAGGGGCAGCAGGGCCTGCAGGGATGACCTAAATTAGTGGTTCTCAATCATGAGTGTGCAGCAAAATCCCCTAGAGAGTCCGTTAGAAACACAGATGGCTGGGTCCGCCCCCAGAGTTTCTGATCCCAAAAATGAGATCCGGAGTTGGTCCAGCCCAGTGCCCTCTAACTGTGAGCAGCAGCGACATCTCGTGGCGAGGAGGGGGACGAACCTTGGCTTCCCTGCGAACCTCCGCGCAGGCTGTGCCCAGGGGTCCAGGATGGTGTCGGAACAGGACAGCACCTCCCACATAGAATCGAATCGGTCCAGTCTTGCCTCGGAGTGTGCAGGCGCCTGCGTGCCTCATGTAACCCTAGGGACTGGGAAACCTAATCTTGCTTCCCAGAACTTCCAGCTTCATTTCAGGATTCTTTTATCCTCATTTTTGTGAATGGGTTCCTTCCCTTGTCTTTCCACCCCCAACAGGCAAGGTCTGCCAATCAATAGCTTAAAGTCTCAGCCACAGATGGGATGGCTCCGGAGTCAGGAGGGGGACTTTTGGCACAGAGCGCCTCCCTTCGCCATTGCTTTCGGCCCAAAGGAGCATTTTGTGATGTAGCTTGACATGAATCCTTGGCAGGATTTTCTGACTGATTGAGGTTGGAGTGATGGCTCGTGAGCAGGTGGGAAGGGAGCCTGGAGGCCTGAGCCCTGCCGACACTTACTTCTTCTCTCCTGTAGTTGCTCACTTGATAGACTGGGCTGTAGGCATCTCGGGAGTTGGGCAGCTGCGGGGACAGAAAGCGACGCTGGGCCTGGGTCTACAAGACCTTTGGTTTGCCTCTGAGCTGTGACACCTCGGGCAAACAGCATTCTGAATTTGTTCATCCAGCAAATGGGGAAGATGAAATCCGCCATTTAGCCAAAGCGCCCTGAGGCGTGTGGCAGCGGGAGGCGGAGGCCGGATGGCTAGTTGGTAAGAGGAGGCCAGCGTGTGGCGCCCCGAGGGGGGCTGGCCGGGGAGGAGGGGGCCGAGGAGGGGGCGGTGTGGGGACGGAAGAGAGGAAAGAACTAAACTGTTCCAATCCACCCCCTCCGGCGTTCCCCCCGCCCCTACCCCAGCCGCGTGCCCGTGACCTCGTCCTGCCGGGGCTTCCGACTGCGCTTCCGAGGCTCTCACCCCATCTGAGTCCCGAGGAACTTTCGCCTCTAGCTGAAAGAAGAAATTAATAATTAACCGCCAGGTTAACGGAGATGGCTGGGGCGCGGAGGGAGCACGGTGCTTGCTTGCCCTCAGTCCGGGTGGCCCCGGGGGAAGGAGCGCAGGCCGCCCTCCGCAGGTGTGCCCTCGCGTGCGCTGTGCTCGGCCCCGCCAGCTTCTCCCAGCGCTGACCTACCCCGGGACCGGCTCACAGAGCTCAGCCGGTCAGCCTCCTTTGCTCCGTCCGCCACCCCCGCGCCCTGCGGCTCCCAGCCGGCAGGGGGCGCCCGCCTGGACCAGCCCGGGGGGTGGGGTTGGGGTGGGAGGGGAGGGGACGTGACCTTGAGTGGTGGAGGTGGTGCCTTTCCACAAGGCCTGAACACTCCCCGCAGCGATGACTGGGTGGTGTGAGCCCCATCCCCCAGTGCCCCACCACTACCCTGGACAGGCCCAGTTTCAAAAACGGGCCTGCGAGGTTATTCAGGGAGCCAAGGTCAGCCTCTCGCCCAGCCCTGTCCAGTGGAACTCTCTGCAGTTATGGAAATGTCCAGTATCTGTACTGTCCAACACAGTGGCTGCCCAGCACTCCAGGTGTTCTAAATGTACAACAGGAATTTCATTTTTATGCATTTCAATTTAAATAGCCACATGTGGCCAATAGCTCCTTTATCAGCCGCTACCCCCAATTGTTTTGAAAAAGATCAGACAAATTAGTGAGAAGCATGTAATTAACATCGTTACCCCTCCTCCGCCAGGTCCAGGGCCTTCAGGAAAAGGAACTGGTGCACAGGAACTGGTAGTAGGTTTGGAGGGGCAAAGGGTCCCCAGCGCCTGGAGGTGGTCTTCTGTGACTCCACTCCCGAGGTTAAAGTCTTCTTGGGCCCCAGAAGAGTTCCCCCAATTCTGCTGTGAGGGCTGCAGGACCACCAGTGGAAATGCAAAAGTATTCTCGTGTTTCCCACCTCCAAATCCCAGGGAATCCTGCTTTCTCTGATTCACCCACAGTGGTGAAGTCAAGGAGGTCACTTAGCATTTACTCTGGCCCCTGCCTGCCAGCAGGTCAAAGATCACTGCCATGTCCAGCCAAGTTTCACTTTAACTGCAGTGGAGGCTCTGATGGGACTGTACTGGGCAGGCGGACCCCAGGTGCTGTCACCTGGGGTGGTGTGGGGTGGAGGGGAGAGGAGCTGAGAATGCTGGGAACCCAGGGAGGAGGCCATAACAGTAAGCAGAGAGAGCAGCCCAGACTGTCCCCACAGCCCAGAGCCAGCAGAGTGCATATCAGTCCACACGATCCCTGTGCTTTTCCCCGTCAGGCTCTCTGAACCCCAGGGAGTGGCTGAGAGGGTACAGGGGGGTGACAAGGATGGGCGGTGGGCAGTAGTGCAGTTGTGGGTACTGGGAGAACAGGATTCTGACCCCAGTTGGCCACTGCATACCTATGTGTAGCATATAATTGCTCTGTGCCTCAGTTTCCCCAGCTGTAGATGGCACTCATGGTAACTGTCTGGGCTGCCTTAAAGGGTTGCTGTGAGGGTCAAATCAGATAACAGGTGTTCGTTCACTCATCGAATGTTTATTAAGCACTTGCCTGGAGCAGGACAATCCATCTTCTCGGTGGCAGCAGAATGATCAAGAAGAACCCCCATGGGAGTGACTGCCGGCCTGAAACACTGGCAATTAATTGCTCATACAGGCTTGGCACCAGCCTCTCCTCACCTGTGTGAGAGGAGGCCAGCTCAGGGAAGGAGCAGGAGGAGGAGGAATGACACATGAGGGAGCAGGGAGGAGTATGCCACAGGGTGGGGGACAGAGGAAGAGGGGCGAGGGGAAGGAAGCTGGCTCACCCGGAGGGCCTCATCATGTCCCCAGGGCTCAGCAGCCGACTAGCTGCTGGTTCAGACAGTGCCAGGCCCGGTTTCTCATGGAAGCTGCCAGGAACTGTCAAGCAGGATATGACTTGATAACCCCAGGTCTGCCCAGCCAGCTCAAGGGCCTCGGCAACTGTCTTCTTAGCGTCTTGCCTCCATCTGCTCTCACTTCCTCACCCGGCATCTCTGTCACTTTCTCCCATGCCTGCCTTCTCCCGGCCTCAGTGATGAATGTTTGGAAATGGCGAAGCCTGCAGAAGACTCCCCCATGTGGCCCGTGCAGGAACCAACTTCACTCCTCATTTTGGGCCCAGGAGAAATGACCTTTGGGCCTTTCCCGCCCTCCAGCAGAGGTTCCGCCAAGAAAGCCTGTCCCAGCCTTGCCTTCTGGTACCTTCCAGGCAGATGCGGGACTGGGCCAGATGAGAAGGTGGGGTTCTCTTATCAGGGGCAGGCACCGTGCCTGGGGTTCCTGGGTGCTGTGGGTCGTGAGCCAGGCTGCGTGGTCAAAGGGGCTGCGACCACGAGGGCAGAGATAATAGAATGGACAAGGCAAGCAAAGACGGTGTGGGGCAGATCTAGTCCCTGGCACAGAGGTAGCTAGCATGCTGTGTCTCTGCCCCAAAGTACAGACTCAGTCTTGTCTTGTTACTTTCCTCTTGTCGGGCCAGGAACTTCCCAAATGCATAAATCATGTTTCCTCTTCATCTTACACCCTCAACATGTTGCATAAGAAGTTTATCCCGGGGGCGCCTGGGTGGCTCAGTCGTTAAGCGGCCGACTTCGGCTCAGGTCATGATCTCGTGGTTTGTGAGTTCGGCCCCGCATCGGGCTCTGTGCTGACAGCTCAGAGCCTGGAGCCTGCTTCTAATTCTGTGTCTCCTCCTCTCTCTGCCCTTCCCATGCTCACGCTCTGTCTCTGTCTTTCAATAATAAATAAAAAACATTTTAAAAAAATTAAAAAAAAAAAAGTTTATCCCATACAGTTCAATCTGCACTTACAGAGCACCTGCCAGCCCGTGGGCCTGGCTTGCTGGGAGGGAAGCAGGGCACCAGCTACTCCCGGCCATCCTGAGAGGCCCGCTTAACCAGTCTGGGCCCCAGTTCTACCGGTTATCTACCGGGCATACAATGTTTGGAGAAGCTGAAGGGCAATTTTCCACGCGACCTGGCAAACACTGCTCTCCACCTCCTCATCACTTTCTGGGACGTGCAGAGACTCAGAATCTCTCCCTCTGGTTGTTCAGAAGGGACTGTTGGCACAGATGGAAGTAGATGGACATTCAGCAGCTGACGTGGGACTTAGCGAGGTCCTGCTGCCCGACCCTCCGCTTGTCCCTCTCCCTGGACGGCTCCAGCTGGAGGCCAGCCAGTCAGTGCTGTGGGTTGAGCACGTGCCGTGGGCAGAGCCTGATGCTCCGTGTGTGCTACTTGCCTTTTGTTTTGCCTGCCTATCATCCCTTCTCCCTTATTCTGGCCAAGGCGTTCCGATTCTGAAGCACTCACCTGTAGCCTGTAAGATTCCTGTAGGTCGCATTGCCAGAAGTTAGTGCCTGCCCAGGAAGAGGTTCACCCCACCCCCACTCCGGCCACAGCTCTTGGTGCAGGGATCAGGGATCGGCGTCAAGACTTTTCCTGGGGGAGAACGCTCTCTTCTGGTACAGCATAGGAGTCTGGGGCTCTAGGTGGCATCTTGCCACCGTGGGAGGAGAACCAGGGCAAGGAACAGAGAAAGACCAATCCCTTGAGCTCTGAGAGCCACCATGCCTGGAATTGCAGAAGCATCCCATGCCAGCTGTGGAAGCATCTACGTTTCCTTTTTTTGCCTAAATTAACTTGAGTGGGTTTTCCATCCCTTGAAACTAAGAGAACTGGACGAGGATGATGCAGGGGAAGTGAAATGGTTTCTGCTTTCAGAAAGGTCCCAGGCTGAGGGGAAATATGGTTTCCATTCTCGGGTATCTGAACACGTGACCTTCCATTTTTTAAACCAATGCGTGTGTGCGTGTGCGTGTGTGCACGTGTTTGGGTATGTGTACGTGAATACATTCAGAAAAGTGCTTATACTTTTTATTTCTCTACCAAGTAATAATACTTAATCTAAAATTTACCAAAAAATTAAAAAAGGAAGGAAGGTCACTTGTATCCTATTGTTTGCTGTTACTCATTTTCAATGCATTTAAAAATGGCAGTAGGTGCCGGGGTCCTTGTTCCGGCGAATCTAGGGGTCCACGAAGGACGGACGGTCAGGCGAAATGAAGTGAGAGACCCATGAGAGAGATGGAGTCTGATGACCAAGCAGGCAGCCCTGGGAATTCTGGCATCTCTGCTTTGCTGGTCTCAGTGTCTTTATTTTTAAAGGTAGCGAGTGACATTACATCAGTGACAAGACATTCTTTACAACATACATTGTTGTCACAAGACCTATGTAGTCATCTATAGGTTTATGGTAGCTTTTGTAAGAGTATTTTGTTATTGCCTTTTTATTATAAGGGAGCGTGGGGATGAGAATTACAAAAGGATTTGTGAAATGTTAACCTCAGGGAGGTGCTCAATATTTGCTGCTGATCAGTGAAGATATGTGTAGCTATTTTAGTTTGTATTTGTACCTTATCTATAAGCAGTGCTTCTAACTTTGGGGCGAGGCTAACCTCTGGGGAAGGTCCTAAGTCTCTTTACAATCTTTCCCATCAGTCTGTCAATCCTGAGAGAAGCTTTACGGAGATGTGCCTTGAGGTTTTATGGTGGGGCTGAGGGGATGATTAACACAACGCGATGCCTGCAGGGAAAATCTAGTTTGGTTCAAGGAGTCTTGGGACCTAACGCCTACTAATTTCTAGCCAACTCATAACTGCTATTCTGTGTGATCAATTTGTGTAACCTATCCCCAAGAGGCAACTTTGAGGTTACTTCCCATCTTGGGTCAGAAAGAGGCACAGAAGGCCACCTGTGGACAAAAAGTGGTGATTTATCTCCATCTTTGGAGAGAGTCTGAAAAAAATGGAGCATTCATTAATTCACTTGTCAATGAGCAAATATTTAGGTGCGCCCATGTGCAAAGCACCAAGCAATGTGCTTACAGTGTGACTAGACATGGTCTCTCCTTTCATGGAGTTACAGGATAGTAAGGAAAAGTCATTCACCAAATACTCACCAAACTAATGTAAAACGTGAGCTGTGACAGTTGCTACATGAACGTGACCTAGGAGGGTTCTGACCCACTCGGGAAGGTTTTCCTGAGAAAATGGAGTTTGGCCTGGAAATCTAAAGGATGAAAAGGCATTACCCAGGCCAAGGGAGGGAGGCGAACATTTGGTGCAGAGGAACAGGAAAGGACTGCCCCTGTAGAGGAAGAGGAAAGCCGGAGAGGCTACAGTGTGGGACTGTGGGACGTCAGTGTGGCTAGTGTGGAGAAAGGAAGGGCGTGTGTCACATGACCTGAGAGCAGGTGGCAGAGCCAAGCAGGAGCCAGATGATGTAGGGCTTTGGAAGTCACGTCGATAGTTGTGGCTTTATCCTGAAGATGAAAGGAAGCCACTGAAGTTCCCCCAAGCCAGCGAGTGTGTGGAACACATCTAGATCTGTGCTCCGTGAAGGTCACGGGACGGCATTGTGAGGAATGGTCCAGAATGGGCTCGGGTGCCCTTAGCAGGTAGATGGCTATTGCCGTAGTTAAGAAGTGAAAGGCCAGGGTAGCTTACGTTAGGGTAATGATGTAGGAAGTAGAATTATTTAGGAGATAAGATCAGCAGAACTTGGTAACCAATCAGATACAGAGGGTGTGAGAAAGAGAGTGTGTGGGCTTCTTCCTGGCTTGCTCAACTGGGTAGGTGGGACTACTAGTCATGGAGCCAGGAGCCAGAAAGAGAAGATTAAGTGTTCAGGCTTAGACACACTGAGTTGGAGGAACCTTTAAGACATTCAGAAAGAGATGTCAAGTAGGCAGTTGGCTGTTTCAGTTAGGAGCTCGGAGAGAATACGTGTGAGTCATTTGCAAACTGTGTGCACCGACCCACGAAACGACCAGCCGGTGTGGCTTCTGGTCCCAGCTTCATTGATCAAATCACTGCCTGCCCCTGGGACTCTGTCCTCAGTGTTTGATGGGGCGTGGACCAAAGCTCTGTCCAGCTATAACAGTCTCTGAATCTGTGAGCATATGAGGATGAAGCCTTGCCCAACCCCCCCTCCCCCCGTCCACCACCCCCAACAAAACCAGAGAAAGAAGCATCCCAATTTTGGCAGTGTTCCTGGCTCTGTTAGATTGGCCATTTGGGAAATTCTTGTTGTGACCTTGGCTGTCTCTTCCCTGGTCAGATCGAAGACCAGCCTGAGCATCCTAGACTCCTGTTCTTGAGTGGGAAACCCAGGCGCCTCATCTTTGTTTGGATGGAAGTGTGAACTGCCCAAGCTGCTGGTGCACAGTGAGGCAGATTCTCTGATGAAGGTTAAGGTCAAAGGCGTGAACTGTGGAACAAGGATGTTTCTCACCACAGACCCTCCGGGGCACTTCCCCCAAGGTTTTTCTCTCCTTCCTTGGCCCCAGCCTGGTGTCTCCTGGACTCTCTGCTCTCCGCACTCTTTCCAGAAATACGTTGCTGGGCTTCCATGCTGTGTTTGCTTATTTCAAAAGTGACCCAGTTCCTGATGATGTCCCAGGTTCCACTGACCTTCCTTGGCCATGGAATAGTGTCTTCCTGGAACTGTGTGCTACCCAACTTTCTCTCCTGGGTCCTGGCCAACAGCTAAGAACCATTCATTCAGGGCTCACTATTAATGTCTGTCATGTGCTTCGACACTGGAGATATAAAATGAACAAACCCCAAATCTTGGAGAAACCTTCCTTCCATGGTTTTCAAGTATGATCTGGACTATTTCCCTTTAAACTCATTACCAGCCTCTTTGCCATAGGAAAGCCTCTTTTCTGCTCCCTCACTCAGCTTTTGAGTTTGTCCCGAAGATCGCTGACACCAGTGGTTATCATTTACCGAGGGGTTCTTATGTATCGGTCTGGGTGTCAAGCACTCCACGTTTGTCATCCCATTTAATCCTGGAAAACAACCTGCGAAGTAGGTTCCGGGTCTCCCACGTTACTGTCGAGGGCGTGAAAGAGACAGTCTCTTGCCTGAGTTCAAATGACCTGGATTTAAGCACAGGAGTACTCTGACTCAAAAATGCCAGCCTTTCATTTCTCCGCCATCTTCGTCGGGATGGCCAAGCACCTCTCACCTGAAAACTCGGTGTTAGCCATGACGTGCCGGCGTAATTCCATCACAGGCTGCCAAGGAGGCAGGAGGGAACCTCGTCCTACCCTACCTGGTCCTACCTCATCCCCAAATATCTGGAACAAATATTTGTTGAATCAATTTGAATTAGTGAAACACTTTGAAAAGCCTTTTGCGCACCCACTATCCTCCAGCACAGCTTTTTTTTTTTTTTTTTTTTTTTAAGAGACAGAGAGAGACAACAAGAGGGGGAGAGGCAGAGAGAAAGGAGGATAGAGGATCCAAAGCAGGCTCTGTGCTATCAGCCTGCTATCAGCCTGACACGGGGCTCGAACCCACGAACCGTGAGATCATGATCTGAGCCGAAGTCAGATGCTTAAACCGACTGAGCCCCCCAGGCGCCCGATACTTGCATTTCTCAGGTAGGTTTGAATTCCTTCCTTTTACCCAAGGAACCTAGTTCTGTGCCAGCACTGTCATTTGCCAGTCCCCCTTATTCAAAGTGAAAGGTTAGTAGCAAACAATGAAGAAACCCTTTGAGAAGAAAAGAGTAAATTGAAGCCAAGTTCATTATTTTCTAAATTTACTTTTCTGTTGAGAGCTCTTGTTGTTGGCATAGGTCTGTATTCAGAGACTCCCCGGCCCTTCGGGGCAAAGCCACCCTCCTTCCTCCATGCCTCCCTGTGGATCCTCCAGGCCCCTCCAGCTACATCAGCCACGTCAGACTCTCCCTGGCCCCTGGGTTTTGTCCTTGGCAGTCTCAGTGGAATCGAATCTCCTATCCTTTTGTCCTTGCCTAAGTAAGTTTTATTCATCCTTAAAATTTAGGAAATCTTCAGTGACCCCACCCGGACCCCCCCCACCACCCACGTGCCTCTGTTCTGTATTCCTTGTAACACCAGTCACATAACCCACGCGTTTTTCTTGTCTTTACTCCACATTCTACTCACCCAGACACCCCAGCCTCCCCAGCGACAAGCCTAGAGCCTGGTGCATGCTGGGTAGCCTGAAATAGCCTTGTGGTCCATTGCTTTACCATCTTACCAATAGTTACAGGATCCCGTATCGAGTACCTGCTGGGTGCCAGGCTCCTAATGCACATGGTTCCCAAGCCTTGCAACAACCTTGCAGAGCAGGTTTGATGCCTCCTACTTTAAAGAAAAGGGAGGGGCGCCTGGGTGGCTCAGTTGGTGGGGCTTCTTCAACTCTTGACTTCAGCTCAGTTCATGATCTCACCATTCATGAGTTCAAGCCCCACGTCTGGCTCTGCGCTGACGGTGTGGAGCCTGCTTGGGATTCCCTCCCTCTCCCTTTCTCTCTGTCCCTCCCCCAATCTCTCTCTCTGTCTCAAAATAAACATTTACAAATTTTTGAAAAAAAAAATAAAAAATAAACGGAACCTGGAGCTCAGAGAGGTCTAGTAACTTGTCAAAGCACACGCATTTAGAAAGAGGCCCAGCTGCAAAGTAAACAACCAACAAACTAATAGACAACCGACGGAATCGGAAAGGATAATTGCAAATGACATATCGGATAAAGGACTAGTATCTAAAATCTATAAAGAACTTACCAAACTCCACACCCGAAAAACAAATAATCCAGTGAAGAAATGGGCGGAAGATATGAATAGACACTTCTCCAAAGAGGACATTCAGATGGCCAACAGACACATGAAACGATGCTCAAAGTCACTCATCATCAGGGAAACACAAATCAAAACCACACTGAGATACTACCTTACACCGGTTCAAGTGGCTAAAATGAATAAATCAGGAAACTATAGGTGCTGGTGGGGATGTGGAGAAGCAGGCACCCTTCTACACTGTTGGTGGGAATGCAAACTGGTGCAGCCACTCTCGAAAACGGTGTGGAGGTTCCTCAAAAAAATGAAGATAGAGCTACCCTATGACCCATCAATAGCACTGCTAGGAATCTACCCAAGAGACACAGGAGTGCTGATGCATAGGGGCACGTGTACCCCAATGTTCATAGCAGCACTTTCGACAATAGCCAAATCATGGAAAGAGACCAAATGTCCATCAACTGATGAACGGATAAAGAAGATGTGGTATATATACACAATGGAATGCGACATGGCAATGAGAAAAAATGAAATCTGGCCATGTGTAGCAACATGGATGGAACTGGAGGGTATTATGTTAAGTGAAATAAGTCAGTCAGAAAAAGACAGATACCATATGTTTCCACGAATAGGTGAATTTTGAGAGACTAAGCAAAAACCAGGGGGAGGGGAAGAGGGGAAAGGAAAAAAAGACACAGAGAGGGAGGGAGATAAAACATAAGAGACTCTCAAAGACTAAGAACAAACTGAGCGTGAGGGGGATGAGGGAGGGGGGAGAGGGGGTGATGGGCATTAAAGAGGGCACGTGTTGGGATAAACACTGGGTGTTATATGTAAACCAATTTGAAAATAAACTATTATATTGAAAAAAAAAAGAAAGAAAGAGGCCCAGCTGGACGTGAGCTCAGGCCTTTAGGACTCAAAAGCCTGCGTCCCTTTCCTGCAAGCTGCCTGGCTTCAAGTCACCCCCAAAATCTCTGTCACCTCTGAATTCTAAACTCTGTAACTAAAAACAAAATTTGCTTATCAGCTGTCTGGTCTTAGATGAGTCGCTTGACCCTGCTTGGTCTCTGTTTTGTGTATAATGGAAGAATCGTGGGTCGCACGAACTCCAAGGCGCACTGGAGCACAGGGGCGGCATAACCGCACCAATCAGGCCAAGATGGAACTTCACCTAAAGTCAGACAAGACTGGAGCATAACCTAGCTGGAGTCTGCCGGTGTCTTCTAATCTGTGGGTGCGCACAGAGGCTCCGTCAGTGTGCACACATGCCACACGTGCCTTCCAGCCTCCGTGAGCGTGCGCGCAGCCTGTGCATGACCCAGACCGTCCATGTGCAGGGAGCTCCTGGGTCTTCCAAACCTGGGGGCATACCAGGCGGCGAGGTTGTTTCTTTTGTGGAATAAACGTTCTTCTGCCTCTTCTAGGCTGATCTCCCCTCAGGAGAGATGAACTGAAGCCGTTTCCCTGGGAGCTGAGCCAACAGCCTCTAAGATGCTCTCCCCAGGCGTGGCTTGGCCATCCTACTTTCTGGGGCCTGTAGGGGCCCCACCAGGGCGCCAAGCCTTCCCCAACCTGAAGTGCTTTCTCCTGCTGCCTTCCAGCTGCCGCCCCCTGTCTGCCCCTCAGGCGGTGGAGCCTTGTTTCCAGGAGCCTGAGACAGATGCCCCCCCCCCCGCCCCGCCCCCCCCCCCCCCCCCCAGCAGAGTGAGCGTGTCAGCAGCAGTCGGACAGGCTGGGATTGTCAGTGAGAAAGTGCCCTGGAAAGGCTAATGGGGCTACAGGGTCCTAATCCTATGTTCCTGATTTAAAAATCAAATGGCTGGCGAGAGAGCGAGCAAAGAAAGCCGAGAGCCAGAAGGAAAAAGTACAAAGAGGTCAGATCCTCACAGCCCAGGGTGGGGATGGATTCCTCCCAGGTTACCCAGAGTCCTGCCCCAGGGTACTCTGGGATTAACCACCTGTGACCAGTTGGAAGCCAGCTAGGGCTCAGGCCCACTCAAAAGCCTGCTCAGGACCCCTGTTCTTGTGTGATCGTGGGCCCAGCCAGCCACTGTGAAGGCACAAGAGAGGGACACAGGGTCCTCTCCCTGATGGTCCCTCCCTCCTGCCTAGAACCCCCAGGAGTGAATACAGAGATGGGCTGGGGATGAGCCGAAGCAGGGCAGGCTGGCCACGTGCAGGACCACGGGGAGAGAAACGCGTTCGATGAAGCTGGCTTTGCTGCAGGAAACAAAACTTCACAAGGATTCAGGAGGAGACGCCTCATCTGGCTTCCTTCCTCTGGCGCCCTGGTCTGGGAAAAAGCCTGGAGCCAGAAAGCTCCTCGTTCTCAGACACCCTGTGTCCCTGCACCCGGCTTCTCCTAGTAGGGACGCTCCCCTTCTCCCCCACACTTCCCTACCATGGGGGTCCCATCTTCTGCTCAGACTCAGGGCTCCTGACATGGTCTGCACCCCTGCAGCCCCTGCCCAGACAGGGATGGGGCCCAGGGCGGGCCGCAGTCCACTTCTCCCCCTCCAGGGCTTACAGACCCCAGCCCCTCAGAGAAGGGGGGGGAGGAGAGAGAATGGGGCCTCAGGGAACCTCCTGCGCTATGCTCTAGACAGTCCCTGAAGCGCATGCAAATGCCCGGCAAAAATAGCATGCAAATCAGTACATCTTCCACCTATCCGTCCTCTGTCCCTCCACCCCCACCCCAGGGTCCCACGATCCTTTAGGCCACAAAGGGGAAGGTCACTTGTTCTCTTCACCTAATAACCTCAGCAACCTTTCTTCTGCTCGCTCTCCCCCGCCCCTCACCTCATCCTCCCTCATCCTCACTCATCCTCACCCTCCCCCCCCCAGTGCTCCGCCTGACATCTGGTGGTTTGAGAAACAAGTTGTTTGCTACCTTGGCCGCAGCATCTTCAGGAAGGGCCTCTCTGTGGGCTCAGACCCTAAAACAGTGATGGGGGGGAATGGAAGAGGAGAGGCCTGGCCCGGGAATCCATCCCAAGCCTTACACCCCTTGGCGCTTTGCCAGAAAGTCCAAAGACTGTCCAGACAGGAAGGGGTAAGAGTGTTCTCTGCTTCTGGTGGGATGGCTGGGCTGAACCTCTCTTGTTATGATCGCTTCTGCTATTGCGATGTTATCATTAAGGTGGGGGCCCCTGGAGCCCGGAGAGTGGAATTCCTGATTAAGAAGCCGAGTGGCCTTGGATGGGGACAATCATTTCACAATGGAGACACACATCAAACCATGACATTGTACACCTTAAATATTTATGATTGTTATTTGTCGAAAAACAAAACACAAAACAAAACAGGAAGCCAAGTGGGTTTGAGCCTTGAGCCGATAGTCAGCCAATTTTAGAACTTAGCATACGGAGAGTTAAATGGAAAGCAATTGCTTAAAGCTACCTACACTGGCTCATTTCGGGAGCTGCCGTGGGGCCCGCGCCCACAGGGAGCTATCTCGGGCTGCCTTGGAGGGACAGATACGGAGCTCCGCGCCCCTGTTCTCAAAGTGCCTGGCTGCGTGCCTCTGCGCCCATACCTGGTCCGCGCCCGACCCCAGCAGTACGCGCTCAGCCAGGCCCTGCCTCCTCCCCAGCCCCTTGCCCGAACTGGAAGGAAGGCCCCCATGCCCACTGCCTTCCCAGGCTTGGCCCTGACTCAAGCCAGGCCTGACACAGCAGCAGGGCCAGGAGGAAGCCAGGCCCACCCATTAGCCTGACTCGGCCTGGGACAGGAAATGCTTCAGCCAGTTTCAAAGGCTCTATAGCCAAGGGAAGGAAGCCACTTGAGGTGGGTCCCCAGGACAGGCCAAGGCTTTCTAGAAGGTGGAATAAATAAGAATGCCAGGCCTGGATCCTTGGGGAAAAGGTCGCACGCCCTGTGCCTGGCTAGGGTACAAAGTTCCCAGTGACCAGTGAGCAGGACCCAGATCTGCCCCCTAGATCCAGTCCTTATTGATGACTGAACCTGTGGCTTCCACACCAACCATACCCTCTTCACGGCCTGGCCTCCAGGGGTAGGAGACAAGTGGGTCTAAGTGACAGTCCCCTTGGCATGTCATTCCTAGGGCAACAGATAGATGCCGAAACACCCAGTGATGCAATTCTCTCTTCCTCGCAAAGACTTTTGCAACTTCGCTTGGCACCCACCCTCCAATTGACATCCAACTCTGGTCCTTTCGCTGGCCTCCAAGTCTCTTTATCTGTTCGTTCTCAGGACAGAGAATGCTGAGTCAGAAAGGCTTCTCGATAAAGTCAGGCAGGTGGTCTCCCCAGCCCCACACCGGCAGCCTCCTGGCTCAGCCCAGGCAGGGGCTCCCTGGGAAACCAGCTTCCTCCCCGCGCCTGACTTCTCACCCCCTGAGAAGGAGCCCCGGCGGGCACCCACCCTGCGCCTTTTGCTGATGTTGTGTGTGCCTCCTCTGTTAAATCAACAGACCAGTCACATTGTACAGACAAGGAAACGAAGGCCTGGAAAGCTCCAGGGTCTCACTCAAGGCCTCAGTGCTGTTAGTTAAGGACAGAACCAGGACAGGAATCCGGGTTTGACTGATTCCTAGGGAGCTTTTACTTCGTTCTCCCAAGTGCTCTTAGGTCATAGTGGCAGAGGGGAGCACCGACCTTTTCTTTTTATGACTGTGGACACTTTATGGGCAGCGTCACATCATACTGACTCAGTGGTGACAATAGGGCACGTGTCCCTGGAGGGCACCTCTTGAAGTTAAAAGGTGGCAAGCCCATCTTTTGTTTAGCCTCCTCCAAAAGCCTTCTCCGTCTGGTCACTGCTTCCTCTCACAGGAGTCCAAGATTTTTAGTCCTTCATCCTCTTCAGTGGGGCGACAGACATCAGGGAATATCTCGCCCACCTCTCCCTTCTCCCTGGAACCAGAGTGCTTGCCCCATCTCCTCGATGCCACTATTAGATTCTGATAGAAGGGAGGTAATAGCGAGCCGAATGGAGAATTGGGAAAGAGGGAACGAGACTGCAGACAATCTACTGTGGTAGGTGGATCTCCAGCCATAAATTTATTCCAGAATAAATAGAACCACTCACCTTTTATTTGTAGGCAGATTGGAGATGTCGTCACTAACAGACGTCACCTGGACACCAGCACAATCCACTGGGGCATCACACAGCAGCTCTCAGGACACCCGAACTGTCTCATGGGCCAACTGTGGAGAAACCCTACCCAACAGATCCCCACCCAGCCCGCCGGCCATCCCCAGCCTCCCACCCCCAGACTCCCTGGCCACACGAGGAATCCTTGATCCCCTAAGGTTCTCGTGAGAGCTTCACCAGAACATGGAGATGCCGGCTCCAATACCCTACCCAATAGTTTAGTCCAGGCTTGTGGGAAAAGCCCAGGATAGTTAGAGGACAATAAGCATCCCATTCCTGACCTTAAAAACCCTCCAACCTCTCACATACTGCTGGCGGAAGTATAAACTGGTACAACCTGGAAAACTTTTTGACAAACCCACTAAAGGTAAACACGGGCCTAACTTAGCAGTGCCGCTCCTTGTATACAAGCAACAGAAATGAGTGCTTATGCTCACCAAAAGACACGCACGGAAGTGTCCGTTATAATTCTATTTGTGATAGACCCACACTGGAAATAACCCAAATGCCCATCAATAGGAGGAGGAATAAGTGAATTGATTACATAATCAACATGTATATAATTTTATATTTTTGTTTTACATTACTTATATATATTACATTTGCTATGCAGCCTTACATATGCTGTACGGCGGTTAAAAAGAGTAAACCACTACATATAGCATCAAACGCGAACCTCACAGACATTCTGTTGAGCAAAAGAAGCCAGACTCTTGCCATATGATTCGTTTCTGTGAAAGTCAAGAACAAGCAAAGTGAAATATAGCAGTAACCTCTGCCCGGAGGCAGGGCGTTTTCTGGGAATGTGCGTGAGGAGGCTCAGAGCCTGGAATGCTCTATGCACGTATCCGGTTTGAGGTTCCACGTGTGTATATGTACCTTACGTATTTAAAACTCCATCTGGCTGTACTCTCAAGGTTTGTAAACTTTATTAGGTAGATTATATTCACCACCTACTCTTCTCATTTCCCACCAAAAAAAAAAAAAAAAAACAGCCTCCAAAAAGAAGGCAACAAAAATATTAGATGAGATTGTTTTGGTTTATTTAGTTTGTGTTTTGTTTCCAATTAATTTCACCACTGGGAAAAATGAGCAGACCGGCTCAAGTCTCACTTAAGTCCATCTTATTATAGGTGAATACTATTTCATTGTATACGGCCAGGCAGAGAATAGTGGTTCTCCAGTGTCTTAGCTAAGTCTGAGACTGGTTCCCGTGTGTGTGTGTGTGTGTGTGTGTGTGTGCACATGTGTATATGCACGGGCATGTGTGTGTCGTATTATGTTCAGTTAGATGATGAATTGCCAGGGGTCAGAGATTGCATGCGTCAAATTCCCTTTAACACCTGCACCACCCACAGAGATTTAGTTCAAGAAAATTTATTGTATGCCTACTATGTGCCATACTCTATTCTGGGGCCTGGGGATAGAGCAATAAAACAGAAAAAAAAAAACAATTTTGGTGATAGCAATCAAGACTTGTGGACAGTGGCTACAGGGTGGAGGGAAGACCGTTTTCAGATTCTGTCCAACTTGCTTTGGGATCTGGGGCAGGCCTTCCATCTTCCTGAGCTTTGCCTTTTCCGATAAAGATCTCCAAATTGGTCCTCTGCGGGCTGGAAAGAGGGGCGGGGTGGTAGCCAACAGGGCAGATGGTCACAGTTATGGCACCAGTCAACGCCCGCAGATGACTAAACATGGTTTTGGCAAATATGTAAGGTACTAAGGACCCCACAGAGCAGCCAGGGACAATCCCTAAGATGTCAGGTCATTAGGACGGGCACGTACAGACACGTTTTGACTGATTCCTGGTCCTACCGCCTCCTCTCTGGGTCACTGTGGGCAGGTCACTTAATCCTCTGAGCCTTTTTTCCCTCATCGGTCACGTCTACCTCAAAGGGCTATTTGTACGGAGAAAATGAGCTAGATCAGTGCTTCCGTGGCACACAGTGATCGGGAAATACGTAGTGGTTATTGAAATTAATTGGAGAGACAGAACACACCTCCAAACTGGAAACATTCACCCACCTCCCACTCGAACCTGAAGTATCCTTGTTCCCACTCCTCAGCCTTGCACACAGCTCTTCAAACTCCTACACCCTCCGCCAAATCAGGATACTTCCCACCTTCAAGACCAGAGACACGCCGTCTTCAGCAAGGCTTCCCAAGCTCACTTGCTCCTTCGTGGCAAATACCCCTGCTTCAGACCTCCACGGCTCTGCTGTCTGTGGAAAGCAGTTCTCATGGTTGAACTCCCTTGTTTTCCCATCGGATGAGGAGATGCTTGCGGGCAGGGGCTGTGTCTCCCAATCCGATTAGGATCCTGACACCAGCCACTATGGAGTCCTTGATGCATGGACTGCAGAAGTCACACTCCATTCTACCTCAAGGTCTTAGCATGTACCCCTGCCAGGACCTGGGATGCTTCCTGCACTGCGCCTCTCTCTCCCTACTCTCAGCAAGTTGCCAAGTGAACTCTTAGATACCCTCCAGGACTCAGCTTAAACACCACGTCCTCCAGGAAGATCTCCTTGACTCCTGGACTGAAATTCTTTATTTTACCCCCTCAAGGCATCCAGTAATTCTCGTTCAGAGTGCCGACAGCCAAGAACGATTACATACCAGCAAGACTCCTTTACACGCTGAAAGTTCAATGAGAACAGGTACATCGTTTTCCCTAGTATGTTCTCAGGACTTAGTTCAGTGTTCGGTGCTTAACAGAAGTGCAATAAACACTTGTCGAATGAATGAGTGAATGAATGAATGAGAGAGTGAATGAATACAGCCTCTCCTTCCCATTCCTGGGTCTTCGCACGCATCTGTCCATATGACACCCTCAGGTGCCAAGGGAAAGGACAGATCTAAGGACTGTGTATTTATTTCTTCCTGGGAACTTGTTCTCTTTTCCTGGTTGAGCCATGAGTCTTCGGTTTTCTGTACAACACCCCTCATTCCCCACCCCCCACCATACACACACTGTGCCACCAACACCGAAGAACACATTCCTCAGTCAGAAGGAAAGCTTCCAAAGGGTTTTCCCCAACAGGGGGGACGGGGCAGCGGGCTCATACCACTGCAGCGACCACGGGCTAAATATACCCCGCTTTGCATCCTGTTTGCTTGAAAGCACACCTGGTAGACATGCATCACAGGCCTGGAAGCATACCTCACCCGTTCACCCACTCCCACTCCAAGAAGTGACCCCCACAACCCCCACAGCTCCTACTGCCCCCACTGCCCCCAAAACCCCACTGAAAGAGCCTGACTGGATGCTCCAGTCTACCCTCGCTCCACTCCACCCCCACTCCAACCCCCCCATGTCATCACCCCCACCCCCCCCCACTCCCACGATGCCCCACCCCCACCCCTCCACCTCCACCCTCCCACCATCCTACCACCCCTGCCCATCCACACCCCCACCACACCCCACCTTTTGGTGATATTTTGCCTTTGCCCAGTTCTGACATGTAGTTAGACAGGTGCCCACCAAAGCCTTGGGCAGCAGCCAGAACCCATGGGGCTGTGTTGTGTGGATCTCCACGCCAGCGGGCAGCGGCCAGGAAAGCACTGACACGGGTGGCCTGTAGTCTGGGTCCTCTCTGCTCTTCCTGCTGCAACAAATCGCTATATTTCTCTGGGCCTGTTTCCTCAGTAGTAAAATGGGGGTAGGAGAGTGATCATGCCTGTGCGTCCCACCCCCCAGGCTTGTAGGACAAACCAACCCCAGCCGGGAGAGTGGAGAGGAGGCCCTGAGATGGGCTGGCCATGATACAGAACACCGAGGAAACAAAAGTGAAGGAGACTGGCCCCTGCCCTCGAAGAGACCACATCAGCCGTAAACATTCACAATTCAGCATGACAGAGGAGTGGGAGGGATGCCACCAATGGGCCATGACACACACAAGAGGAGCAGATGCCAGGGTCACAGACACCCGTGGAGTGTGTAGAAGATCCTCAACCAGGAACTCAGCCCAACTAGATCACAACTCTTGCCCTCTGGCTGGGTGACCTCGGGCAAGTTACTTAGCTTCTCTGTGCCTGCTCTGTGCCTCATAGAGGAGTTATGAGGATGAGGATAAGGATATGTAAATGAACTTTTATAAATGAACTTATGTAAAGTACTTAGAACAGTTCCAGGGGCAAAGTAGGTACAAAATAAATGTTAGCTGTTATTCTTATTGTCTTTAATTCATTTAACCAATATGTACAAGGCTCTGGTTCAGGCACAGGGAACATGTCAGTAAACAGAGCAGACTGGAAAAACCTGCTCTCATGGAGCTTACATTCTGGAAGGGGAGAGAGATGACAAACCAAATCAGCACCTTATTTAATAGACCGTAAAACCTTGGATTGCGAGTAACTCGGTCTGCGAGTGTTCCGCAAGACGAGCAAACATTTCCAATAAATTTTAACGTGATAAACGAGCAACGTCTTGCCGTATGAGTAGTATGTGATCGCAGCTGAGCCAACGGTTCTTGAAATTTGCTTTGATATACAAGTGCTTTGGATCACAAGCATCTTCCTGGAGCGAATTATGCTTGCAAACCAAGGTTTTACTGTATTAGATGAGGGTGCTATGGAAAAGAAGGAAGAAGAGAAAGAGAAGGGTGGGGAATAAAGTTCCAAGCCCTGGGGGAGGGTTTCCATTTTAAGCGCGGTGGTCAGAGAAGGGCTCTCTGGGAAGGGGAAGGGGAGCCAAGGCCTGCGAGGAGGTGAGAAGGAGCCATGACATTGACCTGAGGAACCATGGTCCAAACAGAGTAGCACCCGGGGCCTTCTCCTCTGGTGCTAGGAACACGTCTTTAGTTGCAAAAGGGAAATGAACAGGAAGGTGAGGATTAAATTAGAAAACAAAATGCAGGGCCTGCCCTGGGTTCAGAATCAATGTTAGCTCCTCCCTTTCCCTTTTGTCCCCAGGAACTCCTCTCCAATCATCAGGGAATTGGAGATCTCCCAACCAGAGTGTGCTTCCTTCTCAAACCCCTCTACCGCCTGGGCGCCCTTGCCTGGGCCCTGGAGGTGGCGTGGTCTCGGGTCCGAGGAGCGCGCAGCAGCCTTCGGAGTGTTCTCGAGAGGACAGAGACCTGAGCCTGGAGGTCGGAGGGTGGCTACCAGCCCCCATGGCCTTCTAGTCGTGGGACTTCAGCCAGGGACAATAACAGCTGTCACTTATGCCAGGAGCTTTATCGTGTTGTCCTTCCGCCAGCCCTGGGGGGGCAGACGGGGCAGTGAACCTTGGAGAGGTTCACACGGCCAGAAGCGGAGGAGCTGGGGCCAGATCCTAGCTGTGGCACTCCGATGTCCCGGCTGTCATTTTTACCAAAAACAAAGATGAAATCAAAACCAGAACACCGGATTAAATTTGAGTCTCAGATAATCAAGAAATCGTTTTTTAGTAGCAGTCTGTCCCAAATATTTTATGGGACATACTTACAGTAAATTGTTATATTGTTCATGCGAAATTCAAATATAACTGGGTGGCCCGTGTTTTACCGGGGCCCAGGCTTTCAGCGGCTCTACCACGTAGGTCTCCCAACATCGGAGGTCACTGCCTCCCAGGGACCTGGAGAATCTAGAGGATCTAGAGGTGAAGGCACCGACGGAGGTAGCCAGTAAGGGTCCGGGTATGCCCCTTGCTTGAAGTGGGCTCTCACTTGAAGGTAGGCTGGGGCTCATTGCATACAGCCAGTAAGTGGGCAAAGGGGCCCCTGTTCTAGCTCCTGAGCTTTAGAGGACCCCGATCCAACTCTTCGATGGCCAGAAAATCTACCCGGCCAAGAAATGCCCACCCAGATCCTGAGTCCCCCAACCACGCTCTAGCACTGGGACTCTGAAAGTCACTGCCTACTGGGCCCGGAGCCTGCTTGCAGGGCCCATGAGGGTTTCTACCCTGGGCCTCCTGAGGACCGACGTCCTGGCTGATGGGGACACCCCTGGTTAGGACTGCCCGATTAAATACAGCGAGCCCAGGGACATTTGAATTTCAGATACACAAGGAATAATGTTTTAGTAGAATTATGTTCCAAACTTGACGACCTTTCCCTGGGCCCAAGGAGGATTGCTGTTTGGCCATGCGTCAGTGTGTGGGTGTGTCTACATAGGCACTGAGGATGCTGGTGGCCCCCCAAGACGCAGGCTGGAAGCAGAAACGGGAAAGAAAGGTGGGTGGGCCACCGTCTGGGAACACATTTGTTCTCCTACACTGAGCCCTGCAAGTACCGGCGCTTCCCACTTCTCTCTGCTGTCCCCGCCCACCTCTGAGTTACCCATCCAGCCTTCCCCAAAGAGACTGCTCTCGAGGGGGGCACCAGGGAGCTGGCTGGCTCGGCCTCTGTCCAGCCCCCCAACCTTGGACACCAGCCCCACAGCCCCTCCACCCCTACCCTCAAGCCTCTGTCGCCTTTATCTCTGCGGCCTCCCCAGCCCTCCCAAGGTTCGCTTTCCCAGGGAGGCCCCGAGGGCGTCAGCTGAAGAGACCGGTGGGAGAGATTGGGTAATGGGTGTTCTGGTCTAGACAAGTCTGACCCAGCCAGCCCCACATGAGGAAGGTCAGAGACTGGCCAGCGGGGAGAGCAGCTGGTCTGGGTGGAGGTAGGGGTGAGGGCTGCTGGGAGTTCAGATGCCCTCTTTGACCCATTCTAGAACCCTGCAGAAAATACCATTCCGTCCCCTGGAGGAGCTTCTCCTCAGGATTGAGGTGAAGAGTGAGAACATTGAACTTTTGCCCGTGGGCCCCTGGCTACAGAGAGGCCTCTTCTCTGGACGCCTCCCAGAGCTTGTTCGTGCCTCAGTCTTAACACCGAGTATGTGTAGAATGCTTGCAACAGTGCCCTGGACGTGCGAGCGCTCAACCCGCTACCGCTTTTATCATCATCATCACGGCTTAAGAATGATCCGCGACGACATTTTTATGCTGGTCTTACTCGCCGGCTGGCGCATTCCTCAGGAGGGGGCAGGCCTGTGTTCAGTTCATTTTAGTGGTCCTGGCGCCTGGCACACACAAATACGTGTCCATAAGTGTTAGTCTAGTGAAAACAACGGCTAGCTTTTAATTGTTCCTCTCCGTATGTCCCCGACTTTCCCCCGGTGTCTCTGTGCTGTGTGCACATGGCCCACAATCAACTGCCCCCGGCTTCTATTTTTGTCATGCCTCCATTTCACAAGGCCTCAAACCGCCACCAACTCTTCACACCCCTGTTGCCTGTCCCCACCCCTAGATGTTTCTACCAGGGTTTCCGTCTCCCCAGTGTGCCCCGCTGGGCGCCACCAGCCACTGCTGCCAAGGGCTTGGAGCTGGGATGTTCGAGGCCCTGGACTGGGGTGACGGTGGTTGCAGTCAGAGTCTTTGGGAGAACCTCTAGCTGTTTTGTTTGGAGTCCTCTTTCCAGTGCTTGGAGAGTATCGGGCTGGGCCGTCCCCGCCCCTGATGGGCTCCTGCTCACTTCTCCCACTAACACCGGGGCTGTGGTCCCCCACCTCCTTCCCTCTTCATAGTGACTGCAGGGACAGGGAGCAAGACTTCTGCAGGACAGCCCTCCAGCCAGACCATCTAATCCCATCTTAGGCCCGGGAGGGACCCTGCTAGGGCTAGTCCGAGGAGTCGGATGCACACACACGCACACCCTCACCCCCCACACACCCACAGTCACACGTTCAACCGCACAGACTCCCCCTCACCCCTCAGCCCACAATCATACATGCTATCACACACACACACACACACCCTCGACCCCCCCACATTCACAATCACCTTTACCCTCACCCCCACACGTATACTCACGATCACCCTCACCCTCACAAATATGCTCACCCTCACCCCTCCCCACATACACTCACAATCACCCTCACACGTGCTCACCCTCGCCCCCCAATACGCTCACACTCACCCTCACGCTCACAGATATGCTCACCCTCACCCCCCCACATACACTCACAATCACCCTCATGCACAATCGCACACGCTCACCCTCACCTCCACACACTCACAATCACATACACGCCCTCCTGCACACTCCCATACACTCACACCCTCACCCCTCCTGATAGTCTCTCCTGTCCGCAGCTCACAGATAAGCCACCATGTGACCAACCCACAAAGCGCATGGTAGTAAACCTTGTTGAGTACTTAGGAGCCCCAGTTAGTAGGGGACATGACGTTTTAAAAATCTCTATTTTCTTTTTTTTTTCTTCCAAAATTAGCACTTTTCAGAATCCCTTCCACACCCCCTTCTTCTAGACCTCTGCATCCCTTCTGCTCCCTCTCTCCCAGCCTGGAACTTCTTGCTTGTTGCACCCCATCAACACCCCTAAAGATCCAGAGCTAGGGAGGCCCAGCCCCGAGAAGGGCAGGCTGGGGAGGGACAGAAAGCCTCTGCATGACCCTGCCATCTCTGGAAGATTTGCTGGAACCGTGAGCCCACGGGCCCCAGGGAGGGGATCAGAGGGCCTCGTGCTCAGGGGCAGGGCTGAGGCCTCCCTCTGTTCTGGGCATCTGGGCGGCTTGCCGGTCCCAGCCTGAGCCACCCACTCACGCAGTGATCACTCAGTCCCCGGCTCGGTCTGGGTGCCACCGGGGCCCCGCACTCTGCCTCCCTCCTTGGCTCTCCTCCCCAGCCGTTCTCTGTTTCTCCTCATCCCTGCCCAGGTCCCACTCGGACCCACCGCAGGTCCCATGTGCTCCCCCCCACACACACTCCTTCTCTCCCCTGCACCTGCTCCTTCCTGTTTCTCCCTCTCCGTCTTGCTGGCTCCTCTGAGTCACTCACTTCCATACTGTCCTCTCCTTGCCTGACAGCTGGTGGCCCCTCCCTGTCCCCTGAAGTGCCCGGGCCTTTCAAGAATCCCCTTTTGAGAGCTCTGATCAGGCCTCAGGGGACAGGAGGGGCAGGTGGGGGAGGGGTGGATAGCAAAAATAGCTCCTTATCTGAGCCCAAGGGAGGCCAGGGCAGGGGAGGAGGTGGAAGGGTTCCAAGCCCAGTGAAGAGGACAGAGGACTAAGAAACTGCCACTTGCGATGGTATCTGTGCCTGAAGGGTCTGCAGGAAGCCCCTGGCCTTCCCATGCCACCATCTGCCCCTGGCCGCCCGAGCAGTGGGGCCTCCCGGGCGGGCACCTGGCCTCACTGCTCCTACTGCGGGGTTTCGAGAAAACTGGTGATGGGCACCAAAGACACTGAGGCAGGTCTTGGAACAGTCAGAACTGGGGTCACTTATTCCATTCCCAGCGGCTGTGTGCCCAAGGGGAGCTGGGAGCAGGGCTGTGCTGAGGGCCCCCCATCAGTTCCTGCTCTGGACCTCTGGGACACCTTTCCCTTCAGGTGGATGTCTTTTCCCTTCCGCCCACCCAAATGCCCACATCTTCATGGACCCAGCCCAGGGGCCCACCCTCTGTGAAGCCCAAGACTGTGGGAAGCCCTCCCTGGGCCCTTTGGTCCCTCAATTCCAGCCTGTGCCCAGCAGGCGCTGTTGGTTGCCTGCTGTCTAGCAGAGGTCCTCCCACCTGCCGCCGTGCTGCCCAATGGCAAGGGCACGCCTTGGACTTTTTTCCTGAGACACATAAGCAAAAGCAGTCTTATGGTTATCATGAGTTCATTTCTCTTATCATCATTATATGTATGAATTCTCCTCCAGAAAGGAACTCCCATTTGGTAAGAGCTTTCAAAATGCCCTTTGCTTCCAGGACATGATTTCATTTAATCTTCACCGCACACCTTGGAAGTGACATTGTAGCTCCCATCGGATAGGGGAGGGAACGGGAGCCCGGGGCCCTGCGAATGCAGCAAGACCAGGTTCAGCGGCCCCCCGCCCGACAGCCGGACCTCCCCTCCTCCCGGAAGCTCGCTCTTCACATGGCCTCAAGGACACCAGCCGTTGTCCTGGCTCTCCTCCTGCCTTCCTGGTTGCTCCTTCTCTTTTTTTTTTTTTAAACTTTTTTTTTAACGTTTTTGTTTTATTTTTGAGAGACATAGAGACAGAGCGTGAGCAAGGGAAGGGCAGAGAGAGAGGGAGACACAGAATCTGAAGCAGGCTCCAGACTCTGAGCCATCAGCACAGAGCCGGACACGGGGCTCGAACTCACAGACCGTTGAGATCATGACCTGAGCTGAAGTCGGCCGCTTAACCAACTGAGCCACCCAGGCGCCCCTGGTTGCTCCTTCTCTTCCCCTGGGCTTCTCAGCAGTGGAGTTCCCGAGGCTGAGCCCTTTCTCTTTCCTCTGTCTGCACTCACACTCTTCATGACCTCAGCCGGGCTCCTGGCCACTGTCTAAAGGACGACACCTCACACGCGGTTCTAGTCCAGACCTTTCTCTTGCCTACCTGCCTACCCAACATGCCCAGCTGGAGTGACAGACATCTCAGATGTAGTAGATCTGAGGCTACGCCGGGTCTTCCCAGCCCTCTCTGGAACCTGCTCCGTGGGGCGCCTGGGTGGCGCAGTCCGTTAAGCTTCAGACCGCGGCTCGGGTCATGGTCTCATGGCTTGTGAGTTCGAGCCCCGCGTCTGGCTCTGTGCTGACAGCTTAGAGCTTGGAGCCTGATTCAGATTCTCTGTCCTCCTCTCTCTCTCTGCCTCTCTCCTACTTGTGCTCTCTCTCTCTCTCTCTCTTAAAAATAAATAAACATTAAAAAAAAAAAAGAAAAGAAAGAAAGAAACTGCTCCTTTCCGTCCTTCCCAGTTTCAGCCCCTGGAAGCTCCAATTGCTCTCGTCAAATCCCCCGAGGCCTCCTTCGCTTCCTCTCTTTCTCTCCCGCCCCAAATCCAATCTGCGGGAGATCCCGCTGGCTCTTCCCTCGCCTATAGCCAGAATCCACCTCTTCCCCCACCTTCACAGGATCTTCCCTGCTCCCAGCTGCCTTCCCCTGTGGCCTTCGGATCCCACCAGGCCCTCGCTGGTCTCCGTTTCCACCTTCGACCTGCCCGGCCGTGGGAGCGTCCTTTACACATGGAAGCCAGATCACCTTGCGTCTGTGCTCAGAGCTGGCCTCCATTCTCTGCCCTGGATCCTGTCAATCCCTGTCTCCTCCTGCTCCCCCACCTCGCCCCCTCCTCTCTAGCTCTTGCTCTCAAACACACAAGCCTGCACTCCTCTGCCTCAGCACCTGGACCCGCTGTTCCCTCTGCCTGGAATGCCCTTCTTCCGGAACTACGTGGATAACTCCTTCACTTCCGCCGGCCACCGCGTTAGGATTGCAGCCAGAATCGACCTCAGCCCCAGTCACACACACCACTGGTCCCTGCTTTTCTGCTTCACTTAGTCTTTATTTCACGGCCTTTGAGACCTACTTTACTGGTCTCTTATGGTGATCATGTGCTGTCTTCCCACTTCCCACGAGAAGCAACCTGAGGGCAGAGGTGTCTATCTTTTTGGTTTGCTGCTGTATCTCGGTACCGACAGTGGCACCTAGCACATAGAAGGCGCTCAATAAATATTTGATGACTTAGTGAACAGATTATTCCTTTCTCCTCTTTTACTTGTCTGTGTGCTAGAACTTCTTGAGGCTCCAGCTAGGAAGCCGGCCAGGTGGATGTGGTTTATTTTCTTGACCGTGACCTAGGAACAAGGCAGGGAAGGCCTTAGAAAGCCAGGAAGCTGCTAGCGCAAGTTTGGCTGGTCCAGCGAAAAACAACAACAGTAACAACTGCCCGGGTTGGGCTGAGCCCAGCTGTGACCTCCGCACACGGCGCCTCCCTCCTCGCCCTCCTGTTCCAAATCCAAGGGGCCCAGCTGAGCTTGTCACCCAGCCTGCCCATGTCACCTAGCCCACAGAGTGTCCCACCTACTGCCCGGACCTGTTTTCTCTCATTCACTCCTCCTCACAGCTTCTCCAAACCCCTCCCTGCCAGGGGAAGCTGCCTCCCCAGCTCCACCGCCACACGGACCAAAGGATTCTTGCTCAGATGCGGACGCCCTCAGCACTGGGGACAGGCAACTTAAATACTACCCCTCCACACACACGTGCACCCCCAGAGTGGCTTATACCGCAGGAGCTGCTATGGAGGCAGGCTAATTCCCTTCAAATGCAAGCCCCACTGAGCTAACCAGCTTTGTGAGTGTGGACAAGTCTACTGTGCTCCCAAAACCTTAATTTCCTCACCCGTAAGGTGGGACCCGTGGCTGCCTTTGAGGGTTGCTATTAGAGAATATGTTTGCAGGGAATCCGGCGCTGCACCTGGGCCCCAGTGGGTGCTGAATCATGGTTACTGCTCCATGAACACCCACTTCTGTGTGCCAAGCACTATTAAAGGCGCGGGCACCCATCCTGCGTGGTGGGGGTTGGGGGGAGCGTCCCTCTTCATGGGTGGCGGTGTCGAAGTGCTGCCACCCAGAATTGCTGCTGGAACTGTGCCTTGGATTGCAAGCAGATAGACAACACGGCGTGTGTGACTTGGGGTGGGCTGGGGGTCAGATGCCCCAGAACGTGCCCGCTAACTTCTTGCTGTCTGGGAAATGAGTAGCATTTACTAGGGAGAAATATCCCCTGGTGTTGTAAAAAGACTCAAGGCTCATCCGCAAAACTCCTGGAGAGTGAAAGCGCTGGGGTCGGGCAAGTCCGGCTCAAAGCCCAAAGCCCAGTTGCACAGAAACAAGGCTGGAAGGATTTTCTCTTCTCTGCGTAGGGCTCACTTTCTCTCTCCAGATCTCCTGTGAACACACAGTCGGCAGCGAGGTCACAATAGGCCACCACCTCTGCGTCCTCAGCCTCTCCGAGGTCAGTGGGCAGTGTGTGCGGCCGGTCGGTCACCGGTGAGCAGCTGCTTATTGAGGCCATCTTCTCCAGAAGTGACATTGTGCTGTATCTGTGCTCTCTGGCACCACGCCCCGTCCCTCTGCTACACTGTAAACTTCTGCCTTCGCACTGGCTGAGCCAGGTGAGCTAGCCAGGAATGGGTCTTTCTTTCTCTCTTTCTTTTAATGATTACTTACTTTTGAGAGAGAGAGAGACAGCATGAGCAGGAGAGAGGCAGAGAGAGAGACACACACAGAATCCGAAGCGGGCTCCAGGCTCTGAGCTGTCAGCACAGAGCCTGACGTAGGGCTCGAACTCACGAGCAATGAGATCATGACCTGAGCCAAAGTCAGATGCTTAATGCACTGAGCCACCCAGGCGCCCCTCCAAATGTCTTTAAAACAAACAAAAGAAGGGAAAACAGAATAGTAGCTGCTGCTATGAACCTCTAGGCAAACTCAGGGAGGCCAAGCAGCCCTTCGGCACCCCTGCCTGGTTTCCGGAACTCTGCCCTTCCCTCTCTCCATCCACAGGCTCTCCATTTACATTGCGTATTTAAATATTCACAGTTTTGCCCGAAATAGACGAGAATCATGAAGCTTGCAATGCTTCCCAAGGATTACCAAAATCTCTTAATCCCCTTCTTTCCCGTAATATCCTGGAGGGAAACTGATTTTAACAAATGCATTTTTAAATTGCACAAGCGTTTTCAAAAACATGGCTCTAGAGTGTAAGGAGCGTCTTCCATGTTGAAGCATCAGCAGTAGTCCTAGTTTGCACCAAATTGTGTGTGTGTGTGTGTGTGTGTGTGTGTGTGTGTGTGTGTGTGCTTTCATCCCGGCTCCCTCACTTACCTGGGGAGCCACCCTGAGCCTCACCTGTAACACCCACTTGGCACTCCTCCAGTAGGAATCCCCCAAGCACCGTCCATGGCAGGACCGTCTCCAGGCCCTGGACAGAGTGAACAAAACAAAGGCGATTTAACCTGTGGTGTGAGAGGAGCAGACAGTTGGTTATGTACCTCAGATCATTTTCAGCATTTAGAAGAAAAACGAAGCAAAGAGGAGCATAATGACCTGTCCCTTGAGCTGCTGCGTGGATCATACCACGTGCCAGGCCCATGTAGGAGCCTGGTTTCCTTGTCTCACTCCATCGTCTCCTACAGCCCCCTGACCAAGGGGTGGGAACGTCCCACCCGCACGCCACAGTATGAGGTATTTTTATTTTTTCTCTTTGTCAGCAGAAACTCAGGATGGGAATGGCAGTGGGCATGGTGGTGGGCGTGTGAGATACTTTTCTATTTCTTCTCTTTACTGAGCCTACTACGTTCCAGGCAGTTGGCCTGCACAGTCTTTTTAAAATTGGAAAGTTTTACATAAACACCCTGAGTTCTGGATCCTCTTGAAAAACTGGCAGGTCTGGCGGCACTGGGCATGCCTTCCCCCGGGACAACAAGTAGCCAGTGCCAAGAGGTGGCTGGTTACTTCCAAGAGCGTGAAAGTTCCAAGAGGGTTCACTAGCCCTTAAAGTCTCTTTCACCCAGCCGGCTTTGCTTGCCTGACTTACGTGCTCATCATAATGAATACATACAAACTAAGAGAAGAATACCGACAGAAACAATATTAGGTTTTGACATTCCTTACATGAGAAGAGTCTATGTCTCTCCCCTTGAATTTGAGCGGCCCGTGCTTGCTTCCGCCAACAGAGTCCAGTGAAAGTACCAATATTGTCAGAGGCTAGAACATAAAAGCCCTTCTGTTCTGTTCACTGGAACTTTGTCTTCTAGAGTCCCGAGCTACCATATAAGAAGTCCAATTGCCCTGGGCCACCATGCTGTAAGGAAGTCCAAGCCACACACTTCCAAATCACATGGAGAGGCCACCTATGGGGGCTCTAGCTGGTAATACCAACTGAGCCCAGCCTTTGAGCCCTCCCGGTCCAGGCACCAAACATGTGAGTTAAGATGTTTCCAGATGATTCCAGCCCTCAGCCAGCCAAGTCACCCCAGCTGTTCATGTCTTCTACGCTGAAGCCTCAGGCATGTGGACCAGAGACAAGCCATCCTCAATGCGCCCTTTCCAAATTCCTGACCATAGTAAAATGATCGTTGTTTATACTTTTTGGGGTGGCTCATGACGCAGCAATAGATCATTGGAACAGCGTCCATTAGGAAAGATCAACTGAGCCCAGAGCTGAAGGGTAAGTAGGTAAGGAGAGGGGCATTGGAGCAGAGCCTTTCCAATGGGGGTAAGGGGGAGAGAGCAGGTGCAAAAGCCTTCTGGCGGGAGGAATCTGATACATTAAAAAACAACAAAGAAATAAAGCAAGCAGAAACCTCTCTAGGTATTTCCAGCACAAACTATTTAATACAGGGAGTTAAACGTTTTAAAAAAAACAAACACTAGGACTGAAAGACAAGTCAGAGAAGCTGCCCTAGGATTCAAATTTAATACCAGCTTTCAGGGATTTAGGAAGTTTCAAGAAACACTGGAACTTTCCACCGTGATCTGACTCCATTAGGAAGGCAGGTGACATGACAGAAAGCACCCGCAGGCTGTTGCAAATCTTCTACCTATGAACCCAAAGCTCATGTATTTGTTCCCCGCTGCCCTGCTAGAGACACAAGAATATTTCTGCTTCTCTTATACTTCCAAGTCTATCATAAGTGCCTGTCATTTGTGGAAACAAACCCAGAAGCTTATTGGCTGAGGATTCTGGGAAATGTGGTTTCTCGGCTTCTGGCTCCTGCTGCACCGGGGAGGGTGCAGAGGGGAAGGGGGACTGATGTCAGTGGGCGATCCAGCACACGGGGCACGCCTGACCTCTCCTTCCCCTCCTCACTTCTAGTCATCTTGTCTTCCGCCTCTCTTCAGCTGCTCACCCCCATGCTCATGCCCCATAATCTCAATGTCACGCCTCCTGTCTTCCCACTTCACTCCCTCTGGTACCTGAATTCCAATAGTTCTTCCATCTCCTGAGACTAACCCATCCTTCCTTTCCCTCCATCCCCCCTAGTGTCCCTCTCACCCAGTTTAGATGATTTAGCCAATCACTATAGACACTCATTTGCATACCCTTAACTCCCTGCCCCCTCTTCCTTCACTGTACTCTTCTAGAGAAAAACCAGCTTTGGCTAAATCTAGCTCTCCACTTACTTAACACCTGTACCACAACAGCTAAGCATGTCTAGAAAACATCAACAGTGGTGACTGACCTTACTCTAAATTCACAGCCAACTCAGGTCAAGGGGACACTTAGGGCTCCCCGGCAATCCTGCCTCACTTCCCTGATCATTCGCCCTCCCACTCTCTAAGAGGACTTGCCAGAGAACTTTCATACACTCCCACCGTATCTGCCAACTTAAGTTTGAATGCAGATATTACACTTCTCCTCCTGTTACTCTGGATGAACTGTTCATGCTCCTCACTGAAGCCAAACCCTCTACTTCGAAACTAGTGTCCATCCTGTCATCTACCCGAGGACCATACTCCAACGGTGTCTCTCTCCTTCATCATCACAGTTTCACCCTCTATCAGGTCGTTTCCATTAGCCTACAGATATAATGCTATTTCTCTTATCTTTCAAAGATAGTCTTCAGGGTGCCTGGGTGGCTCAGTTGGTTGATTGTAGCTCAGGTCATGATCTCATGGTTAGTGAGTTCGAGCTCCATGTTGGACTCTGTGCTGACAGTGCCAAGCCTGCATGGGATTCTCTCCCTCTCTCTCTCTACCCTTCCCTTGTTCTCTCTCTCTCTCTCTCTCTCTCTCTCAAATTAAATAAAACTTTCAAAACAAAATAGTCTTCTCCTAATCCCATGTCTCCTACCAGCTACTGACCCCATTTCTCTACCTCTTTACAGTAAAACTCTTCAAAAGCGGTACCCGTACTCACTGTGTTCAATTCCTATCCTCCATTCTCTCTTGACTCCACTTCCATCAGCCTTTTCCTCTTACTTCTCCTCAGAATACACCAACTCAAGCTGACCAATTACTTGCCAACTCATTGATTCTCATTGAACTTGAACTGGGTATGAATTGAACATGCCCAGTTCCCATCTCACTGGGCCCCTCCAGACTTTTTAACCAGGTTGGTCACATGTTCCTTGAAACATTTTCTTTCCCTGGCATCCGGGACACCACCTTCTCCTGGTTTTCCTCCTGCCTCACTGGCTGCTCCTTCTCCGTGTTCTTTGCTGACTTTTTTCATCTTCCTCACCATAAACCATTGAAGCGCCCCCAGGGCTCTGTCCTTGGACCTCTCAGGTCTCATTAGGAGCCCATTGAGGTGGATGGTCCCAAATTTAAATAAGGACAATTCTCAACCCTGCTCATGGCTTTAAACACCTCCTGTAGCTGATGACTCGTAAATATACTTTTCCAGGTAGGTCTGCTCCTGAATTCCAGACCAGAGCATCCAAATGCCTATCTGATACCTTCTCGGGGATGTTTAATATTTATCTCAAATTTAACATGTCCGACACCAAACTCCTGCTCTTACCCGCAAAACCTGCTTCTCCTGTAGTCTTCTCATCTCTGTACATGGTCAATCCATCTGTCCAGTTGTTTGGGCCAAAAGCTTGGGGTCATCTCTGACTCCTCAGTCCCTGTCATACCCAGTCCTGACAGCTCTGCCGGACGTCCGGATTCTAGCCACCACTCAGCACCACCACCACCAGGACTGTGTTCAAGCCTCCCTCACCCCCTCCTGGATTCTAACAAGAGCTTCCTAACTGGCCTCCCCAATCCTGCCTCTTCCCCCCTTCATTTTATTGTCAAAAAAGCAGGTCAGGGATCCAATTAAAACCTAAGTCAGAGTCATACCATTACTCAGCTGAAACCCTCTCAGAATAAGAACCAAAGTGCAAATGCCCTGGTTCTTCTTTGATCTCATCTTCTATCCCCTGCTACACTCTCCTCCTTGTTCTTGAACATGGAAAGCATGTTCCCACCTCAGGGCCTTTGCATGTGCTGGTCTCTACCTGGTACGCACTTGCCTCAGATGTCTGGCTTGCCTTTTCTCTTCTTTTAGGCCTTTGTTACAATGACATATTGTAAGCGAGACTTTTCTTGATCATCCTTATGAAGTAGGACCCTCTTCTCCCCTCCCTCTTTCATTTTTCTCCTTAACACTTTATTGCCAGCCAACTTGCTATAAATTTGGCCTGACTCCCCCTCTAGAATATAAATACCACAAAATCAGGGACGTTATTTGGTTCGCATGACTATCCTCAATGCCCAGATCAATGCCTAACACACTGTAGGCCTTCGATACTATTTGTTGCATTAATTGAACGAGTAGGTGTGGAGGTCACGGCTGTCAGATGGTGCTGAGAGGCGGGCAGGAGCCAGACCAGCAGGGCTTTGAGGTCTTGCTAAACATCTGGGGGAGGGCTGACATGATCACAGCCGTGCTTGGAGAAGCTCCCCTGGGCTCCAGGAGGGAGAATGCTTCTTCTAGAATGGTGATTCTTGCCTTTGTGGAATTGAGTGTGGGGAGAGAGGAGGACGTGCTTTTTAGAAGATGCTTCTCCCACTTAGTAGGGGCAAGGGGAATGTGGGGCTAGAGAGATCTCTGCATTTGGGCAAGTCGCAACACCACATGGGGCTGTGATTATGGGTAATCAGCCCTGTGCCTCTGAGTCAGCGGCTCAATCAAACCCTTCACAAGCAACAGGCCCTCCCGCACGGGGGGCCTGCCTCACCCTACGAAGGCCCACTGCTCCCGGGGGCATCAGAGCACAGTGGGTGTGGCGTTCTCCTGCCTCTCTGTCACCCCGCATCAGCTTCCCCTTTCCTCCTGCACTCAACCGGGAGAGATTTCAGTGGAGATCAAGTCCAAGGGCAAGAGGCTCGTGAGCTTCTCAGGCCCCCAGAGATTGAGGGAGGAGCCGTTCAGATGTGAGAAGGGACTGGGGCTGAGGGAGCAGACACAGCCTACGGACCCTCTCAGGGTGGAGCTCCCAGGAGCCCCCCCTGCCCCGGGGGGGGTGTGTGACCCCGGGGCAGCCCTCACTCAAATGCTCCCTGTCACCAACACTGCAGTCACCCAAACAGCTGCGCTATTTATTCAGCATTTCCTTGGCCTGCTGGGCTCCTCAAACTAAATTTGCCTTCTGCACATTCCTTGAGGGTTTTAATAACCTACCAGTGAGAACAAAAAGTCCGTTTCTACCAACCTAATAAGTCAGGCCAAGGTGGAAATACCTTTCCAGGGCCCCTCCCTGCCCAGCTCAGCTGGACTCTCATCGCAGAGGGAAGCAAAATTAATTTTGACTTTGCTGCCGAGATGCACCTAATTCTTTCACTTTGCCCAGGAAGGGGGCAGGAAAATCCCAGCCAGCAAGGCAGAACGTTTCTTCTCCAGGCGCTCAGGAGTTTGGGATTCTTTCCTCCCTTCTCGTGTGCTAGGCTGCAGGATTCTTGCCAGCTTCTGACCTCCCCTGTCCTGCTCTGGTGCCTGCCAGCCACGTACCACCTAACGAGGCCACAGGGCCTTCAGGAGAGCGCCAGACTGAGCCCGGCGCAGCCAAGTTTGCTTTGCCACTAACCACAGGTCACAGGCCAATCCCAGGTCAGAGGCACCCTGCAGGTGCAGCGTGGTTGGCGGCAGAAGGCACCAGACGGGAGAGAGCTTCCTGAAAGATCATGGGGCCAGACTAGAGAACCAGCGCTCACACAGATCAAGAGCAACCCCTCTTCGGGACTCTCTGTCTCCCAGCCCAGCGGTCACAAGCATCCACCATTCCCCGTCTCTCCTGCCCCCTTAGTTCTCACTCGGGAAACTCTAAATACAGTGAACCGTAATTGTTGGTTGCTTAAGTCACCTGTGGGGAGAAAAGTTTCCTTCCATTTGGGGGGAAGGGAGGAAGAGGCAGGTGAGATGGAAAACTAACGCTTGAGTGCCTTCTGTCCACTTCTGTGTGTTAGTTAGCCTGGGATTATGGAAAGTGCCTCAGTACTTGAGTTTAGAACGAGCAGGACGGGGATTCATATCCCAATTTGCCTTGTGTTAACAATGTGGCTCTGGCCAAGCTACTTAGCTGCCCGGAACCTCTGTAACTGCTTCTGTGAAACAAGGGATAACGGTACCTTCCTCCGACGGCTTTTGCAAAGACTAACTGACATGCGGCAAACTTAACTCTTAACTCCAACCAGAGTAAATAAATGAAGAAACTGAACTGCTAAGAGGTTAGGTTATATGCCAGCAGAGGAAATGTCTCACCGCCGACACAGGACCCCCAACTGAGCCCGTTGGGGGGCAATGGTTCTCTAGCAGGGTGCAGGAATTTGGGGTTTGCCAAGGTCGGTTCTGACTCATGATGACCTTGGGGGCCACGTAGCTCGTATGGCAGCTGGACCTTGTCACTAGCCTGTTGCATGCCTCTTCCCCTGCCAGGTACCGTAGGTAGATTAAAAAAGGAACCCAAAGCAGGCCTTGGCTGGGATGACCAACGCCTCCTGCTTTGCCCAGGTAGGACATGTCAGCACTCAAGTCTCGTGTCCCAGGAAACGCCTCTCCAGTCCTGGGCAAAGCAGGATGGCTGGTCACCCTGGTCCATGTGTCCACAGACAGAAAGCAAGACTGACCCAGGTAGCTCTGACGTGGATGCCGACGTCGTGCTGCTTAAAACTCATGGGCCGGGTGTCGTTTCGAGATGATCAACCGAGCACAAGCTACCCCTCTCCCTTTTGGATCAAGTTCTAAAATTCACGGGAAAAAAAAAAAAAAACTTTTTAAAACTCAGTATTCATTGAGGCATCATTTACATAGAAAAATTTCGCTTCTTCACAAAGCGTATAGCTTGTGGCTTCTGACAAGTGCGTGCGGGCATGTAAACACCGCCACGATCAACATGTACAACATTCCCGTCCTCCCGGAAAGTCCCGTGGTGCCCTTTACAGTCCTCCCCTTCCCCCGACCCTCAGCCACCGGCCACCGAAAATCTGATATTTGTCTTCACAGCTTGGCTTTTCCAGAATGTCATCTGAGAGGAGTTAGACAACGTGAACCTTCTGTATCTGGCTTAATGTGTTTGCGATTCACCTCTGGTGTGTGTGTCAGAAACTCTGTTTTGATTTCTGAGTAGTGGTCCACCACGTGAACTTGTTGGAACTTGTCCATCTATTTATTCACCAATTGGCCATTTCCAGCTTTGGACAGTTACTTATAACTTATAAGCTACAAACATTCACACACGAATCTTACATGGACATAAGTTTTCATTTCTCCTGGGAGGCCGTCCTAGGGCAGGACTGCTGGCTTGTATGGTACATTAAAAATTTCCAAACTGTTGAGGCGTCTGGGGGGCTAAGTCTGTTGGGCATCCGACTTCGGCTCAGGTCATGATCTCATGGCTCATGGGTTCAAGCCCCGCGTCAGGCTCTGTGCTGCCAGCTCAGAGCCTGGAGCCTGCTTCAGATTCTGTGTCTCTGTCTCTCCCCTGCTCACACTCCGTCTTTTTCTCTCTATCTCTGAAATAAATAAACATTAAAAAAAACACCTTTAAAAAATTGCCAAACTGGTTTTCAAAGTGACTGTACAATTTTGCATTCTGATCAGCAGTGAGTGAGCATTCCGGTTGCTCTAGATCCTCACCGCACTTTTTAGTGTTAGCCATTTCAGCCAACGCGGGGGGGTATTTCACTATGGTTCTAACTTGGGTTTCCCGAATTCTAATGACGTTGGACATCTTTTCACGTGTCTCTTTGCCATTCATACCCCTTCTCTGATGAAGAGTCTGCTCATGTCTTTTCCCCATTTTTTTAAAAAACGGGGGGCTCTTTGGTTCTAATTACTGTAAGAGTTCTTTACACATTCTGTTCATAAGTCCTTTATCAGGTATGTGTTTTGCAAGTATCTTCTCCTTGTCTGTGGCTTGTTTCTTCATTCTTTTGAGAATGTCTTCCAAAGAACAAAAGACTTTTGTTTTGATGGAGTAAAATTTATCAATTTTTCTAGTTTATGCCTTTTGGGTCTTATTTAAGAAATCTTTACTTAGTGTAAGATGGTAAAAATAGTTTATGTTTTTTTCCGAAAGTTTTATTGTTTCAGCTCTTATATTTGCAAAATACAATTTAAAAATGAAATAAATTTGGGGCGCCTGAGTGGCTCAATCGGTTGAGCATCTGATTCTTGATTTTGGCTCAGGTCATGATCCCAGGGTGGTGGGATCGAGTCCTGCATCGGGCTCTATACTGAGCGTGAAGCTTGCTTAAGATTCTCTCTCTCCTTCCCTTTGCCCCTCTCCCCTGTTCTCCCTCACTCAAAATAATAATAATAATAATAATAATAATAATAAAATTAAAAAATAAAAATGAAATAAATCTATAATCTAGCTCAGAAACAAGAAGAGGAAACTCTTCTGGGCCAGAAATCGTGGAGAGTCCTTAAAAGGCAGAAAGTATATGAGATTATGGAGAAGGTCATTGATCTCAAAAAGAAAAGAGTGGTACCAAGAGGACTCCACCCTCAGAGGAGGTAGATACTGAAAGCAGCTAAGATATACATGGGCTTGAACCCCTCCGTACCCTCTGCCCTGACTCTCTTCTCTCAGCCAACTCTATCCAGATACATGGCAGCAAAATTTCAGAGCACCAAAGAGAAAATCCTAAATCATTACATAGAGAAAAAAGGATTACCTACAAAGGAAAGAAACTCAGACTGACACGAGCCCTAATCAGCTACATTAGATATAAGAAGACAAGCAATACCTCTATAAATGTTAAGGGGAAATAACAGAAGCTAGAATTCCATGTCCAGCCAAAGTTGACTCTCTCGAAAATAATTAAAGATACATTCCAACAAGAAAAAATATGAATCCACGAGGAATAAACTAGTTTCAAAAAGTAGTGAGGCGAGGGGTGCCTGGGTTGCTCAGTCAGGTAAGCCTCTGACTTCAGCTCCCCTACTTGTGCTCTCCATCGCTCAAAAATAAATAAATAAACAACCAAATAAATAAATAGATAAGAACAAGAATAATAAATAAACATAAAAATATTTATAAAAATAAATAATGCATAGGGTCCTTTGTCTAAATACTTTCACTTTCTGAGGTACTGCGTGTTAGGACTCCAATGTAAGAAGTGGGGGAACACAATTCAGCCCATAACATTATTCATTTGGGAAACTACAGTCTTTTCAACAAACAGTATTAGGAAAGCTGGATATCCACATGCAAAAGAATGAAATTGGTCCCTTATCTTGCATCAAACTCAAAATGGATCAAAGACTTAAATATAAAAGCCAAAACTAGTGGAGAAGAAGATATAGGGAAAACCCTCATGACACTGAATTTGTGTGATGATTTATTGGTGATGATTTTTTGGATGAATTTTGGTGATTTATTGGATAGACACCAAAAGCACAAGCACCAAGAGAAAAAATAGATAACTTGGATTTCATCAAAATTAAAAACTGTTGTGTATCAAAGGACACTATCAAGAATGAAAAGACAACCCACAAAATGGGAGGAAATCCAAATACATATATATATACATAAAGAATTTACATACATATATATATGTAAAGAATTCTTAGAACTCAACATCAAAAATACAACCAAATAAAAAATGGGCAAAGGGCTTCAATAGGCATTTCTCCAAAAAAGATATGTCAACTGCCAATATGCACATGAAAAGATGCTCGCTATCACTAGTCACTAGGGAAATGCAAATCGAAACCACAATAACATATTGCCTCACATCCATCAGGATGGCCATCATCAAAACAATGGAAAATACCAAGTGTTGGGGACCATATGGAGAAACCGGTGTCCCGGAGGACTGCTAGTGAGAATGTAAAATGGTGCAACCACTATCGAAAACATTTTGGTGATTCCCCAAAAAGTTAAACACAGAATTAGCATGATCCCACAATTCCACTTCTAGGTATATACCCCAAAGAACTGAAATCAGAGAGACTCAAACATATACTTGCACTTCAATATTCACGGCAGCATCATTCACAGCAGACAAAAAGTGAAGACGACCCAAATGTTCGTGAACAAATGAGTGGATAAACAAGACATGGTATATTCATACAATGGAATATTATTTAGCTTTTAAAAAAGTGAAATTCTGATATATGTGACAACACAGATGAGTCTGGAAAACATAATGGTAAGTGAGATAAGCCAGACACAAAAGAACATACTATATGATTCCACATATATAAGGGACCTAGCATATGTGAATACATGGAGACAGAAAATACGATAGAGGTTACCAAGATCTGGAGGGAAATGGTAAAGAGGGTAATGGTCTTATGGGTACAGAGATTTCGTCTGGAATGATGAAAACGTTCTGGAAATGGAGAGTAAGGATGGTTGCATAACAGTGTGAATATACTTAATGCTGCAGAATTGTGCACTTAACACTGTTAAATGGTAAAATGTATGGAATACATATTTTATGAAAATAAAGAAATATACTGTAAAAAATATTAGCATGGCTGGCTGTGCAGGTGGAATGAGAGAAGAGAAAAGTAAAGACATGCTAAGCTTCCGGTTCAAGGGGCTTAATTCAGACAAATTGAACTCCACAGGAATGAAAAGTACAGCATAGGGAAGACAGCCGATATGTTGTAATAACTCTGTACGTGATGGATGATAACTACACTTATCATGGTGAGTATTTTGTAATGTATATAATTGTCAAATCACTATGACGTACACCTGAAACTAATGTAATATTTTATATCAACTCCACTTCAATTAAAAAAGATCGAACTCTAGCCGTTGGTAAAAGAAAGTATGCTTAAGAATATGTGTTAAATATTTAAAGGGATTGAAGTACCTACAAAAATATAAGTAGAAGGTAAAATTTTCTAATAAGTAAAGGAAATTAAATGGAGCAAAAAGCAGAAAGCAAAAGCAAAACTATAACGTATGGAAATATAAAACACACACAAAATGGCATGACTAACTGTAAATATAGCAGTAGTCTCAATAAATATGAACAGGTTAAAGTTGCCCATTAAAAAACAGAATCTAGAACTGGATTTTTAGAAAGTATCCAGCCACAGACTTTAAACTAGAACTGCACTTTAAAAAAATGACATAAGGAAAATGAAAAATAAAGAAATATAAGAAGATATATCAAGCAACTGTAAAAGAGAATGAAACGTAAATGTTAGACTACTTAGAATTCAAAGCAAAAACCATTAAAAGTGATAAAAAGAAATGTTTTATATTAATACAAGGAGCAATCTCTCAAGAAGATATAGTAGCGATGAATATTGCTATGCTTAAAACACAAGATTGAAATATATAAAGCAAAACCGAAATTGACAAATATATAGTGACAGTGGGCGAGTTCTTACACACCTCTTTCAGAAAATGACTAATCAAGCAGACAAAAAATAATTATGGGTATGGGGAGGGTTTTAATAACACAATTTAACAAATTGCTCCCAACGAGCAAATGGAATACACACGAAATTTGCAGAAATTGATCATGAAGTGACCACAAAACAAATTTCAGCAAATTCTAAAATGTTGACTTCATACAGTCTCATTCACAAACTACAATAAGATAACACTGAAACCATAAAAAAAAAATCGCTTCCCTAATTCTACTTGCCTTCGGATTAAACAGGAAGTCAAAATAGTGATGACATATTACATGGAAGTGACGTGAAATAGGAGTAGTGAATATTGAAATCTTCAAGGATTCAGCCAAATCAGCAGTCAGAACATTTATAATCTTAAATACACATTAAACAATTATAAAGTTCAAGAACAAATGAGTTAAACTTAAAAAAAAAACTAGGCTAATAAAAGAGAAACACAATAAACCCAATTGAAATAGAAAAAAGGAATTTAAAAAGATTAAAACTAAGAATTAATAATTTAAAAACAAATTTGCGGGGCGCCTGGGTGGCTCAGTCGGTTGAGCGTCCGACTTCGGCTCAGGTCATGATCTCGCGGTCTGTGAGTTCGAGCCCCACGTCGGGCTCTGTGCTGGCAGCTCAGAGCCTGGAGCCTGCTTCGGATTCTGTGTTTCCCTCTCTCTCTGCCCCTCCCCCACTCATGCTCTGTCTCTCTCTGTCTCGAAAATAAATAAACATTAAAAAAAAAAAATTTGCACTTGGGTCTAAAACCAAATGATTTCTTTGTGAAGCTCAATGTAACAGATAATCCTCTGGCAAATATAACGGAAGAGAAAAAGAAAAGGTAAAGTAAACATTAAGAAAAATGAAAGACATGTGACTATAGATCATATATTTAATAATTATGAGGGACAATTCTAGCAGACCTTCAAGAGATGAATGTTCCTAGCTTGTGTAATCTCTTCCACAGCTTGGCAAAATGGTGGAAAAACACTCTCTCACTTTAAGATGCTAGCTTAACTTTGATTCTTAAACCAAACAGGATATCACGAGAGAAGAAATTTAAAGGCCAATATAATTTATGAGATAGATGCAAAAATCTTAAAGAAAATGTTGGGAAACCAACACTGTGATCAGCCTTGTATTAAAAGATTACGTGAGGACTGAACTGAGAATTCAAAGGTAGTTCACATAGAGAATCTATTAGTATAATTTCCTATATTTAGAAAACTAAAGAAGAAAATCAGATGATCGCTTCAATAGATAATAAACAATAGCCTTTGATAAATTCAAGTCCATTCATGATTTTTTAACAAACTTCTGGAAAACTAACAAAACTTTATAAACTCGTTAAGAGGCATTAACCAAAATACTTAACAAAGGTGGCACATTTTTGTAAAGCACAAAGCAATACCACTAAAGTCAATAAAGACGAAGTATCACCTCTACGCTTCAACAGTTTATGTAATTATTTTTAAAGTTTATTTATTTATTTTGAGAGATGGAGAGAGCATGAGCTGGAGAGAGGCAGAAAGAGGGAGAGAGAGACACACACGCAGAATCCCATGCAGGCTCTGCACTGTCAGAGGAGAGCCGATGCGGGGCTCGAACTCAGGAACCGTGAGGTCATGACCTGAGCCGAAACCAAGAATCAGAAACTTAACCAAGTGACCCACTCCAGGTGCCCCACGCTTCAACATTTTATAGGATGATCTGGCCAATGCAATAAATGCCTAAAATGTATAAATGTGGGGAAAGAAAAATCTGCCATTATTAACAGATAATACAATGATTTGTCTAAAGAGTATAAGAAAACTAAGTGACAGACTATTATAACTGACCACAGAATTTAGCAAGATAGCCAAATACAAAATTGAGATATAAACAAAGCAAAACAGAACAAAACCCACTTCCTTTCATATAATGAGTTACCTCATTAAAAAATGTCATGATAGCGGCACCTGGGTGGCTCAGTCGGTTAATCGGTCAGTTAATCATCTGACTTTGGCTCAGGTCATGATCTCATGGTTCGAGCCCCACATCCGGCTCTGTGCTGATGGCTCAGAGCCTGGATCCTGCTTTGGATTCTGTGTCTCCCTCTCTCTCTGCCCCTCCCCTGCTCACACTGTGTCTCTTTCTCTTTCAAAAATAAATAAACATTAAAAAAAATTTTTTTTAATGTCATGACAGAGGCGCCTGGGGGGCTCAGTCAGTTAAGCCTCTGACTCTTGATTTCGGCTCAAGTCAGAATCTCACAGTGGTGAGTTCCAGCCCTGCGTCAGGCTCCACTCTGAGTGTGGAGCCTACTCGGGATTCTCTCTCCCTGTCTCTCTGCCCCAACACCCTGTCAAAATAAATAAATAAACATTTAAAAAAATGTCATGGATCCTTACCAAAACATCTGAATCTGAATCTAACAAAGACTTTAACTCTAGCTACCAGTTTTCAGGAAACACTGGGAACATTAAATGACATTGTGAGGGGGCAGACACACACCTTGAACTCGGATAACTCGTCAGGACAAATGATCAGTTTTTTAACCAGATTAATCACATGAAAAAGTGAAGGGATAGTGATGGATACATGTCATTATATATTTGGCGAAACCCCTAGAATGTACAACACCAAGAATGAACCTTAAGGTCAACTACGGACTGTGGGTAATTGTGATCTTTCACTGTCGTTCCCTGATTGTAACAAATGTGCTGCTCTGGGGTGAGGTGTTGATAACGGGGGGAGGGTGTGGGGGAGGGGTGGGGAAATAGACGGGGAATCTGCACATTCCTCTTAATTTTGCTGCGAACCTAAAACTTAAAACCATAAGTCTTAAAAAAAAAAGTCAAGACCTCAAAAACAAAACAAACACACAAAAACACCTAGCATTTTGTATTGTGATGTGAATGAATAAAAAATATAGAAGCCAAGAATCTCACGAACAAAATGTTATCTTCTTACCATTCATAAAAAAATAAAAATGGTAAGGACAGACAGAACTGCTACAGGTTAGAAGAAAATCAAGAAACATACCCACCAATCTGTTTAGATCTCAGGTCAAACATGAAAATAAATCTTTAAACAATCAAGGAAAATTTAACCTAAGCTGGGTATTAGATGATGTATGAGACATTTTCACTAATTTTTTCAGTTATGATTATTATATATTGTTACATATACTGTTTTTTTAAGGAGCCTTGGGAGTTAGGAATATATAAATGCTTCTATATATATTTCGAACTAGCGAGGCTTTAAAAAATAATACATAATAATCATGAGTAATGTATCTGTGAGTTGCTTTAAAATAGTCAAAAATAAAACTAAATATATATATTTGAATATATGTAAATACATATATTCGAACCCTACCCATTTCAAAAATACACTTTATATCTGATAGTAAATTCCATGTGAATTACATATATGTATGTATGTGTGAATTACAAGTATATCTACATAATATATTAAAATAAAACATGATAACGAAAGTTCATTACATGGGGGATAAAATGTCTACTGAAACTAGATTCAAAAAGCAAAAACTATAAAGAGAAAATGTAATTAATTAGTCTGCTTCAAAAATATAAATGCTTTGTGTATGAAGAGATATAAGAATATCAAAATTTAAGAATAAGCAATAGCCTAGGAGAAAGAAATAATATCAAGAATATATTTTAAAAACTATAATATATTTTAAAAACTCTTACAAATTAGTGTAAAAGAGATAACCAACCCAAATGAGAAAACCATGGAAAGAATTTGAAAAAGAAATTCACTAAAGAGGAAATGACAGTGGCCAATAAAGACATGGAAAGATACTCTACCGGATTTCGGATGTATGCAAATTAAAGCCAAATTGGAAGTACCACAAAGTTTTGACAAGAATCTTAGTTTAATAATAGGAAAACTTTTCAAGTACTTCCATGCACCATCAGTGGGAATTTAAATTGGCCCTTTGAAGGACAATTCGGCAGTATCTAATAAATTTAGACTGTATATACCCCATGCCACTTCTTAAAACCAGCCTCCTAGAAAGGCAGATGCATGTGCTTAAGGAAATACAATTAAAGAGAATTCATTGCAGGGGCACCTGGGGGGCTCAGTCAGGTGAGCATCGGACTCTTGCTTTCGGCTCATGATCTCACGGTTTCGTGGGTTCGAGCCCTGCATCGTGCTCTGCGCTGGCAGCATGACGCCTGCTTGAGATTCTCTCTCTCTCCCTCTCTCTCTCTGTCCCTTCCCCACTTGTGCTGTCTCTGTCTCTCTCGAAATAAATAAATAAACATTAAAAAAAAAGTGAAGATAATTCATTCCAGCATGACAATTTCCAAGAGGGGAAACTAAACCACCATCAATACCCATCAGCGGGAGCCGGACCAAATAGACTGATCGCTGGCAGGAACTGTGCGGGAGGTCCAAGTGAAAAAGTAAATCTCTATCAACTGCATACTGTTGCATCAAGAAGCAAGTTGCAAACTGATTCCGTTGAGAAAACAACCTCCACGGAAAAGAATCCTGCATAAATTAATAAAGGTATTAATTATATGTTAATAATATATGCACACACATATATGTATATGGCTTGAATACCTATATAAATATAATACTTATATTAACCTAATACCTACACTCATAGGTATCAACACATAGATAGGGACACACATACACATGCACATAGGAAAATGTCTCGAATGACACACACCAAACAGGACCATAAGGGGATGGTGATTAGATCAAAGAGCAAAACCACAGGGTTAAACAATAGAAAGTGAAATCGTTTGAGATGTTCAAAATCCATTATTTTTTCAAAGCCCCTAAAAAAATAGAGGGGGAGGTCCTTGAATCTTGCCAGTATCGTTTAAACTGTTTACTAGGAGAATGAATCTGGATATAAATTGTGTAATGAAGACTAAGTTTAGTTTTTAAACCTCCAGGGCTGATTAGCCGGCTTCGGCCACACTGACCAGAGGCGCCCTAGGACAAAGCGGAAGCAGCTGGAATGCAGTCTCTTGTGTCTGGAGGCCTTTAATTGCTGACGAACACTAACTCCGCAACCTCCACTGCGCCATGTGGGTGTCCCCCAAGAAAAGTGAAATCCCAGGCTAATGACCGCCCCTCTACCCCTACGAACCCTGTACATATGGGGAAAGTAAAACTCCAGGGGAAGTCTCCGGGTCTATGACTCCAAGGATATCTACAAAAGTATCTGATAAAAAGCAGGTAATTCTGCAAACACAAAATTACACATGTCCAAGTATTAAAAACCCGGACGACAAACCAAACCATTAGGAGATAGTGAATCTACGTTCTTAAAACACACATGACGTAGATTTTTTTGACGTGATGTCTCGTGCTACATTCAAACCAGGTTTCCATTCACCGGAATCCAGCCATAAACGAGGAGCCTAAGGAGGGGCACACGGAGAACAACAGATTCTAAGGTCAAATGGGAAAGACACCCAGCCCCTTCTATATAAGGTGAGGGCAGGGACTCAAAACTTGATTGAATTCAACCAGCTGATCTGCTATGGCTCCACCCCTACTCCCAGCCTAGTCCCCCAGTGAGTGTTTGCTTTGCTCACGGAGATCATGCCACCCACTTTCAGGGGTGATTCTGGATGTACAGGGACCACGATCGTATCAATGTTTGGATAAGGATTAGGAATCGGACAGAGTGCTGGGGTGGCTGTTTTGCTAGTTCGGGAACGCTCAAGAGGGTGTAGGAAGTGTGCCTCGTTCCCTGAGGTTCTGCGAATTGCCAGCACTGTGCGAGGCACACTGCCCCCATCGCTGCACTTGAACTCTGTCTCCTAAGATTCAGTAAGAAAGTCCTCATTTTGCAGGTCAATCACTCGCTCAAGGCTACATAACTCATAAATGCCAGAGCGCGCACTTAAACCAATTCTCGGGTGCCAAAGTCCACGTTCTCACCCACCCACCGCATTCCGCAGGCCCTCTTTTTTTCCAGGGAGATCTCTACTTCGGGGGTAAAGCCTTTGCTCAAAGCTCCAGGAGCCCAGGCTGCAAAGCGACATCAAGGTCAGGCTCAAAGAAATAGCCCTTCCTTGGTCCTGCAGGGGATCCTCCGGACCCGGACCCGGGAGGCCTTGGGGCTGGAGCTCCTCATCCCCAGGGTTGCCGGTTAAGCCCAGAACCCTGCTGAGTCACCTAGGAAGTCGATGCTATTACACAACACATCAGACCGCCTCTAAGCCAACCCAGTTCCTCGGGGTTGCTTCAACTCCAGGCTTTAGTGACCCAACCAAGGGGCAGCAGCTCGTTAAAGGGAAGTCCAAGTGTTAGAAAAACAGGCTTTGGGGGAAAAAGCTGGTTCTCAGCCTGATCAAATAATAAAGAAATTCTTTCTAGGGGCATAGACCCTTCCCCCTGGGGACATGCATTTCTGTCCTCCCAGAGCTGGGAAGATCCCACCTCGGGGCCCTACCCTGCTGGTCCCTCTGCCTGGAAGGCTCTTCCCCGGGAAACCTGAGGGGCTTGCTTCTGCACCTCCTGGAGCTCTCTACTCAAATCTCTTTCTCGTTCTTTCAGGTTTTCAGGCCTTTATATCCAAAATATCGGCAACACTCCTTCCTTCCGACAGACGCACAAACACACCCATAGCTTCTTATTTTTTTTTCCCCTTAGACTCTATCACCAGCTAATCTAATATCATTGTACTTCTTTATCTTATGTGCGAGACTGTAAGCTCCACAGGGCAGGGATTTGTGTCTGTGCGCGCAGCCGCAGCGCCGGCACTCGCAGCAGCGCCCGCTACTTCGTAAGCACTCAGCAAATACTTGTTGGATGACTAAATGCATCTGTGCTTCAGAGGAGAGCAGAGGAATCCTGGAAACCCCCCACAAGGTGTAAGTGTGGCATCCAGGGAAAAATCTAGAGCTTTGGGGGCCTCTGTTTGAAGGCAGGCCTGGCCTAGATAAATACTTAATCTAGTATAGTAAGTGATCTAGATTAAAATTTATTAGTCTCACTAAGCCTCATCTGATGGTTGGTCAGGGGAGAGTATTTGCCTCAGGGGACCGCGGTGAGGTCTGATAATAATGTCCCGAGCATTGATTTTAATACCAGGCTCTGTGCCAAGGATGGTATATGCCCTATTCCTTTAATCCCCATAACGATCCCATTATCCCCAAGCCAGCCAAAGCGGTGTGTCCAGGGTGATGAAGACAGGAAACGGACAGGTCACCAGATCCCAGCCTTTATCTGTGTGTCTCTGAAACCCATGCGCGAACCACCACATTGGATGTAGGGTGATGCTGGGTGCTGATGGAGAGAAGGTGCCCACACTGATCCTCAACTTCCCCTCCTGCCCATGCCCTAGGCACAGTTGTTCCCGACCAGTGCCCTAGGGGTACTGCTCCTGCCACTGAAAAAGCCCTGGGACTGGGGCGTCTGGGTTTTTCCATCGGTTAAGCATCCAACTTCGGCTCAGGTCATGATCTCACGGCTCGTGAGTTCAAGCCCCGTGTCAGGTTCTGTGCTGACACCTCAGAGCCTGGACCCTGCTCTGACTCTGTGTCTCCCTCTCTCTCTCTCTCTCTCTCTCTCTCTGCCCCTCCCCTGCTCACACTCTGTCTTGCTCTCTCTCAAAAATAAACATTAAAAAAAAAAAAAAGAACCAGGACTGCCGAGAACCCCGGACAACCCACACCTGCGCCCCTCCCAGCCTGATGACCTGCTGCAGCCTTTCACGTTCAAGTGCGTGTATGCTCAGCCCTCCTCCTCAGGGTCTTAGTTGGCACCAGGCCCTGGTACTTTGTCACTTTTACGTGGAATAAGTGATTTACAGGAAACAATATTTTTACTTGAAATCAATGTATCACTAAAATTGTTCCATAAGTTTCTGATAAAAGCAACCTCGCTTTTCAACTTTTCGCTGCTTAACAAGTGGCATAAGTTGTTCAACTGACTTTTTTTTATTTAAGCAAGAAAAAATACTTGTAGACACGTATAGCTGCATATACACACACATGGTTTTAAAATACCTGTTGAAATATCCCCCTGCACTCCGGCATCAAAGATAGACAAAAAGGGCTTTCAAAACCTAATTTACACACTTCACAAAATAGCTCCTTTTTTTTTTCTTAAAAAACATAAAAATGCTCGAAACGATGAGGTGAGACACGTTTCAGGTGGCCGTTTGCAAGCCTTTCTCCGCAAACCCCACACTGTGGGCAAGAGCAGCCTTGACCTCCGATAGATGAAAAACCTCTTGGGGTGGAATCTACACCACCTTTTCTCTTTTGTACATCAGATTTTGGAGGAGTGTCGACACTCGAATGTTCTATAAAATAACAGTAATGAACGCAACCGAGCGATGCAGGGAAGCAGATACTGAAGCAAATCTCCAAAATCATTGTGGTTTTTTTTTTTGCTGCTCATTAACTTCTACTTCAAATGGGTGTTCCTTATGTGACTTGTCGCTGAGTTATAATTAAGAGAGGGAAAACACAATTGAAAACTCTACGGCAGCTAACCCCCCCCCTCCCGCCCCAGCACTAGTGATGTTCGGTAAAAATGCCTGAGCTGCCAACTCAGGAGTTTGCTCACCAGACCTATCCTAACATGCTCACTGCCCGCACACTCAGAGGTACTCAAACAGTTCAGTTAGAAAAATAAAAATTAAAATTACATCATCCATTGATTTAAAAAGAAGGCAAAGGAGAAAGAAGAGGAGGAGAAGATGAAGGAGAAGAAGAAGAAGAAGACAAGGAGGAGGAGGAGGAAGAAAAGGAGAAGGGTGGGGGAGAAGGGGAAGGAAAAGGGGAAGGAAAAGGGGAAGGAGGGAAAGAGGAAGGGGAAGGGGAAAAAGAAGGAGAAGGAGGAGGAGGAGGAGGAGGAGGAGGAGCAGGAGGAGAGGAGGAAGAGCGAGAAACATAGGAGTGAATGTTACTACCTCCTTCGGATGTGCCTCTCTGGAATTGTAGGCGGTGAGGCCCAGCCTGCTGGGTCAGAGAGCCGTGGAAGCTCACCCCGGACTCTTTTCTCTGCGCCGTACCACTGTCCCTCACAAGGACTTCCCCACATCTCAGCTAGAAAGATCTTAGAACTATTGGGCCCCAGCTCTGCCCTTAACGGAAATCACCACCAGGCTCCCCCGAGAGAGAGCAGACAGCACCCATCAAACACTGGAGCCGATGGAAGCACGTCACACCCATTCTCTCCACAGTCTGTGATTGTTGGAATCGTCTTTCTTATTTTGAGCCTCAATTATTTTCCCTCCTTCCCTCCTTTCCCCATAGTAGTCATAGGACAGGTTACCAGGTAATCATCTCTTTGTCTTCCAGATACTCCTGTCTCCTGCAGGTGGTGTTTGTTTTAGACATCACCTGAAGGGAAAAAATGTCTAGCGATTTTGGAAGACAGAGAGAAATGTGGTCCCAAAGAAGAGAACTGGTATAAGCCCAAGGGTTGAGAAAGGGATTAATCAAGGTTTTAAGGTTCAAAAATTGGGCTTAAGGAAAGAGAGGAAAAGAAAGAAGAGAAAAGGGCGCCTGGGTGGCTTAGTCGGTTGGGCGGCTGAGTTCAGCTCGGTCATGATCTCGCAGTCTGAGTTTGAGCCCCGTGTCGGGCTCTGTGCTGATGTCTCAGAGCCTGGAGCCTGCTTCCGAGTCTGTGTCTCCCTCTCTCTCTGCCCTTCCCCTGTTCACGCTGTGCCTCTATGACTCTCAAAAATAAATAAACATTAAAAAAAAATTAAAAAAAAAAGAAAGAAGAGAAAGAAGGAGGAGAAAAGAGAAGGAAGGAAAGAAGGGGGAACATAAGAAACAGAAAGGGAAAAAAAATAACTGGCTAATATTTCCTGAGCGCTTGAAATAAGGAGCAGGCCCTGTTCAAAGTACTCTACTCATATCGATTCATTTAATCTTAAAACAACCCTCCAAGAGAAATATATTCTTATCCTCATTTTGTAAATGAGGAAATGAAGGCAAAAAGTTTAAGGGTCTTACCCAACGTGGAGTCTGGGATTTGAAACCAGGCAGTCTGACTCCAGAGCTAAGGGCTTTGCATACCGTTGAATTTGAAGAGCCTGGTAGATGAGAGACTGGGCCGATTCTCAGTAGAGTTGATGTCGTGGCTGACAGCACAGATTTTGCCTAGCCAGAGTTGGGTTCAGTTCTGGTTCCCCCGCTCACCAGAAGTCACTCAATTCTCTTATTCTTTCCTCATCTTTAAAGAGATAATAATAGCATTTAGTTCATGGGGTGATTGTAAGGATGACGTGAACTAAACGTTTAGCACAGTGCCAGAACACAGAACGTGCTAGTTTAGTTTTTGCATCATGTAATATTCACAAGGACCTGTTGTCCCATCTCACAGATGTGAAAACTGAGACTCCCAGAGGTATCTGACCTCCCAAGGTCGTATGCCTAATAAGGGGTTGGGCTGAGGAAGAATAGGCAAAAGAGAATGGAGGGGGAGGAAGAAGAAATGAAGGAGGGAACAGTCTCCGAGTGGGACAAAAGGAAGAAGTGTAAGGAGAAGAAAATGGCGGCTGCTGTGGTGAATGCCGCTCTAGTTACCTCAAGTGGCCTCAGAATGACATCTCTAATTCATATAAGGTTATTTCACTCACCATGTGCTCTCCTTTCATTCAGATTGGGTCTCATGGTAACACATGAGCAAGTCAGGATGCCCACCAAATCCCTTAATGAATTAGCTATCCCTAATGCTTGGTATCTCAAAATGCAAAGTCAGATCACATGTATAGCTAAAGAAAATCCCTCACCGTGTTTCATATATCCAGCCTGAGCATCTCCTTCTTACCTGCAGAGCAATGTTTCATTAACTTACTCATCCAATGCAAATTACTGCATAAGCATAAAACAAAAAGTTATATTACCATTTATAGTGTCTAGCCCTTTTCTCAAAAACTGTAATTACAAGTTAGGCTGTAATGTAACTCCAATGAGAGCAAAATAATAAATACACAAATTTAGTGTGTCAATTATAGTTACACACTAATACACTATATTCATTTCTTAATGCTGCTATAACAAATTACCACAGACTTAGTGGCTTAAAATAAGATAAATGTATGACCTTATGGTTCTTGAGGTCTTAAGTCCAAAATGGGTCTTATGGAATAGATACAGGTGTCAGCAGATTCAAACTCCTTCTGGATGTTCTAGGGGAGAATTCGTTTCTTTGCCTTTTTCAGCGGCTAGAGGCCATCCGTATTCCTTGGCTAGCGGCCTCTTCCTCCATTTTCAAAGCCGACAATAGAGCATCTTCCAATTTCTCTAACCCTAACCCCAACCCTACTTCTGTCATCCATATTCTGCCATCATCCTGCCTCTGATCCTCCTGCGTCCTCCTTTAAGGACCCTTATGAGTATATTTGGTCCATGCAGATTATCCAAGGTCTCCCCCCACCTCATCTCCAGATTCCTAACTTAATTACACTCTGTAAAGTCCCTTTGCCATGTAAAGTAACGTATTCACAGGTTCTGGGATTAGAACTTGCCCATCTTTAGGGGATCATTATTCTACCATAATATACTACCTCAGTTTTTCAGCTCAATGACTCTTAATAATGTGCAGACACTCAGGGCACAATGTCTTTGTCAATAAACACTGCAACATCACTCTCACCTTCCAGAGGAATCTAAAACTTGATGCAGGAGGGCAGGTGTCATTGAAGGTCACTCTTGGTTCAGGCTATTAAAATCCCGGATAAGTTTCATTCAATACTGTCCTAGACATTTTCAACATTAGGAAAAAAAAATAAGATCAAACATTCTCAGTTTCTATTTGAATATTTAAATTTGCACCTTAATAAAAATCACTGATTCTAAACCCTTTTATGTTGCCAGAAACCCATTTTTACTTTTTATTTCAAAAGAGATAGCCAAGGGCTTGCGTGACTGATTCAGATGGCCACATTTGCACTGCTTTCCTGAGAAGAACAATCTTCTCAACCGATCAGAGGCGCTCCTGTCTACCTGGTCCCATCAATAGTTAGAGGTCTTAGAAGTCACACCTTTAGGCTTTTTATGGGACCATGCGGCATGGAGGCATGGTTCCTGGACTTAAGGATGAAACTGAAGTTTGAACAAAACAGGAAGAATCTGTGGTACCGGTCTATGTAGAAGGAGGAGACCAGGTGTAGCCTTTGGATCATGGAGCGGGTGGAGGAGTTCTCACTCGTTAGGCTCTTAAGGTTTTCCATGGGGGGCCACTCTGCTTCCCTTGGGGATATTTCAAACAGTTAGGGGGTGTCTCCATGGGCGGGGGAAGGGGGGAACTACCAGCATTTGTGAGGAGGGAGGCCAGGGTCTCTGAACTCGGTGCACGGGACCGTCCTGGGACTATGATAAATTGTCTCACCCAAATGCTAACAGCATCCCTGTTGGAAAGCAGGTGGTCCTCTTCCCGTGTCTCCTCCTCCTCCTCCTCATCCACGTTTCCTTTCTTCAATCGCCTCTACTCCTCATTCCCCCAAAGACCTACTGTTTGCAGCCTTAAAGAATTTTTAAGCTACAGGTTTTGGGTTCTAGCAGAAGCAGTTCCTACCTCGAACAATGCTATATGGTAACTTAGGTGAAAATGCCACTAGGTTGTGATGATTAGCAGTCGTCCACAAGGCTAGATTAAATCCAGGAGAATTCTAAAAAAGATTGTTATTCGTCTCCCCCATGTTATTAAAAAAGAAAAAGAGACTAAACCATAATGTAAGAAAACCTTAGGTAAGAAAGTTCTTTTTCTTTTTTTAAAGTTTATTTATTTTGAGAGAGCGAGATTGAGACAGCACAGTAGAGGAGGGAGAGAGAGAGGGGGAGGGAGAGAGAGGAAAGAGAGAGAATCTCAAGCAGGCTCTATACTGCCAGCACGGAGCTCATGGACTGTGAGATCGTGACCTGAGCTGAAACCGAGAGTCAGATGCTTAACCGACTGAGGCACCCAGGAGACCCCTAACTTAGGTAGAAAGGTTCTTCATGTGGTAACTACTATAATTTTTAAAAATGAATAGCAAATGCTTTAAAATTTATTTTCCTCATTTACTTTGCCTATTTGGAAAGGCAAATTAGATGAATATTAAAAAGAACTCTTCGCTTTGAATCTACTTATTTAGTTTTTGATCATTCAAAGTGGTGGGAAAGCGAGCTACTGGATGGATTCCTTGCAGAATTCCAGTTCCGGCTCCATCATTGACTCACTAGAGGACTTTGGGTAAGGTGCTGAGTAGTCTGTAAAATGGGAATAATGAACTATGCCTAATGGTAAGAATTAAGTGAAACTGTGTGTCACTTCGTATATTTTTATAAGTTCCCAGAATATTAGAGCTATTAATAATATTATTACTATATTTTCAGTGCTAGGTGTATTTTAGCTATGAATAGTATTCTCTCGTTCCACTCCCATCATTTCTCAATATTCATTCAAACACCTTTTGATCCCTACGGTGTGCCAGTCCTTGTGCTAAATCCTGAGCAAATAAAAATAGGGGCGCCTGGGCGGCTCAGGCACTTGAGCTTTGGACTCGATTTTGGCTCAGGTCATGATCTCACGCTTCATGGGATCGAGCCCCCTGTCGGGCTCTGTGCTGGGAGTGGAACCTGGTTAATATTCTCTTTCCCTCCCTCTACCACTTGTAGGGTCTCTCTCTAAAATAATAAATACATATCTACATCTATATACAGATATATAGATAAATAGACAACTCTGACCTCACAGTTTGTAATCTAAAAGGGAAACAAGTTTGTAAATAAGCATATGCAACAAAGTGCCATAAATTCCTTGATTTAAAAGAAAAAAGGGCTTAGGGCACCTGGGTGGCTCAGTCAGTTAAGCCTACTCTTGACTTCAGCTGAGGCCATGATCTCACGGTTCACAGGTTCAAGTCCCATAACAGGCTCTGTGCTGACAGCATGGAGCCTGCTTGGGATTCCCTCTCCCTCTCTCTCTGACCCTCTGCCCCATTCACACTCTTTCAAAAGAATAAATAAACACTCTCTCAAAATGAATAAACTTAAAAAAAAAAAAGCTATATCGCCTATAGTAGGGGAGAAAAAATGGCCAATTCTGAAGACTCAGAAACGTTTACGAAATTCTTTACAAAATGATGTTGTCCCTGACTTTTAGAATATTTTCATCTAACTCAAAGGCAACAGCTTTCGTCCAGATGTGCAATGCACAGCACATGAAATTACGTTGTAGGGAATGTTGGCAAATACTTCTTGAAAGACCATATTGCCTGAGAATTCTTTTCTGAACCCTTAACAGTAAGACTACATTCAGATAAGAAAATAAGAAAAGTTGGCCAACAGCTGTAAGATACTACTGATTATATCTGTGCATTTTGATTTCAGAAATTGAGTTAAGGTATAAACAAAGGATGTGTTTGGAATCAGCTGAAATGTGGTATGTGTATGTACATGTGGGCACGTGTATTTGGGAACTGGTTCATTCTCTTAGCATTGAATACCTCATGCACTGATTTGTCTTCCAGTCTCTTTGTCTACTTGCCATGCCAAAGCTAGTCTGTATCCTTTCCCACTTTCTCATTTTCTAAATATCGACGGCTTCCTCCATTCTTATAGACCAAATTCAAACAGGCTGACATGGCATTTCAAGCTTTAACAAGCTCCCACCTCTTGATCCTCAGCTCTTTGTACTAGTCCATGCCCCCTTGCCTCTCAACCCCCATCCCTTTCGATTTTAATGTACACGAATCCTTCACAAAGATCTTCATCCCTTCTTTGGAGTATGACTGTATTTATTCATTCTATTATCTATTGCCATTTATTGCCAATTGATTTTTTCTTCTGCAATTTTTATCTGCTTATCTCCCAGCCAGAAGCACAAGTTCTTTAAAGAAATTCTTTACATGAGAGGCTACACTTAGCACAGTCCTGAACTCATATCACCAAACTAATGCACTAATGTACTCTTGCGTTAGTAGTTCCAGATGATCATGTAATAGTAAAACATTTAATAATCCATATTAGTAACTATGCTTACAAATAGCAGGTACCAAAAGAGGTAGGTTAACCTATAATCACAAAACGTATGAGCTTAATGTTTGTAACAAAGACATTTCACACTCATTGAATATTTCATGTTAGAGAGCCTTTGCAGTGTTAGGCCTTCAATTTCTACTGCAATTTTTGCCACAGGTTTTTTCCTTTCACATTACTATCCTATAACCTGGTCACTCTGTGCACTAGCAACACTTACGTTAAGCTGCAATCTCCCTTTACATCTACACAACCCAACCTAGAATAGGAGGGGAGGCCACATGCACAAAACAATGAAGTAGATATTAAAATTAGTTTATTTTTCTACTTAACGTTTAATAAATGAGAAGAAACACAGTAGTCTGTCTCATAAAGAACATTTATAATACATAACAATCCATAAAGCCTCATGGTGAGGTAGGAACAGCTTTGGAAAACAACGCGCAGTCATAAAACATACAAAAAGTTAGGGAAAATGTTGCAGCACGACAGGACATTTGATCTGCATCTGCATTTAATGAGATGATACTTGCATTTAACTGTGCCACATCTGGCCCAAAGGACAGGCTATGGTCGACACAAAACAACACAACGTGGAAGTTTTTCGTGAAGAATCACAGATACATTGATATGCTTCATTGTGCTGTTTCAAGGCAGAACCATAACATGGCAATTTGTGTCTTTTTCTACGTAGCCACATAATAATTGTATGTTACATTCCCTTCGGCATCTTTTTGCCAAAGACACTGGACCACAAAATTTTTGGTTTAAAAGTTTAAAGTGAATGACATACAAAAGGCTCCTGTGCCAGTGAAAAGGACCGCCAAATATTCCAGAGCTTGTTAGTACAACAAAATAGCATTGCCACATAATATTGTAGCACTACACCAAAATAGTGCTATTACAATTCCCATTTCAGACGGCCAAACACTGTATTTGACAGTTTTCCATTTAAAAAACAACAAAAAAACCTCCACCTTCCCAAGTTTTAACACTGTTTTAGGACTTAACTGAAACTCTATTAAAATAAATATTTCTATATTGTAGAATTATTCTCCATATTTGTGTATGTGTGAACATCTTAAGACAGCAGGTAAATGACATTTATATCATTCAAATGATATCTGCTTATAAACAGTGAAAATCTTCAACTCAATACCAGTTAGCCTACTAAATACTTCACATTAGGTTCCATAGGCCATTTCCCTCAAAACTTTCAAAAGTTCGAAATTAACTGGGCATGTTAAACAAGACACAAACATGTTATAACACAGTCCTCTACCTACTGAGATTTTCAAGGTGCTCTTGATGGAAATTTTTCCTATTCAAATTACATACCTTAGTTCTTCAAACACTGTTTTCTAAAACGCTACAATTCATACACCAAAGCTTTTGTCCTGTTTTGACTTTTTTTTAAAGGTTCTAGTCCATATTTTTACAATGCAGATGCCCTTCAAGAAAACCCTATTGAACAATCATAGAAGCTATAAGGTGACAGCGGAGAATGAAATCTCTCTCATCACTAAGGCGGCATTTGGCTTGGAAAAATTTGCGTTGGTTTTAGTTCAGGCACGTGCAGCACCTCCTTTTCACGAAACCGAGACGACAGACAAGTTTCTAAACACATATTCTAAGTACACTGATCTTGCTCAAATATAAAAGAGCCAGCAGGAGAGATGCACCTCCTAAAATTGATGCATTGCTATAAAACAGCATATTTAAATACTGGGTTTAAGTCTCCTAATAATTCGGGGTATTTCCCTCATTTCCTTTCAGGGAGGTATAAACTATTTTGGAAAAGACACTTAAATCCCGCAATATTTAAATATAAAAGCATTTTTTAAAAGATAATGCTAAAAATGGGTTAGAAAGTGCATTGTAAAGAAATAAATAATTCTCTGCTAAAACTCAAAAGGTGAGTCAGTGCCCACTGATTTTGCTATTATGACAAAGTCCTCTGAAAAAAGAGTTCTGCGGTACCACTTTGTTATATGTAAGCTACTTAAAAATTACGCAAAGTGAAATGGCTGAAATCTAAAGGCTGTTACCTTAAAAGCACTTTTGGGGGAAAAAAAATGCCTTTGTCCCATGCCTGGACACCATTAAAAAACCAAAACAAACAAACAAAAAAAAACCCCAACTCAGTTAGCTGATGTCTTACATGTTGTACAACCTTTAAGACCCAACAGAGCATTTGTAAAGAAACCCCCCCGAGTGTATTTTATCAGTTATCCTATTGTACGTGTCATTACCAAAAATGTTTCTACAACATAGACTGTTTTAAGATCTCAATAAAATGTTTGTAGTTTTAAGTGTTAAATCAGGAATGTATGTGATAACTGTATAGTTTCAAGCTTTCTTTCTCGTTTATCCAAATAAGGAGATTCCCGAATTTCCTGTTTAAAAAAATTGTTTTGCAAAATTCAAAGTAACTTCCAGTTCAGGAATTGAGTTACACAATTATCAGATAGAGTATTAAAAGATCAAGATGTATCGCAAATTGGCAGGTTATGGTTTTGGCCCATTATAGCAAATGTGAACTTACAAACTGTGTTCCTAAAATTACCTTATTCTCATTGGAAAAAGCGGCTGTTCTTAAACAGGCCCATTGCCAGCAATAGGCTCATACTAGAAAAAAACACACCATCTACCACAAAAGATCCCTTTAAAAAGTTAACTGCCCAATGCCAACGCTTTCATCTTAAGACCCATTAAACAATGAATTACTTCAAATCTCAAAAGACAGCCACCCCAAAGTAGTCAGCTAAAAAAGTTACTGAAGTAGTCAGGATACCTTATTTCTAGAAAAATAGAGCTATACGTGATAACCGATATTCATACTCATCCTTTTGAGGACAAAACTCTAGTTTCTTCACAAAGCATAACCCCTCTCTGTCAAGAAAAATAGAACTAGCCTTAAATAACATTTGTGTATTTATGGATTTGAAACCCACAGCAACAATGTGATAGCCAAGAACACCCTGTGTAGACACTGTGGCATCCGATAGGCCACTATTGGAAGATCCGAGCAATGTCAAGATAGGATGACCTATAGAATCTTGGCTATTAATTTTTCCTTTACTAACTTTGCTGTTTAAGACTTTTAATATCCAAATTGCATTAACCCTTAGATTTCTTTTCTCTCTTCCCTAAGTCAATGGCTCTGGGCAAAGCACAAGAACTGCTGGTTGTGCTCGAAAAAGCTCTGTTTGGATCCATTCATGATTGGTCACCATGAAATGACTAACTTTTTTTTTTAAATATCTACAATTTAAAAGATTACATTAATAAGCTTGCCATTTAACATGTAATTATTAGATTAGCTTTAATGTCCTTAAAAATATTTACTGTATATATTTTGTAAGCCAACTTTCAGCTCTATGTTCCTAATGCCAGTCTTTCAAAGAAAGTGATGCTGGTGAACACGTCCACGTCTTAGACTTTGGAAAAAGAAAACATGAGTTAAGATTAATTTAGAAATGCAGTCTGAATATTAACTTACTACAATCTAAATATTTAATTTGGTGAACCTTCCTCCCTGCTCTTACTCTCCATATGCCCTATGATATGTAAACTATAGTTCGACTTGTTAATTATCTCACTTGTTTATTAGAATAATACTCAGCAAGACAGAATCCAGGATAGTGACTGATCTTTAGGATTATAGATACCCCATATGAAGAAACAGGGGAACTCTTCCTAATAATATCCTGAGTCATTCTTAAAAACATGCTGCCATTATGCTACGTAATGATCTCAGCAAGTAAATATTATCCGAGACGTCAAAGGAAACAAACCTGTTGATGATTTTTAAAGTTTAGTGATTCTAATTCTAATAAATAAAGTATAACACTGGGGGAAAAGAAAAGCAGAGAAATTCCAGTAACAATTTTATTTATCCCCCTAATGAATTTTTTACCATGGAAAAACTGGAAATCAAATGTCATTATGTTATATAAGGTTTATACTTACTTTAAACAAAAATGTAACATAGTGTTAAAACTGGCTTTCCAAAATTGTTACAGCATAGCTGTACTCTGCACTAATAATCACAAAGTTGTAATATAGAACTCTGTTAGGCAGTCCCAATATGTTCTTACAAAAATAGAATTAAACTGTGTGACCAGACAAGGACTTCAATTACACTACTTGGCAAACTTAGAATTTCAATGGAGTCTTTTTCCTCTTGCAGTTTAAAGCAAAAGTCAAATATCACATCTTTCGCAAGACTCACAAAGATGATTCAGGTTGTTTGTTTGGCATTTTTTTAATCTCTATCACAACAGCAGGGACGCTTTCAACTTTAGTCCTCCTGGGCTTCTTCTCTAGATTGTCACTAAGTTCTAAACAGGAAATGCTAACTGTCGGGGCCTTTTCTGCATCCTTTCCAGAAGGGGCTTGTGGCCGTGTCCCACAACATTGCTTCAGAGCACACTGAGTTCTGCAGGCAAGTTCACATGGGACTACACTTGATTTAGAGCCTACACTAGCAAATTCAGGCTGAATAGTAGTAGCGTGAATTCCGTGATTATGAAAAACGTCCTTAATGATTTTGGCCACCTGCATGTATGATGTCGGGTCTTCACATTTTATGTGAGCAGTGGCAATGATTCTGCTTCCAGCAAGTTGCCAAACATGTAATTCATGAACTTCCTCAACTCCTTCAACATCTCGAAGTTCTTTTATCAAATTTTTGATATCAATTTGTTTAGGAACAGTTTGTAGAAGAATAAGAGCGGATTCCTTAAGTAACGGATAAGTTGTGTAAAGAAGGATACAAACCATTACAATGCAAAGAGTTGGATCTAAATATAGCACCCAGCAAGGACCAGCCTCATAAACTGTTGCATGAGTACTATTAATTATTTCTATAAACGCTTTGCAGGGGTCAGGGATACACGGATTCACGCAGAACTCCCCTTTAGGACAGCCCTTCCAAGAAAAGTAAAAGACCAAGGCATTTAATACTACAATCACTGAACCTAGAGCATCTCCAAAGACATGCAGGAAAACTCCACGCATGTTAAGTTGTCCAGCCTTATTATCATCTTCCAATTCCATGTGGTCGGGTTCTCTGATAAGATTCCCATTCACTTGTACTTCCACTGCATCATTTCTGGATTTTTCGGGATCTACAAAGAAAGAAACATGCTGTATCAAATACATTTAAAGTGTTCATATAAACATCCTCATCTAATTCCATCTTAGTCAAGGAGGTGAACATTTTTCACAAAATATAATTTAAAGACGTGCCTAGAGCAGTTTACTGTAAACTGACATACTGGGAACAGGCCACGGCATAACGGCCAGGGCTAAACCAAGTTATTAAGAAGACACTACACTTCCCCATCCTCCTCAACACTCTCCTACACCCCGCCTCCAAAAACAATTTCGTCTTTTCTGTGGGGGTGGGGTCCCGTGAACATCCCGCTATACCTTTCGGGGTATACAAACAGAAAACATGAAATTTAATGCTGTCCTCCCCAAATTAAATACAACTATGGAGAAGCCTACTACCAATGCCTGATTTGACACACAGCTCTAGTCACTCCTTGTCATTAGGGTGTAGTGGCTAACTTTTAAACTTTTATCGTGAATATAAACCATACAGTCTCTTGGAGAGAGTTCAGAAACTGAAAACTCAACAAGAACCCATCAACAATCATAAACTTCAAGAAAAGTTGAAATAAATGACCACTATCTACCCTACTAGCTCTTAAACCAAATGGATCCATCTTTGAAAGGAATTACTGTATACACACTAGAGCAGCTTAATTTTCTTTGCAATAACACCTTGGAGGGTGGGGGTGAGGGAAAATTCAATCGTTTAGTAAACCTTTTCAAGGTACAAGTTGATTATCAGTAACTGGACACCCTGCATCTTAAAAAAGCAAAAATTGTCTGTGTAGTATCATACTACCAAGCAAATAAAGGTAAATGAAAAAAAAAAAAATTGGAAGGAAATACACCTAATTATTCATGCCCCCGAGCTTGGGTAGTTGGACTTTGGTTGATTCCTTTTTCCATCGCCTTTCTTTCAACATTTTCCAATTTTCCTTCGAGAGCGATTATGTTTCGAAGGAAAGCCACACAGTAAAAAACAAGATGAATAAATTGCCATCGCTTTTATTTTCGTATGATTTTGAAAAGCCCTCAGTGAAATGTGAAACGTGACCAGACCGGTCCTAAGTCTGGGGTTTTCAGGATTAGGCTCCGATTTTAGACAATTAACTGAAACACACATTGCCGTTCATAAAAGAAACCTCTAACCAGGGTTCCGAGCTCAGGAAAGTCAATGGCTCGCTGGCTCTAAATCCAATACTGAGCAACTTGTTTAGAGGGCCGAAGAACTACTTGGGCCAGGGCAAGGCTTCAGGTAGCCACCGACCAAGGATGAACCGGGGGTTCTCGCCGTGTCCCAAGAGGGCCCAGAAATTTATTTAGGAAGCGCTCTGGATCCTATGAAAACCAAAAGCAGGCAGGCTCCTGAAAGGGCGGCTTGTAAGGGCAGCCAAGTGCGGCCGTGGGCAGCAGCGGGCCGACGGTCACCTCCTGACCCTTTTCCCACCCTCAAAACCCCAGTCCCCACCGACACCCCAGTCGCGCCTCCCCCCCCCCCCCCCCCCCCCGTCACTCGCCTCGGCTCCTAGAACCCGGCCGAGAGGGGCCCTGTTTCCTCGTGTCCCCCGCGGGTGCGCGACCCGGAGGGCGAGGGGGAGGAGGCGGCGCGGCGCCGGCCGGCTCGGGCACCAGGGGGCGTGCGGGCCATCCCGCCCCGGGCCAGGCTAGGGTCCCCGCTTCCCTGGACCCGACCACCTGCGGCGGCCACTCTTCTCACCTGGCCGGTCCAGTTTCAGCCCGTTGGAGTTGCTGCTATTGGCCACCAGGGTGTTGGTCTCCTCCTGTTCGGGCCTCTGCTCGCCTGGGGTCACGCTGTCGTCGCGGTCCCCGGCGCGGCTGCTCTTGCCGCGGGCCGCCTTCGGGTGGCCGTGACCCCCGTGCGAGTGGCCGTGGCCGGAGTCGTTGCCGAAGCCGCTGTGATGGTGGAAGAGGCAGAGCCCCATCACGTTGACCAGCAGCCCGGCCACGCCGACCGCGAGGACCACCAGCGGCTGCTGCATCTCGTGCGGCTCGATGAAGCGCTCGATGGCCTCCAGCAGGATGGCGAAGCAGAGGCCGGTCAGGAAGATGGCGTTCACCAGAGCCCCCATCACTTCGGCCCGGATCCAGCCGAACGTGTTCTTCTGGGTGGCGTGGGTCCGCCGGGCGAAGCGCTCAGCCACCAGCGCCACCACCAGCGCCAGCACGTCCGACAGCATGTGGAAGGAGTCGGAGAGCATCGCCAGGGACGAGGTCACCCGGCTCACCACCACCTCCAGCACCATGAACATGAAGGTCAGCATCAGCATGCACAGCAGCCGGCCCCGGTTCCGACCCCAGCACCCCATGGCTGCGGCTCAGGGGCCCGCCGAGCGCGGCCCGGCGGCTACACCGGCGGTGGCGGCGAATCTCCGGCAGCCGGCGACCCGGCGACGGAGGTGGGAGGGCGGCGCGGGTCTCTCGCCGCCCGACCGGGCCGCTGGGGAAACCGCTGAGGGGGGCCTCCGCGGCCGGACGGGGGGCGAGCCCGGGGTCAAGCCGCCGAGCCCCCGCGCCTGCGGGCGTCCCCGGCGGGCCGGCGGCGCGCAGCCTCTCAGGCGTCCGTCTTCGGAGCCGGCGCGGAGGCCCGGCTCAGCCCCAGCAGTCCCCACACCCACAGAGGGGCGGCGGAGGCCGAGACGGCGGCGGCGGGGAGCTGGGGCTCCCGGAGCCCGGGGACGAAGAGTCGGAGCAGGAGCAGGAGCAGGCGGGCGGCGGGAGCGGGCGACGGGCAGCTCCGTGCTATGAAGGCTCCGAGCATCTGCAGGCTCTCCGCGCAGGTCTTCCCCTTGCTGGTCTCCTCCGCTGTGGCTCGGACCGGGGAGCCGACGCCTGAAGAGCTAAAAAGGCGGCGGCCACGGCAGCTGCACTCGGCCCGGTCTCCGGCGCCTTCTTCGCCCCCCCCCCCCGCCTTTGCAGACGGTTTACAAAAAAACTTTGCTTTGCACTCGGAACCCCCGTTTTCACACGGACCCGAGCGTGACAAGGCCTCGACGCCCCGCCCACCAGGCCCGGCACGCTTCCCCATTGGCCAGAACCCCCTCACGACAGCTTCAGCACCCCGCCCATCTGCGCTCGCTATTGGATGGAGGCCCGGCGGGGCAGGAGGGGGCGGTGTCGAGGCTCCAACAGATGGGGGCGGGGCCTTTCCCTTCAGGAGCCGGGCGTGGGCCGGGGGCCGCGGCCGGGTGCAGCGGCGGGCGTCGTGGGGGAGGGTAGGGGGCGCGGGCCGCGTGCAGCGGGGGGGGAGGGGCGGGGCGGGGCAGGCAGGGTCCCCCGGCGCCACAGGGCCGCTGTTCAGGCCCTGCGGGTCCTCGCAGCACCCCGCACGCCTACTGAGGCCGGGCAGCAAACAGACTTTGATCCTCCGAGCTGAGTCCACGTGGTGAGGCAGGAGGGAAGGAAAGTTGGGGAGACAAGTTGACCTAAGTAAAGCCATTTTGGTATTTAGGCTGACCCTTAACCTAAAAGTCAGCAGGTCATGAAAAGAGTCACAAGATCCCACTCATGGAAGACCACAAGACCGGACTCCCTCTGGCAGTAAAAGTCATAGAAGCTGGACATTCTTAAAATTGCTCCCTGTGGGTAATTCCACAACCCTAAGACAACAGAGAAACTAACCGCTCAGTGTACATGATAAACTTGACGTTTAGGAATAAGCCCCTCCCGTCCCTTAGCTAATTTTGAAAAACTTCTAAAACCTTTCGTTAGAGGCAGAGGGGGTGGTCCTCTTCCTCACCTGGGAGGAGAGACTGCTACTTTGTCCGGGAAGTAGCTCCTTTCTCACTTCTATGCTTGATACACCTTTGTCCCTTTCTCTAAATGGCTTGCTCTCGAATTCTTTCTCCGCAAAGCCAAGACCCCGCCAAGAGGGCGGCCTGAGACCCTCGCTCCCGGGGCTTCCACCGGCCTGCATCCATAGAAGAGACCAGAGACCACGCCCCGCTGTGTGACAGACGGCGGCCACGGAGGGACCGAGAGGGGGAGCCCGTCGGTGTGGGGCTCCCAGGGGCGCCCTCCTGTCAAAGAACCGGGATGAGGCCGCATCCGTGAAAGGAGTGCCGCACGCAACTTGGGACCGCTCGACCCGAGCTGAGGGGTTAGACCTTTGGAGCAGTCCCGCAAGCGGCGAGAACCGAATCTTTGTAAATGTTTCAGTAAAGCAGATCACCCCTGTCACCACCATCCCTGGGAGACCTTGTGTAAAGGCGGCTATTTCTGTCACTGGTTATCTAAGGACAATTTAGGCTACAGACTTCAAGCAGGAGCAACCTGGGTTCTGGGTCCTTGCTTTGTCACTAGCCAGCTGTGTGACTTTGGGAGAGTCACCCGATCTCTCTAGACCTGTTTCTTTAAAGGATTGGGCAAGAGGAACTCTTCAGATTCTTTCTGACTCTAAAATTCTAAGGCTCTATGATCGAACAAACATTTTATTTATGGACTACAAATAGCCAAACCCTGTGTTGGTTGCTATGGGGAAGGGGAGGCGCGGTTGAGAATACAGAAGAATGAGCTTCTGTCCCGCTGGAGGTAAAATAGAAGCATATAAAATGTTTAAATTACAATGAAATACTCAAATAACTTGTGCCAACACGAGTTTTGAGTGCATACGTGTGCACCAAGTGGAGATCAGTTCATCTTGAAGTGAGTTCCCCATCTGAAAGTGGAGGGGTGGCTGGAATCAGGTAACCGAAGCGGGAACCCCGGAAGGCCTCGCCACAGCCCCTGAACAGGAGGAAGAACCCCCACTGTTTTGGACAAAACAGGACAAAAGCGGGGCTAGCCAGTGCCTCAGGATCTATATATAAGGCTAGTTTGGAGCTATGTTATTTTGCATTTAAAAAAATATTTCTATTTTTTTTCCCCATTTGTATGTGGTGTGTTTCTCATTTCCCCATCCAAACTACAGAGCCCGCTCCTCATCTTCTATTTCTGTTCTGCAGTAAATGGATAGGATTCGATGGTTAATTGAGAGGGTGAAAACTGAGGAGGAGAATTTAACGAAGATAGTTGAAATGTTTTAACCTGACAAGGAAAATCCTGCTTTAAACAGGTGAACTTGGGAGGGAGGGGAGCTGATTTTAAGGGGAAAATACTGAGCCCGTTTTTAATGTGCTAAATTTGCAAAGAAATCTGGATGGTGGCAGCGCTAAAGAGTGGGGAGATGAGTTTGGGGACTTCGTAATCTCCCCTCCTTCGATATGGACAGTTGACATTTATCTGATCCTAATGTGTAAACACAGCTTCAGATCTTCCAACCAGCCCCTCCTATATAGAAATTGGGAAGCCACTTTTGGGTTAAGACATCCTATGGAAATGGCCCAGAGGCAGTTGGAAGACCATTTTGCTGCTTCTGGGGAGCTGCCGTGTCCCTGTATTTAAAATATAAATTTATCCAGATGTGAGAATTTAGTGCCCAAAGATTAACCAGTAAAGAGATCTAGAAGGCAGAGGGGCTTAGCAGACAGGACAGCAATCCCTTCGGGACCTGAGCAGACCGAATTGGAAGATGTTTAGACCCGTATAAAAACAGGCTCTTAGGTACAATTCAACCCACGAGTCACTCATGAGAACCTATTTTGTGCAGACTTTTCTTTCTCTTGTAAGCCATTTCACAATGCGCTTTATTCTCACATATACAGGCGGGAGGGGGGAGGGGCCGAGAGGGAGCTATATTTTCCAGGGTATAAAAAGTTGTAATCATGAACTCCGCAAAGAGGAATCCCATTTACCTGACAGCAAAACATTTCAGTCAACTAAACTTTTCTTCCCCCTAGCGCTGTGTAGTCCAAATAGTTTGGTAGCTTGACTGGTATTTATCCTTTTTCAGCTGATAGCCCTTGCACGATATTAACACGGCCAGGAGTGGGTTAAAATAAAAGAAAGCCATGGAATTACTCACCAACAACCCTGGAGGTTGTGGCCCCTGGTTGAGTAAAATGGTTTGGCTTTTTCTTCCTAAATCTTGAGAACTCTCCTGATAATTTGCTTAGTATCCAAACTGACTAAACTCAGCATACTTTCAAGATGAGAGAATAATGCTCCTTTTGGAAAGAGACGGCCAATTTGAGTGAAAAATCAAATGTGTAACACAAACTGCAATCTCAAAGCCGTCTAAAGACCTCATCCCGCTCTCGAAGCCAAGCTCCTCCAACCTGCAAGGGGCCAGCCTGAAGATTATCAATCCGAAATGTAGGTTGGTTGCAAAGGACTCTTGCAAAAAAACCCTGCCAAACACTCACACACCTCTGAATCTTGCTTAGCAAAAATCATGACTGCGAGCATGGAAAAGAAGAAAACCATGTGAAAACCAGATTACATTTGACTTTAGTTAAAGTAAATCACTTCTAATGTTCAATCTTAGAGCAAAAACGATGAGGGAAAGAGATCTGTTTGGTTTTTTGTTTGTTTGTTTTGGAACATACATGAATGATCATTGTAAATATATGGTAAATCTCTAGCAACCACGCTAAGGCCAAGGTTTGAATTTCTAGCTTCTCCCCAAGGGAACAGGCAGTAGAAAGAAGAATAAACAAGGAACAATGCAATAATAAAGCCCAGAAACATCACAAAAGGGCTCAGAGGTATGAGGGAGACCATATGAAAGAAAGGGTCAGAGCAGGAAACCCTATGAGGCAGCAAAGGGGAAACAAGAACAGTGTAGACTAGAATGTACATTGAGAAGCCCAGAACAATCACTGAGCTTGCGCTTGGTTAAGCTGAAGAATGGCAGGTTAAGAGCGAGTAGCAAGGGAAAGAAAACTGGATGGAAGTTTCTGGGAGCCTGAAAACTGGATCAAAGGTCTCCGGTCACTCCTGGAAATTAAATCTAGAAATTAAGGCAGTGACACCTATATGGAAAGCCTCATTAAAGACATCTGTGAATGTCTTATTGTGCCAGAAATTGTCGAAGGCTCAGGCAGTCGGTTTTAAGGTGTAGATGGAATGCCCACTCTCTCCTTAGCCTTTCTACGCTAGGGGTTGGAGACTGAAATTGAAGTACAAAGAAGAGAAGTTAAAAAAATTGTTTTTTAATTTAAAAGCATGTTTCTAGGACTCTCTCCATTACTTGTCCATGAAGATGATGCTGACCAGTAGGGTATCACACACCTAATGGGTTTTAGAAAGGCCAGGGAACCGTTCCTTAAAAGTTACTATGTGATTAGGCCTTACTTTCTACATCTTTTCAGTGAGTGGTTGAAAGAGATGGCCTCTTCACTGGAGTCAGGAAGTGAGTTAAGGGGGACGCTGCTGCCTGGCTGACATGCTGAGACGGGCCCTTCCAGATCACCTGTACTTGGCGTCTCCACCAATCCAGGGCCGAATCTTCACGTTGCACATCCAGACACTGCCTTTTTATCATTTCACCTACAGGGGACTGATTCACATGGATTCAGAATGGACTAATCTGCTGGCTGGACCTCTGGTCTGTTCACTTTCTCTGTCTAGAGGGGAGAGCCCGTTGCACAGAGCCTGCCTCCCTGTTGGTGGACAGAGCCTTTCAGAAGCAAGGCCGTCCGGGGAGGAGAGAACTAGACGAGCAGTTGGATCTTCTGTGGAGGGGAGCAGTTCCACTCTCTCTCCTAGGCTGTAAAAGTCTCCTGCCTGCCTCTGCACACACACTCTATCGTCCCGCCCCTTAGTTATGCTCTCCCTTGCTGCCAGAGTGATCTTTTCAAAACCCGGGTCTGGTCGTTGCAAAACACACATTCTCCGCCTCCTCCTCCTCCACCACCACCACTACCACCACCACTGCTACCACCACCACTACCGCAGAGCAATCCTTCTGAGGCCTCCCAGTGTTCTGAGAAGAACCAAGCTCAAATGCACGGGGCTGGGTAGGGTCAGTCCCCGGATGTCTTCCCCAGCCTCAAGCCATCATTCCACCTAACAGGACTGGGCTTTCTGAGTACCATCCTCCCTCCTGCAAAAAGACTTAGGCACACACTGTTCCCTCTGCCTGGAACACTCTTCCATCCCCTTCTCCCCACTTTAGTTGTTACTCATCCACCAGCTCTCAGTTTAGGGGCCATTTCCTCAGGGAGGTCTTCTCTAACCCCTCTGACCAGGTCAATTCTCTCTAGTGCAAGTTCTCTTGGCTCCTTGACCTGATCTTTTACGGCACAGAACAATGATGCAATTAGCATTTATCCACACGAGTATTTCATTAGATTCTGAGCTCCATGTGGGCAAGGGCGATGTGTGCTTTTGCTCACCTTTGTGGCCCTAGCCGGCCTGGCTCTGTAAATGTTTGTTGAATGAATGGATGTTAACAAATTACCTTTGTCAGGCTTAGTAATTCACGCGTTCAGTCAACAGAACCTGACCATTGAACGCCAGTGGTTCTCCTTCTGTACTTGAACATGAGGATTAGAGGACCTTTCCTTGCAGACAGTGTAGGAAACACCATGACACTTTCTTATTAATTAGCTCACCTTTTTCTTCTTCTTCTTTTATGTTTATTTATTTTGAGAGAGAGTGCACACAAGCAGAGGAGGGGCAGAGAGATGAAGACGGAGAATCCAAGCAGGCTCCATGCCATCAGCTTAGGTCCCAACGCGGGACTCAGTTCCAGAAACCGTGAGATCATGACCTGAGCGGGAACCAAGAGTCAGATGCTTAACCCACTGAGCCCCCCAGGCGCCCAAGCTTACCTTTGTCTTTCTATCAAGCAGGCTTTGGCTGTGATACTATCTCACACAAGATGCAATTAATTGGGTGAAACTGGGACTCAGCCTTGAAATCTGCCATATGAAAACATTCCAGGTTCTCACGGCTTTCAAAGTGCTTCCACATTCCTTACTTAACGTGCATGATGAGCCTATGAAGTTTGCCGACTGAATTCTACAGATTATGGACTGAGATTCCAAGAAATGAAGAAGTGTGCTGAAGGTCCCAGGGCTCGCGAAGCCCTAATCTAATCTCACCAAGAATATATTTATTTTTAACTTCATACCCAAATTCAGGAAGAACAAACCTAATATGAGGCTCGGAACCTAACGTGCACTAACCAGGACAAATGCTATCATTCGTCTCAGTTCTAAAAGTTTCTGGTTCTATGATTTTCTTGTGAATTTGTAATTACTATAAGGACCAACGGGAGGTGGCCTACTTGTGAGTGACACCTGCCTCTTTAACAGGTCACTCCAAAGTCTGATTCTCTAGTGGTGTGTTCCAAAATTGGCTCCTGTCGACACAACTCTATGGAATGAAATAGTTAATCCCACTTCTTCCTTTCAATTTCTGTAACCGTCCAGATGTCTTCCAAAGGACTAACATTAGTGAAAACCTGACCCCTCCCCTGAGGTGCCTTGCTAAAATGCAGGTTCTGATTCAATAAGGGCAGTGGCGGAGCCTGAGATCCTGCGTTTCCCAAAACTCCTGCAGGACTCCAATGTTGCTGGCCCCCAGACCACACTTCGGGGACGAGGTCTTTAGAAAAAAATTTTATTTAACCCTGGAAGAGTATTACATGGAGTTAAGATACCCTCTGCACACTTAAAAATGTTTTCATTTTACTTTTTAATTTTATATTCACCTGCCATATTCGCATTTTATTTTGTGACGAATGGTATTACTTCTGTATGGAAAACTTTTTAATGAATCAAATGTCTTGTCCTTGTAGGAAAGCACTCCTGAAAATTAATCAGACTCCAGGTGTGAATAAGCATTTCAGTTTTTGCTTTCACTGTTGCAGAAAAAAAATAATGACTTTACAGTTTTTGGAAACATTTCATTATTCTGACTAGCACTAATGGCTTCTGAAGTCTGAATAATAGGTTGGGCTGAGGGCTCAGAGGATGACTGGGGGTCTCTCGTACTCAAATCTTTTAGTATCCAATAGGAAATGCCTTTTTCATCAGCCACTGCTGATCACATATCAGAAGGAGACGAAAAGACTGAAAATGAGTAAGGGGTGTTTAATATTCAGGGTGTACAGGAGCAGCGATAGTCACTAAGAAGAATAGATGGAAGGTAAGACTCGAGATGTTTCCCTCTGCCTTGTCTGCTGATTCTGGAGGAAGAAGGCAATGACCTAGCTTCATAGCAGCCGAATCAATGACCATTCCCATGAGTCCTTGTTATTGACTTTATTTATGCTTTAAGTTGGCTTCAAGGCTTATTCCATCATAAGGTCAGAGTTGAGCATCTCCTAACCTCAAGAGAGACATCCTTCAGTCCCCAAAGTGCCATTGTCTTAAAAGTGACCACCGTCAAAATCACAGGGATTGCATTTCTAGGAGCTGCTCAGGTGCCTTCAAATTTGAGAGCAATCCTTTAATGGAAAAGCCAATGTGGGCGAAAATGGGGCAAATGGAAACAGTCTGATCTCTCAATCGCCTCCTGGAAAGGCATCGAGGAAGATGGAAGCGCTGAGTCTAATGGAAAGTGGAGTCTGGCTCCACATGCTGGGATGAAAAGAAGGATGAGCTGTTTCCGTGGCCAGCTCTCCAGTCTAGGCCTACATATCTCTCATAGCAATTATGTGAGCACTTTGAATGGGTCTCCCACTCCCACCCTCCTCCATTCTACTTAACGCAGTGCTTTTTTGATCAATATTCCCATACATCAATGCTCACATGACCCTCTTGCTCAAAACCCTCAGTGGCTGCCTATTACCCACAGCATAAGGCACAACATTTCATCTCGGTGTGATTTAAGGCATTCTGCATGTGACTATAACTTGGTTATCCAAGCTTATCTCTCACTCCTCCTCGACACAAGCCCACTACTCAAGCCAAATTATCTTAAGTAATGGCTCCAAGTTACCTAAGGGCTCCAAGCTTCCTTTTCCTCAATGTGGTCCAAAATAATAACTTATCTTACTGGGTTATTGTGAATTAGGTTAGTTAATACACATAACATGCTTAGGACAAGGCCTGGAACATGGAAAGGGCCTGTAATGGGTCGGATGGTGGCCCCGCAGAAGATACATGCCTGTCTTCATTCCTAGAAACTGCGAATGTTAACTTCGTTTGGGAAAGGGGTCCTTTGAAGATGTAATTAAGGATCTTGAGAGGAAAAGATCATCTCTAATGAGAGACATATGGGGTAACGACAGAAGAGACGGTCATGTGTTGGTGGAGACAGGTTGCCGAGGAGTGCCAACAGCCAGCAGATGCTGGAGGAGGCAAGAAAAGGAACCTCCCCTAGAGCACAGTTTTGCCAACACCTTGATTTCAGACTTCTGCCTGAAGCGTGAGAGAGAATAAATTTCTGTCGTGTTAAGCCACTGTGTTTGTGATCATTTGTTACGGTAGTCACAGGAAACTCATACGGGGCCCATTATATTTTAGCCATTATTATCATTTGTTAATCCCCAAATGTGCCTTTCCTTTTTTCTCTCAGCATCATGTTTTATCTCACCATTCTCTTTGCCTAGCACAGTACCTTGCAATTAGAAAACAGAATAAATATCTATTGAAAGAAAGAGGGGAGGAAGGAAGGGGGAAGGGAAGGAAGGAAGGGAGGAAGGAAGGAAGGAAGGAAGGAAGGAAGGAAGGAAGGAAGGAAGGAAGGAAGGAAGGGAGGGAGGGAGGGAGGAAGGGAAAGAGGGAGGATGGGAGGGAGGGAGGATGGGAGGGAGGACATACTGCTGCCACCTACTTGGTGTTAACATGCCCGCAGTAGCTTTTCTCAATGGAATTACTCTGTTATTTGTTCACTTGTGAGTCTGTTTTCTGTGTGAGCCACATAATTCTCTGTTTAGGTTGGTGAACCCCTAAACTGCAGGAAATCAGCTCAGCCTTAAGCTTCTCCCATCTGATGACAATTATTCTCATGACTCAATGCAGGTCATTCCTTTTTTTTCCCTCCACATAGTTCGAGAACTCAGAGATTGACCACCACTTGCTAACGTGATATCAGACTGACTTAAAAAAAAAAAGTTCTCCTTATTTAGACATATTTTCAAACTTAGAAAAAGTTTCAAGGGGCACCCCCCCCAGACTCTTTACCTAGAGTCCCCTATTCTTGACATTTTATCCCATTTGCTTTAGAATTGCCTTCTCCCTGTCTTCCTCTGTCTTGAACCATGTGATGGTAAAGTACATATGTCAGGATCCTTCACCCCTAAATGCTGTGTGCATTGCCAAAAAATAGGAATATTCTCAACAAAACCACAGTACGTTTACCAGTTTCACAAATTTACATTGGTACTGTCCAAATTCCACTGCCATCAGTCGATCTAATAATGTCTTTTATGGCATTGTCCACCCCCCACTCTGCACCCCCCACATCTCCCCCCGCCCCCCACCTTACGTAGAGCGTCACAGCTAGGATCAGGCTTATATTTGGTTGTCTTTTTCACCTTAGCTTCCTTTAATCTGGAACATCTTTACAGCCTTTCCTTGTTTCTTATGATATTTACATTTTCTAAGAATACAGTTTCCCTGGCCTTTTTTTTTTTTTTTTTGAAGAGCATTTTCATATTGCATTTGTCTGATGTTTTGTTTATACATTCTTGGCTGGAATGTTGCAAAATTAATATTTTGTCCTTCTAAGGGTACCACAGCTAGAGGCACACAATGTCCATCTCCCCTTATTGGTAATGTCCATTTTTCTCCTGCATCTAGGTGTTGTTCAATTTTCTCTACTGTATAATTAATTTTTCCCCTCTCTTGAACTAATAAAGTAGTCTTTGGAGAAATACTTTAAGTCCAAGCAAATGTCTTGCTCGTTGACATTTCTCCCTTGGATTTAGCATCCACTGATGCTTCCTGCCTGATTCCATCTTTGATGATTTTCCAGCTCCAGCAATCCCACCACGTTTACAGATTAATTTTTGGTATTCTACTTATCTATCATCTATCTACCTATCTATCTGTCCATCTATCTATCATCTATCTATCTATCATCATAAGGGGACTCACAAATCCAATTTTTTAGTGGTTTATAATTCATCGCTATACTTAATTTTGGTATTGAATTTGTCCCAGATTTAGTCAGTGGGAACCCTCCTCAAGCTGGCTCCTGAGTCAGATAGATATTTTAAAAAGGTTTCTGGGGGCACCTGCGTGGCTCAATCAGTTGAGAGTCCGATTTTGGCTCAGGTCATGATCTCCCCGTTCCTGAGTTGGAGCCCTGTTCAGGCTCTGTGCTGATGGCTCAGAGCCTGGAGCCTGCTTTGGATTCTGTATCTCCCTGTCTCTCTGCACCTCTCCCGCTTGTGCTCTGTCTCTCTCTGTCTCTCAAAAATGAATAAACATTAAAAATTAATTAATCAATTAAAAGGATTCCTGGATTTTGATTGGAAGATAAAACACAAGGCTTTAATAGTCATCTATGCACCTTAGCATAATAGGAGAGCAGGTAGTACAGTGGTAAAGGGTTTGAAATCGAGATAGATCTGGGGTCTATTCTGGCTTTCCTAGCTACTAACAATGTTTCTTGGGTAGATTACTTACCCTCTCTATGCCTCGGTTTCCTCATGATAGTGTGGGCGATTGTGAGAATGTACGCAAGCTGCTCAGTAGAGTAACTAACCCTTGATACACATGCATTAGTGCCATTACTTAATTTCACCATATGACAGCCTGTGCAGGCTCTGGGTCGTCTCAATGGCTACTGCTGCTTCCTACTGCTCACGGAAACTATCCACAAGCCACTGCAAATTCAGATCTATTAAAAAAATATTTTTAGTTTATTTTTTGAGAGAGAGCAGGGGAAGGGCAGAGAGAGGGAGAGAGAGGAAATCTCTTAGCCTCTGTCAGCACAGAGCCCTGTGTGGGGCTGGAACCCACAAACCATGAGATCATGACCTGAGCCAAAAGCAAGAGTCAGACACTCAACTAACTGAGCGCCCCTCATATCTATTTTAAAATACATTTCAATTAATTGAATTGTTGACCATTGTGGGCCTCCAAGCATCCAGCGATAATTTAGCCCCGCTTTCCTTTGGTTGAAGATGAAGAGTCTGAGACCCTGAGAGGTTTGTTGGCTGGTTCCAGGTTACCCAGAAGAGTGGAAGAGCTGGGAGCTAATGTCATTCTCTATCTCTCCAGTGATCAGCGCAGTGTTCATTTGGTTTCTTTCCCCAGTCGAAGGGGTATTATTCAAAGCATCAGTGGGAAAGCATCTCATTTTTGGCATGACTCATCCTTGTTCCAAGATTACCATGCTCCACTTTCATTCTTTGCCTCCCACTCAGTTTCACATCCAGCCAGAGCCCTGAGAGTTGTGCCCTCTCCACCCCCCCCACCCCGCCCTGCCCTCTCCCCTCCCCTGATGTGCTTTCACCTCCTGGCCCAGCCTGCCCCACCACCCTCAGATTCCACTGGTCACTTTTATTGGACTCTCGTTTAAGAAAGGCATGTCTTCCTGAAATACCACCCTGATCTATGTTGAAAATAGAATAAAGAAATATTCTTAAGTTGCAGCAGATGTACAGAGACAAGTGTTTGTCCATATGCTTCCGACATTCCATTAAGGTCCAAGCATTACAGCAAAAAGCACGTATTTCTGGACATATATATTTTATTTCAACCTCCTCCAAAAAGAATTAGGGATTCTTCTGATACGTTGGGATGCTGTTGAACAAAAGGGAAATGGGAATACACGTGCCACTGGCTGATGCTTGGGGGATCTTTTTATTGTGCCAAGATTTTCAGTTTTGTGCTGTGTTTTGAAACACGCTCTAACCTGTATACTATGACCCTTGCTTACATTAAAATGCCAGTAAAGTACTGAAATATTTACAGACGGAATGATATGGTGTCTGAGATTTGCCTCAAAATAATCAGGATATGGGAAAAAGTGGATGAGGGGAAAGATGAAGCGAGATTGGTCATAGATCGATAAAATCTGAGGCACCGTGATGAGTACCTAGGCCTTCTGCACCTTTTTATATTTATATGATTGAAGTGATCTATAATTAATAGTTTTAAGATTCATTTAAATTCTCGTAATTTGCTTCCCCTCCCTGCCTCACCTCCCTCCTCCCCTCATTTCTGTTTGTTTGTTTTTTGCTCTGCTTCTTCCAAATCTGCCATTTCTTGAAAAGGCAGCTCAGACTGTACACCCTTTAATAAAAGCTTCCTTTTATCCACAAAAGCACTAACACTACTTAGCACCTAAATGTGTGATGCCTTGCATGAGTCTGAGTTAGTCTTGTAGCCCGACTGGCCTGGACACTTGCTAAGGGCAGAGACCAAACCTTACATTTTGGGGTCGACCCCACACAGCTTGGCCTAAAGCTGGGCTCAATCAGTGCTTCCTACTGGATGGACGTGCTTGCTGGCAGATTGGAAGAGACTGATGACACATGTTCTGTAAAGAACAGGCTATGTATTTGCCATAGTTTTTTCTTTACAGCTCTTCTGCATGGTTTGAGATATCTCATTGTACCTTTGGGAAGAACGGTCTTAACAGAAATCCTTCTCCCAGTTGAAGCATTTCATGTTAGGTCCTCATTCAAGAATAAGCAATGCAAATACCAGTGGATAATTTACCCCCAAAGAGACTTAATGAAATAAAACCCAACACATGGAATGAATCTCAGCACTCCGCATCTCCTCCCACCGCAATAATTGAAGGAGGCAGTAGGGTGGGAAAATATCAGGAAGAAAATGTCCGTTGTTAGCTTTCAAAATTTTGCCTGGGGAGCCACGTAAGAACCATCTCATTTTAGGCTTGTCCCTGCTGGTCGAATGCAGGGCGAGAGCCAAATTCAAAGGGAGTCTCATTGAGCTGCAGTGTGCTTATTAGTTTCCTCTCACACACTGGTCTTTCCAAATGCTTAGAACTAGTGTTTTTCAGACGAGGGGAAGAACCACTGGAAAGTTGGAAAGAGTCCAAGGAAAGTTTCTCCATCTTTCTTCTCCCATTGGGAAGCACAGGGAAATCATCCCTGTGGTGAAAGCCTTCTCCCATCTGTGAGTCCTCCTGGGAAGGAAGACTCCGAAGCATCCCCCTGGATCAGAGTTTACTTCAGGAATAGCCCCTGAGAAGCAGAAACAACCCCCCCATCAACCCAACCTGAAAGCCTTCACCCCGCAGTAGCCTGTGGTCCCGGATGCTTTTGTTCAATATCTTCTGCATTTGCATCCCAATGATTTGTCTCTCAGCCTTCACTTCTCCAGGGAAAATAATCCCTGGAGAGGATGGATCAGGGAAGTACAATCGTCTGGCATTCAGGCAGAGCCAAAAAGAGCCAAAAATACAGAATAGTCTGCCTTTGCCTGCTGGAGTTCCCCACAGAGCCTCTCCAAGTGGGTCTTTCAAGACTTCCTCAGAGCTGACTCTACAAGAGAACAATGTTCTCACAGTAGAGAAATGCTATTTTCTCTATTAAACATGGGTTGGGAAGGTGGAAAGAATAACAGCAAGAGAGAGTTTGTTGAGACTTAAGGAAGAGCTTCAGGAACCAGGAGGTTTGTTGCAGGAACCAGGAGGTTTGTTGGAGGCATTTGTGAAGCCTTTGCCCCCAGACGATCATTAGTCTTGGACTGTTTCATTGTTCACCCGCAGCGGAGCAAGCGAACCAAATGACCTTTTGAAATTCCTTCCAGTTCTCGTGTCCTTTGATTCTAGAAACCCAGCGCATGTTCCTTCTGCTGTGGTTGTACTCTGAACTGCATGTGAGTGACCTTGGCTGGGCTTTAATCACTCAGTCTCTAGACTTCTTCAACAGTAAAACACAGCTGGCTGTAATGGGTGGCAAGTCCCAGTGTCCAGGAGACGGTACGACTTGTAGTTGCCAGATTTCTGCTAACCAACGTGGCACTTTTGAGCTGGTTGATTATGGTGCATGGCTAAGCTCCTACAGACAGGCCCAGTGTAGAGAGGTCGGGTGCGTGTTTCCCAGAGTATCCAAAGAATGTTTTCCTCTAAGAGTAATGCATTTTGGTGTTCTTTTAGGTGTGCTGGGAATAAGGGGGACTTTGGTTTCCAAAAGGGAGCTCGGAAGCAACTTCTATTCCTTTTCCCCAATACCCTGAAATGCAGGGTATTAGCTAACTACAGGACGAGTTTAACATAAACATGATGCTGGGTATGCACTACCTCTCAACAAATACTTATTTCTCAATTGACGTCGTGGGGCTCATCTCCTGCATTCACTGAAAATGCCTACATTCAAATGCTGGAGGTTTGGGAGGAAAAGACTAGAAAAGACAGCAGCAGAGAGACCCCTATGGGAAGCTATAACATAAATAGTGAGAGGCTTTGGGCTGACCATGACTTTGAGTGCCAGGTTTTGTAAACAAGCAACCACAACCACAAACCACAGGGCATTAAGAGTAAATGTGCGGCAAACAGGGAGACATGTGTCACGCATTTCCCTATCTTGTCTACTCCGGTAGGATACAAAGGACAAGTGGCCTTTTCTTTGAAAATGAAGGACAGATATGCCTGGCAGCTGTGCCCCAAATGGCAGTTTTGTCTGTTTGGCAGTGGTATAAATCATGAGCAGGGTTCCCAAGCATAGACTGGAGCCACCCTCCATTCTTCAAGATGGGCACTTGGGTAACTAGATAACTAGCAGTTTGAGAAAGGATACCTACTTCAGGAAACCCGAGCGCTAACCCTGGTTCCTTGACAGATGGTTATTGTCACCTTAGACAAATTGCTCTCTCTCTCTCTGGGTCTCAGTTCCCTGTCTGCTAATTTAGAGATTAATCAGTGATTATTCAGATGCTGGGACTCCACCCTAGACCTTCTGAAGCAGCCTCCAGAAGCGGGGCCTAGGCAAGCAAAGGCTGCAAAAGCTCCCCTGGAGATTCCAGTGTCCACACCAAAAGAACTACTGGATTGAGAGGTTGGTGAATTCTATGATTCTCCAAGATTGAGAGGAAAGACAAAAAATTCAGTAGGCAGCTCCATAAAGTTTATCATTTAGCTGAATTTAGGGCACTCAGTCTCAAAGTGTGGTTAGGGGCTCACTGCTCATTTGTGCAATTTCTACAGGTAAGGTTTGGGCTTGGTTCTGAAAGTTTATACTGTATAACGAGAATGCCAGTGTTCTCAAGCCTTGAATACATTAAAAAATAATTAAGATAATTCTATAATTACTAGACATGACTTCATTGGGTTACCCTTATTCTAATGGAATCTGCTGAGGATGGTTAATTTTCTCTTCGGGAGATGTGATCTACAACCTCGAACGTTCTCTCAGAGGGACTTCTGAGAGAACTGTCTGGCTGACCTACACTCCCAGCTCTTTTTACTCTGAGCACTTTCCCTAGAAGGCCTTCTACACATCCGTGATTTGAGAATGGTAATGAGGTAAAGGTAGCATTTGGTCAGTGAACCCAGGAAGGCCCAGACCCTGGCCTCTGGCCAGCAACTCCTCTCCATGAGATTCCTCTAAGGAAACCCGTTGTCGGAGAGAACAATGACTGATAACAAAGACTATTTCTAGGACCCGTGCCCCAACCCCCAACACGGTGGCCATGGTCTAGATTGGACGAAGCTCATGCAGAACCCTTTTGACTTACGTACGAGGCATCATTTTTTCCTTTATCTTTTTCCTATAAGTCACCCCCAAGTCAATCTCACTGTGTCCAGTGGAGAAGAAAGGCCAAGCAACGAGAAGAGAGCACAAGCAGCAAGATGGAGGCCAGGGCAAAAAGGCATTTGTGTCACTACCAACAGCGGGGCTGGTCCAGACTGCCCACCTCAGGCCTCCCAGGTGTAGCCTCTTTGACTTGAGAGACAAGTGGAAGAGTCCAAAGAAAGAACACTAGGGACAGCCAAAGAGAAGCCAGATACTACTTCTCCAGCAGGAGAGAAGATAAAAATGATGCCCCCCCCCCCCACCTTTAGCTTCGTGGCAACTGGGAAAGTTCTTGGGAAGAAACTCAAACATTCCCAAGGACCACTCTCTGGGATTCAGTTCCCACCAAGTGTACCTCTCCTGTTAAGGACAGAGATTGTGCCATTCTCCCCTGTATTCCCATGATAAGCATACTTGATGGCATACTGTGGGTCTTAGGGGTTGTTATGGACTAAATACCTTGTCCCCCTCAAAATTCATCTGTTGGAGCCCTAACCTCCAATGTGATGGTATTTGGAGATGGGGCCTTTGAGGGATCATTAAGGTTAAATGAGGTCACAAGAATGAGGCTTTTAGGATGGGATCTGTGACGTTATAAGAAGAGACACCAGACAGCTTGCTTTCTGTCTCAACATGCACACAGAAGACATGTGAGCACAAGATGGTAGCACCAGCAAGCCAAGAGGCCTCAGAATGAAACCTACCTTGCTGGCACCTTGATCTCGGACTTCCGGCCTCCCGAGCTGTGAGAAGTACATTTCTGTTGTGTAAGCCCCCACTCTGTGGTATTCTGTCATGGCAGCCCGAGCTGACTAAGACAGCGCTCAATACATCATAATGGAATGATTGGAAGATTCAACGGATGAACACGATTTTGCTTTCCGTGGAGTGATAGTAGGATGTGTCTAATACCCCATCATCTGAGATGCAAAGGAGCCTCAACTCAAACAGTCCGAAGCAAAAATGGAGCGTGTATTGGTTCACGTAATGGAAAAATCCAGAAATTAATCTATGGGCACAGCTGGACTGAAAGGCACCAATACTGTCTTCAGAAATGTCTCTCTCTCCATCTCTCTGCTCCTCTTTCTTGCATTGACTTTGTACTCAGCAGCATTTCTCCAGGCTGATTTTTGACCACCTTGGGAGCCCAGTTAACAGAGAGCGTTGCTCTTCCAATAGATGCGGCAAAGTTCCGCCGAGGACTCCCTTTGGCAGACTTGGGACATATGCGTCTCCTGAATGCCCTCCTGGCCAGAGGGATGCGAGGCGTGGATGGGTGATGTGCTGCTCTGAGGGGGCTGTGGGGTCAGCCTCACAGGAACCTCACAGCCTCGGGAGGGGGAGGGAAGGCTCCCTAAGGGCAAGCCAGGCCCTCTTACCTGAACAAGGACACTAGGTACTGCTTGGGCCAAGCACACACAGAAACAGCAGGTGTCCGGCACGGGCGGTATGTGACTCTCATGGATTAATATGAACTGCAACCCATAAAGTAAGGTTTTGTTAATCTACTGCTGGTAAGGCTAGTTTTGAAGTTAATTATTTTGCTTTAATTGAAATAATTAGAAATGAGAAAATGAAAATGTGCTTGAGGTTTTGTTGTTTGTTTTTTTTTTTTTAACTTTTATTTATTTATTTTGAGAGGGAGGGAGAGACAGAGCATGAGCAGGGAAGGGGCAAAGAGAGAAGGAGAGAGAATCCCAAGCAGGCTCCCTGCTGTCAGCACGGAGCCTGACGCACTGTTAGCGTGGAACCGGACACAGGGCTCAAACTCAGGAATCATGTGATCATGACCTGAGCCAAATCAAAAGTCAGACGCTTAACCGACTGAGCCACCCAGGCCCACCCTAAAATAAACTTGAGTTTTAATCAGTACATTTTAATTTCATTCTAAAGGCTTATCCAGTAGTGTCCTTTTATTTTTCCTCTGGTTGTGTAAGTAATGCTTGTTATAATTCTTTAAAGAAAATACAGCCAAGTATGAAGAGGAAAATAAGAACCCCCTATACCCCTAAATATATGAACAACTAAAGCTTTTTCTATAACCTTCCAAGCTGTGTATCTATTCTATATATATGCTATATATTGTGCAATCTATTTTACAGAATATATTTTAAGGAATATGTTTGAATGTTAAGTATTGTTTCATGTTTATAAATATCTAAATCATTGTTTTTAATAACTGCATAATATGACATTTAGTTAACAAGCTGATGGACATTAAGATTGTTTCCAGATTTCTCCCTATTACAAACGATGTTCCCATGGGTATTCTTAACTCTACAGCTTTACACACTTGTGAGGGTATTTCTTTATGACAGATTCCAGAAGTGAACTTTCTGTGACAAAAGGAACAGGTCATTTTAATTAGGATACACATCGAAATTGGCTGTTTTTGTCTTTTGCCCATTTTTAAATTTGTTGATTTATACAAGTTCTTTACATATTAAGGATATTATCTTAGGTTAAGTTCTCCAGAAACAGACTCTGAGACAGATTCCCATGCAGGAGTTTATTGGGGAGAGCTCTTGGGATCAATACCTAAGGAGTGACAAAAGCCAGGCTTGGGCAGAAGGCTTCACTCAGCTACTTCTGGGGGAACTCTGCAACTAGGATGACCCTTCACAGTTCTGCCTTGAGGAAAGAGGGCGAGGCTTTGTAACCCTTCAGTGACAAGTCACTGAGGGTTGTGCCCAGGGAGTGGGGATGGCCAGGAAAAGTGACTCTTTTCAGCTGTGGATAGTTGAGGAGAAGAGCCTAGCTCTGAGACACCAACAGACACGACCTGACAGCTGGGCACTGACCTCAGTACTGAAGGTGGGCCCTGGTCAGCACCTCCCAGCGTCCACTGCGGAGATCTTCGGCTATTACGTGTGTCGTACAGGTTTTCTCCACTTTGTCATTCGTCCACTGACTTGTTTATGATTATCCTTTGTTGTGCTGAGTTTTTAAGATGTTTTATATACTGGAATCAATTTTTTTTTCTTTCTGGTTTCTGATTTTTTCGCATCGTCCTTAAAAAGTCTTTCCTCGCAGGGAGCCTGGGTGGCCCAGTTGGTTAAGCGTCTGAGTTCAGCTCAGGTCATGATCTCGTGGTTTGTGAGTTCAAGCCCCACATCGGGCTCTGCTCAGGTCATGATCTTGCTGTCATGGATCCTGCTTGGGATTCTCTCTCTCTCTCTCTCTCTCTCTCTCTCTCTCTGTCCCCCCTCCATTGCTTGCATGTGTTCTGTTTCAAAATAAACTTTATTTTAACAAAAGATTCTCTCTCTCTCTCTCCCTCTGTCTCTCCTCCCCAACATGTGCGTGTTCTCTCTCTATAAATTAAAAAAAAAAAGCCCTTCCACACTCGAAGATTAATTTTAAAAATCTGTATTTTCCTCTAGCACTCTCATTTTCGTTCCCATTTAAATATTTAATCCTTTTAGAATTTATTTTGATTTAGAGTATAAAGTAGGTATCTTTTATAATGATAAAGACCAGGTTTCACAACACCATTTTTAAAATAATGTGTCTTTCCCCGTGGATTTGAAATGCCATCTCTAGCAAGACTAATGAATTCTTTATACATCATTCTAGCTTTCCACAATGTTCCATTCTATACTTGTCTCATGTAATACTGGTTTATTTTATATCATTTTTTTTAGTTGATAAACTAAATTTTCCCAAATTCCCTCAGGCTACCCTTGTGCAGTCTGAATTCCTCTCTCCTTTGACCCCTGGTGCCACTGATCTGTTTTCTGTCTCTATTGTTTTGTCCTTTCCAGAATGTTCTACACATGGAATCATACAGAATATAGCCTTTCGAATCTGGGTTCTTTCACTCAGCATAATGTCCTTAAGACCCATCCAAGCTGTCGCCTGCTTTCAATGGTTCCTTCCTTTTCACTGCTGAGTAGCATTCTACTGTGCAAATGTGCCACAGTGCGTTTATTCATTTACAGACTGTGGGACGTTCGAGTTGCTTCCAGCTTGGATGTCGATGTATCAAGGTGCTGTAAATATTCAGGTTTTGTGTGAACATAGGTCTTCATTTCACTTGGATAATTACCTAGGGGTGGAATTTTCTGCGTTATACTTTTAATGACCACATATATATCTGAATACTTGTAATGTGCATTAAAATATGAAAAGGAAAATGGCTGCCTTGTTGCCTTAATGCAGTAAAACCTTGGATTATGAGTAATTTGTTCCTCAAGGGTTTGCAGGACAAGCAAACCTTTGTAATAAATTTTAACTCGATAAAGGAGTGATGTCTTGCAGTACGAGTAGTACATGGTGTCGAATGTCACAAGATCGCAACTGAGCCAATGGTTCTTGAAATTTGCTTTGATATACAAGTGCCTGAGATTACGATCATGTTTCCAGAACAAATTAGGCTTCAAACCAAGCTTTTGCTGTACTCTTCTTGGTCTCCTCTTTCTCTTTCTCTTCTTCCTCCTTCTCTTTTCTAACCTGTTTGAATGTTGAGTTGCATGAAATTTGTTGATTGAGTTGTGTAGAAAGCCACCTATTTTAAGTCATGATACTTTTTTTAAAATTTTTTTAATGTTTACTTTTTTTCAGAGAAACAGAGAGACAGAGAGAGTGTGAGTGAGTGGGGGAGGGGCAGAGAGCGAGGGAGACAGAATCGGAAGCAGGCTCCAGGCTCTGAGTCTCAGCACAGAGCCCGACGTGGGGCTTGAACTCACAGACTGTGAGATCATGACCTGAGCTGAAGTCAGCTGCTTAACCGACTGAGCCACCCATGTGCCCCTCATGATACTTTTTAACAAGGCAAGACGTTCCTAACACTAAATCATGAGTAGCCCCAATATCTGATAGACAGTTTGTGATTTTGCTAATGGTTCCACTGTTACAGGCAAGGGCAAGTATTCTGTAGCCTGAATTCATAGAGGACCAAGTCATTGATTTTGTATGCAAGGCATCAAGACCCAGGTGGGCCTAATTCCCCTTAGTCAGGTGAGCACTCCTGCATGAAACCAGTGGGCAGAGGACTCTGCAGCCGCATCACCAGAAAAGCATAGGTGATCCTGGGAACCACCACTATTGTTCTCAAGAGTAGTCCACCCTCTAGAGTCTCCTCATTCTGGCACACAGTTCAGGGTAAATCACGGGGGTAAATGCATCCCATTAGGAAACTGGAATGGACTCTCCAGTCTTGTGTTGGAGACAAGATTGCATTTTAGGCATGAGGAATATACACTCTGCAACTTCCTTCAGTAGTTCCTTCCAAGATGTATCAATCCTCACCATCTGCACGTCTGACCAAAAACTTGTTTTAAACACATTTTAAACACATTTCCTCTTAGCCTTTCCTTGAAATGACACTAGCAAGCTCTTGCAAAACTAGAACTACTTGTTCACAGCCAGCCCGGAGCAGGGTGCTTTCATCAGGGTAGGTGATTCCAATTATGTTGTTTATCCACTTAGGCACACGGAGGCTCAGCCACCTCAGGGACTTCCTTTTAATTTGTTTGCCTCCCTTTGTTAATTGGATAAGCTAAGTGAAATGAGGTGTCTCTTATGGAAGTGTCTGCAAAGAGGAAGTCACCGCAAATTTACCAATGTGGTATCGTCCCTGGTTTGCCAATAGTGGAATGGTACAGAAAAGAATCCCAACTTCTCTTTCACACTGCGCAGCTGCTACTCTGCCGCCCTCTGTCAGGAAAGAATCTGTTTCCTTTAAAGGCTCACAAGGTGCTCTGGCTTTCTAGCTTTTTAATCCACCCCATAGTTTTTGGCCTACGCTAGTGAGCCGTCCATAGGATGGTTTCCAAGTAGGACATTAACTCAGTCTCCTACGCTTTTATTCAATCCGAGTTGAATTGAACACCTGCTTTGTGTTGGAAAGAAGATAGTGCCGGCCATTCAGGTTTGCCTTTTATGATTGGGTAGAAATTATGCTTTGGAGGGTGCTTGTGTGGCTCAGGCGGTTGAACATCAGACTTCGGCTCAGGTTATGATGTCCTAGTTCATGAGTTTGAACCCCACACTGAGCCTGCTTCAGATTCTCTGTCCCCTCTCCTACCCCTCCTCCACTCTCTCTCTCTCTCTTTCTCTCAAAAATAAATACACTTAAAAAAAAAAGAAATTACACTTTGGAGATTAAGAATGAAGCTCTGCTGCATTGGATTCTGTGTCTCCCTCTCGCTCTCTGCCCCTCACCTGCTCACGCTCTCGCTCTCTCTCTCTCAAAATAAACATTAAACAAAATTAAAAAAAAAAAATGAAGGCTCTGCCCTCAAGCCAGGGATGAATCCAGATTTTATGGGGACTACACCTAACACAGTTTGGGGGCCTCTTTAAGAAAAAAGAAGACAAAATTATGACAGAATTAGTCACAGGGCCAGGCCAGGGGGCATGTAAGTGCAGGACCCTGAAACCGCAGCTCACTGGTTCCATGGAGGCTCCCCTTCTGAGCTAGGCACACCCAGTTTAAACCCCAGTTATGCGACCTTGGGCAAGAGACTGAACTGCTCTCTGCTCTTGTCCTCAGCTGCAAAATTAGAAAAATGGCAAGATGATAAAATACACCTCATAATGGTACCGGGCCAGCTCCAAAGACGAGGACGAAAACACTTAGCCCCGTGTCTGGCCCGTGATAGGTGCACAATAAATGTTGCTATTATTAGGAACGCCATTATCATCGTAAGCCTTCACCCAGTAGGATTGCATAACCACAAACCGAGCTTTCTGAGCAGAATCTAGGAAGGAGAAAGAGAATGAAGTCCAAGTTCACGCATTTGTGTTAGCCCAGCTTGCATATGGCACATACGTGATAGGACTGCGAGGCTCAGCCCCACGTGCTGCAAGCACAGCGCATATGGCCGCATCCCGCCTGCCGCATTCAATGTCTCCTTGCCCCAAGAGCTGATTCATTCTGAGGTCATAAAGCATTTATCTTCAACAACAGTATATTAATATCCGATTGTGCAATTAAACCAGACCTGTCTAGCTTTGCTTTCCTTGAGTGAAATATGTTCATTCAGCATAAGTGAGGATAAATATGAACAGGTTTTTTTTTTTCAATGCATGAGGAGCGGGTGATAATAAAACAAGAAACGCCATTTGGAAGTTATTAAATTACATCCTTTGTATTTGCACAGCACATTCCTCTGATTTTGAAGCCATGATATCCCTCTTAAGTAGGTACATACATACTTCCATGTTGCCAGTTTACAGATTTATAAGTTGGCATTCTAACCATATTTTTCCTTTTTTATTTCTTTTTAAGGTCAAAAACTCCCACTCCTCCAAATAATGAAATTTTCTTCCTTCCTCCCTCCCTCCCTCCTTCCCTCCCTCCCTTCCTTTCCTTCCTTCCTTCCTTCCTTCCTTCCTTCCTTCCTTCCTTCCTTCCTTCCTTCCTTCCTTTCTCTTTCTTTTAATGTTTATTCACTTTTGAGAGAGAGAGACACAACATTAAGTGGGGCAGGGGCAGAGAGAGGAGAAAACACAGAACTCGAAGCAGGCTCCAGGCTCCACACTGTCAGCACAGAGCCCGACGTGGGGCTGGAACCCACAAACTGTGAGATCAAGACCTGAGCCAAAGTCGGAAGCCCAACTGACTGAGCCACCCACGTGTCCCTAAATATTCTCTTTCTTAATGCCTGTCCTGGCATCAACCCTGAGAGTCAGTTTCTCACCCAAATCTCCCTCCGAGAGGCAAGGACAAGGCAATTAGAAAAGAAATTAATAGGGGTGCCTGGGTGGCTCAGTCGGTGAAGCAACTGACTCTTGGTTTTGGCTCAGGTCATGATCTCACAGTTCGTGAGTTCAAGCCCCACATCAGGCTCCATACTGACAGTGCAAAGCCTGCTTGGGATTCTCTCCTCTCTCTCTCTCTCTCTCTCTCTCTCTCTCTCTCTCTCTGCCCCTTCCCTACCCATTGTCTCTGTCTCTCTCAAAATAAATAAACTTTTAAAAAAAGGAAAATTGATAACCAAGTTATCAGAGAAGACCACTGCTATTTCTTCCCTTTGAAATTTTCTTTTCGAGATCTTAGTGGATTTTGAAGCCCGAGATACCTGAAAGTCTGATAAACAAAATACAATTATGCTTCAGTTAACTAGGATCAATGGTAGCTTCAAGGGGGTGGTTAGAAGGAGGCAATGATTTAATTATCCCATAATTTCCAATAGCTGCCTCAAGCCATGCCAAATAGCCATACAATCTGAGCAGGCATAGCGTGCTTGCTGTGTAAACATGATTTCAGGACAAGCTTCCAGCCTCCCTTCCTAACAGATTGCTGGCCCTTAAGCCCCTACTGTGTAGAAACTCTGACTAGCAAAGCAGACTAGAATGTTCTCGCAATAAAAGTTAATTGGATTATCTAAAGGTTAACCAGAAAAACTTACTGTTTCAAACTTTGTAGTAAAAAATCATTCTGAAGATGTATTCATTCAGTTAGTGCCCTCATAGATAAAATGACCCTAATGTAAACTTTCATGGGCCAAGTCTTAGAGCCCAGCCCAATGGTTGGTGCAGAGGAGGCATTCAAGAAATATTTGATAATATACTTAACTAATGAGGTAGGGAGTGGAGCAAAGACAGTGTTGGCCTAGCTCACCAATTTTTTTCTAACCTTGTCTTTATAGATGTAACTGACATGAAGCATAATTACTTGAACGTGATACAAATATATGATTTTTAAAAAAGTCCCACTGTTTGGTTTCCATAACCTTTCAATGCATCCATAATTATTTAGGTTCTTTTAAAGGCATCATTCTTTTAGAAGAGATACTGTTTTGTAGAAACCTCCAAAGATGTCTCAGGTGCTTGAAGAACACAATAGATGTGAGTTGGAAGTGGATACACTATCTACTTCATCCCTTCATCAAGTATTTCTTGAGCATCTGTGGTGTGCCAGCCTCCCAGAACTCATTGGTGAGCAGAACAAACATGGCCTCTGCCCCCACAGAGCTACAAATGAACAAAATATAAACATAATTACAACTCAAAATTAGATTCCATAGGGACACAAGGGGGAGAAGGGTTAATTTAGTTTGGGAGAATTGGAAAGTTCTCTTTTAGGAATGACATTTAAGTGAGACTTGATACAAGAATAGGAATTAGGCAGCAAATATCACAGAGACTATTCCCCACAGAGGGATCAGCCTATGAGAAGAGCACGAGGAAGAAAGAAACCTAGTGCATTCTGGGAGCTTTACAGAGCACAGAGAGAAAATCCAAGGTGAAGGAGGGCCAGCACATGTGGGCCTTGTGGGCCACACGTAGGGGAGTGGGGGCGGTGTTTATTGCCTCTGGTGCTTCCGATCCCCTTTCTTCCTCCCCAACAAAACCCTAAGTAAGTTCCCTGCAGCCTCAGGTGGAGCAACCCACTACTCTGCCAGGGACTTCAGGGGACGCTGATCCTGCCCCCAGCTTGTGGAGTGGCTCCTGATTGGTGGAAGTCAATCAGTAAAAGGCATTTATCTGGTGAGTCTTCCTGGGCTAGGGGTGTGCACATGATCTAAAGTGGCCCCATCAGATTGCAGAGAGAAGCTTAGAGTCCTTGGTTGGGAAATGGTTCGCTCTCTTCCACCATTCTGGTTACTCCGCCGAAGGAGGAGTCAACTCTTGGATAAAGCCAGTGCCCAGTGCAGCAGAACAGAGAAGTGGACATAAGTGTGGGTCCTAAGTAACGTGACTGAGCTGCTGAATCAGCTAACTCCAAAGACTGCTGGAAGTCACCCATATTTCCCTGTTGGTTAAGATCCTTGAATTGCCTTGGATTCTTTGGACATTCCATCCCAGCTCCCCCAACTCTCTGATCAATCACTGTCTCTCTGCTGGGTCCCCTCACACCTAATAATCTATAAATCTCTGCAAGTTTCCACTCTTTCTCTCTGGAAGCTCTCACCCTCTCCCATGGCTTCCTTCTTTACTCAAGGGTCTGCTCACCAGGTGTTGGCATTTCCTTATGACATCTCTTCGAAGTGATGGTCCAGCTTGGGTACCTCCAATAAGTTCTCTGGTAATGCAAATAAGTTCCAAAATGATATAGTTTCTCTTCAGAGTCAGCAGCTACTCTTGATTTCCTGACTTTGGAAATAGTTGCTTAAAATGTATATGAAGAAGCCAGAGGGTGTCTTCCAGAATCCAAGAACAGGAAGTACATGCAGAAAGCTGACAGCCATCAGAGATCCAGGAGGCTGCTCCCGGGCTCACTCTTGGACACCGTATCTGCATCTGCTTTGATCTCCTCTGTATTACACACTGGCCTCCTCTGCTTCTTGGACCATGTGGAAGAATAAGGCCAATAGTGGACATCACTCTCTTAGTTTTTCTGGTAAGTTGAGGAAGAGTTCTAATTGACCCATCTTGGGTGAGTCAGGTGCCCCTAGACAGGGGTTGTGTATTAGCACAGTGCCTTCACCGTAACTGTGGAGGGATGGGGGGACTGGGCAGTTCCCAGGAGGGGAGGGTCCATTCCTAGAAGTGGGAGGAGTGCCAGGCTGTGGGGCACTGGGACGGCGACCGTTTCCTGTGAGCCAGGGGATAGCTTTTGGAGAAAGGGGTTAAGGAGTGAGGTAGACACTCCAAATTTTCATCGAAGTCACAGACCTTGGGGTCATTTTTGACTCCTCCCTCTACCACCATCCACCCACTTCCTAAGTGTCTAATAAGGCACAGATTCTTATTACTTCTTCTTTCAAGATTCTTCCTAATTGTCCCTCTCTTCCCTTTCTCACTTGGTTCCCTAGTCTCAGTCCTCACTGCCCAACCTCCAATATTCGCTAATAACCCCACGGGTTTGCCAGACTTTCCCCTCCTACATTCTACAGCCAGACTTATCTTCCTAAAATACTGCCCGAAGAGGTCCCAGATTTAAAAGTCTCCATGTCACCTCGCTGCCTGGAGAATAAAGTCCAGTCCCCTTGGCTGGCTATTGCTAATTGCTTGCTCAGCACCTGCGACCTCCAAGGTCTTTCCATGGAGTCTCCCAGCCGTGTGCCAAGGGTGTGATCTCACCCACCTCAGCCTCAAGAGTGGGGCTTGAATGGCTCAAGCCCACCGATGTTGTCCCATCACCCTGGCCCCAGTGACTGCTTCAGGAAAAGCCACTGTCCACACCAGCCAGCACCTTCTCCAGGCCAGTGTTATCGGCTGGGGGGATGGCATGTGAGCCTAGGTGACCCACCAGAGCGAACCGCAGGACTTCTGCCGGTCAGGTTGGGCCCAGAAGCTCTTTCCCCTCCTGGGCTTGAATAGAGAAGCCAGTAGCCTGGGGGCTGCCACCAGGCGTCCTCACTTCCAAGAATAGCTGAAAGCAGGGCAACTTGCCTGAAAACAATTTTCTGAAAGCCAATTAGCTGCGAGCCAGTTTTTGAATCAAATTAAAAATATATGCATTTTCATTGACTGTTTTAAAAAAGAATGTTTCTTCAATTATGTTTTTGGCACATTGGTCATTTGGCAGATTGACTCAAATAAAGCCAGGCCAGTGGGTTTAGGATGATGCCGCCTTCAGAAGAAGAGTGGAAAGACACAAATGCAAGGTCCTTGCTGCGGCCTTTAAACTCTGGGATGGGCTTCAACCGAAGCCTGCCACACCTGCTGCCTTTTCCCAAACTCGAGCCAGACTCTTCCCCATAGAGTTTAATCCGAGCTTGGGCGGGTTTTCTGGTAAGTGTAAGTGACAGCATCCTAACTGACAGAACAAGGTATCTTTCTGAATATTTCCAAATTCTGATCTTATCTTCAGCCAGTCTCCTCATGTTTCTTCATGCTTTCCCAGCGCCATGACTGTCCTCTGGATGCTCCTTCTTCTAGCCCCTCTGCCCTTTCGATGTCCTCCTGGCCCCCCAGACAGGAACCTCTGTCCTCTCCTCAGGAGGATACAACTCCCATGGTCCCTTCTATCTCCTAATTACAGTCCCACTCTCTCAGTCCCAAGAGTCAGATTGACTTAAGTTCCTTCGGAGTGAAACCAGCCAGTTCGGTTGTCCCCCAGCACATGGCTCCCCTTCGGCTGGTGCTCGCTACATGTTTATTGTAATGTGGACACCGTGCCGAAACGGAAAAATACCATCTCTTTGTGTTGGGTTCGTTCTCACTGGTCTGTGTGTTCCAGGAAGACTTACTTTTTTTGGCCGAAAGCCTCTTTTTCACAGTCAGCAAACTAATGCCAGAGAAATATTCACAGAGCAAAACACAATCCATTTTCAAACCGAAACCTCCCTCTTGGCTGGAAGCGAGTTCATTAGCCAGATGCCCTTCCCTTCCCCCACGGTTCCCTGGCATCGCTTCGCAGGAATCTGGATCCAGGGGCCGTGCGCAAGGTGGCTTCTGCGGGCACGAGCAATTGCTGGACAGACGTGCGGGCGGGAGCGCCAGCCGGGAACTCATCTTAGCTGCTTCCGTCTTCCCCTCGTGCCGAGGTCAGGGGGCAGAGGAGGAGTGTCCCAGCCCGGATTCCCCTCGAATGATGCTGAAGTATCCTGGGGCTGGGGGCTGGGCTGCTCCCACCCAGCAGTTAATCCGTTGACCTTCACCACCCTCAGGGCCCCAGCGACCCTCCCCTGACAGAGGTGACTGTGCCTCCCTGCCAGGGCTAGTGAAGCAATACCTGAGGGCTATGGGAATGTCCCCAACCTCCTCCTGAGCAGAAAGCGAAGGTTTGCCCACTTTAAAGCTGGAGGAGAGACGGCAGAAGACATTCGGGACCATGCGGGTCTTGCTGGTTGTTGGGTGTGGGGTCGGGGGGAGCACCCACATTCTCTGCCCAGGTCTCTCTCCCTCTCTCTGCCTCCCTTCCCACCACCCCCATCCCAACAGGCCATGCCTCCTCTGTTCGTTACCCAGACCCCCTTCCCATCACTGTCCTTCCTGCAGAGTCCCCGTGGCCCCAGGAGCCTCTAAATCCTGACTGGAACGTAGAGGCAGTAGAGGAAAAGGGAAGAACTGGGGGCCAGAGCAGGCCTGGAAGAGGAAGCAAATTCAGCTGACAGCGCCTGACGGCAGAGGCATATCTCAGGCCCAGAGAAGTGACACATTAGACTCCGCTTTCCCATGTAGCGGTGGACCTGCCAGCGAGGTCGGGCGGGAGGGACACGGGAAAGCCTTTCTAACGAAAGGGAGGGGAGAGGGAAAGAGGAAGAGACCCCCCCAACTCTTCCCTCTTTGTCCCTTGTTACCCCCACAGGTCCACCCACCGACTCCCTTAGCCGTTCCTCTCTTTTCGCCCTATACAGACAGAGCCACACTTTCCCAACAGGTACATAATATTAACCAGGAAGGTCAGCTCCAGAAGAGACCTTAGAACTCCTTTTGTCTAGCACTATCTTTTTATAGTTGAGGAAACTGAGGTCCAGAGAGGGTCATGTCTTGACCACGGTCACATAAGCAGCGAAACTGAGACGGAAAAAAAACAGTGCTCTGTGCTACATGAGGCTGCCTCTTATCCACGCCCCCAGAGAAGAGAGGCTGTGTGGGCCAGTTCCCCAGGACTGTTCCAGAACCTGGCCCACTTCCTATCTCTTGAGGTCTGCTCAGGGGACCTGTGTTTGTCCTGTCATGGCGTCTGTTCCACCCAGTCACGGTTCTTTCCTGCAGGTGAGGATGCTCCCAGAGCAGGCTGTTCTGTGTGGGACTGGGGGCCCGGAGGCAGAGGTGGCAGCGTGGCCCCCACACCGCGCACGGTCCGAGTGCCTTCTCTGCTCTGTGCCCTGTTGGCCAAGCTGGGTTCGACTGCACCCTGGAGTGGGCAGAAGCCCAGGGACCCCGGAACCTCTTCCCGCACAAACCCAGCCTTGCCGACTGGCACGGCTGCTTTCCACCGTCGGGGATTTCTGTCCTCCGCCGGGCCGGGGGCCTCGGGACATTTTCCAGGATTTGTTCTGCATCCTCCTTCTCGCTTGTTACAGCTTCCCACGTAAAGGCTGTGCGGGGACCCTACTGGAGCCCTCCAGGAACACTGCAGCAAGCGCTCCCCCACGCCTTGCTCTCTGACCAAAATTAACAGGCCTCCATTTTGAAACCCCAGCAAATTTAGAAGTGACAGAAGGGAAGCTCCAGAACCTTCTGGGCACTCCTCAGTGCCCAGAACTGTTCCTTCGCAGTCTCTGTGAGGGGAGCGGTGGGTGGGGAGGAGAATGAGGGGTAGGGCATGAGTGCTTGTGTTTAAACTGTCTTAGGAAAAGTCAGGATGAGTGTCCCAGGAAAAGGCTATTAATAGGCCTCCTTCCACACGCTCAGCTTTCCGGGCCTGGAGCTGTGTGAGGATGAGTCAGCAGATGGAAAGGCTAATGGTGAACCTGGAAAAGCAGAACTCTCTCTCCGGTAGGGGATATAGAGGCCGTGAGGCTGCCCTGTTCCCTAACCTCTGGCCCCGAACCACGAGGCCCTCCCTTGGTTATGCGATCTGTTCAGCTGGCGTGTTACTGATGTCGCTTCCCATCCTGAAACCAAAACTGAAATCAGCAAAAATATCCAGAAAGTCCTTCCCCTCACTTCCCCTCCCTTACTTTCTCTTCACTGACGAGGCCAGCGGCCGGGGAGGAGGGCCCTGCCACGTGGGGGGGCTTCCGAGGCAGTGTCGTGCCCCTCTCTGCTCCTGCCAGCCTGCTGGCTCACTCTGGGATGAGCTTCCAACGTAGATCAGACACAGGCCCTGTGGCAGGCGATTTCACATGTATCGCCTCACCCTCACGTGACCCCAGGAGGACAATATATTGCTATCTCGCTTTCACAGATGAAGAATCAAAGCTGAGGGAGACGAAGTTATTGGCCCAGGGAGCCACAGCCAGTGTCATTTATCAAGTGTCTGTCACCCGCCAGGGGCTTGTGCACAGTTTCTTCGAGCTAGGTAAAGATCCTCATTGTATAGACGAGGAAACCGAGGCTTAGAGGAACTGAGGCAACCCAGGAAGTAGCAACGTGGCTCTGCCCAACTCCCAAACAGGCGGTCCCTCCGGGCCACACGGCAGCAGGGACTCCAACTGTAGCTCTGCCTTTAAATCCACCACACCCGCTGCCTCTCGGGGAAGGCCTCCCGCTGCGTGCCCTGACAGAGCACCTATCAGCACGGGGGTACCGGTATCAGGACTGCCAGACCTTGTCTTATCGCAAGTGTTACCTTTGCACCTCCGTCCTCCTAAAAGGGGGGCACCAGGCAGGGCCGATCCAAGGTGTCGCTTCGGGAAAGTGAAAGTTAGGAGAGTGGACTAAAGGGGATGCTTCCTTGCGATCGAGCCCATGGTGCTGTAAGCAGAACTTACTGTCAGCCCCAGGCTTGAATGAAGTAGCCGTAAAGAGAACAGAGGTGAATCAACCTGCCAATTTTTATCATAACGTAAAATCTCCGGGGTTTGCGTTAGATTGATTTAGAGGTAGGAATATTCGATCTCAGGAAAGTTGTCTACAGAGTGGGTAGCGAGGGGACCCAAAGAAGGGTCTCAATGGGTATTTCCCCCTCTGACTTCTAAGACCAGTGAGAGAATCTAGGATGTTTTCAACACCAGGCTAACGGTAGAATAAGTCGATGGGTCCCGAGCCCATTTCCCCAACCGCCCTATCCAAAATAGGGTGTCTTCACTCTGCTTGCGTTCTTCCATAGCCCTTTTCTTAATTATGTATTAACTTGTTTATTTACTTTCTATCTCAGCCTCCCCCATAAGAATGTAAGCTCCGCAGAACAAGAACTCTGTCTTCCCCAGAGGCTAGAAACATAAGAAACCCTCCGTAAAGGCGTGTTGAAGGAACAAACGAGTGAGTGAGCGAATGTACCTCAAGGGCTCACTTAACCGTGTATACACATCCTCCGCGTCAGTTTCTCCCGGGAGTGGGTGTCAGAGTCCTCCGAACCTGACCTCCCCACAGCTTCGGCCAGAGGGCGAGGCTCCTTGGGCTCTACACTGTGGGGGGAAGAGACTGGAGGGCTGAGGCTTACACAGAGCCCCCCCTCCCCCCGCCGTCGACACCTACGAAGCCAGGAACAGAGGAAGAAGGAGACACAGTTCTTACCCTATTCCAAAGGGACCCTCTTTCTTGAGAGGTTTCCCCACTGGATTGTGGAATGTCTCAAGCCAGTTGTGGAGCGCCTACTAGAGAGGAAAGTGCCCGCTCCAGGTGATTATGGGCCGTCCAGCTACATACCCCCGGCCTCAGTGCCACTCCCCCCTCCCAAATCCTGTTTAGTTCATCAATTCCCAGAGCCACAGCTAAACTGCACGTACACAGGGGACGGATGCCGACAAGTGTTCTCTCTGTTCCCAGGCCACATGGATAACAAGACACTTGGTGTGCTCAGATGAAAGGGGGCTCTCCCTGCAAAGGGCTATATTGCACAATTCCACTGAGCTCCCTGGAATGGGAAGCTGGTCCCTCTCAACTCGTGATTACCACTGTGGAGATTAAAGGCTTCCTGTCAGAGAGAGCAGTCCCCCTGAGCCAAACAACACTGACGGCTGGCCGGCAGCCATCTTGTCAGGGCTGCTCATGGCTGCCAGGGCTGGAGTGACTGGCTCCCTCCTGGGCCAACCTGCCTGAGGCAAAGTCAAGGTACCCAGGCCAAAACAGTCCCTCGGTGAGCACCTTGCCACGCCTGAGCACTTTCTAAGCCTCCTCAGCTGCAGTGTGCGCCACCTTGGCCAGGCAGCTGTCCTGGCATGTCCAATGGGAACAGGCTGAAGGTCATCACTCACTCACCTTTCCCAAGCACCCTGAGAGTTTCTGATGTATGTTAGAGGTAAGAAGCGTATACTGGGGAAACCAGTTTAGGGGAGCATGAGGGGTGAGAGAAGTCACTCCTCCCTGAGCCTGCCATGTTTACTCTACCAGGAGGCTTGAGCCAGTCAGACCATGGTCTCCCCATCTAGTGCCCCCAAACTGGCTAAGGATCAAAAGCATCTGGAACTCTTGGTAAGGAAGCAGATCTCAGGCCCCATCCTTTGGGTTCTAGCTCCTAATCTGAGGTACGGCCTGCAAATCTGAGGTTTTACAAAGCCACCAGACAGTTCTGATGCCACTGGCTCTGAGTGCCCTTGAATGGGGGCAGGTGGCAAGGGTCATTGGATGAGCAGTCAGGAAATGGTACTTTGGCCTCGGCTCTGTCAGGTGACTTTGGGGAACGTCGCGTCACTTCTCTGAGCCTCAGTTTCCTTGTCAGTAAAGTACAGAGCTTGAACAATTTGTTCCCATCCTCAGAGGGTGACTCAAGTGACCAGAGCAGTGGGCTCAAATCTCAAGGGGGATACACAGTGCCCCCCTGACTTAAGGCAATTTCCTACCCACTGGCTTGTGTGCCTGTTGGAGCCAAGATCCTAACACAGGCTCAAAGGCCATGTCCAGTATCGTTACGGTGGATGAGGATATCTTCATCCATGCACACAGGAGCCACCGTGTCCACAGTGAGCCGTGTGCACCTGGGGTCGGCTGTGTGGAGTCCCCCAGAGGCCCACACACTGTGACCACACAGTGTGCTTATGTGTGCTTGCAGGCACACGCACACTCATGGGATGGGGTCAAGGGAGGAAGACAAAGGCTGAAAGCTGTCAGTCCATTTAACTAGAGAATTGGGGAAAGTCCCGCAGGAGCCCAGTGCTAGACCTGGACAATTGACCTCTCCATCCCACCCCAACCATTGCTCCAGGGAAGCGTCATAATCAATTCAAAGGGTCCCTTGTAGGGAGTGTCGGGCCTGGCAGGCTGGGGAGCCTCCTTACACTCACGCCCATCACGTACACCCCCCATTCACACACACCGCACATGCACAGCACACATTCATGTACACACAGGCTCATGCCTTCACACACTAGTTCACTTGCTACCATGCACACACGTCACATACACTGACACCTGTTCACGCTCACACACACCCTCTCACACACACCGCACACTTACGCACATTCGCTCAGACGAAGCAGAGGGCGGGTGTCCAGAGCCTCAGCAGGACCTTGTCCCTGGCTGTTTCCAAGAGCGTGGAGGAAGTAAGGCTCTGCTCCCCTGCCCCTGGGGCTCAGGTCGTGTTGGACACCACTGCAGTCTCCAGTGTGGTCAGGGCTGTCTGGGATGGCTGAGGGGGAGAGTCGGAGTTGGGAAGGGGAAAAGCTAGCTTCGTGGGGGGGGGTATGAAAACACGCAAATGGAAAGAACTCCCAGCTCACTGCTCTTTTCCTGAAGACCTCTTTCTCTTTCTGGCATAAGGACTGAGGGTTTGGGGAGCAATCTCCTCATCTCCACCGTGGTCCTTGCTGCCCACACACCTAACCGTGAGCCAGGTGGCATACATTCCAGCCTGATGAGACAGATACCCAGATTCTCCTGGTGTTTTGTTAACAGACCCCACTAAGCTTTTCAGCCAGCCCCAGGAAACCTACCCACCTGCCCTCTTGGGGTCTTCCAAGAGCCTCCTATAAAGGGCTTTGTAACCTTTGTTACAGCCGGGCCTCCAGGTCCTGGCATCCAGCCGCAGACCCCTACCTTGGGTCACTCATCCTCCCCAGCACCTGACCTTCCTGGCATGTCCCTTGGTCCAGGCCACACTGTTCACAGGCTCGACAGCCTTGGTCCTACAAACAGAACTGCTTTACCTTAACCTGTCCCTGGATGTTCACGGGGCTAGAGTCCCAGTCTTGAACGCCCCCATACCTGGGCCTGCACACTCTCCTGCCCTCCCATTGTCCTTGCCTGCCCGTGCTCTTGCCAAGAGCTGCCCTGGGACTTGGGAGGCGAGGCTTCTGCTCAGCAGGCTCACCAGGCCCTCGGATTCCTCCCAGCGGTCGGGGGGTTTCCTGTAGCCCTTCCATACATCCTGGAGGAGGAAGCCCTCCCTTCTGGATGCCTGGCCTGAGCTCCCAGCCTCGCAGAACTCAGAGCCAACACCCGAGCCCAGCTTCACTGCACATAAGCGTGGAGAGAAGACTGCCGGCTTCTCAGAAAAGCCATCCCCACTACCTGGGGAGCCAAGGGCAGAGCCAACTCTCTGACAGGGGAGGGCAGGAAAATGCGGAATTCCAATGTCACTTGTCATTGGCCGCTGGCTGTGCAGCTGAGTTTGGCTTTGTGACCGCACCTGGCAGAATGCCCCAGGAAGCCTGGGCCGCCTCCTCTGGGCTGACCACAGCCCCAGCTCAGAACCGGCATCGCGAGGTCCAGGCCCTGGACCTGATGTTAACACGTGTTTTTCTTTCTTTAACGCTGAAGCTCATTAGAAGCAACCCCTTGCACCCTAGGGCCTCCCTCTACCCACCCTCCTCTTTCTTCCTCACTCCCTGGGCCCGGCCGTCTGGGCCCTTTGTTAATGAGACTCGGCATTTCTCCACTCTCTTTGATCCAGGTTTTAATGAGCCCGGCCCTCCCCAGCCGGCGCCTGGGCCTGGAGAGTCAACTCCTCCCCCAGGGCGGGTGCGGGAGGAAGGAGGCTGCGGGCAGTTGTCTCTGCTTGGGGTCTCAGCCTCTCGGTGGGACCCCATGATCCACACTGGGAGCTGGCTACGCGTCCCCGCGTCCTGGGGTGAAGAGGCGAGGCAGATCCCCACCATGCTGGGCAGTGCTGCTCATTCATTCACTCACTCCCTCATTCATTCAGCCACCACCACCTACCTGCGGAACACCTCCCTCAGGAGGTGGAAGCCCAGTGTGGAGGCAGACCCAGGAGCAGAGGTTAAAGTCAATGGAAACAGAGTTGGTGCAGGGCAGGTGGAGTCATGCTGCTCGCTCTGGAAAAACATCAAATGCTTTAGTCTCCTAGGCATTGAGCTCCTGGAGCCTGTAAGAAGGGCACCGTATCTTTTTTGTTTCTCACATTTCTGGCGCCTAGCACTAAGTCCAATACATAAGGTTTCCTGAGAAAAGGATTTATGGCTGACTGGATGAATGCAGGAAGAAACGAACTGAGCTCCTGGACCCACGGTCCATTGTCCTCCTGGAAGGAGGTATGACCCTGGGGAAGCAGGAAGAGGAAAGGAAGCAGCCGAGAACACCTGATAACTGCATTCCTGCCCCTGCCTCCTGAAGCCGGTGGTTTCGGAACTGCAGGTTCTCCGGCGGTAGGAGGCAGAAGGTTGATGCTCAGAAACTGCCGGCAAAAGTGACAGTCTGTAGCCGCTGGGAAGAGAAGAGGGGACGGTGGCTCTGGTGTTTATTCAGAAAGTGAGTGGGTGCGTGAGTGGGCAGCTGTGGGCTTAGAGTTACTCTGATTTTCATGCCTCTGCCAACCTTCCACAGGAACGCTATTTGGTTCTGCTCTCTCCCTTCCTTCCAGAAGCCCCTGGTACATCTCAACAGCATCCATGTGTGTGTGTGTAAATATATCAATAGTAACAAAACTCAAGTCCGTTTCATTCAACCAAAGTGTATCAAACTTTTACCAAAGGACCTCCTTGGGATCAATATATACCATGTGAGCCCCTCATCAGTGTAGTGAGGCTGGCAGACAAGAGACCAAACTGTGACATACAGTGGAAGACGCAAACAGGGGATGGTCCAATGCGCAGGGGATCTGATCTATCACAACACAGTCTATTACGAAATGGAAAGCTCCATGAGGACGGGCAGTTACTGTCGTATTCCCAACCCCAGGCACACGGCCTCGTGCAGAGACGCAGAAGGGGGGCTCAGTGCAAGGAACTGGAACAAACGAATGATGAATTGTGAGCTGACTTCAAAGAACAGAAACACCAGGAAGTCGAAAAATCAAGATAAGAAACCAGAACAACTGGCCTCAAAGGAGATGGAGCCAATTCACGGAAATCTAAGAGAATTCCAATTTGTAACTTTGGAGTGATCCAAGAAGACACAGATCGCATCTATAAACCCAAAATAGGTTGATGTGAAAGAGGAACAGGTACAGAGGAAGAAAGGTTCTTGGAAATTAAAACCATGATTGCTAAAATAAAATATTGCCTAGAAGGGCTAGGAGAAAAAGGTGAACCAATCTTCCAGAATATAAGCCAAAAAGAAAGAGACAGAGACTCAATCTAAGCATCCCAACATCCAACAATGAAAATAAAAGAGGAAGAGACGATGAAAGAACTAAGAGAAGAAATATCCCCAAACTGAAAATAGATTCAAACCTTCCAGGGGCACCTGGGTGGCTCAGTCGGTTAAGCGGCCGACTTCGGCCAGGTCCTGATCTTACGGTCTGTGAGTTCGAGCCCCGCATCGGGCTCTGTGCTGATGGCTCAGAGCCTGGAGCCTGCTTTGGATTCTGTGTCTGCCTCTCTCTCTGCCCTTCCCCTGCTCACGGTCTGTCTCTCTGTCTCTCAAAAATAAATAAACGTTAAAAAAAATTAAAAAAAAAAACACCCTTCCAATCTGAAAGGGCCCACCCATCCCGTATGGGATGGATGGGTGGGGAAAACAGTCCACATCCGTAGATACACCTTCAGGAAATGACCTAGGGATGTCATATGCAAATATAAATGATATTTGACCACAGGCCTTCAAGGAACTCTGACCTGCCATCTCTCTAATGATGAGCAGGGCCCTGAACCCTTCCAGCCCAGTCTACCTGAGGGCAGGAGTATTCTTCCGTAGACATCATCCTTCCCCTGGCTTGCTTTTCCTAAAGGCAATAAAAGCAAATAGTCCAGAGCTTGCCGATATATTTATATTCCTGTGGTCGTTCGACCTGCAGTTCTCCCCCGTCCCAGACACTAAGTAACTTTATATATTCTTTCTCTGAGAGGCTTAATAGCATGGACTCTGGAGCCACCCTGTCTGGGTGTGAATCTCATCTTGGCCTTTTACTGGCTTGGGCAAATTACTTAACCTCTCGCTGCCTCAATTTTCCCATCTATAAAATGGGAATGAAAACAGAACCTACTTTAGAGGGCTGCTGTGAAGATTCAATCATTACTGTGTCTAAAATGGCTCCTGTTCTAAGAGCAAAGGGTAGGCAAGTGTCCACTACTGTATTTAAAGGCAGAAGTGCAAAGTATCACCGAAATAATCCAGTGGGGGTTGGGGGTGGCAGGGAGTAGAAGGTGCTAGAGATGAGCTAGATCCCTAGTCTTTCGAGCCAGGGCTTCAGTGGACACTGGGGATGCTAGACTGGGGATGCTGGACTAAGTTCACCCTTTGAGGCTATGGAACTAAAACCAGAAGCTATCGTAGACAGTTTCCTCTGGGGGTAAGACCAGGGGTGACAGGTAGTTTCTCATTTTAGGGCCTCCATGCTGTTTGATTTTCCCATAGATGTATATTACTTTTACACTTTTAAAGTAAGTAGTCTTACGGTTTTAAACATGTTGCGAGGGCCAGAGGAGCAGGCCCTGAGAGCCAACCGCGCCTCCATGGGCCTTGGCGGAGGTACTGACATCACAGGAATCAGCAAACACTGCAAGTCAGAGCTTTTTACTCAAAGTTGGTTTATCAGCACAACACCAGATAAGCCAGTTATCCCTGCGGTAACTTTTAACTCTTCTGATACCTCCTGCTTAAAACTCCAAAGGTCAGAAGTGTGGTGAGCCCTTCTCATGGTCTCTGTTCATCCTGAGACACCAGTGGAAGGAAAACGTTACCCTTCTGCTCTCTTCAGGGTGCCTCTGGTCTGCTGATATTGCAGTCCAGCCGAGGTATTATCCAAGTGACGGTCCCCTCCTGACATGGTAACAGAGATGTGAACCCTGAGTACCACTTACACATTTCTCCAAAAGCATTAATTGAGTATCTATCATGTCCCGGGCACGAGGCCCAGTGAACCTAGTCCCAGCTACAAGCTGCTTAGGGCCGCCACCTCCTTCATCCATAGAGCGGGAGCTCTAGAAACTTGGCAGCTGTTAGAGAGCGCATGTCCTTTTAGAATAGTGGTTTTCAGACCTAAAGGGGCATTGGAACTACCTGGAGGACTTGTTACCCACAGATGCTGGGTCTGGAAGTTTCTGATTCAGTGGAAGTCATTGATGGCCACAAAATTGGCATTTCTAACAAGTTCTCAGATACTGGGAAGCCGATGGTTTCAGAATTACTACTCTAGAGATTCCAACCAGACAGTGATTCTCCAGGGGAGGAATGAACAATGAGAGAAGGCTTGCACTTTCACCTTTGAGATGGTTTACCTAATTAAAGGCTCCTGGCTCAGTTACCATCCTTAGCCAGTGAAAGGGTTTGGCTAAGTCCAGTTCCTTGGCGTGGAAGCAAACATCCTTGTGAACATGCACACATGTCTGCATTTGCTTACAGGCAATTCCAGATTTCCGTGGCACAGACCGTCCTTCCGGGTCTTTAATGCTGTGGTTAAGTTTGTGAGGTCTGCCATTTTGAAGCCCCAGCTTCAGACCTGACTCTGCCGCCTGCCAGTTGGACTCTGGGCAAACTACCCACTCTTTCTGGGCTGTCATCTCAACAGCCTGCTGGGACTAATAGTAGTACGGAGCCTACAGCATTGCTCTGAGGCACACGCTAAATGAACGATGCATGAGAAGTACTCAGTGCCCAGTACTTGCCTCACACTTGGAGGCCATTTTCAGCCTTGACAGAAATAACGCTACTGTTGTCGCTGACTTGTGTTTGTAACTAAATACTTGTATTAGAGGTGGTTTCCCGTTGGAGGCTGGAGGGTGTTTGTTTTTAGTGTGCACTCTGTGTCCCTCATCACACTAGCATTTGAGGGCTGGGACAGTCACCTTTTTTCTTCTTCTGGGTCTTCTAACAGTGCTCTCTTCCCAGAGGTTTCCCAATCCGGTGCATGAGACGGAATGACAGAGCACTCCAAGAACTCGGCTGTGTCAGCTCCATGATGGAAATCCAGAAGGAGTTAAGAGTTCTAGGAGAGGTCTCTGGCTCAGAAAATGTCCTTCTCTGAAATAGGTATTTCAAAAAAAAAAAAAAAAAGAGGAGAAGAGAAAATTAATTTGGAGAAGAGAAAATTAATTTATATGTGTTTATATGTGCATTTTTTTTTACTATCTACTCCCACTCATCACATATACTATCAGAAAAGGTTTAAAAGGCATGTGTTGTAAATTCCATGTGGCCAAGGCCTATTTCTGTTCCATGTGCCCCTGTCTCCCCACTGCCAAGCACAGTACTGGGATTTAGTAAGTGTTTGCTGAATGGTGTGAATGAATATTGACCCAAGGGAAAAGGCTGGATACAGAAGCTTGGGAAAGAAAAAAAGAAATTGAATACTCGAAGCTGGATTTCTCTAGCTCGTGGTGAGGTGGTCCTGGGAGAAAGGGCTAGAGCAGCTGCTAAGGGGAATGGCCTGCATGCTGTCATTTGCTGCCAGGTGGTCTAATCTGAAGCTAAGTGGGGACCTACCCAACAAGATCATCATGGCTGCCAGTGGCCCAAGGCCCCGTAGTTCTTAAGCAGCCTGATCATTTCTCCCTCCTTCAAATGCTGTTTCTGTCTTTGCTCCTGCTGATTCCTGGAGCTAACATGCCACATTTAGCAAATCAAACTTCTGGATGTCCAGTTAAATGTAAATTTTGAATAAATAACAAACACCTTTTTTAGTATAAGTGTGTCTCATGAAATATTTGGGACATGCACTAAAATGTTTTTACTGTTTATTTGAAGTTTAACCTGGATGTTCTATTTTTTTTTTTTTTTTTTGGCAACCCTTCCTGGGCCCAGAGTGCCCTCCTTGGCTTGTCCCCTTGGAGAATGTCTCGTCTTCGAAGACCCAGTTGAGATGCCGCTTCTTAGAAACGTTCTCTGATGCTCAACTCCACTCCAGGCAGAATTCAGTGTTCTGGCACCATGGGCCATCTGATACCCGACCTACAGGTTGGCAATGTCCCTCCTCTGTCCCCCTCTGTGTCCCCTCCTCATGGGAAAGCCTGTTATCTAACACTCTCGGCACCTGGAGTGCCCAGAACATAGAAGAACAGGTGTTGAGCAAAGGGATGGGGAGAAGGCAGAAACATAGACAGAGGATAACAAAAAAAGAACAAGTCTCTGACTTCGTAGACGTGATATGCCTCTGACTGACAACCACGATGGAACTTTATTGCGCTATCCAATGTTTTCCTGATTCTCTGAGTGGTGAAAACGGTTTACTAATAACCAACAGCAACTCCTCCCCCGCCACTTGGGTCACGTTCAAGATTGTCGCTATTGGCATTTTCTACCCTACAGATGATCTGAATCCCTCAAGTGATTTGGCTCAACAGAAGCACACTCAATGGGAGCAGTAACAAGGGCCGAGGACATAGCTCGCACGTGATTTTGTCGTAAGAGAATTGGGGCTAATGATGGAGCATCCAGGAAGCGCGACAGAGGCGCCGGGTCTTCTTGGCCTTTCCCAGGCTGCGGGGTTCCTGGGATGCATTCCTACAGAGAGATGGGGCTGCAGACACCCTTCCTTCCCCACCCCGCCTCTCTCATGAGTCATCGCTTCCAGAAACAGAACAAGACAACTGGTATCTCTACTGTGGGGCCCTGGGTGGGGACGCTTGCTACCTTATCTCCACAGTTGCCATTTACTGCATCCACAGCAAATGGCCAAGAAGCCAGTTGGTAACCAAGCAACCTTCCTTCCCCACCGGGCAACTCCTAGAAGGAGCCGTGGCCAGACTTCCCAGCCAGAGGCAGGCCACAGGCCAACCTCCCTGAGGTTGCCCTTCTCAGCTTCTGGAAGGACTGCAGAACCTGAGGGACTCTCCGGAAGAGGGGCCCAGTCAGAGAACTGACTGCAAGGCCCATCCCCCCACTCACCCCCGCACGCCCGGCTCCCTGTAGCTCCTCCACATTGCGTAGCATTGACTTTGGTCCGTGGCTACCAGGGTTCTGCCTATACCCCCCCTTAGGCTGAGAATCCAGAGCAAAGCCCTTCCAGACCAGCCGTCTCAGCTCCGGGAGCTCTAACGGCAGGGGTTGCTGAGTCTGGACCAGGTGGAGGATAGTGCTAAAAGGGAAGTCTTCCAGAAGCAGTGGGGAGTCAGGGAGGGAGACAAAATGATCTCACTGGCCCAGAGCCAGAGAGATCCCATGAACGTGTTTGGGGGCGGGACCTGACTGGGCTGGGCTGGAGGGAGAGTAAAGAGAGGAGGGTGGGAGGAGAGGTGGGTGATGTAATTACATACCTAACTTCCCCAGCAGTGCCAAGGGCGTGAGGCTGTGCTTTGGGAGCTCCTATAATTATATCTCAAATGGAAATAATAATAATAATAATAATAATAATAATTCCCTTCTGCAAGTTGCCACTAGAGCAAGGCTGTTCAAAGGGTGAAAACAAAACAAAACAAAACCAAAGGGTGAAAAGAGAGAAAGCAGTGCACTTTCTTCTACACCAGCCGGTCACACTCCCAGGTAGTTATTCCCAGGCCCGTTCAGGCCCAGAGACTTGGCAGAGACGGGAGGACAGGAGGTTGTCTGACTTCAGCCGGCAGCAGGTCAGCAGCACGGCCTGGCCCGAGCACTCACTATCGGGATCCAGAGAAGGGGAGTCTGGCCTCAGTAAAGGGATGTGTAAGCCCCGGAGCCCTCCACACCCTCCTGGGTGGCCCCTGGACCGCAGCTGGCTGGGCTCGTGGCCACTGTCTGCGGCTCCATGAGCTTGGAGACCCCGGCCTCTCCCGTGCCCCACCCAAGCCCCGACAGTTTGTAGCTGCTGAGAAGAGACACAGAGGTGGCTAAGGAGAGAAGGAGGGAGAGCTGAGGCTCTCAGATCCTCGTCCTGATGTGTTAGTGACCAGTTTTACCCTGGGGGCTGGGAGCAGGAGGCGGCCATGAGCTGCTACTCATGAGGTCAAGAGACTCGCAACTGTAGAAGGGAAATCAGTGTCCCCTTCACCTTTGGTCCATCTCCCATGGCCAAGGCTCCTTGTTACTGAGATGTCACCCCTGGGGGAGGGACAGGATGGATTACTAGCACTGAGATGATGCCTGCACCTCAGGTCTCGGGGTGACAGCAATAAAAGCTCCAGGATTGAGAGCATGAGACATCTGCCTGGCACTGAGCCCTTCCCTACGTGAGCTCATTCATCTTTACGACAACCTGTGACGGAAGTGCTAATATTAGACCCACTCTAACGACGAAGAGAGTGAGGCTTCGGGCGGTAAATAGCTGACCCAAAGTCCCACAGCCAGCAGGAACTCGGAGCTGACTGGCTTGGAGCACACCCCCTGAGTGTCTCTACTGTGTCCCCTTTTGGGGACCCTCAGCCGAGGGGCTCTATGGTTCCTGGACCCTCGAGGGTGCAGATTCATTCTCAAAGCACTTGGATGGTGGCCCCAGGTCTAGCAGGAGAGGGGAGCGACGCCGCCGGCCAGAAGTAGAATCCGTGTTCCCCTCCTGTGCTGTGTGATGCTAGGGAACCACCTAAACCGCTGAGCCTGGTTTCCGCGCTTGGCAAACTAGCCTGCTGGCGTCATGTGTCTTCGGCGTGCGGGTGAGAGTAAGGAGCTAGTGCGCGTCACCCAGCACCAGGCACGGCCTGTCGATTTTACTCTTCAGCAAGGACTTCTACTGCTCAGCCTCAGTTTCTCTGCGTGAAAACGAGAAGAACGATTTCATCGCCTCTACCGCTTCGGGCTCATCCCTTACTTCTGTCCTCCCCCTGAGGCTGAGGAGATGGAGAAGACAGCCGTGTGAAGACCCCCGAGGTTCCCTGGGTGAGCTCGTTGGTGATTTTTGACTTTGGCCTTGGGAGGCGTGCGCACTGGGGGCGTGGGCCTGCGGCCACAGGTGGGCAGAGCGATAGTTTACAGCTTTGTTTTATGGGCAGAAGCAGTATCGCCCCGTCCCTGGAGACTGTCCAGTGACCTAATAGCTGGGGAATGGACCCTAGGAACATTTTTGGCTTCGGGGGAAAGCATAATGGGAGGTTTCCGTGCGGACCTACCGCAGAAGCAAACAGTGGTGCCTCTAGGATCCAGCCTCTCCCAAACTCCGCACATCTCCCCACCCCCCTCCCCGCCACTCCAGGTCTCGGTCAGTAGGGTGCTGCCAAGCTGTGCATCAGACCCCACATACCTTTGAGGGGCAGATGAGGGAGCACTATTAATGGCAGCCATGCTGCCACCCCCAGGCAGCCCTGGGCTGCAGAGGCCACAGAATGAGGCAGGGTCCACCAGACGGGGGTGGGAAGGCTGCAGGCAGGGGGTGGGTTGAGAGGAGCTGGTCCAGGCTGCCTCAGAGTCGAAGCCACCAGAGTCCTTCCGGCGCCCCATCCCCACCCCATGCTGGTCAGTAGAGAGTGTGGTAGGCTGCTTGCCATGCCCCCCTGCTCTTTCTCTTGTGGAATTCTCCTCAGCCAGCGTCAAACCACACACCCCCATGCACCTTCTGGCTCAGGGTCCTTGCCACAGCCCTGCATGGAAGGCAACCAGCCAAGAGGAGGGTCTGGAAGCCAGGGGAAGGGGAAGCCAAGTGACCTCGGCAGGCTGGCATAGTGCGGCCCTTGCCAGAAAGAGGCCAGAGGGTGCTGGCCTTGCTCACGGCTCCATGGCTATCCACCCGCACGTTGGTATGAAACATGGCCTGGTGCCAGCCAGGGAGGGAGACAGAGTGGGGCAGCCTTCCAGGATTCCCATTTCAGAGAGTGAGGCCCTCCTCCTCCTCATGACTCAAAGGCCCTGAAGCTGGGGTACCAGGAGGTATGAACCAAGCAGAAGTCTCAACGTGGGATGAAAAGGGCAGGCAAGAGCTCTGTCCTGGGTACTCAGTGGGAGCCAAGACAAGTAACAGAGAGTTAAGAATTCCGTAGTTCCAGCGCAGCTGCAGGAATGTTAGGAAAGAAGTGAGTAGAGTTTCACGCACAGTCTTCATGACTCGTCTGTCTTTCGTAAGCCTGCTCAAGATCAGTCGTCGGCCTTCAGAAAACCTCAGACCATGAAGAACATGCCCACCTCCTTGCCCACCCCCACCTCAGCCGTGATGTTAATTCCAAAGTCCTCTACGGTACGATACAAATGTGCTTGGCATCCAAAGGCCTGAATCAGAAGTATTGCCTGTATGACTTCTTTGCTGTGCATCCTTGGGAAAGTTACCCAACCTTTCGGGGCCTTAGTTTCCTCCACTGTAGAGAGAGAGCAACAGCCCCTGCACAGGGTTATTATAGAAACGAAGCAAGAAAATGTTCCTGACAGTGTCCAAACATATAGGAAGCATGTTGGTTCCTTCTTCCTCCAGCAGTGCCGACAGTAGATACAGCCATAGAAATTGCATACGTGTATATTTCTTTTATTACATTATTGAGTAAGCTCCTGGTGACCTTAAGGCAGTGCTGATCAAACCACTCATCCCCCACTTCTACCCTCTGCTTCAGCCTGCACTCAGTTCGTCACGTGGTCTTGTGAAAACAAAGGGGAACCCCGAAGCCCCATCCAAGCACTCAGCCCCCTTGACCCTGAGAGGCCTCTCCCACCAGCCTGGCAGTCAATACCCCCTACATGGGTGGAAGTGCAGTGGGGGTTACTGAACAGAGAGAAAGGAGCTTTGAATTTCCACTAGGAGACAACGACTCACACCCTGAGGAAAGTCAAGGTAGTGAGGAGGAGGCATGGAAAGGACAGAGAAAGTCACCGACCTCAGAAGAGACCCCAGGTTGGGGTTTAGACATCTACGGGTCTGCAGAGCTGAGTCATAGACCTCAAAATTCAAGCCAAGGAAACAGAGTTCCCTTATTATAAGAGAGGGAGGGGTCACTGAGTGTTTCTGAACAGAGAAATTGTATGATAATAATCGGAACAATAATCACAATAGCCGCTAATGCATATCGAATGCTCACTGTGTACTGGACACTGGGCCGAGCCCTCCGATGCATTGTCACAGTTAACCTTCAAAACAGCCTTGTAAAATCAAGATTACCACCTTCATTTTACACATGAAGAAACAAGGATTCAGAGAAGTTAAGAACTTCTGCTCAAAGACACATAGTGAGGAATTGGCAGAGCCAGGATTTGAACCCCAACTGTCTATTTCGTTAGCTTATGGCTGTGAGCAGGAAGACACCCTTAGGTGACCAGCCAGAGTGAAGAGGCGAGGACCCAAGAGATATGGGGGAAGCACCGATCCAACTGTGGGACTGACTGGGAAGGAACTGGGAATAACTCAAGGTGTCGAGCACTTAGCTCAGTGCCTGCTACAGACCTACAAAGGCCTCCATACATGTTTACAGAATAAATGAATCAACAAACAAATGAATTAGCAATGTCTGGAATAGTAGCTCTACAGACTCAGAAATTAGTTTTAACTGGGGTTTAGGGGACTTCATAAGCCTGATGGAGAACATGAGGAAGATGGGCACTTTGAAGAGAGGTCATCCCTAGAGAGAGGGAGAGAGAAGAGTGAGTCTCTGCATAGAAGAGAGTCATAAGAATGGGTGAAATCCCCGAGGCAGAGAGATGGAAGGGTTTATGAGGAAGAAAGGAACTTGGGGGATTTCCCATGGTTAGGTGGACCGCGGGGGGGAAAGAGAACATGAGAAGGAGAGGGCAGAGACAGGAGGAGACCCTAGTTGTTACACTCGATAAAATAAGAAGGGTTTGGAAACAAAAGAGGTCTTCCGAAACTCCCACCTCTTCATTTCCCAGAGGAAATTGGCTCCCCTCCCATATCCGAGATGAAGCATTGGGGTTCTCAGCTAATACACCAGAGTCCACCCCTCTCTCCTTCCCAAGGATGGGGCTCCAGATGCTCTTCTCCCCTCCTCTATATCATTATTCCCCCCTCTCTGCAGGATCACACTCTTGTCTTAAAATTTTTTTTTTGGTTTAAACCCCTCTTGATCCCACTTCTCCATCCAGCTACCACCGTATCTTTTCCCCATTATAGCGGAACTCCTTCCCAAGGGAAGTGAAAACAAAGGCCTAAATAAAGACTTGTACACAAATGTCCAAGGTAGCGTCATTCATAATAGCTCAAAGCTGGCATCAGTCCCGGTGCCCACCCACAGATGAGCGGGTGGGCAGTGCGGTGTAGACACACAGGAATAGTACTCAGCCATAAGAACGAATGAAGTACCAACAACACATGTCGCAACACGGATGCCCCTTGAAAACATCATGCCACGTGAAAGGAGCCAGGCACAAAAGACGACCACATATTGTGAGATTCCACTTACATGAACCGTCCAGAAGAGAAACACCCATAGAGACGGAAAGTAGGTCAGTGGTTGCCTGCGGAAGAATGGATTAGGGGTTGACAGCTAGAGGTTAAGAAGTTTGGGGGAGGAGGGCCTTGAAATGTTTTAAAATTAGATTATAATGATGGTTGCATAATTTGGCGAAGATATCAAAAACCACTGAGCTGTACACTTTAAATGGGTGAATTTTATGCTATGAGAAGTATATCTAACCAAAGCTGTTAATAAGAAAAATAGCTCCTCACTTGTCTGCACTCACTGTCTATCGTCAGAATTTCTCCCATTCTCCCTTGACCCCAATCTAATTAGGCTTTTGCCCACTACTGCCATGAAACTGCTGTTGTTAGGGTCACCAGAAGCTTCCATGTAGCCCAATACAGTGGTCGCTTCTTACTCTCGTCTTCCTCATCAGCAGTGTTTGACATGGCTTGTTTCCTCCCTCGTTCCAAAAAGACTTTCCTTCCTTGACCTCTAGGAAAAGCCCCTCCTGGGCTCCTCTGACCTCCGTGAAGGCCCCTTTTCATTTCCGTTGGCTGCTTCTTCCTCATCCTGCAAGAGTCTGGCTGTTGGGCCCACACTCACTCCTTATTGCAATCACACAGTGTCAGAACTTTAATTTTTTTTAATGTTTATTTATTTTTGAGAGAGAGACAGAGACAGAGGTGAGCCAGGGAGAGGCAGAGAGAGAGGGAGACACAGAATCCGAAGGAGGCTCCAGGCTCTGAGCTGTCAGCACAGAGCCCAACATGGGGCTCAAACTTACGAACTGTGAGATCATGACCTGAGCCGAAGTTGGGCGCTTAACCGACTGAGCCACCCAGTGGCCTCAAGAACTTTAAAACACCATCTCTACGCTGATGGCCTTAGAATTGCCTGAACTCCACACCAGCGTGACACCCCCAACTGTACAGCTAGTGGCCATCTCCAGCTGACAAGCTCAAGGGGGTGGAGAAACCGGAACCCTCATTCCCCGCTGGTGGGAACGTCAAATGGTGCAGCTGCCGTGGAAAACGCCGTTCCTCAAAACAGAGTTACCGCCTGACCCAGCGATTCCACTCCTAGGCACCTACCCCAGAGAAATGAAAACATGTACGCCCACAAAAACTTGTACATGCACGTGTTACCAAAAACATAGAATCAAAATTCATGAGTTATTTACCTTTCAAAATCAATTCGAGTAAAATCAAGGCCGCAGAAAATAGCACCACCTGTCTTACATTCCAACAATGCGTATGTGACCTGGGCTTGTTCCTCCCCTCGGGGCTGGGACTTGCTCATGAGCGTGTGTTTGCTTTGGGAGGTGGAACTCACTGACAAAAACGGCAAATGAGATGGGGGCCTGAAAAAAGACGTCTGGATTGGCTCTCAATTCTGCTTCCATCTTGGGGTGCCTGGGTGGCTCAGTCAGTTGAGCGTCCCACTTCAGCTGAGGTCGTGATCTCAAGGTCTATGAGTTCGAGCCCCGCGTCGGGCTCCCTGCTGTCAGCACAGAGTCACTTAGGATCCTCTGTTCCCCTTTCTCTCTGCCCCTTCCCACTCGTGCTCTCTCTCTCTCAAAAACAAATAATAAAACATTAAAAAAAATCTGCTTCCGTCTAGAGGTACCCTGTCTCCCTCAGTAGAGCAGAACTTGCTCTTACAGTCTTCTCAAAGCTTGTGAGGGAAGGGGCAGGCCTCTCTGATCGGATTGGGAGCTTCTCTGGGCTAAAAAGCCATGTCTTGGCATCACGCAGGGAGTGTGCTGAGGATAGAACTGGAAACCTTCTCCCCAGTATTCATCTCTCCCTGCCCACCTCCCGCCCCTGCCCCCACCCCACTGCGGTCCCCTCCACAGGGCTAATAGCACCGCCACCCCTTCCAGGGGTTATGGACAGATGGAGGAGCCAATGGCCACAAGATGCTGCCAGGGGAGTCTTGTACCAGTATAGGTGTTAGCCGCCAAGGTGCTCCCAGCCACACCCAGCGTGGTGGGGATTGTGGGTTTTGCCATCCTAAGCTGAATCTTCTGTGGTTTCCCCCCAAGAAACCACAGGCTGTGTTGCCATCCTGAGATTTTCCCCTCCTGCTGCAAGGTCTCTGGTCTGGAGGGGCGGCTCCCGAAAGCCCTCTAGCCCTCCCCGGCAGGGGCAGGGAGGCGGTGGAACCACAAGTCCTGGCCTCCGAGATAGACCGTGAGGGTCGGCAGCCATCACGGGGCTGGGATCCGAGGAGCAGGCCCGTCCCTGCAGCTGGGCCGGCAGGAAGGTCTCTGCTGGCGGCTCACTCAGCCAGCTCATCTCTCTCCACAGGGGGAAAGCCGCCAAGGCCCCAGGCCTGTGCCTTGCCGGAGAACACCCAGCGCCGGCAGCATGCTTGCTGAGCTCTGGCTGCTCCCCTCACTTCCCTCTTGAGAAGTTTCCAGGGGAAACTGCATCTGGGCGACAGGCTCCCCAGACTGTGCAGACATCACACAAAAACACAAAAACGGCTCTTTTCTCAGCCATTGTATTTTTCTTTCATTTTTTGAAAGTATTTATTTTTGAGAGAGAGAGAGAGAAAGAGAGACAGAGTGTGAGCAGAGGAGGGGCAGAGAGAGAGGGAGACACAGAATCTGAAGTAGGGAGCTGGCAGCACAGAACCCAATGCGGGACTCGAACCCATGAACCACGGGATCATGACCTGAGTGGAAGTCGGATGCTTAACTGACTGAGCCACCCAGGCGCCCCTCAGCCATTTTAGAGCTCCTGTTTCAGCTCTGCCACCTCCTGTGTGTGACCTTGGCTTTGCCAGGCTCAACGATCATCTGTGGATTGGGGATAACAATATCTACTTGCAATGCTTCGCTCAGATGATGCCTATCCGTCAGCTCTTAGCTATGCCTTGTATACGGAGGACACTCCCTCAGTGTTATTTTATTACTGTTGTGGTTGCTATCGCTTTCTGCTGTGCTTCTGGAAACTTCTGGTGGACTGAACACAAGTATGAGACCTGTACAAACACAGGGTACATTTGAGGACTGCTTTAACAGAGGAGACAAGAACGAGGAGGCCCAGGGCCACCCTCGCAGGGCCTCACAAGGTCAGAGCCGTCAACCAGAGGAGGACTCGCTGGTATCCAGCCGCACAACTCTCCTCGTAGGAGTCACCGTGTGTATCAGACCTGCTCAGGTAAGGGTGAGAGTTAGCCTGCATCTGCCCTGCACCTTCTGGTGAGACACGCCGCTTCTCACGAGACCCGGGAGACGCAGACTTACTCGAAACCCACATTCCTGCCTTGGAAAGATGAAGAGCTGGGTCAACATTCATTTTTTTTTTTCAAGGCTATCAAGGATTTGAAATGACATAGTTTGTTTGATATAGTGACAGGCTGTAGCTCGGTGGTTTAGAGCAATGCTATGCAACAGAACTTTCTGTGACCATGAAATGTCCTGTATGTGAGGTGCCCAGGAGAGAAACCACGAGCCAGGGGTGTGTGTTGAGCACTTGAGTTGTGACCAGTGTGACTAAGGAACTGAATTTTAAATTTTACTTAATCATAATTAATTTAAAAATTTTTTGAATATTTATTTTTTTTAATTTTTTTTAATGTTTATTTATTTTTGAGACAGAGAGAGACAGAGCATGAGTGGGGGAGGAGCAGAGAGAGAGGGAGACACAGAATGTGAAGCAGGCTCCAGGCTCTGAGCTGTCAGCACAGAGCCCGACGCGGGGCTCGAACTCACAGACCGTGAGATCATGACCTGAGCCGAAGTCGGCCGCTTAACCAACTGAGCCACACAGGCGCCCCCTGAATATTTATTTTTGAGAGAAAGAGAGAGAGAGAGAGAGCAGTAGAGGGGGAGGGGAAGAAAGAGAGGGAGACAGAGAACCCGAAGCAGGCTCTAGGCCCTGAGCTGTCAGTACAGAGCCCAACGCGGGGCTCAAACCCAAGAAATGGGAGATCATGACCTGAGCCAAAGTTGGACACTCAGCCGACTGAGCCACCCAGGCGGCTCAATTGTAATTCATTTAAATGTAAGTAACTATGTGGAGCCAGTGGCTCTGGTAGTGGACAGCACAAGGGTAGAGCATAGACTCTGAGCTGGGCAGGTCTGTGGCGGGCTGAGCGTAATATTTACCTTTCTCGAACTTCTCTTCTCTCTTCTGTGTGATGGAGATCATGACGGCATCTGGCTCAAGGAGTGATCTGCGGATTAAGTAAGTAAATGAATATAAAGCACTTGGCATAGTAAGCACGCAGTGAGCCCCAGCTGTTATCATGACTCTTTACAATCTCTAAGCTTCGTTCGGTCATCAAATATTTAAACACTTAACAACGTGCCAGGCACACTTCTAGGCACTGGAGATGCAAAACCGAATCTTAAAGATCCCGCCCTCTTGAGGAAACGGACAGGTAACCAAGGGGTACCGTGCGGGAACAGTGGTAGCTCTGGTGGTGTGAGGCCCCAGAGGAGACCCCCGAAATAGTCTAAGGTGGGAGTCTAAGGTAGTCTAAGGTCAGGAAGGCTTCCTGGAGTAGGCAGTGCTGGTTCCTCTATATTTACTGGCCTAACTTGATCTCATAACTCCAAACCCCACTACCATTTGACCTTGCCTCTGTAACTTTTTGTTTTAGTTTCATTTCCTGCTGTAACAATTCACCACAGACTTAGTGGCTTAAAACAACACTTTATTATCTCGCAGTTCTGAAGATCAGAAGTCTGAAACGGCTTTCCCTGGGCTAAGATCAAGGAGCCAACAGGGCTACATCCTTCTGGAGGCTCTAGGGGAGAATTTGTTTCCTTATCATTTCCAGCTTCTTAGAGCCGCCTTTGTTCCTGGGCTCATGGCCGTTCTTTCAAGCTCGAAGCCATAGCACCTTCAAATCCCTTCTCTCTGTTTCTGCCTCTGTTACCGCCTCTCACAATCTCTCCTGCCTCTCTCTTATAAAGACCCTTGGCATTACTAAATCCACCTGGGTGACGCGGGATAACCTACCATCTCAGGATCCTTAATTTAATCTCACTGGCAGAATCCTTCTCCCCACGTAAAGTAACACATTTACAGGTTCTGGAGATTAGCTTCTTTACAGGTTTTAGGGAAAGGACGGACCTCCTTTTTGTCTATCTGTTTGTTTGTTTAATAACTTTAGTGATACACAGAGCATACAGTTCACCTGTTTAAAGTGCACAATCCAGCGGCACCTGGGTGACTCAGTCAGGTAAGCGTCCAACTCTTGATCTGGGCTCAGGTCATGATCTCACAGTTGGTGGGATTGAGCCCTGTGTTGGACTCAGCACTGACAGTGCAGAGCCTGCTTGGGATTCTCTCTTCCCCTCCTTTTCTGCCCCTCCCCTGCTCGTGCTTGCTCTCTCTCTCTGTCTTTCAAAATAAATAAATAAACTTAAAAAAATAAAGTGCACAATCCAATGGTTTTTTTAGTATATTCACACAGTCACACAACTGTAGTCGCCATAAAATGTGCCATCACCTCAAGGAGAAACTTCATACCCTTTAGCTCTCACCCCTCCATCTTCCCCGACCCCTGCCCTCTGCCCTAAGCAACTGTTAATCTACTTTCTATTTCTATAGGTTTCCTTATTCTGGACATTTCATATCAGTGATATTCATGCAGTATGTGATCTTTTGTGTCTAACTTTTATTTACCGGAATGGTTTCGAGGTTTATCCATGTTTCGAGGTTGCTGAATACTATTCCCTTGTATGGATATACCACATTTTGTTTATCCATTCATCCACTGATGGACATTTGGGTTGTTTCTACCTTTCTACCTTCGGCCATAATAATGCTGCTATGAACATTTATTTGCAAGGTTTTGTGTGGACATCTGTTTTCATTTCTCTTGGATCTACACCAAAGAGTGGAATTGCCGGGTGGGGCATGGACCCCTGTGGGGGGCGTTGTTCTGTCTACCACACTCTTACTTCGAAATCTTGAAGCCAGCCTGTGAACTCACTTACTTGGATCACAAGCTTAATTACTGAGGCACAAGGAGGCAAATTCACAGGCATACACGGGGCTACAGCTGGGGGAGGCAGTGCCCGTGACCCCACCGTGGAGATCGGTCTCTGTGGCTCTGCTTATAGTCCTCTCTAAAATGTTCACAAGCCACCCAGCTGTGCTCCTTTTTTCCCGAGGACTCTGAGATGAATCTTTCCACAAACCTCTCCTCCTACTGGAGCTGGCCTGAGTGAGCTCCTATTTCTTACATAAGACGCCAGGAATATCACAAGGTGGTTCAGAGGGTTTGGTGAGGCCTCAGTGAGGAAACACATATGACAGAGGTGAAGTGCTTTAGGAATGAAGGTGGGAGGGAGACCCAGGTTGAGCTCAAGTTCTGTTGAGTGGGATCCCAGCATGGAAAACGCACGAGGCCTCCGGCAGTGTGAGACCCAGCGGAATGGGTGCAGGAGGGGCTGGGGCCATCAGCAGGAGACAGGAGCTCAGGGGAGAGCCCTGGAGGGGATAGTGGTGGAAGGAGGGGCTGGTGGCCAACTACGCGGAGGGGACTTATTGGGGACATATATGGGGTGCCTCTGGCACTTTTAGGGATGGTGGTGGGAACTTTACAGAGGGCCAGGGGAGTGGCCAGACAGGAGGGCAGGGGCTAGGGTGACAGAAGACTTACAGCATGGTGCCCTACCCACCAAGCAGCTCTTCGGCCCCCTCTCATTTGGATTTCCCCTGACAGAGAGCAGAGTGCCTGACAGGCCACCTCCTGTAGACCGCCAGAGGGGACATGTGGCGTCTCTGCTTGGCCAAGGCTCCCTACACGGACAGCCTTTCTCTCCTGCTCCCTCTGGACAGCTTACAACCAACGACTCTCCCCAGGAGCCACACCTTGAATGAAGGGCTTGAATTCAAAAGAGTTAACATTTTTTGCAAGAAGGACAAAGGTTGAATCCAACTGGCCCGCCTGGTCAAGCGACAGGGTAGGGGACAGCAGAAGCTGGGGCCAGGAGGGAGAATTATCTGGGTATAGGCAGCCAAAGAACTCTATTCATGGGGCGGGCCACCAGGGAGAGGGAAGGACACACAGGCGGGGCAGGAGGAGGGAGATGACCTCCGGCAGGTTGGGGGGTGGGCAACGGGAGGACATTAGAAAGGGGCGGAGGGGGGTGTCTGAGGAGGCGGGAGTGGAAGGTGGGAGGTGGCTTGTGGAGGGCACGGGAGGAGAGGCAGGGTGGGGCGATCGCTCACAGCCTCATCGTTCATTCATGCGCCCCTACAACAAACACCCAGTGAGCATGCGCTGTGTGGAGGACAGCCGGCAGGCTCTGGACACCAAGGTGATCGAGGCGGCATCCCTGCCCTTAGAGCCAGGGCTCCAATGAATCCCCTGCGCCCCCAAAAGGTGGGCAGCTTGCACTTCTGCCTCCTTTTCCCCACCAACACACACGTTCTTGCCTCCAGGGGAGTCCTCTTCCTTTGGGACCAATAAATGGAGAATTGTTTTACTGAAAAGCATCCATGTCTATTCCCGCAGGCAGCTTCAAAGGCAGGGCAAAAGAGTGGAGCCCCAAGCACAGAGCCATGGCCTTGTGAGCTGACACGTGTCCCTCAAATCCCTGTCTCCCCTTGTGCGGATCTGCTCTCCTCCTGGAGGTCTCCACTCTCCCCGCCCCAAATAGTCTAGGTCCGCAGACTGGCAAGCAGAGGGAGGGGAATCCCCCGAGACCTGGGGACGTGGCAGGAGAACGAGTCTGGGGGTTACAGACAAGGGCATAGAAATAATGGAATAGCAAGGAGAGCTCCAGACGCCAAGACAGGTTCTCGATTCAAATCTGTTCAGTGCCGCTCAGAGTCGTGTGACACCGCATGTGAGCCTCCATGACCTGGCTTCCCAGATGGGGACAGCACCCCCCAGGATGACTGTAGGTGCTTCAGCTGGACAATGCATGTGAGTGTGACCATCCCCAGGGGCAGGGTCCGCCTGCACGGGAGGAGAATCTGGGGAAGGGAGCCCATCCCCTCCCTGACAGACGAACACACTTAGCCGCCGCCATAGGCATTCAGGCGGCTGGGCTTCCAGACTAGTCTAAAGGGCAGACCTGGCTGTTTGTAAGAGGATTGCCACCCCGCCCTAAGGCTGATGAACTTCGCGCAGAAGATGGGTTAATATTTTCCCTCCGGGAATCTTAAATCTGCATGGCGCTTCTCAGTTTCGCTACCGACTCCTGGGGTGGATAGAAAAAGTATTAAACCCATTCTATAGATGAGGAAACCGAGGCCCAGAGAGGCTAGATTTTCCCACGGTCGCTTCACCAAGAAAGACCCTTGGGCTGCCAGTGAGTTCAAGACATTTCTACCAAATGGTGCCACCACCCAGAGGGGACCCCTGGGCCCCAGCCAGCTTTGTCCATAATCGCGACAGCTAGGTACATGCAAGAGGCCTGGGCAGGCTCAGATTTGCTTCCCCTTCTCTAAATATCCACCCAAAGTTTAAAATATTTTTTTAATGTTTTATTTATTTTTGAGAGCAGGAGAGACAAAGCATGAGCAGGGGAGGGGCAGAGAGAGAGGGAGACACAGAATCGAAGCAGGCTCCAGGCTCTGAGCTATCAGCACAGAGCCGGACGCGGGGCTTGAACTCACGGACTGTGAGATCATGACCTGAGCTGAAGTCGGACACTTAACCGACTGAGCCACCCAGGCGCCCCCCAGGCAGAGTTTAAATATCCAGCCAAAGTTTCAGCAAGCCTCATTTTTCCTTTCAATAAAAGTCTTTCTTTTAAGGTCAAAAGAAGGGATTTGTACACTAGCAGTAACCAAACATTTTAACCTAATTGAGTTTGTCTTTCTTTTCCATTTTTCCATCACCCGCAGCATTGGTGACTCACACGCACCGGGACACAAGTAACGAGCGTAGATAGTTACAACATCTTCGAAACGTGCTTTAAAATGTTTTCCCAGCATTCGTGTCAGCAAAATATTTCCCACTTTTCTGCGGTTCCGCTCATTTTCATTTTCTTCTGCAGTTGTGAAACCAGACACTTCTCGGGAGAGGCATTGGTTAGGTGGCTTGTGGCTAGAAGAAACCCCAAACTCATTTCCACAACGAAGAAGTCATCGTTTCACAGATCTGTTCGTCCAGACGTCGGCGGCTTCAGGAGCAGCTGGGGCCAGGTGCTCAGCTCCAGAATTTCCTGAAATTCCTTTGGCTGTGTTTTCCTCCAAGCCCTGACTTCATGCTGGAGCCGGTTCACCTCGTATGAGCAAAATGGCTGCAGTGAGTCGCCAGAAGTTGGAAGCAACCCAAGCGTCCACCGACAGGCCAGTGGGTAAACCAAATGGGGTAATACGTAATAGTGCGATATTATTCGGCCTTAAAAAAGAAGGAAATTCTGACACATGCTGTAACACAGATGAGCCTTGAAGACATTGTAGGTGAAATAAGCCAGTTACAAAAGGATAACTGCTACATGAGTCCACTCACCTGAGGTACCTACAGTAGGAAAATTCAGAGATAAAAAAAAATAGAGTGGAGGCCGTGAAGGGCTGGGGCTGGGGGTGTGGGGGATGGGGAGTGGTTGTTTAATGGGTATAGAGTTTCAGTTTGGGAAGACAAAGAAAGATCTGGGGATGGACGGTAGTGATGGTTGCACTCCAGCGTGAATGTCCTTAATGCCACTGAGCTGTACACAGAAAGATGGCTAAGGTGTTAAATTTTGTGTTAGGCGTACTTAATCACACTTAAAAAAACATGGCTACAGTGGCCTCAGGAGTCCCACCACTCTAAAGAGAGGGGCGCTCTTCGAAAGGAAAGGATGCTTCTTTCTCAGATGCCTCTAACAAATCAGCCCTCTCGTGAGGCTCACATTCTCCGAGTCCTAGGAGCATAGCCAGGAAAAATGCCCTGCGCTGACTGTCTTAGGCCTGGTTCCTGATGCAATCACTGTGACCAAAGACTTGGGACTATCTTTAGATCAATGGGGCCAGCCTCCACGGCAGGGGCAGAGTCCACTTCCCCTGAACCAAATGAGGGAGGGACTGTCAGGGAGGGAGGAGGAGAGTGGGGTCATCTGAAAGGGAAGGGGAAGCGGAGGCTGGGCAGGTGTGACAGAGGCACGTTGGCCATCTTCCAACATTCATTCTCCCTTTTTCCTGGACACCTGACCGGACTACACTTCCCAGCGTCCTTTGCTGTTATGTGTGCCTCAGGACTGAGTACTGGCCAGTGGAATGTGAAAAGAAGGTCTTGTTTTACATCTCGAGCAAAGCCTCAAGGCAGCTGGCCTGCCTCTTCCATGTTCTTTTTACTTTGTCCCACAGCCTCAACCACGCAGGAGAGGACAGTTTCTGGAAGATGGCAAAAAACCTCAAAGGAAGGAATCTGGGTCTCTAATGATTTCCCTGAAAACTAGGACCACTACATCACCACGGTTTCATGCAACAGGAAAAAGTTTCCATCACTTTTTAGGTGCAGTACAGGTGGCCACATTGTAGTTCACTGCCTGTTTTTATAAATAAAGTTTTACTGGGACACATCCGTGTTCATTCATTTACATACTGTCCCGTGGCTCTTGTTACCCTGCAATGGCAGAGTTGAGTAGTTGCAACGCCTAAATAAATATATTTACTCTTTGAGATTTTAATATATTTTTATTTATCTTGAGACAAAGAGACAGAGAGAGTGCACACAGGAGATGGGCAGAGAGAGAGAGAGAGGGAGAGCGAGAATCTCAAGCAGGCTCTGTACAGACAGTGAGCCTGGGGGCTCGATCCCATGAGCTGAGAGATCTTGACCTGAGTCTAAATCAAGAGTCAGACGCCCAACTGACTGAGCCACCCAGGCGCCCCGCTCTTTGATCCGTTGGAGAAAAAGTTTGCTGACCCCTGTGCTGCATCATTATTGGGTGTCCTTGCTATAGCAGCGTAGCCTTCCCTTAGCTAATCCAGGACACAGGGTGATCCGTGAGAGCATCTTGAATTCAGATGATAAATTATTACCAGTAAGAAGCACCTCCCTATGGTACTGCCCACTTCGGTGACTGTCATTCTCAGGGTGGTGATCTAAGCAATGCTGCAGCAGGCAGGAGCAAGAAAGTCTCACTACAGAGCAGGAGGCCTGGGACGAATACATATTTTACTCCCCCGAGGGAGCTTTGACTTCTTCGGCAGAAGCTGGACCGACTTTCACATCAGGGTTATGTAGGTTCGTGTAGAAATCTGGGTTGATTGGCCCCAAACTTAGTTCCGGGCTGTTTTGAGCCCCTTATAGATCAGCACCCAGAAAGTGGCCCATCTGACCCAGCCCTTAATACACTGTTTTGGATGCTTCTTTGAGGATGGTTTTTGCTGCCCCGGCCCTGGTTATGACTTGCCAGGGGTCTGGAGCCCCCGAGCAGAAACAGCAGCCAGTCCTCAGGGTTTCTCACAAGAGAAACCTATACAGTCTCCTTTGGGGACAATCCTGACCCATCGGTATGACGAGACTCCACGAGTCTGAGAGTCGTCCCTGAAGGGAAGTGTCCGCATAGTGATGAAGACTTGAAGGGTCGGGGTCGGGTGTGAACTCGGAGGTGAGGGAGGGAAAGTTGTTAGGCCAACACCAGCTGACAGCTCAGGGGCGAAGCCCAAGAGCCGTGGGGTCAGATGTGTGATTCGAATCTCAGCCTTAGCATTTGCTAACCGTGTGAATTTAGGCAAACCCCTTAACATTACTCTGCTTCGAGTTGGGCTGGTCGGTACCTCCCTCCTAGGGCTGTTATAAACTTTACACGACGTCTTGCTCAACAAATGTAGCTCTTGGCTCCAGAGTTATATACCTCTGATCACTGGGAGCTTTAAAGGGGAGTACCGGGGAGCTCTGTGTAAAGCCAGCCCGCCTGGAGGTAATGCTTGTCTGTTCCTGACTGTATCAGGATGGTCGCATTCATTCCCCGATGAGCGGCAGAGCAGGGCAGAGGGGAGGAGCGAGGCGGGGGGAGCACACTGCCCTGTGGCTTCTTTCCATTAAAAATTACTGGCAGGAGAATGGAAGTTCGCCAGACCTAGAAAAGTAATCTTTAGGCCTGATCTGCACTTGAACCTTGAACGGTTGAAATGGTTTACCCCCCTAACCAAGAGTACCGATCTAGCCCCACTAAGCTCTTGAGGAATGCGCACAGTTTCTCGGAAGGACCCGGCCAAATCTTTCTTATCCTTGAGGTTCTATGTCAGCCTCACCTCCGTCAGGAGGTCTGGGCTGGGAGAGACCCCCGCGCCTGCTCACATGTCACCTTGCATGCTCCCATTATAAACTCATCACACATCTATTTTTGCAACTTGTTCAACAAATATTTATCGAGCGCCTGCGCACTGGACTCCCCGAGTGAGGGCAAGGTCTTGCCGCCACCGGCTCCCTGGTGCCTGCACCTGGCCTGGCCCACGGCGCCTAATTTAAGAGCATTCATGACTGTTGTTCAGCGAATGACTGAGGCCTCCAAAGCTTTTGTGATTCTAAACTATAACCATAGCAAACATGAATTCAGTGCTGTCTGTGTTCCAGGAATGATGTCATGCTGTCTGTCTATTTATTTAGCAACTCTGTGAAATAGAGATTCCCATCCCACTTCTCCGGGCGAGGAAATGGAAGCTCCCGGCTCTTGCCCTGCCTGACCTCACACAGCTCGTGGCTGAGATCCGTGTGGCTCATACCATACACTGACCACCCACCGCTGACCGGCTATAGGCCAACCATTCTGCCCCTCGCTGGGTGAAGACACATATATTATTTCAAATCTTGGATCTGGCTTAGAAAACTAAAACAGTCCACTCCAATCTTTTATGTTTCCATGGTATGGTTGTGCGGGCGGCTCTTGGGACAGCCCCCACCTCCAGGGTCAAGTAAGATCAGGGAATTGTTCACACTACGGCAAAAGACTATGAAGCAGAGGAACCTACGTGACTCTCCTGCCTTCGGAAGACCAGACGCACAGAGCCAGTCTCCATGGGGAACCTGTATAGCCAGACGATGGGGACCTCACGAAGTCCCCTTTGGGGGAAAAACCTCCCCACTCTGGGGCCCTACAAGTTGGGCCCGTGGGGCTTCACTCGCCTCCCTTCTGATAAGCCAGAAGCTTAGGCCTACAAGCATTGCAACACATGCGCGGTCCACACACCAGAAGTCAGTTGGGTGCAGCCCCTCCCAGACGCCCGGAGCAGGCATTGCGCTGTGACTGCCCGGGAAACAGGAATGCTGAGAGCACCAAACTTGACCTCCTTTTTCTGCAAGTCAGAAGTTAGCCTTAAAAAAAAATTCCTGAAGTTTGGCCTCTGTGGGGTAGAGGGCGGGGGTGGGAGGCAGAGGGTGAGGAGGCAATCGGAAATCACAGAGCTGCAAACAGTCCACCTGACAGACGGCGAGGCCTCCTTCCGCCTTCACCATCTCTGGTGACTGGAGAGCGGGGGGGGGGGGGGGGGGGGGGGGGGGGGGGCGGGGGGCAAGCGCTGGGGCAGAGCCGGACGGGCTCTCGATCAACACAACTCTCAGAAGTGAAAACAGAGTTCGGGGTCACCTGGGTTTCGACTTATCTTCGCAGAGGGAGTCAGGGACCACCGAGCAGGGCAGAGGGTAGGAGAGCTCAGTTCAGTTCTAGAACTTGTGTAAATTCGTCCTTGCTATTTTGGTGATCGTGCGTCTTCTTTCCCAGAGGAAGAGCGCCCCGAGAAGGAGGAGCTGTGAGCCTGCGTTGGAGGCAGAGGGGGGGATTCGCGTTCCACGCCTCAGCCAGAGAAGGCGGTGACGGCTCTCCCCGGAGAGAGGGACTTGATCTAGGAGGGGGGGGCGGGGGCACCAGGGGGGTCGTGCCCCCGGAAGAGCTCTGGAGTGCTGCAGTGGCAGCTCAGGGCAGGAGGCTGGGGTTCCGAAACGACCATGGAGCCCAGGACGGTGGGGACAGCCTGGCTCAGGAAATCCACAGATTTCTCGGGGTGAATCCCTCCACCTCCAGCTAGCCATTCACTCGCGTTGTGACTTTCCTCTGTCTCCACTGTGCGTGTCTGAGCCTCAGTGTCCTCATCTGTTAAAACGGAGATAATCCAGTAATTGGGATGAGCTACCGAGGCATCCGGCCGCCCCAGGGTCCGATGGAGAGTACAGGTTCCATAAATGCCAGCTGTCCTGTGGCCTCCCCACCCCTGTCCCGTAGGCTGGAAGGCTGGCCTCCCTCTCTCAGTCCAGGCCCCTCTTAAACCCGCAGCGCAAGCGGAGATGTGCTTCTGGGAAGTTCACCGCGGCACATGCTCCTGGTCTGTGAGCCTGCTCTCCTGGACGAAGGCTGAAGTCCGTGGCCTCGGTGACCCAGAAAGCACGAGTTACACCAAGGCTTGGCACCCGGGTGTCCGTTCCCCAGCACCCTCAGGCAGACTGAGAGGCTCTCCTGGTGAGATGCCCCCACAGTCGTTGCCCAAGGTCTTGACATTGTGTGGGCACATGACGTGAGCCCCGCTTCTCTCCTGCCCAGAACGTGCTAGCCTCCCAGGATTCCTGCTGGCCCCGCCTGCCCCCCAGTCTCAGCCAGCTTTAACCTGAGCAGGCTGGGTTCCCCACTTCTGGGCCTCCTCGTGCCCAGAGGGGACGGCTGCTGAAGGGAGCTTCGGCTGCTTGCTTGGGAAGGAGCTGCCCCGACAGGCCGGTGTGGTGAGAGCCCTTGGTCTCTCCTGGGCTCACGCCACCCCAAGCCTGGCATCCAGCCCCAAGCTGGCCTCCCGCCTGCTTCTCGCATCTCATTTGCTTATCGCTGTTTGTTTTGGAGGCTTCTGGGAAGCAAGTCTCCACCTGAGAGAAATCTTTGGCTCTGGAGACTGGTGACACCTGAGACTTTGAACTCTCAAGGAAGCCCGGCACACAGTTGGTCACCTCAGGCCGAGGGTGGGGGTGGGGGGACAAACTACCTCAGGGCAGGGCCTTGCAGTGGCCTCCCCTCATGCCTCTCCACAGCAGCCGTCTCTGAAAGATGAACCCCCCCAAGGCAGAGGTCATGGACAGGACCTGCTCTAAGTGGCTGCCACCTTGGGGTCAGTGGTCTGTGGTCTCCTGCTCTAGCTCAAAAGAGAAATTATAAGCATTTTGTATTTCTCCCATAATTTGTTTGCATTCATCTTACTATTAAAGTAATGACTAGAGGTGCTTGGCTGGCTCAGTCGGTGGAGTGTGCAACTCTTAATCTCGGGGTTGTGAGTTCACGCCCCACATCGGGTGTAGAGATTACTTAAAAATAAAATCTTAAAAAAAAAAGTAACAACTAGAGGAAGATTTTTCAAGGAAGTTGCGAACACGTTCTTGTCATGACCAATTAGCAGAAATCCCAAACATACCTCAGTTTGAGAGGCAAGGATAGAAAATATTTTTCGTAAAATCTCTGCTCAGTGACTTTTAAAAGCACAAATTATCTGCCAATGCCTACTTTTTTTAAATGGGAAAATAGATATTAAAAACCCCTATGAAATTTGGTAGAAGCAGGTTTGATATAGTGAATTTACAAAAAATAGAGAAAAACAACCTCAAGTTATTCCCAACACACAGAGATCCCCATTTTAGTGCATATTTCGGGGTTTGAGATATCATACTATATATACTAATTTGGGTCACAGCATTCTAATCAAAGCATTTCTCCCAATCAATTAATGTTTATTGAGATGATTTAAAATTTTTTTAATGTTCATTTATTTTTGAGAGAGAGAGAGGGAGGGAGAGAACGAGCCGGGGAGGGGCAGAAAGAAAGAGAGCGAAAGAATCCGAAACAGGCTCCATGCTGTCAGCGCAGAACCCAGTGTAGGGCTGAATCTCACAAACCATGAGATCATGACCTGAGCCAAAATCAAGAGTCTGATGCTCAACCAACTAAGCCACCCAGGTGCCCCAATTTTTAATTTCTAATGGCTGCGTGGTAGGCCATGGTATGGTTCAACAGAAAGGTGTTTCGTCTTTTTTTAACCATTCCCTTTTCAGCATCTAGGTTGTTTCTACTTTTTGTTCTTATAAAAATAATGTTTCATAACCATCTTCTGCACATTAATCTGCGAACATATTTCGAATAAACCTCCCAGAAGTGAAACTTCTGGGTCCCGGTGTAAGAACACTCTAAGGCTCTTGGCATCCCCCACCTTCCCTGGCCTCTCCCTCTGCTTCCACAAAAAACCTTCCCACCTGGAGATCAGGTATTCGCTTGGACCTTCAGTAATGTTATGATTTTGTCTTCATACGCTGGGGTTCCAACCCATCTGGAGTCATCACAACACCAAGAGTGATACTAGCTAATAGTTGCCAGGTAGGTACTATGAGTCAGACACAAGGCTAGGAACTCTACACTCATTACCTCATGTGACCCCTCATTATGCTACGAGGCAAGAACTTTATTGCCTTCCTATTATAAAGAAACAGATTTTGGATTTACCTTGGTGCGTGGGGATGGGGTAGGGATCTAGTTTTACTTTCCCATGGTACTCCAGCATCATTTACTAAACAATTTCATCTTGCCCACGCTGACGGGATCATCGCATCCTTCACATGCCACCGATTTTCCTTTAGATGCGGCGTCTGTTCCTGGGCTTCCGCTTCTTTTCCATGGAGCCGCCTGTCCTTGCTCCAGTCCTCCCTTTTTTGTTTTGTTTTTAAGTTTATTTATTTTCGAGACAGACAGAGACAGCACAAGTGGGGGAGGGGCGGAGAGAGCATCCCAAGCAGGCTTTGCGCTGCGAGCACAGGGCCCAAACCCACGAAACCGCAAGATCGTGACCTGAGCTGAAGCCAAGTGCTGGGTTCGACCCACTGAGCCAACCAGGCGGCCCCCTTCCTCCCTGTTTTTATCACTGAAGCTTTCTAATGCATTCAATTTATTTTTCGATTACGTTTTTAATTTTAATGTCCGTATCCTTCACCTGCAGTGTTACATTAGTTTCAGGTCTACGGTAATGTATTTTAATATCTGGGAGGGTGGACCCCCTCCTGTTCTTTTCTTCCCAGAGATTTTATGACGCTATTCACACGTTAATTCTTCCGGCTGAATTGTTCGGCACAAATGTCTTGTGTCAGGTTTTTCAAAGACAAACCTCAGATATTTTTATTAGAATTGCATCAAACGTATAAATTTGGGCCAATGGCATTTTGCAGTGTTAAGAGTTCTCAGTGTGATGCCTTACCATTCACTTAATGCCCCTCAGAGTAGTTTGGGTAAACTTTTTGTGGGCACTGTGCACTTCCTGTACACTTTGCTTCTTGGCATTGCTGTCGTAAGTGGGACCTTTTGCATACAGATGTCCGGGCCCAGCGTCTGCTGCCTGGACAGCCTCATGTTCAAGAGCAGCAAACGCCTGAGGGCAGCAAAGTCCCCAACCTGGCTCAGCTCCTGGCCATGACCGTGTCCAGCAAATCCCAGAACTTGTTAAGAAGGGCCCTATCAGGTGGGGACCGCTGCAGGCTAGGGCGCAGAGGGGCTTTGGCCGCTTATTTGAAAACAGTGATTCTCACTGTTTGGGGTCAGTGTCTGGTGAAAAAATACTACGGACTTCCAGAAATATGCCCTCGATGCTGCCAACACTTGCAGAGGACTCACGGATAGCTCCGAACACACCGAAGGGCCGTAATTGCATGAAAAGGACGGTCCGGCCACAGACTCCTCCAGGCGGGTGGTGCCGAGGACAGAGGTCCTCGAGTCTGTGTCACCCCGGGTGAGTCACTTCTTTGCCTGAATCTTTATTTTCTCCGGGACAAAATTATCTGCCCAATCTGGTGAGAGCATCATTCACAGATCAACAGAGGAGGTGTTTGTGAAAGTGCTCTGAAATGTACGGCTCAGTAACACAAAGGTAAGAGGCCGTTAATTCCGGGAAAGGGAATATGATGAGTCCCGGCTCCGACACGCAGTGAAGCCATGTTGGTTTCTTAGAGAGCATTATTGGCTCCCGTGCCACCGCTGCCCCCTGTGAACTTGGCCTTCGCCCTCAGGAAAGGCTGATAAAGGCCTTCGCAGCTTTCATCTTCTGAGGTTACCAGACTGTTATGCTGACCCAGCTAAAACCATGATTAAGTAGCTGGATGTTGGAAAAGAGCATCGGGGCTCGTGGTTCACAGATTATCAGTTTCTGGGTTGTCGTAAAAATTAATAATTAATCCTTCCCCGCATGCTGGAGGAGGACAGCCGGGAGCCTTAATGAAGCCTTGCACAGAGTGATTGAGAGCAGGACGGGCTGACAGGGGCCCAGGGAGGCCTGGCTCCGCGTGACCACAGGCTGGCCCTCCTCTCTGACCTCCAAAGTCCTCACTGTAGAATGAGGGGCTATACTCCCATGGAAGTAAATTTGCCGCTGAAACCATTCTGCCAAATGTAACGATAAATCTAAATCCCTCACCAGAGATTTTAAAGGTCTTCCGAGTTGTAGTCCTGTTCCCAGCAGCTGATGCCACCTGACTTCGGGCCCCAGCTTGAACTTCAGGCTGTAGACATATCAGCCTGTGTGTGTGTGTGTGTGTGTGTGTGTGTGTGTGTGGTAGGGGTGGGGCACGTCACCTGAGGAACGTCCTTCTAAATATCAATGAACGGCTGCTCCCTGCTTCCCAGGATAGATCTGAATGGGGGACGGGGTATGCTGCCATCAGCCTTGCATCCACCCGCATCCGCCCGGACTCTGGGGCGGAGAGGGCAGAGCATAGGGCGGCAGAGGCCGTAGCAGCTGCGTTTTGAACTCTCCACTCTCAAAACCACCTTCTGCCAAGGGCTCCCATTTGGAGGACAGGAGGAAAGCCTTGCTCTGCTCCCATCTTTGGAGAATGAGTCATATGAGGCACGGAATCCCTTTCCGACTTCCCAGTTCCTGGCTCGGCAGCTGGCATACCACAGGAGCTTAATAAAAGACTCTTGGACAAATGAACAAGGCCTTCTCCCATGGTTTGCTTAAACCTTCTCACACCCTTCCCTGCCCCCTCTCTGCCGATTTGGGGGTCTCCTCTCCTTCTGACTTCTGCTCAAAATTCGCCTTCCCAGGACGCCCCCAACTGAACCCTCACCCCTCTCCAGCTTTGCAGACTCAGCCCCGTGTCTCTGTGTCTCTGCTGGTCCCGCTAGGAGGCTGCCTGTGTGTGTGCTCTGTCTCGGAAATGGCCATACGGGGTATTTAGCGCACAGCATTACAGATTATCTTTGTTCGGCCTGCTACAAAAACACATGCATGCACTCTGCCCAGATGACCAAAACTGCGGCTTCTGTTTCCTGCAATGCAGCTAATGTTGTTCCAATATTAGTAGGTAGGTTGCAATATTGGTAGGATAGTGAGAGAAACATTCGATAGGCTAATTGATTGACTGGTTTGGATAAATATTCAGCGAATTCAAAGTTCAAAATTTCACCCTTCCCAGTTCCCTTGGTAATGTGGTGGCTCGTCCTCATGCCATTGCTCGGGGTAGGGGTGGGGACGGGTCCTTAGCTGACCCTTGCATGGCTCTCCATCCTAGGCGGCCCTCTGCCTCGCCCATAAGCGAGCGTGGCTCCCCCCAGCCTCCAACTATTCCCACTACCGGAGGTCTAAGTGGGGATGGGGACACAAAAGACCCTCTGCTTCTGCCTTTCCCCTCAGTCTGTTCAGCACGCCTCTTCACTCAGGGGCTTCGTCCTGGAGCAGGGAGGCCAGCGCCCACGAGTCTGACCACTCATGTCTCAGATGTTGGCCCATCTTCCTCCCATAATTCCCCGGCCCAGGAAGTGGGGGCTCTGCCCACTGAAGCCCTGCCGTCCCTCTCACCTGTGCGACCAGAGAGGTCCGTGGACAGCAGCTTCAGTATCACCCGGGAACTTGCTGGAACTGTAGATTCTCAAGCCCCGCCCTGAACCTACCGCTCGGGAACCCGCATCTTAACAAGATGCCCAGGTGATTCACGTGCACGAAGCGTGAGGAGAACCGCTCCTGTCACATTCTGGGCGCTTTTCTGTCCCTGCCTGATGGTGGGCTCTATAATCTGGTCCTCTCGCCCTGGGTCTTGATATTCCTGGGACCTCAGCAAATTTAGGAAATCCTTTTCTCCCTTGCCAAAGCCCAACTTCCGGATGCTGCGGGCTCAGAAACCTTGCCTGGGTGCCTTGAACACCACAAGCTGAACAGTGACTTTTTCTTTTCTCTCAGTGTACTTGCTGGAACGACCCTCATCCTCCCCAAGGTATGTTCCTCAGAGGTGGGGGTGGGGAAATAAAGAGGCAAAGACACAGAAGCGTGGAAGAGAAAAACAGGCCAATGTATTTCAAAATGACTCTCTGAGTTACAATAGCTTTTGTATCATTTTTGTGCGTGGGAGAGGCCAGCAGTCTGCGTGGAGGGAGGGGAGAGAGCACTCGGGCCTTGGCGTTGCACGGGCTGCAGAGATGTCACTTCAGAGGGCGCCCCTGGCACCATCGTGTCCTCTTTGTAGGGTGGGAAGGAGAGCTGTTCTCACCATAGCGCCCAGAGAGCTCCACGCCTCCTGAGTAAGCAGACGCCTGCCTTTATCTTAGGGGCCTAGAGAGGATAACTAAGCATTTCCCCCTTTTCGCTTTGGCTGCTGGGAAGCTCGAAGTCAAATTTGTGGCCCAACGGTGGGAAATGTGTAGTTACGTATGACCCTCGCGTGTGACTCATTCCTGCCTCCATCCTTCCCCCTTACTTTTAATACCTGCATCTTATTAAAACCCATCCTTTCTAATAAGCCGCTTTAAATCTTTTCTGAAGCCAGGTGGAAAAAATTCACAGGCAGCCACGGCTCTACGTCCCTGACCACAACTTGTCCCACCTGATCTTCCCCAGGATCACGGACTCTTTTCTCCGGGTGAGAAAACTGCAGCTCGGAGAGGTTCAAGACACCAGCCGAAGCTGGTGAGCACCTAAGTCGGGTGTCTCGGCTCTCTGCGTTTGGAGTTTGGCCCCCAGCAGGAAGCACCTGGACGTGGCTCCCCGTGGATGTGGCAGGTGGGCCAACACCGCGCAGAGAGGGAGCAGAGGAGAGATTCGTACTAGATTTGTACTGGGCCCTAGAACTCTCCACCAGGCATTACGGGGATCTGCCTAGCAGCTCAGTGCGGGTCGGGAGGGGTGCTCATGCTGCGGGCGCTGTTTCCCCAGTTAATGGACCATGAAGGTTCTTGAGGGCGGAGCGGCGGCCAATGATTCCGTGCGAGCCGCAGGCGAACTGCTTTCTGTGTGCAGGGGGTGGTGTGTGTTTCGGTGGTGGCCCTAACTTCGTAAGGCAGACTGCAGGTGCTCCCGGCAAGCCTGCCCTCCTCGAATTTAAGATGAATGCAGGAGGTGACACAGGCAGCTATTTAAGAATGAAGAGAATTTATATGCACCAACAAGAAAAAATAAATTTTAATTGAAAACAAAAGCAGATTAAAAAGCAGTATGTGTATTAAGGTCCCAATTTGTGTGTTTTAAAAACGCATATTCGGGGTTGCCGGGGTGGCTCAATCGGTTGAGCCTCTGACTCTTGATTTCGGCTCAGGTCTCATGATCTCATGGTTTGTGAGTTTTGAGTCCCTTATTGGGCTCTGTACTGACAGTGCAGAGCCTGCTTGGGACTCTCTCTCCCCCTCTCTCTCTCTCCCCCTCTTTCTCTCTCTCCCTCTCTCTCCCTCTCTCTCTGCTCCTCCCTGCTCACGCATGCACACATGCTCTCACTCTGAGTAAATGGATATACTTCAAAAAAAATGACTAAAATGATAAACTTAAAAAAATACACCTATTCAGATACATACCTGTAGACCTACACATACACCAGAGACCCTCATACACAGAGACGTCCCACCTCAACGCCCCCTACCACACACACACGGGGGGCCTAGGAGGAAACACCAAACACCAAAGTGTTAACAGCCACTTCTGGAAAGAGAGAGAGAAAGTAAGGTTATGGGTGATGGAACTTCTCCTGCTTAAATCTTACTACACACACTTTCAGAAGGTGAGCATTTTTGCATTGATGTTATCACTTCATAATTTAAGGAAAAACCGAGTTTTTTTTTTTCAACGTAAAGAATAAAGTAAGCCGCTGCGAACATTTCCTGTGAATGTGCAACTAAGATCACAGAACACCTCATTGCATCAAAGGGGCCAGTGCGTCGTCGCTTCAGAGAAAGTCAGCGCGGCGGGGGGGGGGGGGGGGGGGGGGCGCCACAGGGAGTGGGGGGAGGGGATACTTGCTTCCTGGCTGGGTGGTCATAGGGAGTCGAGAGATGGGCAGCCTCAGACGTCTGGGGTGTCGGCAGCTCGCGCAGAGTTGCGGTGACTGGCAGGGGACGCACAGCAGGGAGCCTTGGTGAAATAAACAAGGATGCCCCTACGGGTCCCTCTGCACTTGGTGTGGAACCCAACCTTTTAGAGGTAGGAGGCTCCTCCCTGGGGCTGGGGGAGGGGCGAAGTGAGCCGGGGTTCTGGTGGAGGCTGGCCTCGCACACCCAGACTCTGCAAACCGGCACGCACGCATGTCCCTTTGGGAGGGGTGCTTTCATCCTCCCCCTTGCTGTGAAAGCCATCCGTCCGATCTGGATCCCTATTTTCCAGCCACCAAGTCACAACGAGCAATAGTCCCCTCTTGTTGGGATATATAAATTCTCCTCGTTCTTTTTTTTTTAATAATTTATTGTCAAATTGGTTTCCATACAACACCCAGTGCTCATCCCAACAAGTGCCCTCCTCTGTGCCCGTCACCCACTCTCCCCCCTCACACACCCCTCTTCACCCCTCAGTTTGTTCTTAGTCTTTGAGAGTCTCTTATATTTCGTCTTCCTCCCTCTCATACTTAGGCATCATAAAAGCCTCCTCATTCTTTTTTAAACAGCTGTCTGTGTCACCTTTCACATTCACCCTCAGTTCATTGCAGGGGACAGACCTCCAGTCTCTGAGGGAGCCAGCTTGCCTAGAGGAGTGGGCGTTGCCCTGGAAGGAGGAGGGTCACCTGGAAACACCTCGGGGGAGGACGTTCCTGCATGCAGTGGGCCTGTGGAGGAAGCTGGGCAGTGCAAGTGTCCTGGGGCATCTAGGCTGCGATTTTGAGGCAATGGGGAGCCATAAGGTGAGAATGGAAGACACTGGGGAAAGGGAGTGAGGCAGCTAGTCCGAAGCCATTTGGCCTGGGGTCCTACTGGGGTCACTTGAAGACCACATCTCAGCTCCCCTCCCCCAACACTAGCCCATCTGTCCTAGCACACACATCCGGAAGACCCCTGGACCCTAACCATGCCAACACCACTCCCACCCTTCCTCGGTCATGCAAATGTCTTGGGGAAAGCCCTGGACTACAACCATCCACCCATCACCATGGGAAATTAGATGGTTTGGGAACAAAACCAACTTTTTGCTGTCTTGTGCAGGCAGGCAGGGGAGGATTATAGTCGAGAGCATGAACTTTGGAGTCAAAAACATCAGTTCAGAAACTAGCTGTGGCTGTTCCCCACTGTGATCTCTGAGCTTGAGTTTCCCTATGTGAAGTGTGCCCCTCATGATGCCTGTTTCTCATGTGCTGTCGTGAGGATCGGATGCAATAGTAGGAATAAAACATTTAACCAGCGCCTGCCAAGCGATCTCTCAGTAACAACCAATTGCTAAGGCTGTCCGGCCAAGTGTGGGACTTTGGGTCTAACGGAACCATGGCGCCACCTTGTGGTTGCTGTCTCAGAACAGCTACTTAATCTCCCTCCAATCCAATGACCCCTTTTTTCCAAAGCGTGTTGAGCAGGCTGGGCTTGGTAAAAGTCATCATTTAAATACGTAAAGCCTGTAATGGTGAGTGTGGGATTGGTGTCCAGCAACACATCTCAGAAGGGTCTTAGAAAGAGATGCTGGAAAGATCACTTGGGAGGACTCCCTGCGGAATTCCTGCTCCTTCTAATCTACCATCAGCACCCAAGTACCCCTAGGTATTCCCAGCTTTGGAGGTGAACAGGAAGCAAGGTTTTATTAGCTTTAGAGTGGGAGAGGGGACGCATAAGCAGGTTAAAACATCTGTGCTTAATTTCCAAATGTCCACCTATTTTCAGGTTCTGTCCTATTGCAATTCTCCGGTGTGGTCACCTTCCCCTCCCCTACGTGTCCTTCCCTTCTCCCCCTACCTCCCTCGAACCTCGCCTTTCCTTTTCTCCTCCAGCTCTCCCTAAACCCTAACCTACTACGGCCTCCCCCTTTCCTTGAAAGGAAACTCCACGAGGGCCAGGATTTCAGTATTTCTTCACTGCTCTATCTTCAGCACCTCAAATGGCAACTGGCTCCTGGTAGGTGCCCAATAATGGTTTGTTGATTGAATGAAGGAATGAAAATGACGGTGGAGTCTGAGGAGGGGAAACTAGCCACTGATTTCAAAATGGGAAGATTTTTTCCTTCCTACGGTGGGAAAGGAGTTTCCTGAAGAAAGGGCTGTTTTCACGAGTGTGACCAGTGCAGACACACGGGCCCCACGCGTGGCACGACCTGGTTTGCAGAAGGGCCTGGCAGCTGGGGCTCGAGGCTCTGTGTTTCCAGAGCTTAATAACTGTATCTTTGAATGGATGTTTTGTAAGTTGAGTCTGATGGGACAACAGGACGTACATGGGGGCTCAGAGCCTCAGTTCAGGCAAAGTCCTGCCTCCCGCTACCAGCTCCCCCGCCCCTTGGTGCACCAGGCCCCATCAGGCTCCCCCTTCCCGCCTGTGCCTTGTGACCACTGCCACATTGTGCTCCCAGAAAGGGCCTGCACATGGGCAAGGGAAAGGTCAGGATTGGGGGGCCTGTGCCCTGAAGCATCTCAGGGCACAGGCATGGCTGCCCCCCCCATGCCTTCCTCCCTTCCTGAACTGGCAGCCCCATGGCATGGCTGCTGGGCAACCAGCTGGTGGCCTTGACAGGGGCAATCCACGAACCCTTATCCAGGTACAAAGAAAATCCCAACTTGGAGGTGCAAAGATCCTTAGGAGTGACCCATCTGCCATGCGCTGGGGCGGTGGCCTGAGGGAGAGGTGCCTGGCTGGACTGCAGGTAGGCCCCGAGGCTGGAGGGACAAGGAACTTGGCAAGCACTGGCCAGGGGTCCCCAGACACCAGTGACAGGGATCTGTGTGTGTCTCTTACGCTCAGCTTGGAGCACCCTCCCAGATGAGCCACAAAATACAAATTATACATCAGTGATTCCACACATATGCAGAATGTGTTATTTGCATTTAAAACTGCCATGACACAATATAAAAGAGTATGAAAACTCATAATAATCTGAAACTTTTTCTTTACTTAGCAAGAACATTAAGTAGCAAATAACACAATAAACAGAGAGAGAGACCTTGGAAGAGGGGACAAGACTTTTCCTGGACTTTTAACGGTACTCATTTCCTGTTTTTTGAACAAAGAACCCTACATTTTTGTTTCACACTGGGCCCTGAAAATTATATTCAACATTTAAAAAACAATTTTTTAATGTTTGTTTTTGAGATAGAGACCGAGCATGAGTGGGGGAGGGGCAGAGAGAGACAGACACACAGGCTCCAGAGCAGGCTCCAGGCTCTGAGCTGTCAACACACAGTGCGATGTGGGGCTCAAACTCGGTCAGCCGCGAGATCACGACCCGGGCCAAAGTCAGCTGCTCAACCGACTGAGCCACCCAGGGGCCCTCATTTGAAGTGGACATTTTTATCGAAGTGGTCCTGTTGGGATTAACCTGTGGGGATACCCTAAAGTCATGGAAATCAGTTTCCGACTGTTAAGATAGTATCGTTTGTCTCTGATGGGATTGCATTATCAACTGTGTGACAAACCTGCAATAAAATAGCTAATACCACAGGAGCGGTTTCTTCCCATTTGTTATTAACCCTTCATAATTCGGTCTTATTTCATTAAGCCGAAAAGATTAGCATCACTAGGAAAACATCACATGGGAAATGTGGAGGGCGCAGCAAACACTGCTAATTCATATTAATAGTTAGACACGTTAAAAAAAAAAAAAGACATCCATCAAAACTAAAGTCAGTTTCCTTCCAGGGCAGGGTATGTGACAAGTGTTAGCCTGGAGCAGATGTCCCGAGGGCACCACTGACATCTTGTGTCGGGCCTTGTCCCGAGCATTGCCGAGCATTGCCGGACGTCCGCTAGGTGCAGGTAGTCCCCTCCATGTGATCACTACAACTTACGTCTCCAAACATTGCCAGATGTCCCAGGCGGTGGCGGGGCGGGGGAGCGGGGGTCACCGGTTTAGACAGACTGATGAGATGGGGAGTAAAATACCATCACAGAGCGCACAATCCGTGAGCGTGAGACCGGTGTCCTCCCCTCTTCCTGCCAGTGCCTACGGATCATAGACACAGACTCCCTCAACGAAGAGACCAACGAATCCAAGAAACATAAATAGAGGAAAACTAAAGAATTCTTTTATTTTGTGAGAAACGGAGGTAAATGACAGCCAGCTCATACACTCTTAAATAGGATAAAAAGGAAGACCTCAGACATCACAGGGATGAAGTTCACGAGAGGGGACAGATTTGCACGGCAGGCCAGTGGGGTACTTCTAGGCGCGATGTCACCATATTAGCGACCAATTTGTATCCAATTAGGTTTTCTAAGCTGAGGAACAGTTAGAACCTGGAATCTGGGCACGACCGCTCGGTCGTTCACAACTACTCCTGGCTAAGTACTTTTTTTTCCTAACCTTATTTCCCCCCAACACATAGAATGTAACATTTCACAGTCCAGTAGTAATCACACACAGGATTCAAAGCCCAACCAACGAAGAAAATGTCATTCTTTCTATAAGATGTTCTTTACGAGAAAGAAAAATGAAAGGTGTGGACAGTTTGTACAATGGTTGCAGAAGAGCCGCCAAAGCGGTTCCTAAAAACCTGCTCGCTGCCCGCAAAGGCGCGGCCGGAGGAGCGGGAGCGCAGAGCCGCGGCAGCCGGGCGCCGATCTCTCCAGCGGCGGCGGCGTGGGCCGCGGACACGGCTCGGTCTCCGGGCGAGGCTAGCGCATGCCCAGAATCTGCCTGCTTTTCAGCTGGTAATTTTTCTCGATATCCGACAGCGCTTGAGCGCGGAGCTGAGCGGCGTGGAGCCTCTTCTTCAGGTCTTTGCACTTGGATTTGGAGGTGAGCAGACTCTCAGAACTCTCGCTCCTCACGACATTCTCTTTACTTTCCCCACCGAAATGAACTTTCTTCTTAATAATCGAGGATGGAAGGTCAAAAAGTTCTTTAGAAAGAAAAAAGAAAATGAGTAAGTTCAGCTCCTCCCTACTTGGCAGAATTCTCAGACACATTTGTTCTTTTTTCTCTTTTTTAGATGTTTTATTTATTTTGGAGAGAGACAGAGAGAGACAAAATGCCCCAGCACGAGTGGGGGGCGGGGAGGAGAGAGAGAGAGAGAGAGAATCCTGAGCAGGCTCCACTCGGTCAGCACAGAGCCTGACATGGGGCTTGAACTCAGGAACTGTGACATCGTGACCTAAACTGAAATGAAGAGTTGCTGCTTAACTGACTGAGCCACTCAGGTGCCCCCCAAAAACATTTATTCTTTCAGTTCACATTTGAAATCTGAGACCTGTGTTATTTTCTCTAGGATAGGAGGTGAGGGGCATGATGCTGAGAAAAATCAATAAATCAACCTTTTAACGCAGAGCATTGAAAAATAATTCTGGAATGTGCCCAGGAAATGTTTTATTCTCTTAACAACCAACTCTTCTCTTAAGGTTAAATGCATTGGGGATTATGGGCCACAATACAAAACTTTTGGAAATCAATGTGACTTATTTCTATTCTTGAAAACAAGTGCCATTCTACCTAGAACACATAACTTCCAGAAAAGAAAGAAGCAGAAGGTCTTTCTTACAGACAGCACTTATAGTTTGGGTTCAGTGTTCAAGAACACTCATTTCAAAGCAGCTTAACTGACCAGAAGCTCGTTTCAGAGAGGACCCAAAGCGAAGTCGGCACGGAAAAGATGATTCAAGTTAATGGCGTAATGAAATATGTGAATTGTAGTTTTTACATGAAGAAAAGTTTGCTTGAGGGGGCTACACAATTGGCTAGTGACAGAACTATCTGGGGGTTGGCGACTTGCAGTTTTGAATTCCAGAAACTTTTTATTTTTCCTCTGTGTTCATTTAAAGGAAATACGTTCAAATATTTACTGAGCTCACTGTGCGGGCCATGGTGGACCAGACGAAGGCCGCATTCTAGCAGGGGGAGACGGAGCATAAACAAGTAAACAAGCGCGTGGGAGGAATGTCTGAGGTGATACGTGGGGAAAAGTAACACCGGGAAAGGGAGACAGAAGTCCTGGGTGTTTGCTGGCAAGGACCAAGGCCGCGTAACAAGCAGACTTTTGACCAGAGACCTGACCCAAGCGAGGAAGGAAGAAGCCAGGCGGCTCTCTGGAGGAGGAGGTTCTGGGCCCAGCAAATGGAAGGCCCTGAGGCGGGAGCCGGCTGCACAGAAGAACGCTGCCTTCCAGCCGTCCCGGGCCTCCTATCTCACACAGTCCCTGCCGCAAGGCAAACCTGGCTGCTGTTAGACTTAACACCACCGTTTCAAAGCTATCCGCCCTATTGTCCCCTATACCTATATATTCATAAGCCAACCGTGGAAACCGTAAATCCCACTGATGGGACAGTTCTATAAGAGAGAAGTGTTTAGAAAAAGAATTAGTATTTCACAAAGTAGAAGAAAACGAGTTAGCATTTCATTGAATAGACTAAGAGCTTTGAAGGAGACGCTGCTGCTTACCGTGGGCATTTCAATGCGTTACATTTTCCTCCGAGGTGAATTTCCTAGCCCGAGGGTGGGGAGCCGATACTTCCAGCCCAGGGCACCTGCTCCTCCTGCTTTGTTTATTTCACGACTCTGACCTGCTCCACGCTTTCAGTGCTCAGAGCCCTAAAGGATCTCCTGGTCCCAGGGGACACCCGATTCCTACAGCTCACCGCAGTGTCAGCATCCGCCACGGTGCGGTCGAGGTGGACCCCCGGACTATTCACACATCCGGCACCCACGCGTCCTCCTGCTCGGGCTCTTTCCAGCCTTTGTTCAAAGACTCTCGGGGCAAGATGTAAATCCCTTCCTTCCCTCAAGAAGCACACCCAGGGCCTTCCACACCTCTGGACAACAGGTTTGACGCATGAAGCTCCCCCAGATAAAAACTTCTCCTCACTCTACCACAGGGATTATAATTGCAGCCTCTTTGTCTTTGGGGGAGGGGACATAAAGAGAAAAACTGAAATAAATATTATAAAAATACCGAAATGGTTGGTAGCAATATTGAGTAAAGGGAAGTTATTACAAAAGAGATGAAGCCCCAATTTTAGATAATTCTTGTTTCATTCGCTCCCTCACTTACCACTATGTTATTATAACCAAAGCAACGTAAGCAGGTTCTTTTTTGTCTGTTCCATCTACAAAATGCTGTCGTGCTCCCTGAAGGGACCAGATTCTCTCTCAGTTTATTCCAAATAGAAAGGACGGCCTTCACCAGTGCTGTCCTCCATGGTGGGAGGGAGCCCTAAGAACTCTGCCTAAGTTTCACTGGGAAATTCAGATACTCAATTTTTAAAACCAACAGAAACACTTTAATAAGTTATGTCACATAGAAGTTTAGAGAAAAGAGGTTTAACGCTTTGCATTTGCCATAATCTTAAACAGTAGGTAAATTCGATGTAGGGTTTCTGTGAAATGGAGAAGGCCTGTTAGAGGGGGCTCCCTGGTACGCCCACCAGCCACTTCTCACTGGAGCGCAGCGATGGGCCGGGGCCCACAAAGGCAGGGCCCTGGGAAGGCCCACTGTCTACAGACTGTCTACTCTGGATAACAAGGGAAACCCTAAGAGCGTACGTAGATATCACCCAACTGAATTTTGACAAATACATGTTTCAATTTTTTTTAATGTTCATTTATTTATTTATTTTGAGAGAGTGAGCGGGGGAGGGGCAGAGAGAATCCCAAGCAAGTTCCGCGCTGTCAGCGCAGAGCCCAACGCGGGGCTCAATCTCACAAACTATGAGATCATGACCTGAGCAAACATCAAGAGTTGGACGCTTAACCCACTGAGCCACCCGGGCACAGACCCAAAAGTGATGTTCTGTTCTACAGTTGGTTTATCTCACCTTTTAAGCTATACTTTCTTTCTTTTTTTTTTTTTTAAGTTTATTTATTTTGAGAGAGCGAGAAAGAAGGAGAGCACGAATGGGAGAAAGGCAGTGAGAGAGAAAGAAGAGAGAGAATCCCAAGCAGGCTCCATGTTGTCACTGCAGGGGCTCGAACCCTGAACCGTGAGATCATGACCTGAGCCAAAATCAAGAGTCAACGCTTAACCCACTGAGCCACCCAGTGCCCCTAAGTCATACTTTATGTAAAGGATGTGGCATGTATTATCTGCTCGTGTGGCAATGGTAAAATGCTGGGATTTTTGCTTGAAAATGAAGAGAAATGTAGAGTAGTTTTATAATATACCCAGAGAAAAATCTGAAAAGCACCAACAGTTTTTTAAGTGTCGTAGCTATAAAAACCAAGTATCAAAAACTAAACATGTAGTTTCATGAGGTAAATAAAATTGAAGATGAAATCATTATGACTCATTGCCTCAAGTCTATGAACCCATTAAGTAAATCATTGCTATAAGAGAATTATTTCTATTGAGATACATATATTCAATGAACTCCATCTTAAAATATGAGACTTCGTAAATTAAAAGGGCTCCCGAAGCCCCACGGCAGCGACACAGGTGCCATTTCTTCATCTGCGGTGGCAGTTTCTGTTTGTGGAGCGAATTCTCATACCTGGACACGGAAACTTCTGGAACTTCTGCTCCTTCAGCAGGTTGTGATCCTTCAGCAGACTCTCTGCCCTAGCCAGCTTGTTCTCTGCCAGTCTCTCACGGACACAAAGCTCACGTTCCTTCTCTTTAGAAAGGCAATGGAACAAGAAAGATATTAACGAGCGGTCATGGGTTTGAGGCCATTCACATTTGGTAATCCTACCCCTTTTCCTCATCACGGAGACTAGCACGCCTGACCGGCACTGCAAAAGGTTCCCGGTCAACCTATCATGTTAGGTTTTGATTCAGCATTTTAGTATGGTGTGTGTTGTCTTAGGCTTTCTCGTAAGGACTGGTTTAAGCACAAATTCAAGGTCAGCATCAACCTGTGGTCATGCTGTCTGGGAGGAATCATTTGGGAAATAAACGACGGAAGCCATCTCTATTCTGCACAGAAAACAGGCAACAGTCCACTTTCTGGGCATTACCAGCCTCGCGGAACAAGCCCTCCTCCTTCCGGGTCGATGACAGCACCCAGATGGAAGCAGGAAAAAAAACCACAACTCAGTGAGGAGGGACTTCTCATAGAGCAGTAACTAAGGCTTATTTTTTAATTCATGGCACAGAATTCAGAAAGTTCAGATTTGAGTTGCTCTCTGCAACTACAAAACAATGGAAAGGTTTTAATAAAAGTTTTTTGTTTGTTTTACAAATTCTTTTGACAGAAGCATCAAGAAAAGGGTTTCTGGGTAAGCGTCGGTTATGCTCCCACTGAGAGCAGATCTCACGGCACCTACAATCATCGTCCAGAAGTAGAAACATGAATGCGTGCGGGGGACGCTTTGTACCCTCGATTAAACAGAGAGGTGTCTACGGCCTGCATCGTGCATAAAGCCGCAGAAGCAAAACAAGGGAGCCGCGAGAGTGGCAGGAGACGGTCGTGACTCCATCTCCTGTCCCTTCACGTTAACACAGCGAGCCTCGCCACTGTTGCTACCTTGCTTAAATCTACATCCTGGGTAGCAGCTCTTGCGTTAGTGGAGTAGACAGACTTTCCACATCAAAAACTGATTAGTACCTAGTCAGTTAACACTCAGACTCCTCCCAGACCGAGAACATCTGTACCCACGTGCTTCCCTGAATGGCCCGGACACACCTAGTCCCACAGGCAATAGGGTTTTACGCTTGGGCTGTGCTGGATCAGCCCCTATCAGAAGACAGAAGCGATGGTTTTTATTACAGAAGGCAGCAAATGCGAAAACCATCTTTTCCGATGGAAACAATTTAGGGTATAAACATATTAAGGAAGAGAGAGAAAAAGTAGCTCCGCAGTAAAGTCCACCGGCTACCGCGTCAGGGTCAGTCAGTGACCGACGACACAAGAGCAATCGATCTAAGAGAAAGAGGCTCAACAGGGAAGTGCCAGCAAGCTTCATTTACTATTTTACAACACATATTTTGGTGTCTCAAGTATTTGTAAGAATGTTCTAGTAGGGTATCCACGTATCAAATACTTGGTTCAGAAAGACTTCACACACATCAGAATAGCCCTGTGCAGCGCTCCCTTGCTTTGCCCCCATGCGGACTTACGCTCCAGCCGTTCCTCTCGTGCTTTGAGGGCTCGCTCTCGCTCCTGTAACTGTATTTCCTTCAGCTTCAGCTCCCCCAAGACGGGGCTGGACTCCTGTAACTTCTCCGGTTCCGATCGCCGCCCTCTTCTCTCAGGATTTCTTCTTTGCTCTTCTGCGACTAAGTCTGCTATCAAAGGATTCTCAAGAATTTCTTCAACAGAAGGTCGATGGTAATCCTGGGGAGGACAACGTTCAGTGGGGCAGTCAGATTTCATAACAGAACACTCATCCGAAAAGAGCAGGCGCGTTAAAAACGGCATACGTTTCCAAGACCAAAGAAAGGACTTTATGGATGGGTCTTAAATGCCTGGAAAGGTTAAGTTCACTCGTGGCTCTAACCCGTGAGGTTCTGGGTCCACCTGGTAATGCAGATGTTAAGTAACCTTTGCTCCCCCTTAGCCTTCCAATCCCTGAGCTGGTGCGTGGATCTGCGTTAGGGCAAGTACCGCCCCTGTGTCTCCAAACTAACTTTAAGCAAGAGCTTCTCTTACCGAACTTCTGCCTTATCATTTCACCATTAGCCTTCTTTGTAATTCCACAGCGTTTAGCCCCTGCTCTTCCATCGACCTGACCCTAGGACAGCTTCCTCCCCATCCCAGGAGCAGGCTTCTGCCACATAATCTCTGTATTTATTCCCCAACTCCATCTCTGGCCTCTAACCTCTCGGCTGGAGCGAGAGGCTGGGCACTGAAGTCTTATTTGTGGCCCCTTCCCGTCCCACCTGCTGCCCTGAGGTAGGCAAGGGGAGTGAGGGTTTGGAGTTTTTCTGCAATCCTGCTTTGCTAGCAAACATCCGTCAGCGTGGCAGAGAGACGGAGGAGGCATGAAGAAAGCACAGAAGGTAGGCCAGCGAGGATGCACCATTTGCCAAATTTCCGTGTTTTCACTTCCCGCAACAGAGTAGATTTAGCTGAGGAACTATAGCCACTACTTCTTCAGTCGCGTTGCTTCAAGAGAGAAATTGAGAGACAGAAGCAGACAACGTAATCTTACAGTCCTTACCTTTAAATTTAACATCCTTGTAATAATGTCATTCAATTCATCAGAGTAACGATACGGGATTCGCCTGAATTTGCCTTCTCTGATCTTCCCAGCTAGTTCTTTCTGGTTGAAAGCTGTAAACGGAGGCCTGGGGAAAACATTTTTTTTAATATAGCAGTGAAACCGTATAGTAGAAGCCAAATCAAAAGCACGGTTCGAGCTCCAGTTTGTGTTCGTGTTTCTTCTGGGGTTGTCTTCCCCACCCTGGCACTGCTGACATTCAGGGTCATGTGATGCTCGTTAGGGAGGCTGTCCTGTGCACGTGGTATGTTTTGTGGCACCGCTGGCCTCTGTTCACAAGATGCCGGACATCCAAAAACGTCTCCAGACATTGGCAAATGCCCCCTGGAGGACAGAACGGCTTCCCGCCCCCTGGCTGAGGACCGCTGCTCTGCAGAATAGTTTAGAAGGAAAAAAAAAAAAAAAAAAGGCAAACAGGAGCTCTATCTAGTTCTCCAGATCCCCACACCTCTCCCCTAGATTTTTGTTTCATTTCTCCCACGAGCCTGGCCTATGTGCTCTCCCCGTGAGCTAAGCATCAGTCCAGCAAGGGAGGCATCTTTCCCGGTTAAAAACATGACCTGGCTTCAGGGGTTACATTATTAATTTGCAAACAGTTTTTTTAACCCGTCCATCTATCTTAATTTTAATCCAACGTATGATTCTTTCAGGCTCGAACATGCGTGGATGCTCAGAACGCTGGCCCCAGTGAAAGGGGGCAAACCTCTGTGAGGGTAAACTTCAGACCAGAAGGCTCTTTTCCTCACACTTACATTAATGCACACAATTCATACAGCAAACAACCCAGCGACCAGATATCCGATTTCTCATTGTAGGACATGCGATTCATCTGCTCCTAAAGGGAGAGAAAAGGGTAGAAGGGTAGGAGGAGTTAAAAGTTTATTTTGTTTTAAAACTTACAAAATGACCTGAAACAAAAATGGAACCTTAACGTTTGGTAATATCAACCCAGATAAGAAAAAAGAAAAAAAGGAGAACATTTAGTATTATAAATATTTTAGATCTGTAACAAAAATATCAGAAACAAAAGACGGATCCAGCTTATGTGAGATTTGTATAACACAAGATCACAATAACAAAGATGGTACTTTATATTTTATCCTCAAATTTATAACGGGAAAAAGGCCATGACCTTATCCTAATATACTTTGTCACAAATAATTCATTCACTTATTTTTCATTCACGAATGTGATCGTGTTACAATAGACCGGGTGCTGACCATTCAAACGTGAATATGAGACCTCTTCCCTCAAGGAACTCAGAATTTTGAAAGAACCAGAGCAAAAAAAACAAAAAACAAAAAAAACGAGAGAAAATTTCAGAATAACTAAAACATAATCTGGCACACACTTAAATGGATACAGATATAAATGGCTAATTGAATTACCCATTTATATATTTTTCTCTTAGTCCACAGTATAAATCACAGCATCAGCTAATATTCTCATTTCCTATTTTAATTATTTTCCTTTCTTCCACACTTACAGTATCAGTCTACCATAGTTCTTATTCTCAACAACGGGCACAGAAGTAGTACCAGAACCTTCAGGAAGCTTCCTGGTGTTCTAAACTCCAACAGGTGGGTCTGATACCACTTCCTGACAATCAATGCCTTAGGGGAAGGCTGAACGTATCTAATTATAAGGGCAGGAGGGAAAAGGAACAAAAGAATTACACAGGTTTCAAATTTTCCAAGAACCACTTCTGGGTAATTTTCCTTTATGTTAAAGGCTTTCTATTTGGAATCTGATCCAGTGCGAAAAGGACACTGTTCTGGCAATGTCTAATCTCAGTCAAAAACAACACATTAGTGATAGCACTCACTGCTTCAAGCTCTTAACAGCCTTCAGGTAAAATCCAAAGTCATAAACAGTTCATCCCCTTCTGAGAGCTACATGCCAAGGAACTAACCAAAAAGGAAGAAAGAATAATGCATTCAAAGGCGTGCAGAGCAGTGCTCCTTACAATGGTAAGAAAGTCTGGAAATAAAATATCCAGCAACAGAGAGAACGGATAAGCAAAGTGGGATTGTGGCAGCTCCACTGTGGGAAAAGGTAACAACAAAAAAAGAACAAGTACGAGAAGCTAACATTGTAAAAACACGTCAGCTGAAGTAAGCCCTGAATCCCACAAGGATCATCTAGAGAGTCTATTAAAAGGCAGTGGTCAAAATGAAAAGTGGAAGGAAAAAAAACAAAAACAAAAACAAAAAAACAGCAGAGTGCAAGAACTGGTCCAGAGACCCAGAGATCCAGAGTCCTCAGATCTGGGTGTGGGGCCCAGGGCTCTGCATCTTGAGCGAACACTCTAAATGGGTCCAAGGGCGTATACAGGACCCATGGCACTTTGGCAAACGTTGCTCTTGAGAATAAGATAGATAAAACCTATTTCATCCTTGTAATCCCAAACTTGGCACGTGGTAACCGTTCAATAAAAGCTTCACTTTAGTTGCTAATATAGAGGAGCTTAAGAGTCTGTCTGGTGGCCCATTTGGAAAAAATATACATTTTAAATGAACAGGTATTAATTCTTGACTATTGTATGTTACTAAGCAAATAAACAAAAACCCCAATTTCCCTCCACTGAATGCTTAGCATTAGGATGTTTCAAAAGGTATTTAAGTTCTGAAATACTTACAGGAGACATGTAATAGGGTGTGCCAACAAATGTTTTTGCAAAACTCGTATCATGGTTTAATATTCTAGCCAGCCCAAAGTCTCCAAGCTTAACATTCTGCTTGCCATCCAGGAAAACGTTGGCTGGTTTCAGGTCCCGATGCAGCACGGTGTGGCCACCATCTCTTCGTCTGTGACATTCCTTTAGGGCCAGAGTCAACTGGGTCATCACTCTAAGAACAAATTCTTCATCGAGGTATTGTCTGAAACCAAAGCAGTTATACAGCACATAACTTCTGAACAGGAACATTAAAAAGATGGGATACTGTGAAGTATCTAGTTTTCAGAGTCTACAAATAGAGAAACAAATGATCATTTGCAAGATGAGGTGTGGGCGTTGATTCTCCGGGGATGTTCTAAAGTGCTGGGGACTCACGGAACGAAGACGAGAACAGTCTTCCACGTTACTAACTACTTCATCCCCAATCCTAAACTAGGATGCTTAACAGAAATGAAACTTGGCCCATTTTCAGTTTACCTTTAAAGAAGAATTTACCTTTCCTTGGTTCCCTTTGTAATGACACTAGCCAGGTCCCCTCCTTCGCAATATTCCATCACGATGTACAGCGTGGTGTTGGTTCGGTCAATAATCCGATCATAGTAACGGACAATGTTGGGATGTTTCAGTTCGCGGAGTAAATTCACTTCGGAAACCAGCATCTGTTTCTCAGCTTCTGTCATGGAGCCGTAGTCCAGTTCTTTCCAAACTAATATCTGAAGTAAGAATTTCCAAGGTACGAATGAACTCGATACATACTCGAAGACAAAGAATGAACGGTCCAAAATTTAAAACTTTTAAAAGTTACTTCTCTATTAAATAGATCACAACAGTGATTACTATCTAATTTAGTTCAGTGAACTTACGAACCCCTGAGTTTATTTCCATAATCTCCCCCTAGTTTTCAAGGGGTAAATGATGCAGTGGGAGGGAGGAGTCACATCAGGCCTCCTCCAACCCGCTACCCTCATTTGCTTTGTGGCACGGTGGCAAAAGGTACTTGGGTCAAAGCTGGAGCAGAGGCAGTCAAAGCCCCTGACCATTCCAAAAGCCAAACTTTTCCAGGGTGAGAGACCTTAGGAAAGATCCCTCCCTCAGCAGCCGGGCAGTTTCCTCTCCATGGTTTCTTCCTGTTTAAGGTCCACCTACACACACTGGAAAATAAAAATCCAATAATCCAAAAAAATGGGTATTTCAAGTGAGTTCCGACTGCAAAACAAAATCTCCAGGCTCTGGGGGTCCTGCCTTTTTCCCATGTCACAGAGGGCTACTCTTCTCTGAATAGAGCTCAAGACTCAGCCACCTGTCACTAAAAGGGAGGCCCTTAGCACAAGTCAAAGCAGGAAAAGGGAGGGAAAGGGACGAGAAAGAAAAAAACAGAGAGAGAGAGAGACATAGATACATCTCAAAACACGCAGTCTCCCAGCCCTTGAGCGACCCAGGGCAGACACAGACCTGGAAGAGCTGGACTCTTCCAGGCACCCCGCCTTGGAGACCCACAGCCCCAGGCCTCTCGCTCTCCCGCCGCCACCGCGGGGCCAAGGGCGCTCGCCGCAGGCAGGTGCAACCGCAGCAGGGGCGGAGACAGGGAGGCCTCCCGCGCTCACCTTGCCGTCGCTCTTCCTCCGGATCTTCTGGCAGCGGCCGTAGGAGCCCGTGCCAATGGTGTACAGCACCTCGTAGTCCTCCGCCCGAGTCGGCATGGCCGGGCCCGCCGGACGTCTCCCGTAGGTCTCCCGCAGGTCTCTCCGCCGACTCGGAGACCGGTCCTAGCCACACTACCTACCTGGCCACTCCAGTCCCCAGCCCGGTTTAACCGACGCGGGCCCTGGCCTGGCAGCCTATTGGCCCACGGCGAGGTCGCTCCGCCTCTCTGATTGGCTGACAGAACACAACAACCTAGGCATCTTGGGAAAAGCGTACCGCTAGGCAACCGCTGTCCGCGTCCGTGTCCGCGTCCGCGATCCTCCTTCTGGGGAGAAAGGGGCGGAGCTAAACAACGGAAGCCAGGGCGGGGGTGGAAAGCGGGTGCGGGCGGGTCTCCCCAACTCTGTCCTTCCCGCGGAGCTCGCGCGAGTAAATCGAATTCCGGAGACCTCTTCTTGGACTCCTTTGCACGGTGCTGCCACCTGCCTTCTGATCTTTGCACTCTAACCCCTCATACTACCCACTCTTCTGTGCACATGCCCTTCTGTTAGGTTCCTGAACCCTGAGCCTAAGCGGGGTCACACTGAACACTTCGTGGGAGCTGAGAACCGAGATGAAAAATACAGAACCACCCCGAAGGATGCACGAACGAGGACACACTATGGTTGGGGACTGTGCCAGCCACTTTACGTGTGTTGTCTTGCTTATTCCTCAACAGAAACCTATAATGCAGGAATTCGTGTTCTTTCCCACGAGGAAAGGGAAGCACAGAAAAGTTAGAGTATCTCTTTTAGGTCTAACACTCTGGAAGAGAAGAATCCAGTTAAAAACAGTGGATACTCATAGAAATGATTTAAAGCTTACACATGACTTCAGGGTATAACCATCATAGAGAGACTATCTTTTTGAACACCAAATTTAGAGCCGTGTTTAATAAGCACAGGGTGTGTGCAAAACCTCAATACAGAATACGGAAGTTCTAAAATACCCAGGAAAATATGGTGGCTCTAAGGCAAAGCTAGTTGAGTTTACCTTTAAGACTCCTACGAAAGGGGCCCATGGGTAGCTCAGTGGGTTAAACATCTGACTTTGGCTCAGGTCATGATCTCTGGGTTTGTGGGTTTAAACCCCAGTGTCAGGCTCTGTGCTAACAGCCTAGAGCCTGCTTTGGATTCTATGACTCCTTTTCTCTCTCTCTCTCTGCCCCTCCCCGGTTCTCTCTCTCTCTCTCTCTCTCTCTGTCTCTCTCTCTCTCTCAAAAATAAAAATAAAAACATTAAAAAAAGACTCCTATAAAATATTTTTTTAATTAGAAAAGGCTACCAAATAGGTTATCTGGGGTGCCAAACACATAATTAATTGACAATACTTCATTAGACATAGTCTCTTCTGGGCACCCAGCTCACCCAGTCAGATGGAACAGTCCCATTTTTGCCTGGGAGACGGAGCCCTGAACGGAGCCCATTACCAGAAGGCTAATAATTTGGCAGTGCATAAATAGGTCAATTGTCTTTAAATATCTGTTCAGCATGGAACTAAAAGGAATGTGGTTTTCTATTAATAAGAATTACAAACCTCTTTATGTTAAAAATAAGGAATTTATTACATGCACTGAATACGGCATAATTTTAATTGCCAGCCAGAAGAGTTTCTAAAGTAACATTCAAGAACACCGTCTTACCCCAAGGGAATAAGGCCAATTTAGGTTTCAAAAATTACGTAAGGAGCTACAAGTGGCTGAGTTAATTGGCATTGTATTTTTTCTTTTACTACCTCTTAAAGATTGACCTCCATGGGGCTCTTTGGCCGGCCTGCCCCAAGTCCAGTCCTGGGCCTTCTCTCTGGCCACGCCTCTGCTCTCACGCTTTGCCCCAACTCCCCAAACCTGGCATACTTTCTCAACTACGACCACCGCCACCACCGCCACCACAATCACCTTTGTACCTGCTATACCATTTGCCTGGAATACTGTCCCACCTACTCCCTTGACCGCTCTCCCACCCCCGTGCCTGTCTAGAGGACACGACTTGTCTTTCAATATTCGATGCCAACTTTCTTTCCTACTTTCCTGGAAGCCTCTTCTAGCATGCTAAAACAAGCAACTTCTCCATCTACAGTATTCACAGACTACTTCGGACATGAATCAACACTTACCTTTATCATTGTTTGTTTTCATGACTCTCACGGTAGCTCAGCTCTAAGCTCCTTGTAGCCAACGTAAGTCCCGGAGGCATGCAATAAATCTTTGTTAAATGAAAGTATGAGAAAGTAGCTTATTAATAGTCATGCAAGGATTTGGAGTGAGCCCTGAAGTGCTCGTGTTTCAAATGCCCCAGCCCGATGGCAGAGAATATTAGGGCAAGTCTATCCCAGGACTATGAAGGACATATGTCTATGAAGACATGTATGTTCATTCAACAAATATTTATATTTGTTGAGCGCTTACTACGTGCCAGCCATAATGGTAGGCATCGATATGCTAGGTGTTCATTAAAGAAGAGACACGGGAGGGTGGACAGGTGGTCAGCGGGTGTGGGCGGGTCTCCGCAACACTGTCCCTCCTGTGGAGATCACCCAGGTAATTGAGTTAGGGGCAGGACACCCCAGCAGAGCCCACTAGACACTAGACCAGAGACAGTGGAGGCGGAGGAGCCTATGGAGGTCATTCAGGAACCTTTTACGAGAAACATCCCATCCCCCATCACTTCCTCTCTCCTTCCTTCATTTTCCACCACTTTTTTTTAAGACTCAGCTCACTCTCAGTTTCTTCCCTGAAAATTTCCCTGACTGCCTCCAACCCACCGTGGTCTCCTAAAAGCGGAATTAAGTGTGCTTTTTACTCATCTAGAATATGCCATGTACTAGCCTATATCACTAGCTTCTCACGTATAACTATCTTATCTGACCTGTTACAACAAAACTCATCCTTCGGCAAATGTAAGTGGAGACCCTGCCCCAGTGAGGAGGACTCACACGCAGTCCCGGAGGTGAAGGAGGTAGGTACACTCGTGTACAGCACGTAGGGAGAAATGCCACCATTACAAACTGTGGTCAGAATGAAGAAAACAAAGAATCGAGACAGAAACTGGGATTACAGGGAAACAGGGAACTTAGAACTGAGCATTTCCATGAGAATGGGGCCAAGGCTCGAACTTCTCTCCACACCCAGGGTCTAATCCACTGTCTTCACAGACTTTTTCAGGTTGTCAGTTTTAATTCAAACGTGGTGAAATCCCGAATAAAGAGACGATGTGCCCTGGGTCCGTGTTTCCCCTCGGCAGCGCTCTACATTGTTCCCAGAGGCACCAACAAATTTTGGAGACTCATGGGTATCTCCAACTTAACATGTTCAAAGTCAAGCTCCTGATCTTTGCCCTGGAATTTTTCTACTCACTGTCTTCTTTGTCTTAAGTGACTAAGGCATAAGATTTTTTTGTTGTTTATTTGGGTCACTGCGGTATCTCCAAAACGTGCCCAGAACATAAGTAGACACTCAATTGGGATTTGTACATTGAATGGATGAAGGAGTGAATGAAGGAAGGAAGGAAGGAAGGAACAAAGCCATGCCTCAATGGCCTCAGCTTCCCTTTAATTGTTACGTTAAAGACCCACTAGAGGGCTGTAAATCACTGCGTAATAAACTGAGAAGCTAGTACCTCCCCACCAGTCCACCTGCAGAGGCCTGTCCTGACAGGAAACTCTGAGATTTGCGTATTGAACATTTCAAATATCAGACACAATGCCTTGTGTGTTTCGCTTCCACAATTCCTAGGAGCGATCCGAAGTTAGGGATTGCGAAAGTTCTTTCAAGTGCTCAGTAAAGATTTCTAGAAAGAAAAAGAATGGAGAGATTCTTTGCTTATAACAATTTGAAGCTAAAATATGTTTCTTAAAAAAATGTGTATGACATAGTACGTGCTGAGTAGATAACCATGTTCTAGGAGAAAGAACGAGGTGCTAGGGAGACTGGCCCTAACAGCAACACACCATTTGGTATAACAGACAAAGACAGCTTTGGGTCTGATGGAGGCGGCTGATGGAAGAATATGATGAGAAGAAATTTATCTTTGAAACCAGATAGTGTTGAGTTCTGCTCTCTACCACACTTTAAAGATAGTGTACCCAAGGCCGACGTGCTCAATGTAAGGATACACTTTCAGACAGAGACACTCACAATTTCACATGATTTTTCACGATAGCAGTCCGTTCAGGATATTTGTTATCTCTAAGAATATTGAGGATATAAACTGATCAAGAAGAATGTTAAAACTGGTCACAGATGCTGAGGCCATAATGTGTTTCCAAGGGACTGGAGGAGCTTCTGGAGGACATTCCCAATTTTCCCTTCAGGGGGCAGCAGAGTGAAAGTATGAAAGTGGTGGGTTTTGAGGTCTAGGAGCCCCGTCGTGTTTTGCTGAGCGGTGTGCCCTAGGGAATCTGTTCCATCTCTCTGGGCCCTATAAATCGAGAGTGACCTTAATGATCTCAAATGACCTTTCCAGCTTTACATGTTATGATTCTATCTCTATTTCCAGAAAACTCACTGGTACTGCTGTCAGAGCCAGAACGCTGATCTGTTTACCTCTTGGTTTGACCCCAGGGGACAGTTTTTATTAAGTAGCTATGTCCGCATTCGCTTCCTCCATATCCCTCCTCTTCATTCTTCACTTTTACCAGCAACATTTACTGAACGACAGGCACAGCGACAGTGCTGGACCCAGAGGGCTCACCTACCACAACGGCGTGACTCGGTGAGAGTCCGCGAGGGAAGAGCAGGGCTCTCACGCCCCTGCTCCTGAATCACACAGACCTGAGGCTGGTGCGTGGCCCCGCACAAGCGAGTTGGATGAGACCATGGGCAGTTACCCATGGCTCCCGCTCCCCCAGCATCTCCCCCGTAGAAAGGGAGACATTAATGCTTCCCTTACAGGGTTTCACTGAAGGTTGGAGGAAGTCATGGTTGTAGTGTCTGACCTGCCATCGGCGCCCACGATGTGATGGCTGTTATGGTTCATAGTATAATTCTCTCACTGTGTGGAGCCTTGGAGGGAAACACAACATCAGCCTTTCTACTGACTGCCAAGGCTCCAACCTGCCTGCCCCGGACAGCACATCTGATGGCAAACACTGCCCCAGTTGGCCTGGCTCCTTCCCCTGGCTTCTGCTTTGCCTGCCCCACATCGCATCTTGCTTTGGGAAGGTTCTCAATGTGGCATTCAAGGGCATTCAAGACAAGGGGAGCAAGGGCGAGGCGCAGCTGTTTTCAAGGTGGTTTCAAATCCACCTCCCCAACGCTGAGCAGATGCGAACGGCTCCCAGGTGCCTGCCACCCCTTCTTTTGCTGTTGCTTACCTCCTTTCTTTCTTTCTTGTTTCTTCTCTTTCCCCCTCACTGTCCAGTGCAGAGAGGCAGCTGAGGGGAGCTGAGGAGAGGAGAGGCCCTGGTCCGTGGCCCTTCAGAGCTAATTCCCTCCCTCACAGGCCTCAAGTTTCCAGAACTGGCCTCCCTTCAGTCTGAGACACGTTGCAGAGACCTCGCTCTTCCTCTATTAGTTTTCAGGAAACATCTGGAAATCCCTCCAGGGAGATCTGCTGCCTAGCCTTTAGTGAACTTCAGATTCCTGTATATTCTCCCAGAGTCCTTCGTTTGTTGGACATTATGAGAAATAACATACACGTCTTTCTCCCAAATACATACTTTGAACCCGAAGCCCAATCCCTGCTTTTAGAGAACCCAACACATGAAATCAGAATTTGCCACACAAGTAATTTAGGGAAGGGGATTATGTGTGACACAAACCACTCACCATTGTGTAAAAGTTGCTACTGAATATTTAAATGGCAGTCTTCTAGAGTGTTCTTAAGCCATGGTTTAATTTGAAAGGTATTTCTTGCACTTTTGTTTTTCTGGAGCAATTTTGTGGTGCACAGAGGGACGCCCTCATTTGAGAAGGGTTTGGTGACTGTCAATGTGTGACTCTTCAGGCCTCTGCCAGGCTGCCCCCCACCCATCACGTTGCCACCCTCATACTACCCTCCACCCTGGGCAGCAGTGAAGGGCAGCCTCGGAGTATCTGGTAAACTGAGGCCACAGCTACACCTGGCATGACAAAGGCAGCCTGTGGAGCCAGGGATGATAAAGGCCACTCTCTGGGCTTCTCACTCTTCTTCATTCTTTACCACATACCCATAATCGAAATGTTAGTTTATTCTCATTTTTCAGTAAAGAAACCTGAGGCTCAGAATGGTTAAGCCTAAGACCCAAGACCACCATACCGGTTCTGATCTGCAGAAGAGAGCAGAAATGCACCCACACACCCTACAGATTCTCGGAGGTCTGGCTCCCTCATCTCCGAGAAAGCCCCCCATGCCTCCCCCGACCCCTCAGTAATTGTCTGATTCCTGGAAGGAGTCTGGTCAGAACAAGGGCCTCCAGGGGGAACAGGTCAGGGGTCAGCACGAGCCTGGCTGGCTCAGTGGGGGTGCTGTCACACTCTGCTGGCTCAGTGGGGGTGGATGCCACCACGGGTGGGCATTCGTGTGCATGTATGTTTGTGCACACGGAGGCCAGGGTGCAGCTGGGGACGAGGGTCGTTTCTACAAATGGAAAAGCTGTAGGCTCCTCACAGCCTCACCGCAGAAAAAGGGAACCAGACAAAACCTGAACAAATGGACTGCAGCAAGCCCTGCCCCAACGGGGAGCCAGCGAGGGACTCCCTGAGACAGATGGAGAGGGCCACCCTGGGCACGTGAGGCCGGGGCAGGGACCAGACAGTCCAGCATCGCCCAACTGCTTAGGGACCCCAGCCGAAGGCAGCCCCCCTCTTCTGCAATTTCCTCTCTGCTCCCAGCCCCCAGCCATCCATGATATGTGGGGTCTGGCAGTGTGCCTGGGGGACCCTGGCCTGGGCTGGAGGCTGACAGGAGCAGGGAACCAGGCAGGAAAGGGTGGCATGGAAGCACGTCAGGGAACCTAGGATGGCTGCAGAATCCAAGGCATAAAGTAAGACCCAGTGACTCACAACGGTGACGCATTAATGAAGAACCTGGAGCGTTTCAGTGTGTAGCAGAATTTACCTCTGTAAAGGTGCTGATGGCACATCTTCAGAGCAAGATTATGGAGAAGAGGGCTCTAGAATTCCCTCCAGCGGCTCTGCAACCTCCTAGGCCTGTTTCTTCTTTCGTGGAAAAAAAAAAAGGCATTCGGTCAAGGGCATCAAAAACAAGGCATATCTAAGAAACTGCCAGTCTCGAGGACCCTAAGGAGCCGTGATAATGATAACTAAATGTCATGTGGCATCCCGGATAAGATCCTGGAACAAAAAAAGGACATTAATGTGGGGGGGGGACCTACAGGAATCAGTATTAAGTATGGACCTCAGTTAATAAAGTAACAATACTCATTCATTCACTATGACAGACAAACCACACTAATGTAAGATGTTAACAGTAGGGGAAACCAGGTGTAGGGTATAGGGAATTCAATTTCTATACATTGAAAATTCTTCAAAAATAAAACATTTATTTAAAAAAAAAGTCAATCCGATCTCTAAAGTCTGTGAACTGAGGCTTGTTCTCTTTTACCAAACGTGGATTTCTAGCTCTTGATGCTTTCAATTACTAATAATGTGCTAATAACAAGTGGCTCCTGAACCGAGGTCCGGCAGGTCCCTTTCTCCAGCAGTCCGTGTAACTGTGACCAGAATGTAGCTGTTCTTCTGGGCGCCAGCCAAGGCACCACAACCCTGAAGACCGGGTACTATGATTATCTCTGCTTTACACACGAGGAAGCCAAGGCTCTAGAGGTTAAGTAGTTTGCTAAGGTCAGACCACTAGAGAAAGCCAGAGCCGGCCTTGCCCTCGGTTCTGCCCAATTTGGAGGTTCATGTCCCAAGAGCTGCTAAAGAAATAGGGCTACATTGGGGCACCGGGGTGGCTCGGTTGGTTAAGTGTCCGACTCTTAACTTTGGCTCAGGTCATGATCTTACGATTCATGAGTTCGAACCCCACATTGGGCTCTGTACTGACAGTGTGGAGCCTCCTTAGGATTCTCTCTCCCTCCTTCTCTCTCTGCCTCTCTCTCTCTCTCTCTCTAAATAAATAAATATTTTTAAAAAAGGAAACAAAGCTGCATTTATCTTAACATATTTGGTAATAAAGAAGCCTTTTCACACCCCAGCCTAAAGGGTACCATTTCCCAACCCACACACTCCGAGTCCTAGGAATCAAAAGTCACAGGCCAGAGTATGACCATCTTCCCAAAAATACTGTCTGCGGTCTTTGTAGTAAGCGACTTTGTGGAACAGCCCCAGGCCTTCCCAGGCTCTGTGAAATGTTGGCGAGGTCCTGGGTCTCCAGGGAGCCTTCAGGACCTTCATGCTTCAATTGTCCCCCTGAGGGGAAGGGGATAAGCACGGACAGGTAGCCAGTAACTCCCTTCCTGCCCAGATCACAGTGCACATGGCAGAGCGGAGACAGGACCGAATCAACCAGTAATGGCTGCAGCCATTAGACCGCTGACCGTGTGAGATTCTCCAGAAGCCCCCTGGGCAGGGAAGCCAGGGCCGCTTATGTACAGGGCCACATCATCCGCCATTGGCGCCAGGGGAAGTGGCCTGTAAGAATTAGATACAGGCATTTGGTGTATCAGCCCACACCTGAATGGTCCGGGACGGACTGAGATGAACTGACATCACATGAAATCAATGCCAACCGAAGCCGGTGTAGCGACGGGAGCCCTTCCCCTTCCCCCGGCCTCGGACCATCCTCTCACCCCTGTCCCTTCCCTCTGTGACTCAGAGCTCAGCCCTTCCTGCTCAACCCGACTTCACGGTGACCATGAGTTTAATCTCCGTTCCCTCAGGGCTTTACTGGTGCTTTTTCTGCACTGAAATCAGTATGTTACATCCCGTTCGTTACTTTGTAAACATGCTTGAGCCTTTTCCAGGTGTCTGTCTCAAGACTTCACCTAAGCGAACTGTGGTGGGACAGGGGCTGTGGGGAGGGTGACCGGGCATCCTGGCTTGCCTGCATCTGTCCCAGGTTTTAGCCCTAGAGTCTCGTGTCCCAGGAAACCCCTCGGTCCCAGGCAAACTGGGACCGTTGGCCACTGTGGCGATGGAGCCTCCTCCTTGCAAGCACGCCAACCTGTTCGTAGCTCGAGCAGTGTTGTTGGTAAGAGGCATAGGCCCTTGAGGGTGGTCCTTGGCCCGCGACCACGGCATCCTCTGGGAGCTTGTTAGAAATGCACACTCCCAGGCTGCCCCCCCACACACCCGCCCTTTACGCAGACTCAGGCGGTTCCTGGGCAGATTACTGTCAAGAATAGCTGCTCTAGAAGAGCGGCTTCCAGCCTCGCTTTGCTCAGAAACACAGTGCAGACGACATCTGCTTTGGGGGCGCACCTCTGTGGGAGCTCCGATTAGAACTGAGCCCGGGCTTTGGGGAGGCCGTTAAGGTACTCGACCAATTTGAAACCATCCCAGTGGCAAGCAGGCGGCAGTGACAGTCTCTCAGGGAAGGCTCCAGTGGGGCCAGGAGGCCGGCAGGGCCGCACCACTGGCCTTTTCTCCAGAGAATATAGGGGAGAGCAAGAGTTAAGAGCACTGGCCTTACTCGGTTCTAACGTAAATATGGAAGAAGATGAATGAGTCAAAATGATGGCGCCTTCACTAGGTATGAATAGCCGGGAGGTACTTGTGATGTTTCGTACCTGATCACAGTACCCTCTGGTTCTCAACTCGAGTGTTGATCTGAAACCCTTATGGGGCTTGATTTTTGAAAACAAAAATGCCAAGGCCACACCTCAGCCATCCTGCATCAGGCTCTCTGGTGAGGGGCCAGGTTTCTATGACCTGGGGAAGTCCCCCGGGGGCTTCCGAGGGGGATCCAGGGACCAGAAACACTAATAGCAGAGTCTGCACCCCGTTCTGACCACCAGGATGTGTCACCGTCCTTCCCTCTAGAAGGTGCTGAAGGATGACAGGGGCGCCTGGGCCAGCATGCTCTATTTTGAGGGGTGGAGGTGGGAGAGAAGGAGGGGGTGGTGAGAGACGAGCCTCGAGAGAGAGCCCCAACCCTTGGGATGCTTAGGCACACGGTGTCCGAATATGGAAAACTTGACCCCATGACTGAAAGACAAAGGGCGAAACTTGTGCTTTCTGGGGACAGGCATGTTCCTGGGCGTGCCTCGGGGCCTGATTTACCCTTGAGGTGGGTTTTGAAGGTCAAGTAGGAGGCAGCCAGGGAGCGGAGGCCCGGCTGGGCGGTAATGTTCTAGGCCGGAGAACAGAGGGGTGGCCCTGGGTGTGTGTGAAGATGCTACTGCAGCAAAAGCCTCAACCAGGCCTCGAGAGTTCTTGAATCTCGGGCGGTCGCGCTCCCTCCCGACAGTGACAGGGAGCCGCTGCAGGGTTCTCAGCAGGAGGACGGGAGCGTCATCAGACATGCACTGACACAGACCACCTCAGGGCTGAGAAAGATTTGTAAGCCCGGAGGCAGAACATCCACATAAGAGGTTACTGTGAGGTCCAGGGCATTTGAAGGCCCGTAAACCAAGGCAAAAGCAAGAGAGAGGAGAGGACGCCATTCGGTCATATTCAGAAGGTAGAATGGGACCCGCTGACTGGAACGTGGGCAATAAATGGGAGGGAGGAGGGGCGCCTGGGGGGCTCAGTCAGTTAAGCGTCTGACTTGGGCTCAGGTCATCTCTGGTTTGTGTGTTGGAAGCCTGCGTCGGGCTCTGTGTTGATAGCACGGAGCCTGCTTCTGGTTCTGTGTCTCCCACTCTCTCTGCCCCTCTCCTGCTCAAGCTCTGTCTCTCTTTCTCAAAAATAAATAAACAGTAAATTTTTTTTAAATAATTAAATGAGAGGGAGGAGTTGAGGCGGATGCCCAGGTCCCTGGATGCACCCCCTGGCGAATGACGGCCGGGGTGGAGGTCAGCGGGAGGGAGGGGGGAGGCCTGTGGAGGAGGAGGGCAGGCCCTCCCGCTGGAGATTCCTTTGCACAGTGGACAGACCACATGGGGAGGAGAGATGTGGAGATCTGGAGTCACAGCGGCAAGGGAATGACGAGAGGCTGGGGCGGGTGGCGTGGAGAGGGCGTCCCGGGCAGAGTGAGGCGAGCAGAGGGTCGCACGCAGGCTGGCAGACACCAGCTGCAGAGGGCATGTGGGAAGGGGGCTTGTCTATGCCCATGACTTTGGATGCTGGCGAATCCCCAGTTGGCTCAGTTCTGCCTACAGGGACTAAATTAGGAATAGTGCCTGCGATCAAAAGTTCGCCACTACATGGTTTGTTCTTCGTGATTGTTGGTGGCTGCCTTCATTAGGAGCTGGTGGTAAAAGCGCTAAAACCACATTTCCTGAGGCTGCTCGAATGAAAAAGGAAATTAGAACACAGAAGGAGTTAGAGGCGTGCCCCACTCCCCGAGCCCGGTGCAGGGATGGGCCTCTGCAGACTCGAAGAAGAGGCTGGAACCAGGGCCCCGAAGGCAGGAGGAAAGGCCCCGAAGCTGCTGCTCGGCTGACCCCCACCGGGTCCTTTCCTCCCGTGTCGCACAAAAGAGGTGGTGGGGGAGGGGGCAGTGCTGTATTTCGCACCCAGGACAGGAAGAACCAGAAAGGGAAGTCTGCAATTCTCCAGGAACCCTGTGACTCTTGCCCAGGGTGCTCGGCGGCGGCCAGCTCAGGAGGCGGCCTCTGGTCCCCGTGGGCTCTCTGCCCTCTGCCCTTATCTACCACGCCCAGGGGACAGGTGCAGCTGCAGAACAATCCCCGGGTGTGATCTCGAGTCCACCGCCCGGGGCCAGGCACCTTTGAGCTCCTTCTCAGCACGTCTTCTCACAGGCCTTTTGCTCCGAGCCTGTTTTCCTCATAGACATAAAGGAGGAACTAGCCCCTCTTGACACCTGCACCTTGGACTTCTGGCCCCCAGAGCTGTGGGAGCAGATTAATATACGTCTGTTGTATTCATACACGGTCGCGGTGATGGGCAGGAACCCATCAGGCTGGGAAAAGGTGACCTCTTTCGAGAAGGGAGAGGGGGAAGCCAAGAGTCCTGCAACGGCTTTTTCATCTGATGTATCTCTTTGTCCAGTTAACATTCCAGCTTCTGCGCAAGTCAGGGCGTGCTCATTCCCACTCCACAGCCTGTCCGTGACTCTCCTCTGCGTTTGTTCGTTCATTTATTCATTTACTGGTCCGCTGTCCATTTGTTTATTTGGCCATTCGATTCATTTTTTTTGGTCCACATTCTGTGAGCCAGACACTAGTGGTTCTGGGCACACAGTGGGGAATGAGGCAGACGAGAGGCCTGTCCAGAACGCCTGGGTTGAGAAACCAACTTTGGCTCTCGTCATGATCTCACGGGTGGTGAGTTCGAGCCCTGCACCCGGCTCTATGCTGTCAGCACAGAGCCTGCTTTGGATCTTCCGTTCTCCTCTCTCTCTGCCCCTTCCCTGCTCATTCTCTCTCTCTCTCTCTCTCTCTCTCTCTCTCTCTCTCAAAAACAAACATTAAGGGGCACCTGTGTGGCTCAGTCAGTTAAGCGTCCGACTTCGGCTCAGGTCATGATCTCACAGTTCATGGGTTCGAGCCCCGCATCGGGCTCTGTGCTGACAGCTCAGAACCTGGAGCCTGCTTCAGATTCTGTGTCTCCCTCTCTCTCGCCCGTCCCCTGCTAATGCTCTGCTCTGTCTCTCTCTCTCAAAAATGAATAAACATTAAAAAAAAGAAAAGTTAAAAAAAACACAAACATTAAAAGAAAAAATAAGACTTGCAAAATCTTAAAATTAAAAAAAAAGAGAGCGAGGCCTGTCCACAGGATGCTTCTGTTACGGCGTGAGGCCAGGGCATTAATCGCGCAACACGAAGTCAGTGTCAGTGATGTGATGCACTGGGTGCTGCAATGACAGGAACAAGGTGTCTGAGGGTCCTGGTCTCCTGACCCCGGCTGCTTCCAAGTGGGGACAGAGATGGCTGAGACATGAAGGAACAGACTTGCCACGCTGGTAAGCGTTTTGCGGGACACAAAAATCTGTGCATCTTGAGCACAGAGGGGGACCTTAGTTTGTGCCTGCCCCCTCCGCAGCCCCATTTTTGGGGTCCAAGGGACTGTCCGGCCCAGATGCCATGGACACGTGACATCTGCAGGGTCTGGATTTTCTAGATAAATACCACAAGGTGACAGCAGCAGAGGGTGGTGAGAGACTCTGGCGGGCTGTGCAGGGAGTTGGGGGTCACAAGTGTCGCACAGGGCGGTGCCACCGAAAAGGTGCCTCCTGGGATGACTAGCCCCACTTGGGACCTTTTGAGAGATGCAAATTCAGGCCCCGCTGCAGGTCTCCTTCGTCAGGAACTCTGGGTGGGGTTCCCTCGCAGGTGCCGATGCTCCCGGAGGTTGAGAAACACAGGTATTGAGTACAAGCATGGCTCTGGGGACAAACGTGGTCCAGTTTGAGAACTGGCCTTCTGCTTACTGAGGTTGTGTTCCCTTATGTTGAATAAGGGCATAAAAAAAAAAAGCATCTAACTTCTACCACTGACTTTTAAAGTTGTGGTTAGTATATTAGATAATGCATGTAAGTTGCCTGGGATTCAGTACAAATACAGTAAACGCTAGCTAGTTACCCTTTTATCATAATTATTATTCTCGTATCTGCTCGTGGAGAACAGGCCTTGCCGCCCAAAGCTTTGGAACATTAGGAGATTGTCAGAAAACTTCAGGGTGACCCAAGTTCCCTCTCAAACTGGTCGGGTGCTCTCCGCCGCCCGGCAGAACTGGTGAGGCCGCCTCGCTCGGAGCCTTATAGCTCTGAGGGTTAATTGGCCAAGAGTTGTCAGGAATCTGGGCCTCACCTTGTTCCAGGAAGTATGGCTTAAGATAAGTTTACACACGCACACCGTCATTACACCACTCGACCCTGTACACCAGGTGCCTCCGCAAGGTCTAAGCAAGGAAGGCTCATGGCCTTTTGGGTAGGAGAGGGTTCTGAGCGGGGGAGCAGAGTGATAAATAGGTCTGTGGGTGAAGGGGATGGAGCCGGAAAGATCTCCCAGGAGCCCAGGTACCCCGGGCCTGCAGGGACCGGGGAAGGCGAGAGAATGGTGTTGTGTTCCCACTGCCTTGTTGACTTCTGGATTAGGTCATCCCTTTGAGCACCTCTATTTGAGACCCAGAGAGGAGGAGATGGTCCAAAACTGTAATAAATCTCGGTGCCTGAAACAGCTTTGCCGCTGCCGAGGACCACCGCCCTGAGCGGTTCAGAAAGGCCAAGGGAAGCTCGCACACACGCTGAGCTCAGGCCCAGAAAGGGCATTTCCTGCCCCGCCCGACTCCTCCACCAGCAGGTTTTAACTGGGTGATACTGGTGGGGGGCAGGGTGGAGGTGGGAACATGGCATTAAGACCCCCCAGGCCTGGTCACGTGGTACAAGCAGGCCGAGACAGGCCAGCCTCTTCTTGCCCAGGAGCTGAGGTGGGGCCCACACACCTCATCGGAGGACTGAGGCTTTTCCTCAGCTCTTTCCAAAGGTTCTCCGGGGGAGGTAGTTCAGCCGTAGGGCCAACATGTCAGGGTCATCCTGTCCCAGAAGAAGAACCACACATTGCCCAGCTCGAAGCCCGTGGCTGCTGAAAGGAGACTCTGTAGAGGCCAGGAGGCAGCAGTCTCCCCTGAGGTCAGAGGGCCTTGGCCGTGTCTGCACAAGTGACGGCCTCCGACGCTGCTCCTGACGTAGAGTTTGCTCTGCGGTGGGCTCTGTGATCCACCGCAACCCCTGGTTCCCCTGGTTGGCTCTTCCGGCTTCCCCTCGGGGCTCCCAATGTGGGCTGAGGGCACTGACACTCCAGGAAAAGCCATGCCTGGCCAGGGACAAATCAGAGAGAGAAAATCAAAGGTTATATATTCCCGTCAACCTTACGTTCAGATATGAGTTTTCCTCTGATTAACCTTATTTTTACTGTTTACGTCTCTTTTAGTATCCGGGTTCTTAAAAACCATCTAAAATTGTTTATGAAAAAGACATTTTTAGTGGTAATCTACTTCTTATCTCTAAGAGGGACGAAATGTAGGGAAGAAAATTAACCCCCAAGTCAGCACACAGTCATGGCTAAGACACATGAAAAGGGATGGGGGGGGGCGTCTGCGCTGAGTTGACCAGTATGCCCACTCAGTCTCTTGACCCTCCTCCTTCCCTGTCCCTGCCCCCCCCCCCGCCCCGCTTCCTGTTCCCTTCCCAAGAAAGAGGGTCAGAGGCCACTTGAGGGCAGACGTTTCTCTCCCGCTGCTCCTTTGCTCCTCAGAGTCCCTCCTCCTGTAAGTCCCACCCAGGCCCCTCACTGAACGTGGCTTCCTGGCTCATCCACCTACATGCACCCTTCTGACACCCTGTCTCCCCAGCCTGTCCCAGCCTCGGGTCATTCTGTGGCCCCTAAGCCTTCAGCTGTGGGCCTATAAGTCCTCCCCATTCACTAGGACTCTGGCCTTCCGTCTTTTGTCTTCTGTCTGTCCCCCTAGCTCCAGCAGCTAACTCTGTCTGCCCCAGAGAGGCCTGTGTGGACTGCCCATTGCTGCTGGTGATAAACGCTGACCCTGAATCTACAGCGGTGCACGCATCTCGCGTTGTCCCGGAAAGACTCGGGGCCTCAGGCGTTGTCTGTGTGATTTCTCTTCTGAGAGAAAGTGTACAGCACGGGGCAAAAGATCCTGTTCGCCGGAACTCGCCCGCCGGGGTTTGGATTGCCGCCGACTTGGGCAAATCTCACCTGTTCTTGTTATCGTTGTCTTCATTCTGGTAAAATACACATTGTCCACTTTAACCATGTCATTTTTTAATATTACTTTTTTAATGTTTATTTTTACTTTTGAGAGAAAGAGAGAGACAGAACTTGAGCAGGCGAGGGGCAGAGAGAGAGGGAGGCACAGAATCCGAAGCAGGCTCCAGGCTCTGAGCGGTCAGCACAGATCCTGACTCGGGGCTCGAACTCGTGAACCACGAGATCGTGACCTGAGCCGAAGTCAGACCCTCAACTGACTGAGCCACCCAGGCGCCCCTCATATTAACCATTTTAACCAGTTCAGTGGCATTAAGTACATTCATATTGTGTAAATCACCACCACCCAGCCCCAGGACTAATCTTGCAAAACTGAAAGGAAATGAAAATTCTGACAACATGGTATAACATGGATGACACTTGAAGACATTATAGTAAGTGAAAGAAGTCTATCCCAGAGGGACAAATGCGCCCTCATTCCACCTATGTAAAGTACCTTGAGTTGTCAAATTTGTGGCGGCAGAAAGTGGAATGCTAGTTGCCCGGGGCTGGGCAGAGGCAGGGGGAAGTGAGCTGTTGTTGGGGGCAGTTTCAGTTTTGCAAGATGAAGAGAGTTTTGGAGGCTGGATGTGGAGACCATCTTGGACGGTGATGAACTGTACACTTAAAAATGGCTAAGGAGGTAAATTTTGTGTTATATGTAATTTACCACAATTAAAAATTTTTAAAAATAAAAAAACTGGAAGCCCTGTACCCTCAGGTCTATCTGCCTCAGTTTACTCATTTGCAAAATAGGAATAATCATACTACCTATCTCAGAGGGTTGTTGGCTGATGTGTGCAAAAGGTTCACAGCGGTGACTGGCCGCCTGAGCGTCCTGTGTCACTATTACTATTACTAGTGTTTCATGTTGAGCAGGGTGAGGAGGCGTAGATTAGTAGATCTGTTTTTCAGAGAAAGGGGACAGGGACGCTAAGACAAGGCTGAGGGACTGTGGGGGTAGGGGAATCTATTCCAGGACCTTGGGAATCTGCCCTCCAAGACGGAGGAACTCCTTAAGACTTGTTGACCTGAACACCTGGGTCCCAACCGAACTCCTGAAATCTGCCAATTATGTCGACTTTGGTCGTTTTGAATTTGTGGTCATTTATATACGGCAGGCTAGAATTTCTGAGTCTTCCACTTAGCAAAAGGGTGAGTCGATCTGTTTTGGCGTAAACCAGATTGGTTGAGGGCAGGTGAGATTTCTGAATGTCTCAAGAAACCACCTCCAAGTCCTTCAGCAGGATTTCTGGGAATACGGTTGCAAATTGTCTTACCTTCCAGTTGAGTAGACCCTCAGAGCAATTTTTAAAAATGTATTCATGAAAAAAGGGAAAGCTTTATGAAAGTGTAAATGTCGTTACATGTAATAAACAACTACATTTAAAGGAAAAAATCACACCCTTGAAAATCCGGGAAGAGTGGTCCTCTGTACCTGGGGTGTCACCACAGTGAAGCTTGGGTCCTGGACTCTCTCCTCCTCAGCGCACACCCTCCACGACTGCAGACAGCAATTGAGCAGAGCCCCCCACCCCCGTACCCCATCCTGTGGAAAGATCCAGCTGCAGATGGAAGCAGAGACTAATGAAGCAGAAAAAGGAGATTACTCCAAGGGCTTTTATGGCATCTGTTGGACCAAATGTTTTCTGACGTTCGTACTCATTCCCTTCGGATCTCGCTCCAAGGATTCTAATGACCTCATTCTCCCCCTAACTTTGCCCTCAGGTCAGACCGCAGGCCAGCAGGGGCAGTCCCCGGTGTCAGGACAGGCGGCCTCTGGGTCATTGCATCCTGTCCTCGGGGTGTGTGTGTGGATGGGGCTGGGCTAGCATGGCCCCTGGGAGTGAGGCCTCAGCCCCTCTCTCCCCTTCCCTCCCTCCATCGCTGGCAGTGGCTGCAGCGCTAATGCTGGGAATGCTGGAGATACTGGTTGCTCTTCATTTCTGTTCTCTAGCTTCACGGAGGTTTCACTGACCAACGACACGCCGCGCATATTTCAGGTGGGCACTCTGAGACGTCGCGCCATACGCAAACACCCATGAAACCGTTACCAGGAGACACATATCCATCCTTCCTCCCCTCCGAACCCCTGGGCCCCTCCCAGGCAACCGCTGGTCTGCTTTTTGCCAGGATGCATTCATTTCATTTTATAGAATTGTATACAAACGGAAGGGTTCCCTTTGTCCCTTTTGGGTCCGGATTCTTCCACTCGGCATAATTATTTTGAGATTCATCCATTGTCCCCTGTATCACCTGCTCATTTCTTTTTAATTCTGTAATCTGTTTATCCATTCAAGTGTGGATGGGCATTTGTGGGCAAGCCTTTGGGTGGACATACGCTTTCAGTTCTTCTGGGTAAATAGCGAGGCGTGGGCTAGCTGGGTCATATGATCAATGCACGTTTATTTAAGAAATTGCCTCACCATTTGCCGGACGGGTTGTTCCATTGGACGGCCCGCCGGCAGTGCAGGGGGGGTTCTGGTTGCTCTGCATTCTCGCCAGCATTTGATACTGAAGGCCTTTCATTTCATGTTGCTGGAAATTAAAACCTAGCAGATGAGGCATCCTCAATGAGGACCCCTTGCCCAGCACACACAGCTGGATACATTTGTATGTACACAAGGACAACTTGGGCAAATATGGGAATTATCACACGTGGTCACATCTACATGGAGATACGCAGGTGTGCACTTGGATGGCTGGGCATAGAGATGCATGAGGTATACAAGAACACACCCACACACACACACACACACACACACACACACAGGCTCAGCAATCTTTGAGAGCCCAGAAACACAGCAAGTGTGATAACAGGTAGTCAAGGGTGGGGAAGTGAGAGCTCTGGACAAACAGATGGGCTGACTCTTGATAAGCAAAGCCAAGGGAAACTTGGAAAGACTGAACATTGATCTCCTCCCTGCCTTCCCCTCCTCTTTTCCAGAGAGTAGTCTGGGACTTAAAGCAACAAGCCAGCAAGATCCTTCCAGCACTGCCCCCCTGTGAAGACCCACGGTGTCTGATACTCAGCAGCCGCAACCAGCAGGCATCCAACTAGCTTGGACCTTGCCCGGCGCAGCGCTGCACCAGATGGCAGGGGGAGGGCCTCTGGGAAGGGGGCAACTCCAGCTAATCTCCTCCTCTGGGCCACCCCCCTGCAGTGATCTGGCTAGTTCCAGCCTCCAGCATGGTGCTCATACCCTGCCTGTGTCTTGTTCCAGTTGCTGTCATTACAGTCACAATGTGTGTGTGTGTGTGTGTGTGTGTGTGTGTGTGTGTGTGTGTGTGTGTGTGTGAGCACGCTCCTGGGTGACTCTGTCTGGTCAGGGATCCCTGCCCTGATCCCAAGGTCAGGGCTCGGGCCTTCCTCAGGGAGGCTGAGCCTCTCTCCTGAGCAAAGCCCATAGCTCCCTGGGCCCCTCCAGAGGGAAAAAGCACTGCTTTCTCCTCATCTGCATATACCCTGAAGACCATAAGTGAATGTGGTTTCTCAGTTGGGTTTCTATCATTGGGCTGTTGCACTCTCTCCCCTCCAGATCATTTGGGAAATCCTGGCTGCACAGGGCTTTTAATATGAGGCCCTAATGAGCCTCTAGACTTCGAGTTTCAATCTCTGGCAGGCTCAGAGGCCACAGGCCAGGGAAGTGATCGCCTGTGTAATCCCAGCTGTGAACACCCCTGGGGCAGGGTCCTCTTGGGTTTCTTGGCATATTCGACTCACTAGGGAGTTGTTGAGAACCTGAGGTTTCCTTAATAATTTACATCCATGCTCCTCCCTTGACAGGATCACATGGCCCCGGACAAAGTCAGTGAACACTATCCCAGGAATCTGATCTCCTGGGTCCAATAACAACAAAAAAGGGAACAATGGTGAGGATTACTCTGAACTCTGGCCAGCACCTGGGAGGTCTGGACCCAGCTGGAGGCCAGTGACCTGATAGGGCCACTCGAGCTCAGCAATGGCCTTCTACTTGCTGGGAGGTGGAGGGTGATTGAGAAAAAAGCAGTCGAATGCTCTGGGAGTCTTAGGAAAAGTATTTGGCCCACGCTCACTAGCCTGTGGGGCTCCTGAATGTAAACGGAGTGTCCGCTGGACAATCTTGTTCCTTGTCCTTTTACCTGTGCTTGTCCCCATCCTGTCCCTGGTTCCATGTCCTGGTTCCCCTGCATCCTCACCCCTCTCTCTTCCCTGGCCCCACTCCCTCAACATATAAACACACTTAGAACTTTGGAATCTTCAAATAAATCCCCCCTTATCCCCTCCAGTCACCCTACTACCCTCCTTCCCTCCTTGGATAAGCTGGAGATAGACTGAGGGCCTTCCTCAGTGCTCACCGCCCACAGACCACTGGCCTCCTACACCTGTTCCACTGAAGTGCCCTCCCCCCATCCCCCCGCATGACTAATATACCCACAAACACTCCCAGGCACCTGAATGGTCCACAGACAAGCTCTGAACTTGTTATTTGTTCATCAAAAGTTTTTTAAATACTTCTCTGTGCCAGCAACTGAGGTATGACCTGATTACAATTAGGGCCAAGGAGCTTGTGATTTGACAGAAAGCAGAAATATGAACCAAGCATAACGGATCTAATTGCTAAGGGATACAACTGAAACATGCCCAGAATGCTATGGGAACCCAAGGGAAGTGCATCAAACCAGGAGGGGAGGAGCAACTGGTCAGGGGAGACTCTCTGGGGGAATTGGGTTGGAACTGAGTTTTGAAGGATGTGTGGGAAGTGGGTAGCAGAAGTTGGGATTTGGGCTATAGGAGTCCTTTGCTTTTAAGTGACAAGACGGATTTAAGCAAACAAGGGACAACTGTGTGAAGCTGGCCTCAGAACTCACACAGCATTCAGGCTTGCTGCTGTCTTTGCCTCGGGTCTGTTGTTTCTTTCTTTGGGTTGAACTCATTCTCTCTGAATCAGTTCAGCTTCTTTCATGTTTCAGGGGTCATTGGCCACAGGAAGTTCCAGGCTTGTATCACTTCAGCCGGTTAGCCCCAGCACTTATATACATATATTAGAAAAAAAAAATCCCAGAGGAGGGCTCTGATTGGTCCAACATGGGTCATGTGCCAATCCTGGGCCAATCACAGAGGGGTGGGATACTCTGCTTGACCAGGCCTGGCTCCCATATCTACCCTTAGGACCAGGGGATAGAATGCTGTGATTGGCAGCTCAATCAGGGCAACACGGAATGAGTCAGGAGAGAGTACTGAGAACACAAACAACAGATGTTCATAACAGAGTACTTTCTAGTCAGAGAGAATCACATGTACAAAACTATACAACAGCCATGGAATGTGTCTTGGGATAACTAGGAGTTTTATATAGCTGTATCTAAGGAAGGACTTAGGGGAGTGACAAGAAAGAAGCCTAGAGAAGAAGAAAGAATTAGGAGAGCCATATGTGCTAAACAACAGAGTTTAAATATTATCCTAAAAACTAGGGAGAATCTTTGGAAAATGTTATGTCAGATATTTGCATTATCAGATTTTTAAGTTTGAGAAGAAAAAACCCTTTTGCCCATAGACCTGTTCTTTTCTCTTCTTCCCTATTTCAGTCAATGACACCCCCATTCTGCTAGTTCCATGAGCTAGAAATCTGGGAGCAACTTGGGGTCATCTCCCTCAGCCAAGTGCTTCCTGGACTCTGTCCCCATTAGACAATCCTTTCCTTTCTGTGACACTGCCTTCGTTCAGTCCTGGGTCTGTTCTTTCCAGGAATGCTATGGGGGTAGGGGGTCCTGCTAATGTCGACCAAGGAGGGAGGTTTCTAAGCCACTTACCAGGCTCGGCTAGACCTGGTTCTGCTTCCATGGCGCTCACCGCTCTCCTCACTGTCATCCCACTGCATGAGAACTGTGTGCTGTCCGATGCTGACCCTCTTCCGTGCACATATGCTCTGTGGATGCTTCGAAGTACGAGCCCTGTGTTTCATTTCTAACCCTGGCTGTACGGATAGTGTCCAATACACTTTGACACTGGGTAAATGTTTGTTGATTAACGATAACACAAAGGAATGAATGGAACTCACCTCCTGCCATTAACATAGGCAACTATAAACACACCGACAACTAAAGAAAGAAAAAGTTCTAATGCCTTGGTGAAGTCCTCTGAAACAAGGGTGTTTTCCTCAATCTTTTAACCCCTCTTTTCAGTTTCCCTCTCTATATCTGGGTCTCTACCTTGTTTGGCCATCTACGATATGGAACTGAAATCTACACTGCGTGTGTGCGCGTGTGTGTGGATAAAATGCTTTATGTTACCTATTTTAATTTTTTTTAAGTAAATAATATTCATACTTTGGTACTTGGTGATTAGAATCACTTCTTGCAACACACTCCACATTTGATCATGTGAAGAGTCTGAGTTTACCCCTGGAATCTCTTTACTGCAGGTTGAACGATAAGGAAGGGCTGCTCTGTGGGCCCCCAGCTAAGGGCCCACAGCCAGCTCACACCAGTGTCAGGGAAGCATACGGAGCAGCCCCTCCCAGCCCTCCCGGAGGCTCTTTGGTCTCTCTCTCTCTCTCTCTTTTTTTTTTTTTTTTGAGAGAGAGAGAGAGAGAAATGGGCCTCATGCTCACCCCAAGTGGAGCTCGTATCCACCCAAGCAGGGTTCATGCTCACCAGATGCGGGGCTTGAACTCACCAACTGTGAGATCATGACCTGAGCCGAAGTCAGAGCCACCCAGGCGCCCTCTTTGACCCCTTTCTCTGTGCAGAACTCCCCTTCTCTGGAAAGCTTCTCAGACGGAGCCTACCCTGCTCCCGACACCCCTCTCTCCGGCCCCATCCCCACGACTCATCTCTTCCAGGCTGGAACCACACAGCACCTGCCCGCTCAGGAAGCCAGTTGGCCTCAGGCTTTGGAAAGACTGCCAATCCTTGCTTTCCACTCTTTCCTTCCTTCCATCCAGAGCTTCCTGGGGGTGGAGGAACACGCCATTCCCTCATGTGCCCACCTCCCCCGCTCCTGTACTGTCTGGTTCCGTCCTGGGCTCAGTCCCCCAACCTAATGGCTCACCACAGGTGACGATCAGACTCTTTTATTCTCCCCTGAGACTCTTTGGGGAGGTGAACAGTCGGCTGCTGTCTGACCTTTCATCTTAGCTCTGGGGACATCTGTAATGTCCCTCTGTTCAGCTTCAGTTTTGGCCTCTCCCAGGTGGAGTAGAAAGGGTACCGGCAGCTCTGGCTTGGGCTATCAGAACCACCACCAATTAGCTCTGTGACATTGGGGGTCATTCACACTCCCCGGCCAAAGCCTCCTCATCTATTTAAGAGAGGGCTTACCCTCTTGTCTTTTGTGATGATGGAGTAACATCAGTGCACATAAAGTGCTGTGTGAATTGTAACGTTCTCTTCAATGGCGCGTAGTACCAGTGTTATTTTAACCCTGGTCCTCTTGTCAGTGGAACAGTAGATTCCAAAGTGGCTTCAACTGTGAAGACATGCCTTGTCTCCCATATCTCGTAGCCCGGAGGGAATTCCAAGATTCGGCAGCTTGATGGCGTCCAGGCTCTGGCTGAACTTCTGTACGAGGCTCTTGGTTTTCTTCTCACTGGGAGACGCAGCTGCTGCGAGCCTCAGCCTCTCACGCCAACAGCTGGGGCAGGAAGGTGGGGGCCATGCGGGGAGCCGGTTAGAAACGTGAACCGGCTGTTATCCAGCTCAGGTACTGTCGGGTGGGACAGGACAGGCTCTGGAGGCGCCTTGTTGATGGGGAAGAGAGAAGAGGCTCTCTTGTCTCTCCCTCTGTTTTTATCGAGGAGGAGAATCTTTCCCAGAAGGCCCCAGTGCACTACCCCTCAGATTCTATTGGCCAGCACTGGGTCCCACTACTAAGCAGACCAGTGGTATAGAATAAGATTCGAAACCAATCGTGGTTCGTCCATGGGGGCGGGAGAAGAGCCTCTCTGACACACAAGAAAAACTGGGGTTTAGCCAGCGTGCAGGTGGGGGAACCCCCTCTGCAGCCTCTGCCCATCTCTCGCTGCCTCATTCCAGCCTCTGCATATCAGACTGTGCTTTACTCTTTCTAGTTCCTGCCGTCCCTCCAATCCCTTCGCCATTTTCGTCTTCCCTTCCTGGGACTCAGAGTCCACTCCCTTCCCTCCTGGCCCACAACACTTTCACACAACAACCCCATCACCGCGATGTTGACAATTGCCTGTACTTCTGGCTCCTGAGCAGCTGAGTCTTCATCTTCCTGCACCGACTTTCTCAGATGATCTGGGAAACGTTTCATGCTCTTGACTGTGCCTCTAAGTCCACACTAGGCATGATGGGTGGATGCGTGCTGTGGAATCAAGTCAGAAAGCCCTTTTTCCCAGCAACGGTCTACACAGCACTAGAGCATTTAGCTCACCCTTGCCTAGACCCCTGTACTCCACCTTGACCCTCTTGAGAGCCCAGGAGGCAGACTGGCCAGACCGGGGCAATAACCCCTCTGGTCAGAGGAATCACACGGGGATCTAGGAAATCGAGGCACTTGCCCGAGGCCGTGGAGCTCCTGGCAGTTGGGTCAGGAGGGGGGATTCCTGGCTCTGGCCCCTGACCGAGCGGCTCCTCTAGGGCACCGCAACCCCGAGGCAACTCACATCTGGCCTGTTTGGATTCCAAACATGCAGGAATTTGCCAAGCTCCCAAGTTCCAAACAACAAAGGCCCCTGTGTGTGCCAGGAAGGGAACATAGGAATTCGGTCTAACGGGATGCCAGGCACAAGGCAGCAAACAATGGTTATGACAAGTTACATTTACGTAAGACTCCGTTGGTTTGAAAACTTTGCTCACAGACATTTCATCCGATATCTCAGCAAGTCTGCGAGGTGGATGTGGCAAGGCCGACTACTGTCGTACGGGTGGAAACTGAGGCAATGTGACCTCGCTGGCCAGAAGGAAGCTGGGCTGTGACCTTCCCCTGAGATTTCTATTCGCCAGGCCTCCATTCTGTCCCTTTGCAGACTCACATCATAAACCTGCCCCTGGGGTCCCAGGTTCCGGGCTGGTCAAAATCTCAACCGGTTTCTCAGAACAATGCAGAAAGCATCTGGGGCTCGGAAAGTGGTTTCGAAAAGGAAATGCACCCAAGGGAAGAGGGCCTCGGGGTGGGACGGGAGGGGGCGGTCAGAGGCGCAGAGCAGGCCCGCTGAGCCCGGGCCAGCCTCAGGCTGGCAGCCAGGTGCAGGGGCGGACTGAGGAGCGGGGTGGCGACATCTCCAGAGTCCTCAGGCCAGCAGGGAACCTTTAGTAGAGTCCTTCCGTGGGCTTCGTGGCTCCTTCTCTAGAACGCCTCTAGGGATTAGCCTCTCCCCTGGAGCCCTGCATCTGGCCACAGCCAATCTCTGTGATGCCATCCGGTGTGTGTCAACATGCTGCCGCAGGGTGACTGAGCCTGGGTCCTTCCCTCTCCCTCGCGCCTTTGTCAGCCCATTCAGTAAACACGCTCAGTAAACAATAGCTGCCTGGTGTCCCATCTCCTGTGCGCTGGGGCTGGGGAAGCGGGTTGCTCAAAGAATAAACAACTGCAATCAGTAAGCAGAGACGTAGAGGTCCGCAGGAGAACAATGGAGATGACGTTTTGCCCACATATGTTCTCGCCACCCCCTGCCCCCACACTCCACTGAGAGCTGGCTGCTAGTGAAATCCGCGGCTCCTGTACAGACAGGTTGGGGGTTCCTCCCTCTGTCCCCTTGGCCTGACGTCCTCAGCTGCCATCGCGGTTGGACTCACATTCACCTCAGGCACATCCCACCTTAAGCACACTCCCTAAATCTTTTTGCTTTTGGCCTTGGGGCTTCTCCAGGGCCAGGAAAGTCTCTCCCACCCACTTCACGGACAGCCCAGAAATTTGGGGAAGTTAATGGCCACATTGATTAAGGGGCAGCCCCTAATCAATGAGGGACAGGAGGTGGTGGATGGCCGCCCAGCTCCCTGCAGAACCGAGCTCCTGCTGCCTACAGTGGCAGCGTCGACAATGCCCCCATATTCACATTTCCTTGTCCCTTTTTCTTTCCTCTAAATGTTGTCTGATCCCTGACTTATTCTGGGAATCATCGTCCTTTTCTCGGGATTTGCTTCAGAGTGAACCCAAACTAAGGCGCCTGTCACTTGGACAAGGTTGCATGATCATCTCTGCCTACCTGGGCTGGGCTGTTGTATCTTCAGCAACCTTGCCTCCTCGTAGATGGGGTTGGTATGGTTTTCCTAAGGGCGACAAAGAAGAGGCTGCCTCCCGGTGGTCCATTTACATTCTGGTACCTGTTCCTTCTGCCCCTGTTCCCTTCTCTGAGCAATTATATAGAAGCCCCCTGGAAAAAGAGTAAATCACAGTGGCTAAGAGGACAGACTTTGAGGCCAGACACCTTGCACCTGAATCCTGGCTCCGCCACCATCAGCGATGTGATCTTGGATAAGTCACCTAAACTCTATGTGTCATTTCATTTACGTACCTGTAAAAGAGCAACAACAGTACCTGCCTCATAGGGTTGTTGTGAAGGTTAGTGACATGAGGTGTGCACCGAAGTGCTTAGACTATTGCCTGGCACACTAGAAATGGTATTCGTGTTTGCTACTCTTATCTCCTCTTCCATAAAAGCCTCTTGTGCAGTGCCTTGGGAGGAGGAACAGAGTGGGGACACTGAGGATTCCCAGGGGCCTGCCTCCTCCCCATTCCTCATCTCCTCCATGGTGGTCCTCGTGGTGGGACTGGCTTCATAAACGTGTGACCTGCACCTGTTTAATGCTCTGCAGTCGCCATCTTGGAAATTCTCAAACTTTTTGAGCCAGGAGCTCTGCATTTTCATTTTGCCCTGGGTCCTACAAACTATGCAGTTGGTGCTGCCCGATGGCTGAAATCTTGGGGAGAGGTCTCTGTGAGTGATGAGAGCAAAATAAACCCCATCCTCTGGCCAAGCTGAGTTCATGGTTTCTTGTCTCCTCCGAGGGCAGCAGAAGACGCAGGCACAGTGGAACTTCCATCAGAGTCCTTGTGACTGACAACCGCTCATGGTGGGGAAGGCCGGAGGAGCCAGCTGGTCCAACCCTCACCCAGGGCTGGGTTCTCCCACCCACCCCTGGCACAGGCTCACCCAGCTTCTTTGTGAATTCTTTCAGCGACAAGAATGGATCCGTTTCAGTGTCGAATCTAATTGTAACTGCTCCTCATTGTGGAGTGTTTAAAGTTCTCTGAACCCTTTCACAAGGATTATCTCACCGGGTTGTCACAAACCCTCCGTGTGACAGGCATTTTCTATGGAAGAGAAATTGAGGAAATGATCATTCCCAGATTAGCAGCCCTTGCTGCCTGACTCAGCCTTCCCCCTTCCTTCTATCAGCGATTGAAATCTCACTTCATCTAGAAAGACTTGCCGCCTATCGAAAGAGAAAGCAGACCACCTTAATTCTTTGTACTAAATTATTTTTCCCCTGGGCTGTAGGTAATATATTGTAATGCCTTTTTTCACACATGCTCCGCTTTGAATAACAGTCATGAGAATGGCATGAACTAAGCAGCCTTTTGATGAACTGAATCTTGTTTTAAATGCATTCGACTTCTGCTTAAAGATGGATAATGCGGGATCACAGAATCTCCTTCCCTTATTGCCCAAAGAAATAACCTAGAAATTTAAACGCAAAACAGAAACACGACCTCAAGCAGCCAAAGAGTCAATCACACAAGGTAGAACACACACTTTAAAAAGGGCCAGGCAAGGAAAGAAATGGAAGCTTCTAGAACCATGTGGTTTTGTCCCACCCCTGATTGTGGAAATATGTTGAATGAAGAGAGCACTTCCCCAGTGCCTTCCCATTTGGAGAGCAGCCACTAGAGGGGACGGGTAGGTCAAGGAACTGTCTGAGAGTGGAGGTCCCCAGTACGTGAGGCCTGAGTGGGCAGGAAGGGCTGTCTTTGGCTTGCCTTCTTCCCAGTAAGGTACAAGGGTACCTCGTACAAGGTACAAGGTACAGATCCCACAGGAGGAGCAGCCCAGGTAGAGAAAGCCTCATCGTGAGGACCAGACAGCACACACCTGTCCTACCAGATGTCTGTGACAGTGTGTCACAGGGGATCCTGGAAGGATACGATGGTCGCTTCTCACTTGCTCGGTAGATTTACCACTTGCCTATTTCTCCAGCTTCTGAAAAAAAAAAAAAAAAAGTCTTTTCTATTTATTTCCGTCTTGTCTTTAGTTTTCAGATTCTTTGTACCTATGTTGTATATCCAACACCCCCACACCTCACCACCCCAACCCAACGATGAATGCTTTCTGAATGGGAAACCCATGGGGCATTCTGCCTGGACTGGTTTCTCTGTGTTAGAATCTACCCCCATGGTTAGGTCACTACCAGTGGGGCTGGTAAGGTAGCCCTCTCGTCCCTCCTTTCCTTCCTCTTTCAATAACGAGGAAGTCAGTCTGGGTCAATGCACCTCCGGACACACCGGGTTTTCCCATCATTCAGACATAACTCCAATTTATTCCAATTACTATGCCTGATCTTACACGGGACAGAGCCTGAAGGTTGAGTAATCGACTATTCCATTCTCTGCCCACAAGGAGAAACTGCTTCATAAATTCTACATCCGTTAACTCATTCAGTCCCTTGCTTTTTAAAGTAACCCCTTAGGAAAGCAAAGCCAAGTTACCTTCAGTATAGGCCAGCCGAGGACTGCTCTGCACCCTGTCATGCCTGGGCAGGTACCGGTGCAACTCCACGAGTCACTGTTTATGCCAAGCTTCCCACCGGACAATGGCTTCTCAGTATTTCCAAATCTCCTCTAGGAGACCTGTTCCATAATAACACCTTTGGCCATCATCCTCTCTCTCGTGCGGAATTGCTGCTTCCTGGAGTTGATACCCTGAAGAAGTGCTGTGGATGGCTGGCTGGACAGTCTGATGGGCATCAGGCTGGGACTCTTAGAGAAAGATCAGGCTTTGAAACATCCCCTTCTTAGCACCTCCCACCCCTACCCCCAGCAGAGCTAGCCCTCAGAACCATGCCTGCCATTCCAGCTACACTTAGGGGAACCTCTGTTGTCTACCATAATACCTCAATAACCATAAGCAGCACTGATTCTAATCTGCCCACTTCCTGCCGGTACCCAAATTCCTAAGGATCGAGTACGTGGCACTTATGACTGGAGGATAAAATGTCAATTATCGAGATATAAACTTCAGAGTCTTCTGCAATAGAAAGGAAAACATTTTCAAAATTACCGTGGCTTCCTGAATCGTCAGGATGCCTTCAGCGCAGGCTTTTATATTTTAAGATCGTATGAAATATACATGGGCAACTATGGGCTGGTGGATAGCTTCCAACTACTAGAAATTATATTTCCCTCCCTTTTGATCATTAGTTCAAGGTCTTCACCACAAGTGACATCATGTCTCAGAAGCAAAAAATAGGTCTCTATGAAGACTATGTAATGTCTTCTGTCGAGCAGATGCTATTTCCTCTTTGTGCCCAACTCTCCTTTCCTTCCTAATTGGCTCTCTGACCTCAAAGCTCTTTGTTGCTGTCGGGAGCCTTAAATAATGAGGTATAATCTGACTAGGTGAGGTTAGGAGCATGGCCATGCTGACTGCAGTTCAGTTTATCACAGAAACCCAAATGACCTAGGGCTCAGGAAAACGGGATGGCGGGCGTGTGGTAGTGATAAACTTCTTATGAACCCAACAGGGCACATGGCCCACAGGCATAATTTACATATTTTGTTAAACCCAACTGGGGTGGGATAAAACAGCCTCCTTTCCTGAGCATTCACTACGATGTGCTCACAGAAAAGATCTCAGGTGATACTGAAAAGAACTCTTTGAAAGTTTCCCGTTTAACACACGAGGAGAGTGAAGTTTAGAGGGTAAAAAACCTATCAAAGGGGTTAGGATTCAAGCTCATGGGCTGAGTCCTGGGTGTTGCTGCCCTTCTGTGGGCTCTTCTTGGACAGGCCCTGGAACCCAACCTAGGAGGGATGATGCCACGATGGAGGGACCTTTGGGCACGAGAGGCAGTGGTGGCCTTGCTGCCGGCGTCATACCCGGAATTCAGAAGTCTCTCTCCGCTTCAGTCTAAAGTCAGGCATTCTCTTTATCTTCTACTCTACGGGGCAGAGATAAAAACAAAATGCATTTCATTTCCACCTCCAAAAAGACAAAACGCATGGATTTCAGACTTTTTTTAGTGGCTAATTGAATCTCTGCAACAGCTGAGGGAACAGTTATAAAAAAATAACCTAGGACTTGGAAACTATTATGTTTAAAATCGAGGAAAAGGAAATTACAGAAGCTTTTAAATCTATCGCCCCTTTAAGAAGTGTACTTAATCCTTTAGATTTAACTCTTATTACTCAAAACCAAAACCTAAACAGAGGCAATCTGCTGTTTGTGGGAAATATTTGAGTGGAAATCAAGAGACTTGGTTTTAGTCCCTGCGATTCTGTTAAGGAGCCGTTCAATGCTACCAGCAAGGGATCAAAATCGCACCAGGATGAAATCCACCTGGCTCAAAGCGAGGTGATGTCTAAAGTTCCTCCTGGCTCTGAAACACTAAGGGCCGATGAGTTATGCGTCAATCAATGCTGAAAATAATATAAAGTTACTCCCCAACAAAACCTCCGTTCTTTCAGATATATGCGTCCTTTCGATTCATGTGGTTTATATGAATGAGTGATGGACCGATGTATCTAATCCTCTCAAACTATTCAGAAATTGAAAAAGCTTTTGACTATTGAAATTATGGGCAAACTTGTTAAAGTGTGAGAATTCTTCTAGGCCCAGCTAGTGGTCTTTATTCCAATAACTGAGGAATTGTTTGTTGTGATAGCTGGTCTTCAGAGATGGCTCCTAACAAGCCATGACTCACGGTATTTAGACCGGTTTATAGACCCTCCCACACTGAATCCGGATTGGCCCTGTGACACACTCTGGGGTGCCTGGGTGGCTCAGTTGGTTAGGCATCTGACTTTGGCTCAGGTCATGATCTCACAGCTTGTGAGTTCGAGCCCCACGTCAGGCTCTGTGCTGACAGCTCAGAGTCTGGAGCCTGCTTCCGATTCTGTGTCTCCCTCTCTCACTGCCCCTCCCCCACTTGCACTTTCTCTCTTTCCATCTCTCTCTCTCTCTCTCAAATAGAAACATTAAAAAATAATTTATAAACATGGATTAGCCCTGTGACTCACTTTAACCAAAGTGACATCGTGCCAGTACTGAGTCTAAGCCAAAAACAGTCTTGGTTGGCTGCTACTTCTTGTGCTTTTTGGAGCCCCAAGGTGCCACTGCGCTCACTGTCCCACACTAAATATATCAGAGTTCAATACATCCAATACAGACAGGCCCAGATGCCTCATTTCCAATGCCATCCTTTGTCCTAACTGAAATGTGTACATTCGAGGGAAAGATAAAAGCCCCATTGTGGGCTCTAGATGCTTTGATTAAAAGAGGCTCCTTGTCACCAATATTTTGAATTGTCTCTTTGTTTGGCATCCTGGAGATGCCTAATGGCTCAGAGGCAGGCTTTTCTTCCGCCAAGAGGGCAGAGTATCTGAAATGGCAGGTGGGACCCTTCACACGTGAGCCCTGAGGACGCAGTCTTAGGACAGAGTCCTCGACGAAGTGGATTTCCCGAAGGCTGCCATGTTGGGCGCACCCCCTGGGGTCCTCGTGGGTCAGAGGTGTGTGTACCTGTTTAGAGAGCAGCCTTTGCGCTCCCTGTCTTCTATCACCCCTAGGACTCTAACTCTTCTGATTTCTCCACTTTTAGGTGCCCTGATCCTGATACAGTGTTAATGGGTGAAAAATGGAAGACATGACCCTTGTCAGGAAGTTTTGCATCAAAAATGAAACACAGGCCTGAAGATGCCGCAATTGATTAATTTGGGGAGGTCTCTCAGCCCCATGATTTCTCAACGACACGGCGAAGACAATAGCTATAATCGTGAGGAAGGCGCAGGGTTCTCTCTTGGCCACGGTAAGCAAACGGTGAGAGCTTTACCCTTAGAGCGAATCTCACACCGAAAAGTCAGGAAGTACTCTGAGGAGAGGCAGCAGGAATCTTCCAGGGCAAATTTCAGCAATGAGCTTTGTGATGCGCTCACGTTGCCTCGCAAAAAAACATTGTTCCGACCTCTTCCTTTGTAAGATGGGTTTGATCACACCTAAATAAGAGTATTTTTCTATGAAAAAAACCTGTCTCATTTCTGGTTGCAGGCCAACCCTCCTCCCTTCCATATGTGTGTTGTTTCTATGTGATCTGGATTATTGATACTTCATGTTTCTCATGCCTCTAGGAGTTAAGAACCAAGGGTATACAAGTCCTGAGAGGTAAAAATTTATTGATTTATTTATCAGCATGTTATGATATGGTCACGCCTGCTCATACAGCTGACTTTTTCTTATAGCCGAAAGAGAACTTTTTTTTTCCTTTTAAAAATACATTTTTTTTTCCAGCAGGAAGAAACATTTTAAAAACAAACATTTTCATATTAAGTGGAAATTTAAAACAATGGCTCCCCCTCCCCCGACTCATGAGAAATAGGGCTGGTCAGCACTGAGTGCTTCAAGTCTGCTTTCAGTCTTCTGCCCCCAATTTGTTCTTTGTCTTCGGCAGAAGCAACTTTTTTTTTTTTTTCCAGAAGCAACTTTTAGGGGGAAAAAATGCAACCTCAACTCAAAACGGCAGCCTGAATCCAAATAGAAGAAGAAGAGGTAGACTGAACTGTAATGTTTTAACTTATTTGGTAGATTGTATAAGATATTTTAATACATTTATATTTTTTCAGTGGGATCAAACATACTCTACAAATACCTGAACAATGAAGGTTTTAAAGGCTCAAAACAAAATCTAAGGGAGACTTCTATCGGTCTACTTAGCTTTGAGACCTGAAAGGTAGAACCAGCCTTAGAAAAATGCAAGCTCCCCACACATTTCAGGAAAAAAGTTTGCTTTTGTCAAATTCTTCCAATCAAAAGCATGCTCTTTAGGACTGATGTTAATGCTCTCCGGCCTTTTAAAGGCCCCGCAAGGGTCAGTGATAGGGATTTTCTGAGAGCAGTGAGAAACTTAACTTTGAGAAGTTTATTCAATACTAACAGTTAAACAGAAAAGACAGGGCAGTGTATGCTGGAGACAGCTCCTGTGGGCTCCGGGAGGCTACAGCCAATTGTTACATTTTAGTGTTCTGCCAGTAATTGTTAAACAGGTGTTATTAAAATTATATAAGCTTATAATTGGAGCTGGAGCTCACAGTGGTTCACCTAAGGGGTAAAATTTGTATGAGGGTAAGAAATAGTTTAATGGATCACATATCAGATTGAGTGACAATAAATCTGAGAAGTAGGTGAATTAGGATGTTATTCCATTCTTCAGATCATAGGTTGGCTGCAAGAGTTCGACAGAATCAATTAAAGCATCCTGGGAGAATCACTTGGCCAGGTGGAGTTAACAATAAAGTATACTTTATTATTAGCTGTTAATTGTGTTATATGTCCTTGCTATCAGGAAAATTTATAGCCAACTTATGTACACTTGCATGCATCATTTTTTTTTTCCAGGAGAGCAGACTGGTGAACAGTTACCAAGATACCAACGATATACCAGTATCTCCACCATACCATGGGGGAGAATGGGGAAGGAGCGGAGGAAATAGGTTAAAACCAAAGAAGGAAGTATGATGTTTTTTCATTTGGTTTTTCAGTTTGCCCTCAGCACCCAACTGCCACGGTGCACTCTAGGTCCATGTCCACAGCTGTTAATGCCGTAACATCTCCAGAAACACACAAACACCCCGTCCCCACCCCTAAGAAGCAAAAGCACTTTACTTGAAAAAAATCAACTTTATTTTTTCTAGGTTAAAAAAAAATAGAACCAGCTATTCATTTTTGTTGTTGTTGTTGTTGTTGTTGCTGAGAAAATGCTTCTTTTGGTGTTCACATCTAAATTTCTGAAAAGGTGGTCTGGTTACTAAAATAATCCCGTATGCATTCACTACCCAGATCCACGTGTGACCAGCCCTTTACAAAAATTAATTACAGTTGCCACAGCCTTGACATTCATCCTTATCAAACATTACAACATAGAGATACACCAAGAAAGAAAAACAGGTCAACAAGCTGAAGTAAACATATGGCATCAGGAAAACGAAAATCCATTTGTATAAAATAAATACAACTTTGCAATAACCCTGAAGAAAACGAAAGCACTTAATGTAACAATGGCAGGTTGATGTGTAACTGTGTCATTACCCAGTCATGAGATAAGTTACTGTAAAATGCAGACTCCTCCCATGTAAGGAACTTGTGCATCAGTCCTGTGTTCAACAGTTGGACACAAGAAAAATAAAGCCATTTGAAATATGTGTGCATACTTTGCACCCAGACACTTAAAAATTTTTCACTCTTTCCACTGTTCTAAAAAACATTAAATGGAAATATCCTCAAATGGGAATTTTGCAGAAAATCCCATATTTTTCTTCCATATGGCTACAGTCACCCTCCCCAACAGTTCAGCGCCCTCAGCCTATTCCCAGGGTCCAGTTCCTAATTGTTGAGGATCGATGCAAAATGATTGCAATAAAGCACCAACCAGTGACTGCTCCAGAGAACACCCGGCCCCTTTGTGATCTAGAAATGTCCGATTTAGATGGTTTTGGTCCCAAACGTATTAGTCTCCGCCACCTCATAAAATAAATCAGTGTACCTGCTACCCAGTGCTGCTTTTGACTTTGCCTTTCACATTAACAGACATAAGGTTCACAGCACTACATGGCAAAAAACGAGACTAACCATTTCTATTCATCTTTGTGGACCCAAGGGACTCGCTCGTAACGGTAACTCTGGAGTGAAGTCCTGTGTAATGAAGAAACAACGAACTCTTCCTATTCAGCAGTGCAAATAAAATTTTCTTCAATATAAAAAGAATCCAATAAGACTGTCCATGATTAAAGACAACTTTCTATGATTATAACCAGGTCCCGCTAGTTCAGAAGAGTCTTTAGGGAAGTGATTGTCAAAAACGTTACTAAAGACAAATCCACAAGAAGTGACTAACACAAGCAAAGAATGAAGAGGCGTTCTTAACATCAATCCAAACGATATTAACACTAGGATGATGTGAGGTTTACGTTGGGTGATTTAACATTTCATTTTCATAAAAGGCTTGAGTATAATTGCAATACTGCCAATTCCTGAGTATTCAGGGATTCCTTTTCTAGCCCATGGATTATTTAGGCTTTTGTGTGCCCTCTTTTTGAAGCTGTCTGTCTTCCCAAATCTTTTCACTACTCATTAACACAGTCGTAAATACATATGCAAGAGAAAACTAATAAGCAACTGAAATCAGTTTTTGTTCATTAGCAAGCATCTCCAGAAGAAAAAAAAGTTTGATGGGGAAGAAACTCAAACTCGTAAATACACACTAGATTTTTGGCTAACTATGACATATTATTGGATTAATGATCCAGTAATCCCTACTTTATAATGGGAAATTAATGGTTGATTATAATATTAAAAAGTACTTAATATTATGACAGATCTGAACTCAGAGCTATCTTTTTACAAAAATCTATTTAGATTCTCAACTAATTTGTTTGCCCACCCCAATATGTCATTTTCCATTCTATAATTTTTCTTTACCTTCCACTGGTGCATGGCTTTCTCCATCGTATCTGTATATTTCAACACCAATAATAGTTTCTGAAGTTAAGAATGAACTGCCAGTGTGGTCACTTCCGGATTCACCACACCTGCCCTTGGCCCATGGCCAAGCAGGTGCTCCACTGCTGTGACTCGTTGAGACCGGGATCCAGTAGGGAGTTCCCAACCCTCTCCGACGTGGGAATCTAGGCAGATTCGCTGAGATCAAGAAGTATTGAGATTCTACAAGCTACTGGTGTAAAACTGGAACAGTTTTATTTTTTCCCCCTTAACAAAATGTACAGTCTCTAAACCTCCTTTCATCTCACTTTGCAAAGGAAGTACAAATTCGGTATTTTTATTCGGTCCTGTCCTGTGGCGTATTGCTGCTTCCCTGATTTGCCATGTAAGAACACTGATTCTCTTTTCTCATTCCCTCGTGCAAGCAGGAGAACTCCAGTTACTGGTAAGGAAAGTACTATCGATGCTCTCAAACGAATGTATTTTGCAAACAGAAGAGAGAGAACACATTGATAAACAATCGAAGAGGGACACGCAGATCAACTACGCATCTAATTACAACCCACAGATCTAGTTTCAAAAATGAACTCACGTATCTATTGGTATTTGTCACTCTAGAGACTGCTGAAATGACTCTGAGCTTGAAAAGGAAAGCGTCTTATTGAACAGTTGGTAGCACGTGTACAGTATATTAACAATATCACGTTCCTTCGGAGCACAGTGATGGCAATAGTGGCTCTAAATCGCATCTATATATGCATGTGTGCATTTCTTTCTCTGTTTTTTTTTTTTGGTAGGCGAACTGGCTACTCCTCCCGGTGGCTTGCCTTAGTAATGAGGAAAAGGTCTATTTAATTAGAACTGTGCATGCCGCACCTGACAGCCAGCAACTTATCCCCCAGATGGCTGACTGATCTCTCAAATGAACAATTTCAGTCCATCCTGTAATCTAGCAGTGTTTGCCGGGCCTCAAACAGAAGCATCGTTAAGCTTCTCTTTGGCTTTCTATCAGTATCCACGCCACTTAATCGAGATTGATTTCACCTACTCGACTCACTGTCACTGTAAAACACACAATGTCTAGATTTCAAAAAACCAAAAATCGCATCTTATAACAACCACTACCAAAGCAAACACATTAACACCGTCTTCTGCATTTTACCTAGTAGCATAATATGCAATGAGGTATTTCTTTAACGCATTATTCTCTTTCATATATGCACGGAAGTAACCTAAAGAGGAAGCTGCTGTGGACTTTTTATTTGGTGTTGCTTTACCTTTCCCACATAACTGGGAGAAAATTCACATCTTTTCGGTTTCTTTTTTTGGTTTATTTAAAAATAGAAAACATTAGCCTTTATTTTTATTTTCTGGCCTACTTCTCAAAATTGCCATTTGAACGATTAGTGACAACAGGGGAATCTACAATGCTCGTATCACAGAAAACTACTACTGACTTACTAGGATCTTAATAGTCCTATAGTCCCAGAGCAAAACACAAGCTCTGTCTCAAGACTGGGAATGCGGGGGAAGGGCCGATGCAGCCCCAGCGCTTTGTGGGAAGAGGCTGGTTCTACTAGGAGGTAAATCACAGGAACAGAGTGGGAAAAAAAAATGTCCTCTTGAAATAGAAACTTGACTTTATTCTCCTTAAAACAATTGGAAGAGATAGGGGAAGCCTTTTGCGCTGGTCTGAATCTTGGTCACACCGCCCTGACACGGGCGGCAACTCGACGTGACGACGGGGCACAGGTTCAGGGGTGCCGTGGGAGAGCTGGTCACCATTTTGGGCCCGTGTCTGGCTCTAGCTCCTATTTTTCTGATCAAACACCTATTTCACCTCAAACTGAGCATTTAAACATTTTACATTAGTTTCGGCCACCCCTGGGCAAATTTGGTGCTAATAAGCCGAATTGGGCGACAGAAGCCTCGGAGCTGGCCGGAAGCCACACGTCATGGGAGCGGCGCTCAGGGTGGGCGGCCCCACAGTGCGTCGGCGCCCCGGTTACACAACGCAGAGCCAACACAGCCTCTCGAGAATCCCACTCACGGCTTAGGCTCCCGTTTGTTTTCAGGCTATATTACTAACCCTTTGATATATATGCATCTCATAAAAGTGCCTTTTGTAAAAGACAATTATCTCTGATATGCCTTCTATACAGAAAGAGAAACCGCCCCCCTCACGTAAGGGAAAGCACTAGCGCATGTAAACACGGTATTGGACTGAGCCAGCCTTTTTTAGAAACACATTCTGCGACCAGATGTGTCGCGCGGACACCTATTCCCCGCCTCCCCCGCCCCCCCCCCGTGACCACGCCTGACACTGCCCCGTCACTGCAAACCACAGGGGAACAGTTCTTCAGGGGGGCCGACGGGCTCCCCTGCCTCCAGGCTCCGAGGGGCGCGGCCGCCCTGGGTGGAGGAAGTGAGGGCGCTCTACGGCCCCGCCCTAACAGACGCTAGGAGCTAAGAGGAGCGGACACAACTTTCGGGGCTTGAACCAGATTCCCGAGTACATCCAGTGGCAACAGCACTTCTCTCAGAGAGTCTTCTAGGATGATTTTGTGATTTCCTCTTTTCCCAATGTGATGTTTGCTTACATGTGTGGTACAGGGTATCTTTTGAAAACATGAAAAGTCCTTAAAACATATTAGCAGGTCATTATATTACTGATCCTCATTTTAGTAGAGTTTTAAAATATCCCAAAGGGGGATAAATATTAATCCATCCATTGAATTTCCTTTGCTTTTTTTTTTATATTTTGATTTGCACACGTAAAATAATGCACGCTTATGAAAGTCTGAACTCCTGTGGTGACCCTGACAAGTCCCTGTCAGTTCCTAAAACAGGCAATGGTAGAAATACCCAATGATGCTGTACCACATATAGCCTGACAAGAACGCAGAAGACTGTATGAGGAGTATCCACATATTGCTGAGAGTCATCTCCCTGGAAGCAGCTTCCTTATGGCCCTTGGGAGGCGGAAAAGCCCCTAAAAGACAAGATAGAAATTTTAATTCGTTTTACTGTGGTGGTAGGGCTCCTGAACAATAGTTGAACATTAGTTTAACTAGAATTTCTGTTGTTGGTTCTTTTCAAGCATCTTCCGTGACTTCTCTTTGTTCCTGAATTGTATCCCGTTTGAAATACAATTTACAAACTGCTGACCCCTTTCCTGCCTCTGAACATTTGCATTTATCCTCACCGCCTGAGATGCTTCCCGTCTCAGTGAAAGGCAGGTTTAACAGCATTCTTCCAATATCAGAAAAAATACCCTCTGTCTACCTGCCTCCCACCCCCCCACCCCCCGCAAGGATGTCACGCTCACTGCCATGTTTGTTTCCTTCTCGGCACTTTCCATGATCTGCAGTGATCCTGATCTATCTTTTCTGTTTGCTGTGGACTTGTTTACTGTCTGTCTCCTTCTGGAATGCAAACTGCATGAGAGAAGGCACTCTGGCTGCCTTGTTTCCACGGGAAGCCTAGAGATTCCCACAGCGGCCAGGACACAAGATGTGTGAAATTGATATTAAATAGTTTCTGAAATAACATAACTTACACTTAATTCCTCTATTTACAAGTTAAATGTTTTTGCAAAAAGTGGTGGCAAGTCGCTCATGTTATTTTCGTAAGGCAATATTATTTATGAAATATATCTTAATAATAAAAAAAGAAACACAAAGTAAATAGATGTCTTTACATTCTTTTCTGGAAGGGAAGGCTACACTGCTTCAGAGCAATATTACCTAAGGTCATCTTGATAACACTTCAGCATTTCAAATAGTCTTTGTCCTTGCTGATAATCCCTCTGGGTAAGCTGATTCATGTGGGGATTTGCTTCTCACAAGCAATTTACAGAGAACACTTTCAAGTTTCAAGGTCTATTATACAAATAGCTTTCTTAAAAAAAAAGACTTCCATTATTGTTGCCGTAATTTTGGCTAAATATCATAAAGTAAGACACGAAGATTGAAAGAGATGTTCTTGACTCTTAATCACCCCTGTGCCTTCTTCCACATCTATCTTGTTTTATCTTTAAAGAAATTTTGAGAGTAAGACCAAGGATTGTACATGGTGCAGAGGGAAGTCTCGTTCAATGAGTCTTACTAAGAATTCTAAAGACATGCATAGCATCCAACCCCGTCACAAAATATGGACTAGTCCACAGCCCCAGAGTCAGAAAGTTAAATAAGATCAGGAAAGAATCCTGTTGTGGGTAGAGTAAAAAAAAATCCTAAACACAAAAACAAAAGCATTAAAGATAATTAACAGTATCAGCCTTTGCTCACCATCAGGCCTGTGACAGTCTGATTTCAGAGGAACATTAATTCTGAACCAAAAAAAATCTAAGTGGGGAGAATATAGCACTTTCTGTTCATCTAAAACCTCATAGCCATCATCAGACCTAAAACGACCTTTTCTTCCTCCTTTTTTTCTTATTGTAGTTTCTAGAAAATAAGCCTACAATATACTTCGTTATTTGTGAAGCACTTTGGTAATGCCTAGCATTCTACCAATGCTGATTTTCTTCTTTCCTAACTTCCTTTCTTCCTCCCTCTCTCCTCCTCCCTTCCTATGTCTGTTTCACCACATTGTAGTTTTCACAGAAAGGAGAGAATATCGAGATAAGAGATCTTACAATAATTGACTCTTTTCCTCCCAAAAAGTATAAGGTTGTACCCATGAAAACTTAAAAGGTACGTTTTATCACTAATATGTAAAGAAAAGAATAAGCGTGCACAAAAATGCAGTTCAAAATGATCTCAAACGACTGCAAGATGATGGTATTATTTCAACCATCAAGCAAGTACAATGCCAAACCATAAATGCTATTTGCGACTTCATAAAACAGCCGTGTAACTGGGTGCGTAGTGCGGTTTTCCGCACACCGGTACCTCTTGCATTAGTTCCATCTCCACATCTTATTCAGCATTTGATCTTGCACACTGTCTGATGAAGTAAACGCCTGAATAAATTTAACACTAACGTTGTCCTTATGAATATTCTAAGCTGAAATGCTTAACTCCAGAAATCGTTTGATTCCTTTAGGGTATCTGAATAATGGAAACATGGGTATCTCCCCTCAAGTGCATCTTTGGCACTACCGCTAACTTCAGAAGCCTATGTAATAGGACACTGTACCTGTTTCATAAAAGTGTGATAAGAGTTCTTCTTTTTCAATGAAACGTTGATAGAGCCAGTTAGAGAGGTCATTGGTCTCCAGGGGCACATCTTTAATTGGAAAGATCCTATGAAGAGTTAGAAAAAAAAAAAAAAGCAAAAACTGCTTTAATTCAGAAATCAAAATCATTCAGAAACACAGCTTTGGTCACTGAGAAGCTGAAGGAAGTTATGGAATGACCTTTGTTTCTGCAGCTTCTTGGGTCATCCTGGTTTTTAAAAAAATGTTGATTACACAACAGAGTTCATGTTCATTCATTCATTTACTAACCTGTTTTATGTTAGGTCCGGCACCAGAAGATGAAAAACTATTAATAAGTTATCTAGTATCTACAAATAATTATTGAGAAATGCGTGTCTTCCTCTGTTTGTGGGCTTAAGAAGAAAACAGTATTCAGAACAGATGAAGTTTTCAAATGCAGCTACTTTAGGACACATTTGGAGTAGTCGGACGCCAGGCCGAATAACGCGTCTTAGCTATGTTCTTTCGGAGGACGTGTCTGTGAACCAGACAGAATCTGCCTGAATCAGTGCCTTTTCACTAACTGGGTCAGACGTGTTGGTGTCCCGAGCGGGGCCACCTCTCACTGGAGCACAAAGGTGAAGATTCTGTGAACACATCCCAACTCGACAGGAAACAGGCTGGGATGATTAGTGATCTATATCCGCTGGACGGGAGGACCGGAAAGGGCAGCTCGGTAAATACTATGTATTTGCTGACTTTGAAACGTTTCTTTTTTGGTTTTGTAGTTGGGGGGGGGGTCTTTTAAAAAATTTCTTAAAATTTTATTTATTGAGAGAGTGTGCATGTGCACACGCAACTAGGGGAGGGGGAGAGGGAGGGAAGGAGGGAGGCATGGAGGGAGGCAAGGAGGGAGGGAGGGAGAGGGAAAGAGGGAGAGAGGGGGAAAGAGGGAGAGAGGGAGGGAGAGAGAGAGAGAGAGAGAGAGAGAGAGAGAGAGAGAATCTCAAGCAGGCGCCATGCTCAGGGCCACACAGGGCTGGATCCCATGACCCTGATAATGACCTGAGCTGAAACCAAGAGTTGGATACTTAACCAACTGAGCTACCCAGGTGGCCCTCCATGACTATTCTCATACACATAATACTCTACACATACAGAGTGTGTGTGTGTGTGTGTGTGTGTGTGTGTGTGTGTGTGTGTTTCTATACCAATGAGGCAATAATGAAGCCAGCCTCAAGCCAGTCCTGTAAAAAGATAAATGTTGTTACCAAGTATAACAAAGGTGAATTCCTGACAGAGATCCTGAAGATCCTTTTAATATCAATATTGAGGGGCGCCTGGGTGGCTCAGTCAGTTGGGCGGCCGACTTTGGCTCAGGTCATGATCTCGCGGTCTGTGAGTTCGAGCCCCGCGTCGGGCTCTGTGCTGACGGCTCAGAGCCTGGAGCCTGCTTCTGATTCTGTGTCTCCCTCTCTCTCTGCCCTTCCCCTGCTCACACTCTGTCTCTATGTCTCTCAAAAATAAATAAACGTTAAAAAAAATTAAAAAAAATATCAATATTGATATACTCAGAGGAGCAGAGACATGGAGATAAAATTTCAAATGAGGAGTCAGTCCCTTGGCTATTTAAACAAGTTTGTCTTTCTATTTCGTCAAAGGGTAACTTTCTACTCTTTGAATTATAAGAAATTTTCAAAGTAGAAATAATTTTCCAAGAATTTTAATGTCTCCTCTTTTCCTCTCCCCAGTTAAAAAATTTTCTTCTAAGGTTTATTTATTTTTGAGAGAGAGAGAGAGACAGAAAATGGGCAGGGGAGGGCAGAGAGAAAAGAGGACACAGAATCGGAAGCAGGCTCCAGGCTCTGAGCTGTCAGCACAGAGCCTGACGCGGGGCTCACACACACAAATCTCGAGATCACGACCTGAGCCGACGTCAGAAGCTTAGCCGACCGAGCCGCCCCTGCGCCCCTTCTTCTCCTCATTTTAACCAAGAATCCAGATCCCTAGGGGGAGAGTTACATAGGTTGTACAAGCTCCTCAGGCTGTTTCGACAGACTACTTCACCTGCAGTGGACATGGAATCCTACAGAATTTAGCCACTAGGCAAACATATTTCTATGGAAAAATGTGGCAGTGTTCACCGTACGATGCTAAACTCCTCATCTGCTACATCTTTGTCCTTTGCTGCAAAAGGCCAAACTCCCTGTCTCAAGCCACCATCCCGACTTAAAGTGGGTTTGAAAGGGAGATTTTTTTGTTTAAGTCGGTCTGTGAAGTAGCTTTTCCTATCCTCTTGCCTTGTCTGAGAAGTCTCTTTAGGAACCTATTGTATGAAACAGCCATTTATATTATGAGGACTGACTGTCTACATCCATCAAGCAATCTTCTAACCTTAATTTGCAGATAGGAAGGGGAATTAACACACATAATGACAATTTTGTTTTTCCCTTTCCATGTTTACACCGTTGATTGCTTTTTCTTGTCACATTGCCTGGGAGGACAACACTAACTAGAGTTGGTAACAAGGAGCCCCCTTGTCATTCATTTCTCATCTTTCATGGGGGAAACATTCAATAATTCACCATTAAGTATGATATTTACTGTAGTTTTTTTTTATAGATACCATTAGTAAGATTAAAGAAATCCCCTTCTATTTCCAGTTTGCTAAGAGTGTTGTCTTTGTTATCATGAATGAGAGTTAACACTTCATCAGTTTTTTCCATCTATTGACATGCTTTTATAATTTCTTCCTTTATTCTGTTAATGTGATGAATTAAATTCACTGATTTTTGAATGTTTTTCTTTTTCTTTGACTGATTTTGAATGTTAAACCCAACTTTCATTTGTGGGATATATGCTCTTAGTACACAATCTGATATGTTTTTTACATATTGCTGGGTTAGTCTTGGATGTATAATCATGGAAAAAATTTGCCTGTAAATTTTTCTTTCTTATAATATCTTTGGTTCAGGTTTTGATGCCAAAGTTATACTGAGTTTAATAAAACAATCTCGGAAGTATCCTCTTTTCTATGCTCTGGAAGAATTATACTTAATGTCCTTTTTTGTCCTTTTAATGACTATAGAATCTGTAGTAATGGCCACTTTTTCATTCCTGATGTTGGCAACATGGGCCTTCTTTTTTTCTTGATCAGCCTTGCCAGGAGCCAATCAATTTTATAGTGCTTAAAAAAACAATTTTTTATTCTTTCTACTGTATGTTTTTATTTCAATTAATTCTCCTGTATTATTCCCCACTTTTTACTATCTTTATATTTAATTTACTTTTCTTTTTCTAACTTTCCAAGACAGACATTTAGATCACTGATTTTCAGGGTTTTTTTCTTTTCTAATCGAAGGTTTTTAAGGCTATAAATTTCCCCCTAAACACAGATTATACTCTATCCCATAAATCTTTACATGTCCCATATCATTTCTGTTAAAAATATTTTGTTCTTGTTGTTAAAATTATTTTCTAATTTCATTGTAGTCTCTGAATATACAGTAAACATTAAATTATTTCCTAATGATAGACAGTGTTTCATCTTTTGTTATTCTAATTTTTTAAAATTTATTTATTTTTGAGAGAGAACACAAGGCTCTGAGCGCAAGTGGGGGAGGGGCAGGGAGAGAGAGAAACAGAGGGCTCCAACCTAACAGCAGAGAGCCCCATACAAGCTCAACTCAGAATCTTTTGTTATTCTAAACAATGTGGCAATGAAGAACATTATGCAAATGTCCATTCATATGTGTATATCTACAGGATAAAATTCCAAAAGTGAAATTGCTAAGTCAAGGTGAAATGCATTAGTAATTTTTAAAAATGTGTGGCCGAATTATCTTCATAAAGATTACATCATTTCATATTCCCACCAGCAATTTGTGAGAATGCCTCTCATGGAAAGACTTTTAAATTGGAGAAACAAAAGTCAGAGGCTCTGCTTTGTGGAGAATGGCCAGCAATGTTTCACCACTGGGATAAGCCAATTCGGGGACATATTCTGGGGAATCCATCTAGGAGTTCTTTTTAAGTATACCGAGCTCTTGTGTTTTCATTTCCATATTAATCTTAAGAAAAATATTCTGAATTATATGGATAAACATCTTTTTACTAAGTACTGCCATTTGACTTCAGTGCCTATGTTTACAATACAGGACTACTTTAAAAGGGCAAAAAAGGGAACGGGGGCATACTCAAGAGCAAAATCTATACTTTCGCCTCTTAAAATCTGAGATTTAGCTCTAACTCTCTCTCTGTGACTTCTAATATCCATTAAAACAAGACGAGAGATGAGTTCTGCTTCTAACAGTTGCAGACGAGCTCACGGGTACCAGTTAAATACTCTGGACAGAACACCGTAAGTAATTAGGGGAGCGCGCTGGAGAGGAACCGAAGAGAGGCAGATGTTGGAGGAGAGTCAACACGTGGAAGGTGGGAATGGTACTGGGCGAGTTTTCCATTTTTTCCAGCTTTTTACCTGAGGAAAATTCCCAGTTAGTGCCACCCTGGGAGGCTTAAAATGTACAAGGAAATATGTAGTCTTACTGGCTGAAGGATGAGAAGGCAGAGGTTAGGGTGATCGCAGCAGCTGGAAGAGACAGGGGCCCCTGACAGAAGCAAGCACAGAGTGGGAGCGCCGGCTCCAAGTCCCCGGATGAGCCCTGAGCGGGGCATGGAGGGGGTCCAGGCAGAAGAAAGCCTCAGCACTCCAGGCAGCACAAGGAAGGTGTGCCCAGGGCCACGCAGGAGATTTAACTATTCGGGAAAATGTAATCATGTTTCCTTTCGTTTCCTCCACATTAGGTATCCTCGAATATTTGGATTTTTAGGAAAGTCGGTCAACTTCATCTGAAAACTAGAGGTGTTTTAAAATTAAAACCTTAAATTTAAAAACTGGGTTTTGTTTTTTACCTGAAGGGGATTACAAATTAGTGACTTTTTACTTTTAGATAATATCATACTATCTTAACACAGTTTTGCAATGTAAGTAACACTCTTTACTCACTTCTACCACACTAAACAGCAGCCAAATGGTTTGGGGAATTACGTACGTTACTTTTTGACTTATAAAAATATACTATTTCTGTAAATATAAAATCAAGCCTAATCAATTTAGCAAGAGTCATAGGGCTAAAGAACATCTTGAAATAGTATTTAAAACACTTTTAGGGGCGCCTGGACGGCTCAGTTGGTTAAGTATCCCACTTTTGGCTCAGGTCATGATCTCACAGTTCATGAGTTCAAGCCCCACATTGGGCTCTCTGCTATCAGCGTGGAGCCTGCTTCAGATCCTCTGTCTCCCTCTCTGCTCTTCCCCTGCTATTGTGTCCTCTCTCTCTCTCTCAAAAATAAATAAACATTAAAAAATTAAAAAAAAAAAGCCCACCTTGATAAGAAGAAAAGTGACTAAAAATATGGCTGAATTAATTAAACAGAGGAGTTTGGATTTACCAACTGGACCCCTGAAAGAACACGGTGAGGCTGGTGAAGTGTATATTGCTTTAAATGGGGTCTGAGTGTGGAGATGGGGCTGTGTTTTAACAGAAAACCCTCCCTACCATTTTCCTAGAATAGCTTGGACATTCTCTAGGCCTCAGGAGACAGCCAGGAGGGTAGACCAAATGCTCCCTGAAGAGCAATCTACTTTTATTACTCTGTTTGATCACCATGGGATTAAAATATTAAAACAACTAATCCCTGAATATGGCAAAGTATCAAATGCACTCAATACCAGGCCTCTTGGAATCAAATAAAAGGAGTTCTTGTGGGAAATAAATAAATAAATAACAGAAATAAATCTTTCCAATACCAGTAGCTATCCAAATGAGAAACCAGCTTCTAATTTTCAAGAAACAAAAATTCTAATAATCAGTATTTTAAAAAAATGTATTTATTTTCAGAGAGTGAGCGAGCACACAAGCGGGGCAGAGGGGCAGAGAGAGAGGGAGAGAGACAGAATCCCAAGCAGGCTCCACGCCCAGTGCTGAGCCCAATGTGGGGCTCGAACTCACAAACTCGTGAGATCATGACCTGAGCCGAAACCAAGAGTGGGATGCTTAACCAACCGAGCCACCCCAGCACCCCCAGAATGTGGTCTTAAATAGAGTATTCTACCAAAATCCACTGAATCGGATTTAAGAGCACTAGATAAATTACACTTGCAAAAAAAGATATAAATAATGCTTAGCAGCTGACACCTCTATATATTTGTTAGAACATTTGAATTTTCATGGTACCAAGACCCCAAAATGGGAGCTAACAAATAACATGGCTAAACCCTTGATTCAGTTATGCCAACTCCAAGTAAAGGAGCTAATAAGCACTGATGAAGAATTTGAGATGAACAGTTCCTGCTTTCCAAAACCTAATAATCTAGCAGAGGAAAAGGTAAAGAAACACTATAAAGCCAGAAGATGGTCAATGTTGTGTAAGGAGTTTAAAGAACTTCTGTGTAAGTTTAAAGGAAGGGGGGTGTGTTGTCTACTTATAGCACAGGATACATGGAAATGGCATCCCTTCAGTTAGCCTAAAAAAGTAATTAGGATTTAATTTTTTTTTTACTTTTTAACAAAGTAACAATATGCATATACTTTTCAAGAGTCAGAATACTACAAGATTCACATGAAAAATAACAGGCCTATTTTTCCCCTGCTCAGATACCTGTTTCCCAGGTAACAGCCCTTTTCAATTTTCTTTTGCCATTTACCTCCTTCTGGTTTACAAACATGCTGCTACCACTGTTTCTAGATTATCCAATTTCAAATCTATTCACTGACTTCCTACTGTGGAAGATAAGGATTTGGCTCTCTCACCGCTTTGTCCTCTGTCCCTGCAGCTTCCCCCTCCTCTTCTCCCACATAGTTAATAATTCCTTCTTGGTGCCAACTCTGTCCCTTGTAACTATGCTTATTAGTTTCCACTCTACGTATTTTCTCATGTGCTATTCCCTCTCTCAGACCATGCTGTCCTCATCCTTGCGTACCAGGTATGTAAATCAGTGCCCACTCCTTCAGGAGAACTCGAGCTTGCCGAACTGAGTTAAAATGAAAGTAACCCGCCAGTATAAAACTTCTGAGGTTTCATGTGTAGACAGCCATCAGTACCATGGGTGTGATTAAGTGACATCCATCAGGGCTGGTGTGATAAGAATCACCCAGAAATCCAGAAACTACTTGTCACCAAAAATAGATTTATGGACAAGAACAGGTACTGTCGAATTGAACGTATCCGGGTATTTCCCAGCATGCAAGGTCCAGAAGTTTTGCTTTGAGTCACTGTCCTGAGGTAAGCTGCTCAAGGCTTCAGCCTCAACATGCTAAAATGTAATGTTTATAGCCTCCCCCCGAATCTACTAACAAGGTTAAAAAAAAAACAAACAAACCACTTATCTGAAAATAGAATTCAGCGGCTCAAGAGATCAACTTTTACCCACTTTAACACAGGGATAAACCAAGGCTCTAAGGCAGCAACATAGGGCCATATAGGAGAGAATTTCAAGTGACTTTAACGTCTGTGTAGAAAGGGAGAAGGCAAATAGCACGTTGGCCACTGCTTCCTTTCATAGTCAGGGGACATTCAGCCTGGGACCCCTTCTCCTTGAGCCCTGCTCCTTGTAATAGTCAAAAAGATAGCAAACCAACATGCCACGTGAGGGTATAAACAATGAAGTAGCACTGTTTAGAACTCAGATTTATTTATATTTTTATTCATGTTATGTCTTCTGAGACACAGTAAGATGCTTAATAAATGCTTGCTGAGTGAACTGAACTATCTAGTAAGCAAAACATGACATTGGTATATTTGCTCAAGAGAATCACACTATTACACTTTCCATGAGTCTAGTAACTTTTAAATATTTACTGCTAAGGCTATTTTTTTTAGAGCAGTTTAAGGTTCACAGCAAAACTGAGGGGAAGGCACAGAGAATATTCCCGATCTCTCTAATGACTTTTTAAAGCTTTTATTTATTTATTTATTTTGAGAGAAAGGGGGGGAGGGGCAGAGAGAGAGAGGGAGAGAGAGAATCCCAAGCAGCCTCCATGCTGTCAGCACAGGGCCCAACGCACGGTTTAATCCCACAAACCATGAGATTATGACCTGAGCCGAAACCAAGAGTCGTATGCTTAACCAGCTGAACCATCCAGGTGCCCCAACTTTTTTTAAGCTTTTAATCTGGAAATAATTTCACACTCAAAGAAAATCTGTAAAAATAGGACAAAGAATTCACATATATGCTTCATTCAGATTCCCCAAATATCAGTATTTCCCACATTTGCTTTATGTTAACATTCTTTCTCTCCATATATGTATTTATATCTTTCCAACATATATACATAGGATTTTTTTCAACTTTTAAGAGTAGGTTACAGACAGCGTCCCCTAAATACTTCCATGTGTATTTTCTAAATACAAGGGCAGCCTCTTACATAACCATAATGGAATGATCAAAATAAGGAGATTAACGCTGATACAATATTATTATCTAATCTACAATCTACAGACTTCATTCAAATCATGCTAATTGTCCCACTAATGTTTATAACAAAAAAGGAAAAAGGAAAAAGAAGGAATATAGCCGTAAAATAAGTAAGACAGACTGAAGATGGAACCAATATCAATATAGGGAATATTTAATAAGAAAATATACTCCAAGTGAAAAGGTAATGAGGCCTGAGCTAGGTTGGGGCATTTAGATTAAAAAAAAGAAAAAAAAAAAAGGAATAGAAACATTGCCAAGGTTTCCTTCCTAGGAACTGGTAGCTGAATTTGAGAGGCAGAATTAAATTAAAAACTAGGAGAGTCAAAGGAATTCCAACATTTTCATTCTGGGTGAGGGCAGAATGATATCCACATAAACCCCACTTGGACAGTCAGGAGAAACAAGTTTGTGTGAAGGAAAGTGAGTTCAGTGTTAGAAATACCAGGCTTGCAGAAACAACAGGCTATCCCAGTAGGGAGAGCGAAGTGAGGGTCTAGAACTTGGTAGAAGGACTGAGAACTAGCAGTAAGACTGCAGAGGAGCTGCTTCTATTTACTCTACTATGAACTCAACCTCCACAGACAAGACGGCTAAAAACAGGCTGTATTTAAATAATGTGTCACTGCGTGTGTGTGTGTGTGTGCGCGTGCGAGAGTGTGTGTGTGTGATCCTGCATTAAATGAAAGGTTAGACAAAAAGACCTAGCTAGCCCTGCTTCTTCTCAGATTCAACTGACTTCAAGTAACTAAAAGATAAACAGTGATCTTCAGTGAGAGTTATGCTTACCCATTATTCAATCGAAAGTTAAATACCAGGAATTTTTTTTATTTGGGGGATATAATATTTCTAACAACACTAAATTAACTTAGAAAACAAAAATAGTTTCTGAATACTGATGGCAGTCACTGTCCTTGACCCTGAAGAGATGGAAAAGTGACAAGGACAGGGAGAACCCCACTGCCAGGGAGCTGGGGAGAGGGCTCTTCATTTCCAAAGCTCATCCTAGTCCTCCCAAACCGTATTCTGTCCGGATTCCTGTACTGAAAATAACTTAGCAAATTAGATTTATAGGTTTTGGTTTTCGATCTATATTAACGGTACATTAATACCGTTACATACAAATTTCTTCTATGTATGACTTTTTATAAATATTTGTGAAGAAATTAAGTCTATCTTCTAAGCAGAGGATGAAGATTTTATCTCACTTGAAATGATGGTTCACCTCTTTCAAATTTCAACCTCATTGCAGAAATACAGAATTCAATCCAGTCAAATTCAGTCAAAATTCAATAAGATCACTTATTCAATGCCTCTGGCATCCTAAATGCTGCCAGACGGAAATGTTTTCTTTTCTTAAAGGAAGGTGAGGGGGAGACCTGTGGGTGCAGAAAAGAATGGACTTGTGGGGGTGAACATTAATAAAAACAGCCAAGCAGAACTAAAAACTTGAAGATCAAACTTAATGTATAACTTTCTTTTTTTTTTAATGTTTATTTATGTTTAAGAGAGAGAGAGAGTGTGTGAACGGGGCAGGGACAGAGAGAGAGGGAGACACAGAATCCGAAGCAGGCTCCTGGCTGAGTTGTCAGCATAGAGCCTGACGTGGGGCCCGAACCCATGGACCATGAGATCATGACCTGAGCTGAAGTCGGACGCTTAATCGACTGAGCCACCCAGGTGCCCCTATAACTTTCTATTTTCCAACTAGAAGCTCTGAATAGTGACCGATGACAAAAATGTCCAGGTTTTTCCAGGGAAAAGCTAGGATATAGAGGCAAGGTAACAGAAAACAAGAGGTGATAGAAAAGCAGACAGTAAGAAGAGAATTATTAGACACAGCAGAAGTAGGGGGGAAATGAGCAATAATTCTAAGCAAGGAAAGAGAAAACCCTGGCATAAGAAAAACTAAAGACGAGCCACTATTTCCTTCTGCTAGGGAAAAATAAAGCCTAATTTTAGCTCAAGAAGCACCCTTAGCACCTCACTCCCAGACGGGTAATTTGGGGGCTTAGGCAGAGGGTGGTAAATCTCAAAGTGTGCATCATTAGTACCTGTACCACTTAGGTGTAAACTACTTTAGAGTTACTCATAGTTACTGGGAAAAGGTGACCTGAAATTTGGCCCCCATTATGTTAAATGACTGATTTTTACCATGTTAATTTCATTCAACTTTCTTCCAAGTTTTACACCAAAAAAAAAAAAACCATAGAAATTTAAGCCTCTCAAAGTTCACTTTTAAACTATGGATAAAGCACTAGAATATGAAAATCTAGACTACATAATTTGAGTATTTCAATACACTGGACTTAAAGGGGTAAAATCTATTCAGCATCTATTAAATGATATTTACTTCATTTTAAAAAATTTCTTTAAATGCTTATTTATTTTTGAGAGAGACAGGAGAGACAGAGTGTAAGCGGGGGAGGAACAAAGAGAAAAGGAGACACAGAAGTCAAAGCAGGTTCCAGGGGCTGTGAGCACAGAGTCCGATGTGGTGCTCAAACTCACAAACCCTGAGATCATGACCTGAGCCAAAGTCGGATGCTTAACGGACTGAGCCACCCAGGCGCCCCAAAGGATATTTACTTTAAATGTGAACTTATCAAATTCTTATAACTATTTGATGAAAATGCATTTGTTGCAATTATGCAAAGGACTATTAGCCGGAAATTCTAAAATCTGCCGGCGATTTCTTTTTTTGATTAGTTTTTAAATTGAAGAATACATTCATGTTGCAAAAAAAAAATCCTCAAATACTATAAAGTGAAGAAAGATCCCTCCCCACCAGAGGCACGGACTGTCCACAGTTGAATAGCAACTATATGGTAGGTCACTACATGTGATACAAAACCAGTGGTCTCAAACCACTTCATCTGTTGAATAGTCTGTCCATGTGCCTCTGATAAGTGATACTAACTCATATACCGGTCCCAAAATTAGTCTGGATTTTTTAATCTTCCCATGGATCTGGTCCTGCCCTCATAATTACATTAAGCCTTGACATCTGGTAGGAAGTATTCCTCTGTTTCTTTCGTCTTCAAACTATCTTAGCTATGTTCAGTTATCCCTACTTTCTCAAATGAACTTTAGAGCAATCCTGTCGAGTTTTCAGAAAAACCCTCCTGTAGCTGCAATTATGTTAAATTTGTAGATTAATTTGGGAGAATTGACATCTTTGCAATTTTGAGTCTTCCCCTCTATGAGCACAGTCTCTCTTTCCATTTATTCAGGTCTTTAATGTTCTTCAATGAAGTTTTATATTTTTCTTCCTAAAAAATACATATTATACATTTTTTTGGTTAAGTTTTATTGCCAGGTACTTTATAGTCTTGCTTCTACAGTATTTTTTTAGAAATTGTATTGCCTGGGGGGCGCCTGGGGGGCTCAGTTGGTTTAAGCGTCCGACTTCGGCTCAGGTCACGATCTCGCAGTTCACGAGTTCAAGCCCCGCGTCTGGCTCTGCGCTGGCAGCTCACAGCCTGGATTCAGGCTCCCTCTTTCTTTGCCCCTCCCCTGCCCGCGCTCTGTTTCTCTCTCTCTCAAAATAAATAAATAAATAAAAACAACAAAAAAACATTAGAAATTGTATTTCCTATTTATTTCCAGGATAAGGGATACCAATGGTTTTTCTGTAGTGATTTTATATGAAGATTACTGAACTCTATAAATAGATGGTCAACTCAGTTTCTTTGGTTTTCTATGTAGACTATTGTGATGGTTAACTTCACATGTCAACTTGACTGGGCTAAGGAATGCCCAGATAGCTGGTAAACATTATTTCTGGGTGTGTCAACAAGAGATTAACATTTGAATCAGTAGACTTAGGAAAGAAGATTGTCCCAACCAAGATGGGCATCCTACAATCTGTTGAAGGCCTGAACAGAACAAAGTGGAAGAATGGTGAGTCGGCTTTCTCTGCTTGAGCTAAGCTAGCTGTCTTCTCCTGACCTAGAGACATTTGCGGTCCTGCTTCTTGAGCTTTCAGACTCAGAGAGGAACTTATACCTTTGGCCTCCCCTTCCCTCCCCTTCGCACACCCTGGAACTCAGACTGAATCTACCACTTGCTTTCGTGGTTCTTCAGCTTGTAGACAACGGATTACAGGACTTCTCTGCCTCCACAGCCGTGAAAGCCAATTCCTAAAATGAACCTCCTCTTGCAGATCGCTCTGTGTATCCTATTGGTTCTATTTCTCTGAAGAAACCCTGACTAAAACAACTACCAAGTCATCCCAGTGGATGATTTATAGTTCATTTTTCAATTACATTTAGAATGTTTCCAACACCTTTATAGTTCGGGACATGGGGAAAAATCCTTTTCAATGGTTCATGAAATAATATAAGACTATGGACCTTCATATAAGATCACTAGGAGGGTATTTTAGGCGAAACTGATACTTCTTATTGTGTTACATGACAGAAGAGGCCTCTATTCTAAATTGAAATCCCTAACATTTGGGGTTAAAGGGGTGGAATGAGGAAGTATCATTTTTTCCTGAAAGCACTGGATATATTTGTTTTGAAATTTTTAGCTATAAAAGCAATCAAAAACTATTTCTGACAGACAACCAGACATTTTATGCCTCCCGATGGAAGTAAGCATCACCATTTATGAAGTATTTCTTGTCAAGCAAATTCAAACTTCAATCTGATGAAGTTTTAGTCTCTACCCTCCAATTAACAGGAAACAGAAGGGACAGAGAAATACACAGGACACAATCAGCAAAATAAAAACTGTAGCAAACTCCACAGGCCAAATAATCTGGTACCCTCAAAAATTAAACTACAAGGAGAAGAAAAAAGGAAGAGGCGGGAATCTGTAAATAAAAAGAAACATAAGAAATATATTGACCAATTACAATCTAACTGAATCCAAACTTAAAAAAAAATCATTTATGAGATAATTCAGAAAATTTGACGACTCTAGCTATCTGATGGGATTAAGGAACTGTTATGAACACTTTTAGGTATGATGCTATGTAATTTTTTTTTAATATTTATTTTTGAGAGACAGAGCGTGAGCAGGGGAAGGGCAGAGAGAGAGGGAGACACAGAATCCAAAGCAGGCTCCAGGCTCTGAGCCGTCAGCACAGAGCCCGACACGGGGCTCGAACTCACAGACTGTGAGATCATGACCTGAGCTGAAGTCGGCCGCTTAACCGACGGAGCCACCCAGGCGCCCCAATATGTAATTTTTTTAATAAGAGAATTCTTATTCTTTTATCGTCATTTTGGAGACTATGTAATGAAATATTTACAAATGAAATGATAGGATATTTGAGACTTGCTTCAAAAGAATCCAGCGGAATCCGGGGAATAGCACAGGGAAAACAACATTCCCCGTAAGAGTAAGATGGATAGGTACCTGGGGCTGAATTTGTAGGTTTGATATTTTCCATAATAAAAGTTTTGGAGGGAAAAACTATTTCTGAAATTATAGCCTCTAAAACTTATAAACACTTGTGACTTTTTAATTTTTTTATTTTAGGAAGGGAAGGGAAAAAAACAGAAAGGAAAACCAAAGTGATGTATTAATCACAAATATATTAGGTTTCTGCATAAAATCTCCCAAATATTATACTGTTTTTAAACGTTGGTGATTTGTCTCATAAATAAGTTTTTCCCCCTTTGACAATCACTCTTCCCATTCAGATGTAATTTTAATAATACTCTCCAAGCTAACATCAGAAATAACAGGTTAAAAATATCTACCACAAAGGAATCTAAAACATGGAGTGGAGGGAGTTATATGTAAGTACTAATATATTCAGCATGGCATTATTAAAAGTCAAGAATAAAACCTGACAAGTCTATCACTAAATGGGAAATGGGTCATTAAACGTAGATACTATGTAGGATTTTGGAAAGCTGCTAAAAATATAAAGAATTTATAACAATATTTAAAATACTTACAAAATTTGTAATCTTAACACCTAGTACATAGAAGTATGGGTACAATGTTCATTAAAATGCTATATGGGATAAAGTAACATATAAATAACTTTGATGCATATTACAGCTACAGCTACATTTTAAACATACATAAAAACAAATAACAATGGGAATTATAAAAAAGGAAGTTTATGTGAGCATACTAGAACAGCACTTCCCTCTATGAAATATTTCCCATAGTTGCAAACTTTTATTTTTGAAAGTAATTTTAATGTTTTACAAAGTTCACAACAGAGGACATCTAACAGCATTAAAGAAATGTAATCCTCTAACCCTCCCAATCTAAAATATTATCATTTCAACATGTCATCAACAAAAATTATTAATGAGACATTTCATATTTCTTTTTCCTCCTAGATGTTGAAGTTTAGTGTGTATTTTACGCTTAAAAAACATCTCAAATCAGACTAGCCACATTTTAGGTGCTCGGCGGCTACGTGCGGCTAGTGGCTGCTGTAACCGGACAGTGCATGTCTAGACGGCATACACTTTAGCCTTCATACGTTCATAAGTATTGCATTTCTACTATACACCAGCATTGCTCTGGGAATTGTGAACAAGACAGATGAAGTATCTGCTCTCACGGGGGTTCAGGTCTAGATGTGGAAGACAGCCGGCGATGAGTAAGCCAGGAAGATTTCGAACCGTGGTTGAACGCTTAGATAAAGATGCTGGCTTCACCCTAATCTTTGTTTCCTGGCAGTGTATTGTACTCTCAGATTGCAGGATTATCACACATATCTCATAAGTATGAAACGTGAGGCCCAAATAATGATAAAACGTTTCAAATGTATCACATTTGAAAAAGTTAAAGGTGATGACTTTGACATTTACACTGGAAGAGGTGGTCTCTATACCGCTAATGAGACTGTAATCTGATGTCACCACTTCGAGAACTCTCTGACTGTACCCAGTAAAGGTAAAAACGTGCGTACCCTATGGTCTGGCACTTCCGCCACTGGGCACAGACAACACCCTACGTTAACGCTCACAAGTATATGCTTAGTGAAACTGGTATAAAAATGTTCATTCAACATTGTTTATTATAGTAGCAAAAATACTGAGAAAACAAGTATCCGACAAGAGGAGAATGAACAGAGGATGTGTAACAGTCATATCATGGGAATAGAATAGTGTGTTAACAGTTCAAATGAATGAACGTGAACCATAAATGTAAAAACAAAAAACCTAGAAAATAATACAGAGTAGAAAAATACATGTTGTAAAATGATAAACTACGTAAGATTTTATACATTTTTAATAACATGCAGAACATTATATATTATAAATGTATCTGTGTAATAAAAACATTAGGACGGGAAGGTTACACACAGAATTATTACGGTAGTGGCTTCGATGCCGGGAAAGAAGGGGTATGGAACTGGAAAGGGAAATAATGGCAAGATGTTCTTTTTAAGTAATCTTTATACACCATGTGGGGCTTGAACTCACCCCGAGATCAAGAGTCACATGCTCTACTGACTGAGCCAGCCAGGGGCCCCTAGTGAGCATACTTTCCTAAAAATTATTAGTCAAATAATCATTTTCTGAATGAATCCCCTCCCTCTGAAATTGAAAGGAAGTTCCTGCTCAAAGTCCCTAATTGGATGTCTTCTCCAAAGTAACCAAAATTGCAATCAAATAAGATGTGAAAGCAACACCTTTTAAGATTTTAGAAATAAAAATCTAAACTACTTCTGCACGAGAGGATCATTTTCACTAACTCAATGTCTTATTTTTGGAGTGAAGACGGTTATATTAAGGACATAGATTACTTTTGCTTTTATCCTTATAAACGTTTTATCCCTGTAGTTAAAATCTAATCATGTTTCATTTTCCTATTAAGTCCTTAACAGCCGCACACTGTGCCCATTATTTCTTTAATAGGAATAAGCTGTCTTCCAGTGTGACAGTTAAACATAAAAGGGAAAGTGGGAGGGAAAAAATGTTCCCTCAAATGTTTCTCATAATTAAGCCTTAGTTTTTTAAAACAAGCATTACTCTTTGAAAAAGATCAATAATGCAGTTGTATGCATACTAATAAAAAATATTCCCCTAGTTAAACAATACATAATATTGGGAAGGAAGGAATAAGAAAGGACCTCTTTTCTCTTAAAACAGTAAGTGGCTTAGATGAAGAATACTAATTTTGCTAACACTGGATTTATCAATAATCCATACACGTTATAAATCTTAACGATGGTACTTTGCATTTGTAAGGTGCTTTATGGTTTTTAAAAAACTTTTTAATTAGCATATCATTTGGTGCTTAAACAATGCATTCTCTAAAGCTGGGGTAACCTCTACCCTGTAAGGTCCACAGCGTTTGCTGGAGGAGCTGCATACGCATTGGGTTTAATTAGCAAAAGGGTCTGGGCTTAGTTACCACTTACTGCAAATTTTCTAAGGAATTAGCTCCAGACATTTGCCTTAAAAGCCTGACTTTTGACAGATAACACTATTTATTTGTAAGATGGGATCTAATATATAACCATGTCAAAAATTTTTACTTTCTCATTTATGTGGTATTTTAGGAAAGCAGGAAACAGCATATCACAACGTATATATTTAGAGTTTGTCTCTTCCAGAAATCCTAAAAATCTACATATAAACCCAAGAAGTAAGAAGTGAATGGACAATGTAGAAAACTGCTCTGGGCGGGGAGGTTGGGGGAGAAAGAAATAGTTTATTTAGAACTATTACAGAACATTTAAAATAAGCTATTGCATTCTTACACTTTTTCCTAAACATCGGTACAAAAACTTAAAATCTAGAAGAATGTTCTGCTGTACATTCTGGTAATCTAGATAGTCTTTTCTTATTTAAATAAAGACTAAATGTTTTCCAAGCATTTAGTTTTACTAACACATTTATAACTGGAATCACTCTGGAGGGAAAAATGTCTTTTTTCTTTTTAAAGTTTTATTTATTTAAGTAATATCTACACCCAACGTGGGGCTCGAACTCATGACCCTGAGATCAAGAGTTACGTCCCCCTCTGGCTGAGCCAGTCATGTGCCTCACCCTCCCCGCCACAAATGCCTTTTTTGCTCAGAATCCCCATCTGCCTGTCACAGTATATTCCAATGAGGTACCGAACAGGTAGCAGAAGTTACCTGGCAGCCTCGACAATAATTTCCAAGAAGAGAAACATATTAAAGAAACACAAAATGTCCCAATGACTGATTAATGTTAAATAAGTGATGACAATCAATGATGACAAGTTGATTCTGATGGTCAAGAATGTCACAGTGCTCTAGGAGCACCCCGGCTACCCAGAGGCACAGACGTATCACACAGGAAAGGACAGTTGCTGTCCTCCCCGAGATATACCTAAAATGTGGCGAAAGTACTTCATAGCTACAGAAACTTATTACAGGCTTAGTAGTTACCAATGGTTAAGTTGTTCCTTAACCTGTTTCTATTTCCGACTCGGAGTTTCTCTTGGAATTATGTTTCATTTAATTATTACCAACTCCAAATTTGCTTTGATTTGATCTAAAATGGTCTTTTCAGTGGTACCGGTGTTCTAGGATTTATATATACAGTATTAGGTATTCTCATCACTTTCTACTAGCCGTAGTACTTCTTTTTAAAATAGAGAAATTAAAAGACGTGCAATATTCTAGGTGGGATCTGATGAATGCTAGGCAGAACGGAATAATCATTTTTTTGACTCTTACATGTATACTCCTCTAGAGCATTCTGAAAAAAAACTAGCAACAGTACCAACTTGACCAGCGACACTATAATCTCAAGTAATCATTTCAATTAAATTCTGGAAGAATGATGGGGTGTTTTATTAAAAGAAAAAGTCAGCTGGGGCTAGGAAGAAAAGAAATACTTTTTAAATATGAAACAAAAACGGCTTGCACAAATGGCTTCATAGAAAAGTTCTAGATAAATTATGCTAAATTTCAGGGGAAAAGAACACATCCATTAATAATTTTAAAATCTGCCTAGACAGTTTCCTGAGCACCTTTTCTGTGCTCTCTGGGCACCCATTCCCTGCTCTAAGTAGTCAGTGCTGTTTAGTTTTTCTTGCCAACCACACCACATTAAAAGAGAAAGAGATTTAACCTCAGTTATTTGTATTATTCACATTTGTGTATATGTGATTTCCAGTGTTGCATTTGAAATCTCTTATTCTAATTGGAAACATCTTATCCTTGTTTAAAACTTTAAACATATAACCAAACAACTGGAGTGTTGGAACAAAACCCAATCCTTCTGAGAACAGAAAAAAAAATGAGTAAGGAGACCATGTTCGTTTAAATTTATTTTAATTTCTATGGTGTTATTCCTGCCAGGAAAAATTCACGATAAGCAATACACGTTTTATTTTGGAATTGAGAAAACTGGAGGTGGGCGAGGGGACAACCCGCCCCTCCCCGACCAAAAACCCCAACCAAACAAAAAACCAATCTTTCTTTCCCTGTCTCCCAGGGTGTCCAGATGGCCTCGAACAATACAGGAGGAGACCTGGTCAACCCGTGGGTGAGAGAGATTTATCCCTGGGAGCTGCCACAGACATGGTCCACATCCCTTCTCACAAGCTTCTTGCAAATCCTCAAAACTATCCTGATGCCAAGACACCTCACTCTCCCCTGCCCCTTTCATTTCCCCTCTCGTTCCCATCTGAACGCACTTTTTATTAAATTTCCCATCTTTCCCAACACTTTTTGTTAAATTTCTCTAAAGAACAGCGTGTCTCCCAGGGCAACTGAGTGGCGTCCAACTTCGGCTCAGGTCATGATCTCACGGTATGTGAGTTTGAGCCCCGTGTCTGGCTCTGTGCTGACAGCTCAGAGCCTGAAGCCTGCTTTGGATTCTGTCTTCATTCTCTCTGCCTCTCCCCAGCTCGCGTGCTGTCTCCCTCTCTCTCAAACATAAATAAAGGTTAAAAAAACCCAACACTTTATCTCCTTACCTGTCACAAGACTCCTAGGGTGTGTATGTGTGTGTGTGTGTGTGTGTGTGTGTGTGTGTGTGTGTGTATATAAATAAATAACTGGGCATAACGTGCACTGTAATTACTATTTCAGGATATGGTTCTGTATCATGATTTCATCTCAGCTACTCTAATATTTTAGAATTTTCTTTATTATTTCTATGTCTGGTAATAAAGTTTCTACAATCAAATATACTTCTGAGAAGCTTCACTTTTATCAATATAAGTATTTTTCGGTGTCAAATTAACCATTCCACCTCTTCTATCTGCTATCTGGTTTAGATCTCTACAACAGGGGTCATTAATCTTTTTTTAAACCCTTAATCTATATTGAGACTAGATTGAAAGCTGTGAAGCTTCTCTGCAGAAAACTGCACACACCTACAACATTTTGTACAGAGAGTGAGTTGAGAAATTCAAAATTCCCTGAGGTCAGATGGTAGCTGCGCTTGCGGTGAGCACAGCATATAGGGAAGCTGAATCACACTGTCGTACACCAGAAGCTAATGTAACACTGTGTGTCTAGCAACTATACACAAAAAAATTCTTAAAACTAAAACAACCTCTAGGGCGCCTGGCTGGCTCAGTCGGTTGGGTGTCCGACTTTTAGTTTCAGCTTAGGTCATCAACTCGCAGTTTGAGTTTGAGCCCTGCATTGGGCTCTGTGCTGACAGTGAGGAGCCTGCTTGGGATTTTCTCTCTCTCCCACTTTCTCTGCCCTTCCCCCACTTGCTCTCTCTCTCTCTCAAAATAAATTAAAAAAACTTAAAAAACAATTAGAACAACATCTGATTTTGAAGGCAAAAATAAAAATTCTCAGGTGCATCCCTGAGACCCACGGTTTAGAACTCCTGCTTCAAGTGAATTGCAGGGCCTTGCACTTGCTCCTGTTAAAATAGCTTTGCCAAACATGGACATTTCTTCAATTTCTAAGATCCCTATGATTCCATTCATTTCTTAATCTATAAAACAAAATTGTTTTCTACTTATTGGTTAAAAAAAAAGGCAGGGTGAACTATAATAGAATGCCTATATAATTACTGTTTTCTTCCTTGTCTCCGTTCCTTTTGGGTACAGCGTGCTAGGAAGATCTACATATATCTGACTCAGACACGATCTATTTGTATACATACGCCCGACAGTCCTGTCTTTTTGCCTTAGGCAGCAGCACTGAGCTTCGTTTAGAGATCACAATTTAAAAATTTGCTGAAGGCTAGATAAGCTTTTTCTGTATGAAAATAAAACTGTTCCTGGGGAAATTCTCTCAGGGCCTAGCACACTGCCGTATATACAGTAAGTACTCAGTATGTAAAATGGACAATATATGTGAAATGGAGTCAGCACAGTTCTCAAGAATTACTTTCTTATCTTACACATGAACTTCACACCTTGGCAATGTAAGTCACACAGTGCAATCAACTGTAATTTTATAGTCCTCTCTTATACACCAAAAAACCCAAATTGTAACATTTAGTTTTAAGTTTTAAAGTTTTAGTTTCAAATTATTCGACCTTTCTACTTCTATGTGTAAAACTATGATGGTTTATATGTATGAAAACTTGTACCTATCTATTTGCAGCGAGTATGTAATTTGAGTAGTTTTCGGCTCGAATTAAGGGTTTTTGTGGCAATTGTGATCTTCCGGTGGACTAACTGCTCACTTTGTAACTTAGCTGCCACGGGTTGAGTGAGATCTTTGGCCAGGAAACAGAGTAAAGATAAATGGTTTATAAAGTGGTCAAATGCATTCAAGCCTCATCAGCATCATGCTTTGATATAAATACCTACACACATTTACACCAAACTCTTTTTAAAAAAAGCAATCTACATTAAAAAATCTCAAGAAGCTGGTACAGAATATTCGATAAATGTTTTTGCTCTTGTTTATGCAAATGAACATGTTAAAATGTTAAATATTAAAATACTGAAAATTTTAAAGTATAAGGTTTAGCCAAATTCTCAGTTTAATCATTCCGAAAATCTCGACTTAATGATTTAAAAACAAATTCCATTTCTATTCATACAAATCTACTTTGCCCACATGAATATATATTTATGCTTGCTGTTTGCCTTTAGTCATTCTTGCTTAGAGTGTCAGGCCATCAAGTAATCACAGTGCCTCTAGAATGCCATTTTGAGAGACTTTTATCACTCAGTGAAAGTAACTACTTTAAATGATATTTTCATATTAAAAATTCAGCATAAGAATGAATTTGAGCCAACTATTTTCACTATTGATTAAAAATTCAATATTAAGACACTACTTGAGATAGTACTTCATGCTGGATGCATGCTGAGCATTAGCACAAAAGTCTTACCTGTAATGTACGTGTGTCACTGTTGGTTTCCTGTACCCAAGGATCCAGGTTTGAATGTCTATGGGTTCCGCTTTGGGATAAGCTATAGTCGTATCTATTATCCACTGGAGGCCTTTTGATTTGCTCTCTGAGGACAAAGCAAAAACACCTTAAAACTGGATCAGTGTTTACATTATTTACGGCAAATAATAGAGTATAAATAAAGCATATTGATGTATCTTTTGCTTTAAAAAAAACAGGATGAACTTTGGTTGTTACTGTTTTATATGATTCACTTAGGATGAAACCAAGCATTTCCTAATATTTTATAAAATGGCTGAATCTCAAACAAATTAACAAATAACAGGGCGCTATTATTTGTTGGACAGGCACCATTCAAGCATTCAATACAATTACATACTATCAAAGTTTGATTTATATTATATTACTCATAAGAACTGGCCTATCAAAAAGTCAGGAGCTAAAGCATCACATCACAAAAGTAAAAAAAAAAACAAACCAAAAAAACAGACCTCAAAAATTAGGCATTTTATGGACACAAAATTGTCAGTTGCTGTTCTTGTTTGACACAAACTCCTCCCATTTTAGCAAGAGTTCTATGCAAATAAAACAATAAAGTTGTCCACCCTTTGGTAGGTATAACAGGTAACTGTTGTTGTGAGGGGGGGGTAAGAAAGTTCTGTTTACTTCAGTCCTTTTTATGCTGCTTTTATTCCCAGCATGAGAATCCTCACAGAGAATGCAAATAGCCAGATTTGTGTGATTGTCTTTCCTTGGTTTGAAGTATTTAAGAGATCTCTAAAAAAATAAAACTTAAACATAAGACTAAATGTATATTAAGAACCAATGATATTTTACTTTTCTATATCAAATGGCTAAAAGCTGAGCTTTAAGTTAAAAATATTTTTTTAATTAAAAAAATATTCTGAAGGGGAAAAATACCCATAAAAATAGGTAAGAAAGAAAGAAGGAAAGAAAAGGAAAAGAAAGAAGAAAAGAAAAAAAAAAAGAAAAGAAAAGGCACCTGGGTGGCTCAGTTGATCAAGAATCCAACTTTTGATTTTGGCTCAGGTTATAATCTCACGGTCATGAGATCAAAGCCCATGTTGGGCTCCATGCTGAGCATTGAACCTGCTTGGGATTCTCCCTCTCGCTCTCTCTCTGGCCCTCCCCTGCTCATGATCTCTCTCTTAAAAAATAAATAAACTTTCAAAGAAACAGAGTTTAAAAAAATAGGTGAAATAATAATAATGTTTAAGTAACCTATTGGTAAAGGAACAGAGTTTATGTAAAGAAACATCTTAATAAGCTATCAATGAGGTGCATACTGAACTGTTTAGGTGTAAAGTACATACTGATGTCTGCAACTTACTTTGAGTGCATTAAAAAAAAAAGATGATGGACTAATGGGTGGAGAGAAATACGGAAAAGACACAATGAAGCAAATATAGCAAAATGTTAATTATAGAATCTAGTTGGTCAGCTAATGAATATTATTTGTAAAATTCTTTTAACCTTTACGGATGCTTGAAAATTTTTATAATAAAATGGTTGGGAAAATCATCAGAGTTCAGTTTAATATCTATTAAATCACACAATAAACAAAAAAATACTAACCCTTTTAAAGTTAAGTAGACACAACTTAATTTTGATATGTGTATGGATCACATATTAAAACAGATACAGAGGCCTGTTTTGTGTTTATATGGAACAAAACACTAAACAGCAAATATGAACACTAAAGAAGATAATATACAAAAATACCAAAACATAGAGAAGAAAATGGTAAAATACAAGTAAAACTAGTTTTAGGGTATATAACTTTCTAGAACTTCTTATTTTCCCTAAACATCTGGAATAAAAATTTTAACTAAGGTAAAATAAATAATAAATTACTTTGCTTTGGTTATAAAAAGAAATTGTGTCTCTCCAAAAGAAAAAAATTATCTTCTTCACTATTGTTTGATCAGTATGACAACTGCCCATACCCTTGAGATCTAGACACCACAGGGTATTACTGACTGGGTAAAACTATCTAAAAACAGCAGTCTTTATTAGCGCCACTAATTCTATTTGGAAGACCTTTGCCTTCAAGCCTTGGCTTGGCTGACATTGCCACGGTGGCTGTCTGAAGCTATTCTGAACTTTCCTTTTCTATTAAAAGACTATTTCAATTTGTCTTTTTAATAGACGAAGAAAGATTAATAGATCTGACTGCCAAGCAGCTGCTTAAAAAAAACAACACATGAATGGAAAACACAGTGCAATCTCACAGGCATTATCTCTATGTCTGGTCCTAACCCTCATTTAAAAACACTTATTTCTGAGGGCCAATCATTTCCATTTTTATTTTATCTAAAGAATATATTTTTTAAGTAGTAAAACACTACCAAGGAAACAGGCCTGGTGAGTATTTTTCAGTTTTTTAATTTATCATTTGTCACCAAATTGCACAGTGTCTCAGATAAACTTGTTCAAAACAGGCTTCGTGTTATCGGCACAAACGCCTTCTGCAAACCTTCACAATGCACCAGGCTATCTCGAAGACAGTTGCATCTTTGAGCATGGTTTGCATTTTCCTGGCCATGAAAGTAATATATACTCATTATAAAAAAAATTCAGGGGGCGCTTAAGTGGCTCAGTCAGTTGAGTGTCAGGCTTCGGCTCAGGTCATGATATCAGGGTTCATGAGTTTGGGCTCCACATTGGGCTCTCTGCCATCAGCACAGAGCCGGCTTCAGAGCCTCTGCCCCACTGTCTCTCTGCCCCTCCCTTGCTCTCTCTGTCTCTCTCAAAAATAAATAAGGGGTGCCTGAGTGGCTCAGTTGGTTAAGTGGCCGACTTCAGCTCAGGTCATGATCTCATGGTCTGTGAGTTTGAGCCCCGTGTCGGGCTCTGTGCTGATGGCTCAGAGCCTGGAGCCTGCTTCATATTCTGTATCTCCCCCTCTCTCTGTTCTTCCCTTGCTCACGCTCTGTCTCTATGTCTCTCAAAAATAAAATAAAAACGTTAAATAAATAAATAAATAAATAAAACTTAAAAAAAATTTTTTTTAATGTCAGAAGAGTATTAAGAAACAGGGGAAAATCATTCATAAAGTTAGAGTTCCGAGAAGCAATCACTGCTAACATTTGGAATCTCTCCTTAAGCTCCTCTCCTACAGCCAGTGTTGACACCTTTGAGCTCATAAAGTTTTCACCAGAGTTGCATGTCCCTCCCACTCCGTTAACAAGATAAGGCAGGAGCCTTTTCCACAGCCGTAAAACCCCTCTACAAACATTGTTTGTAACGGGCGTGTTGTGTTGGATGGATATTTGATAATTACTTCTCTGTTCTCCCCTCTGGCTAGTTCTAATTTTTTGCTATTAAAAATAATGCTGAGAAAAAAATTAAAAATTATAAATAAATAAATATATAAAAATAATGCTGGGATAAACCCTTTTGCCAAGGATAAACCCTGGGATATTTCCTTTTGATAAGTATTGTTTGTAATGGAATGACAGAGTCATCCGAGGGCTCTTCCTAAACACCGTCGAACTGCATTCCGTTCATACTCTTAAAAACAACCCCCCAAAACTTTCTACATTCGATAAATGAACAAAATATACATTATTACTATTTCCATTTGCATAATTATCATTAGTTTTTCAAATCAGTCATTTCTATTCCTGTATCTTTAACCTAGCAATTCCATTCCAGGAATCTATACCACAGACTACGCATTTCTGGATTATTTGTATAATTGATTATAAGCATGAACTCTATAAATAAAAACATTAAAAAATTAAATTTTCATCTTCTCCCTGAATATCATTTCTCAGGGAATACAATTTTATAATAAAAATTACAAGTGTAAAAAAGAACAATAATGTTGTCTTCTGGAACTCCAGATAATCCTGGAGTTCCGACAAAAGAAAAAAATGCTAAAAACCACCATACCTAATTCTTTAGCATCTCCTCCTGCTGGACTTCCATTTTCCTGTCGTGCTACCAGTGCACTCAAAATAATGTTCGTTGCCCCGATCCTTGGCAGAGTGACATGCGTAAGAAATGGCAAGTTATTTTTCTTGGCAAATGCTTGACTTGTTTCTCGCCTCTTCCTGAGGAAGCCCCCTTCTGGAAACAAAACAATCCATTTTCGATCTCTGCTCCTGTAATTATTTTCTAGGTGCTTTTTGAGAAGAAGCAGCTGCTGGTCACGGTGCGATTTTCCCTACGAAGGCAGATACACATAGAATAAGTGGAGGTACACTGGACATTAAGATGCCATAAAATTAAATAGAAACAAGAGTTTCTAAAGTATAGCGATATCCCCCTCCTTCTTTCCCCTCCTGACCACAGTGGTAAGATCAAGTGATTAGCACTCACGTCACATTAGCGCTCCAAAAGAAAAAAACTGCTCTACTTGCTCCTGCGAGTTCACTCATTCATCGGCTCAGTGACTATTTACAGAGCGCCTACAGCTCGGCAGGCACTGTCTACGCATCGGAGATAGACAGGTAATAAGAGACCCGCATGGAGCTGACTCGAGTGGAAACGACAGGAAACTGCAAAGCGTAAACTTGGTTGGTGATGTGTTAGGGATAAAGAGTAAGAGGATGGAGCAGGTCGACAAGGTCAGGGTCAGTAGCCCCGAGGCAGCGAAACAGGAGCAATGAGCTGGCGATGTGAGGGTCCCAGTCCAGTGGAGAAGAGAGGCAGAGCCTTCTAGGTGACAAGAGCAAATAGGAACAAAGGCCCTGAGATGGGAAGAGCTCTGCATGTTCGGTTCCAAGGCCGGTGTGGCTGAGGGGTGGAGAGTGAGGGGTGAAGAGTGAGGAACACAACGGCAGGAGGGGAAATTGCAGAGACACTCCAGTGGGTGCTTTTATTCATCTCTCTGCTCAGCAGCACCAAGAGTTTTTCCAGAAGAAACTAGATAATTGCATGGCATGTGAAAAACAAAAATGTTCTGTACATAAAACCGTCTGGAGTAAAGTATATGTGTTTTCTGACACCTACGTTCATAGAGCTTAGAAGTTTTTCTACATACTTCCAGCTTATTGCTGAATTTGTGGTTCTCAGATGAGGCTTAATCAGATTCATCCGTTATTCCTTAAGTACTTATTATATGCAAGGCTGAAGCTGCTAAATATATAAATACCAGAAAAGCGAAGCATTATCATATACGAAAACTCTTGCATATCATATTTCAGTTTCTGAGAAAATCAAGCACGTGATACTCAGCATACAGGGAGATACTCTCATGCAGGGCTGACTGGTAAGAAGGTATGATTCTTTCACCTACAGTAAATTATCCCCAATGCTTGGGACCCACTCTCCATCTACCTTCCTCTAACAAACCCATACTCATTCTTTACATTGGTGCCAAATATCATCTTCTCTAAAGTTTTTCTGGATTCAAAAACATAAATAAATAAAGTTTTTCTGGATTCATAAAAATCTGATGGATTCACTTTTTCTACTATGAATTACCAAATTATTTTCCCTTATTTATTTATCTATCTACCTACCTACCTACCTACCTACCTACCTACCTACTTACTGGTAATTTAGATACCTTCTGTATCATAAAACAGTGACTTGTAAATAAAAATAATAGTGAAAATATAGATGATGATAGCGGTAATCATGATAAAAATGATGATAAAGGGGGCAGGCACTGTTCTGAGTGTATTACTTAATTTAACCCCCACACCCACCCTATGAGGGGAATACCTATTATTCTCATCTGAAAAACGAGGAAACTGAAAGTTTAAGTAACTTGCCTGATTCACATGGCTAAGAAGCAGAAGAGCTGGGAACGTGGCAGATGCTTGATAAATCTTTACTAAGCATTGTACTGTTTAGATAGGAGGAGGGGGGTAGAGATTAAAGTATTAGCAGTGTCACCATTTTACTGCTTGAGCATACTCAAATTCAGATTGAAATAAATGTGGCAGAGAACAGAGACTCAGAGGAAGAGCTCCCTAAGATAGTGGAACTGGCTGTATCTATTATAATTGGTTTTGTTATGCCCATGTTTACAATGAATTATCAGTTTGATCAGGCTATCGCTGTGGAAAAAGAATGCTCATTGCTCACCTGTCTTATAAAGAAGTCTCCATGAATGAGAGAAACAATTCCAAAGTTTGTGTACTTAAAAATATGGTCCATCAACCACATCATCTGAGCAACAACCTAAAATATATAAAAGCAAGAAATAATTATATGTTAAACAGAAGAAACCTGCTATAGTCTAGCCAGGTCTCTAAGTTCTAAATATAGTTATCCAACCATACCCTTAATTAAATCACGCATAAATCTAATGTTTATTTCTACAATTAAAGCACAAAGTCTCCACGAACAATTACTGGTCTTGATTCCAAGTCCTGAAATCCCAAGTATGTTATTGTGTAACAAATAAAAAATTGGCTTTCTTTTCTTTTATTGTTATTTTTTTTAATGTTTATTTATTTTTGATAGACAGAACACAAGGGGGAGGAGAAGAGAGGGATACACAGAATCCGAAGCAGGCTCCAGGCTCTGAGCCGTCAGCACAGAGCCTGATGTGGGGCTTGAACCCACAGACCGTGAGATCATGACCTGAGCTGAAGTCAGTTGCCCAACTGACTGATCCACCCAGGTGCCTCTTTTCTTTTATTTTAGAGAGGGAGAGAGAATGCGTGGGGAAGAGGGCAGAGGGAGAGAGAGAGAATCTTAAGCAGGCTCCACACTCAGCACAGAGTAGGACACACAGGGCTTGACCCTACAATGCTGGGATCATGACCTGAACTAAAATCAAGACTTGGACACTCAACTGAACCACCCAGGCATCCCTGAATTAACTTCTTAAATTTGGACTTAACAATTCCAAATTTGGTCTCCCTAAGCAAAGACTCTGATAATTCTTACAGAACCGGTAAAATTATTTTGAAACAATAATATGGCCAATATTACCAAATGAGGACTATAAGTTTAATTAATAAGCACTAAAGCTTTATAAAATGAGACTTGAATGGCTAAAATATTAAAAGTTAGAAATTATAAATATAAATGTATTTTACATATAAATGTAAAACTATAACATTTTATAAAAGTACAAAAATGTCCAAAATATAAGAACATTTAAAATTTCATTTAATAGAATGATTTAACATTCTATTATGTTAAAAGAATATTTGTTACTTCATATAAGGCTATACTCTTTCCCAGCATAAAAGTATTTATAGAACTGGGGAGGCTGGTTGGCTCAGTCGTTTGAACATCTGACTCTTGATTTCAGCACGGGTCATGATCTTGCAGTTTGTGGGTTCAAGCCCTGTGTGGAGTTCCATAGCATGGAGCCTGCTTGGGATTCTCTCTCTCTCTCTCTCTGCCCCTCCCCCATGTGCGTATGCACACGCACTCTCTCTCTCTTAAAAGAAATGAATAAATTTAAAAAAATTTACAGCACCTCACTTCTTAAACACAGAAATAGTATCCTTTGCTGATAAGAATTAATATTCATATTAAGAGCATAAAACTTTATTTCAAACAAATTTCAAAACTAGAAGTAACTGTAAATAGGGGTCTAGCTAAGAAACTGGTTAATTGTTCTTCCCTGCAGAGGAAACAGCATTCCTTGTTATAATCCTTAAATAAATTAATTAAAAGCTACAATCTCAATCAAGAGTGCAATAGAGCTCGACTTTGGTTTCTATGGGAATAACACATGTAAACTTCATCTCTAAACACCAAATTATATGAACTTATGTATTAGGAAAAAGTACGCATTGCTACCATTGCTGCTTTTACAAAAAACGCTAAAAAAGCTGACAAAGACTATAACATTAAAGCTTCTAGGTTAATTTTTCAGCATCACTAAATAGGTCAATTAGAGAACTTGTACTTCATTCGCTTTACTGTGTTAAATCGCTTTAAAAATAAAGATACATGCCCAGTGAAGTACTGATTCCCTAAGTCAGTTAATACAGAATAAAATGATCACCAACATCTCATTTTTCAGTGTTGTTTTGTAATGATGGCTACTTGTTTAAATAAATTGAAATCTGAACTAAATGGAATTTGTTGAAAAGTGCTCCAAGGAACAAAACAAAACGCAAGTGACTTCGACATGTAAAAATACTTGAGCTTTATACACAGTACTAAGTTTAGTGGCAATTTATTAATTTCTGGATTTAAAATACTAACACTAAAGCAACGAGCTTTACTTCTAGCTTTAATGTATTTTTACCCTTATATTTATAGTGGATTTACCTCTTCAGTTAGGAGGTCACCTAAAACAAATCAATTCAATAAGATAGCCAAGCTGTCTTCTAAGATTTGTATGAATAATTCCTTCCTAACTTATTTTATTCATTTATTTTTTAAAGTTTATTTATTTGAGAGAGAGAGAATGCATGTGCACACAAGTGGGGGAAGGGCAGAGAGAGAGAATCTCAAGCAGGCTCCGCAGCATCGGCACAGAGCCTGACACAGGGCTCAAACTCACGAACCGTGAGATCACGACCTGAGCCGAAATCAAGAGTCAGACGCCCAACCAGCTGAGCCACCCGGGTGCCCCATGTCCTAACTTATTTTAGGGGAAATGTTACAAGTCAGTAAATGTTTATTACATGTTTAATAAAGTTCTTTTGACAGGAATAAAAAAAAATTTTAGTTTTATCATCAATTGCCATAAAAGAACATGACTCAATTCACAGATACTTATTTAAAAGGTACCAGCACATTTAGAAAATACAATTAATCCTTTGTTTCATATTCCTCAACAGAAGGTCAGTAAATACCAGCTGCCTAAAGCAACTCTGTCAATGTTTCATAGGCCTGAGAACTTTCTTAGGTATTTTCAAGAAACAAAATTGGCCCATATCAATTATTCTTTAGCTGGAAGCATGGATTTTCTACATATTGAAAGATCTAGAGAGGCTTACATGAAGGACTCCCTTCTTTACATCCTTCTGAAATTATAGTAAAGTCAATGGTTCTCCTATTTAGAAATTTGTAAAGACAATTTTGGTTGTCACATTGACTAGGGAGTGCTACCAGCCCTTAATGGGTAGCAGCCAGGTATGGAAAACATCCAGGAATAGCTTGGGACAGTTCAGAACAACAGTGCTGTCCTACCAAAATGCCAAGAGGACCCCTGCTGAGTGACACTAATGGATGCTACAGAAGCTTCCTGAATTTTAAAAGCTATGTTTACACTCACATCACCATTCAACTAATATTTTTTTAAATTGACCCCCAATTTAGCATTAGTCTTCTTTCTTCAAATATACCCATGGAAAATGCAGTAAGTCAAGCAAATATTCTTACTGGTAAAAAAAAATTAATATTGCCTTATACTTGATAGACAGGAAGGAGAGATTATAATGCTTCCGGCTTTGTATTTCTCAATTACTCCTTTATAAAAGAAGATAAAAAACATTTCTCAAGATTGCAAATTATTCACTGATATCAGACCATAATAAAAATGTTTAATATAACTAATCTGAAAATAAAAACAAAATTACTCTGGAAAGAAAAATGCATCTAAGACAAACTAACAGAAATCTCTTTATAAAAGCAAACAAACATACCAAATTTTCTTTTGTTCACATAATGGGTGAATTTCAGATTACCTAATATTCTAGTTAATACGGTCATCATCCAGGCCAACCGGGGGTTAGAGCACTAAAGTTAGACATAGTTACACTGACCACTGTAATCATTCTTTGAAATTCAAAAACCAGTCAAGGACACTGTAAGCCCCCAGAATAATCACTGTGAGTGTAATGATCACACCAACAAGAATAAAAATGTCTGTTAATTGGGGATTCTCTTTCATATAAGACCAAATAATTTAGTTTTTACAAAATTTTAACATCACAAATAATAAATATTATTATAAATGCAAATATGTTTATACAGTGACGTCCTTTTAACAGTTCAAGAAAGGATTGAATTAATTCCACATTCCAGCAAGATTATGCTTCGCTTTTCAGATAAACAAGAAAAGATTCTGCAGTAACCAAACATATTTTTCTTTCCTCTCACCTCATTTTCTGACCCCACCCTGACCTATTGAATCAAAATCTCTAAGACCTAAACACCCCAGGCTTAGTCTTGCCTTGGTGTTCTGGCCAAGACAGTTTCATTGAGGAAGCAGGCCCCTGCTTCACCACTCTAACTAGACCGCGTTTACGTCCTTGCCCCCTACGAAGTCTTCTATCCCTAACACGGGGAGCACCCCCTCCACTGAATACTCTTCACTTCGCCACACGTTCCTCTACTGGACCATTCACTTCTTCGCAAGGACAGTGTCTGAGAGGATGGCGTTCTTTCGTTACAGTCACTGATTATGAATAGGAAGCACTTAATAAACGTCTATTGATTTGTTTCTTTACTATTGGGATAAATATTAACTCCATCAATTTATACACTTTCCATTTATTTAGTTTTCTATGAAAACAACCTCTCCAACTTCTAAGGCGATAATTCTTTTAATGCTAAAGACTGAATTTATTTTAAACCCACCTGGTTGATAGATATAGTTTAGTTATCAATATAAGCCATGTAAAACCAACAGTTCAAACACAGCCTAGTAATAAAATGGGCCTAATATCTTTCTGTTCAATTTCCTTTGTAAAGGAAATTCAAAATATTTACCTTTTTTCCTTCTGGCTAAAGATCCCCAAGATCACCTAATTCACTGACCAGCTATACTCCTCTCTCTTTAAACAATACTGCTTTCTGTGTCGTATTTCTCACACCAGTGATCCACCACTTCACCTCAAGACAGTCCCCAATTTGAACCATATTAACTCTGCTTTTACCTCAATTATTTTTTAAAAACGGCTTTACAGAGATCATTCACATTATTTTCCAGTTACTTATTTGAAAGTCTCCAAATCCCTATCCTGGAGTTAGAATAATATTTTGAATTATAGATTAGAATTCTAATTATAGTCAGAATTAAATATTTTTTTTTGTTTTTAAACTTTCCTCAATTTTCAGGAAAAGGATACATATTAAAGTCTACGTTCCGAACCACAGTAAGACACTTGAACTGCTTCCTCGGCCTCCCCGTCTCCGGCCGAGCGCTGCCTTCAGGACGGCTTACCAGGCCTTTGTCTTGGAGGCACATCATCAGCGTGCACACGTCTCCTGTCGCCTGATGATTCACCAGCATCACGGCTTCATCTTCGGAAACTGCTTTAACATCGTCCCCCCATTCCATCACTGCAAGAATAAAAAAAAAAGCTGTCACTTTAAAGATTTTACACTACTAGAAACCTTGTATTAGAAAAACTTGTGTGCATCAATGATGAACATCGCCTAGCTAAAACTTCTTTAAGTTTGAACTAAGTTTATTTCCTATAAATATCGGGATGTTGACATATTGATATGACATTTTATAGAGCACCAAAAGACCCGTGAAGACGTAAAATGGTCATCTTTCGATAGATAAGTTCTACTTCTAGAATTTATCCTGCAGAAACATTTGTCCAAATAGGTAAAGCTACATGCATAAGGAAGTCCAACGTTCACCACCAGGGGAGTGGGCGAGAAGATTATGATAGAATTCAAGAGTGTAAGTCCACTTAAAGAATGTATCTCCAGACACTGACCCAGAAAGGACCTGTTATCAAGTAAAGCAAATCACAAAACAGTACATATAGCATGATTCCACCTTTTTAAAGAAGGAATAAAATTTGCATATTAATTAATACATTGAAAAAAGTCTGAGGAAATGAATTCCAAACTATTGATATGGGATCATGATTGGGAGAAGGTTTCCAGAATCCTTCAAATATACTGCATAATAAAGGGTATTTCTACTTTATAATAAAATGTGAAAACGTCACAAATATATGCAGGTATTTTCATTTTAAAATAAGAAAATCAATATTTAAAATCTCCAGATGCTAAGTCACTGTACTAAAACCTGTATGTACACTCTGAGGAAAATAGTGGTATCTCCATGCAGTTATGTCTCATTTTACAGTGAATTTACTTCACAGAAATAATATAATTGAGCATCAGTTTCAAACATCAGAATGCTACAAGACAAAGCTTCTAGGGTTCCTCAAATGTCTGACACAAATTATGAGAGGCTGGTTATGCATTAGTATTCACGCATCTCACGCACTGCTAGAGGTAAAGAACTCAAGCTACCTGTGTGTACTAGCTCTGGATGAAACAGGGTTGAGGAGATGTGGAGCCCACTGGCTCTGCCTCTCCCTGCCTCCCTCCTTCTCTAGTCACCCTTCATTGTCACCCCGACATAGTAGAGGAGCTCCTCATAAGAGTTCATTTGAGGGGCACATGGGTGGCTTAGTCGGTTAAGGGGCCAACTCTTGATTTCGGCTGAGGTCATGATCCTAGGATTGTGGGATAGAGACCTGCATCGGGCTCTGTACTGACAGCACAGAGTCTACTTGGGATTCTCTCTCTCTCTCTCTCTCTCTCTCTCTTTCTCTCTCTCTCTGCCCCTCCACCGCTCATTCTCTCTCTCTCTCTCTCAAATAAAATAAACTTAAAAAAAAAGTGAATTTCAGAAAAGCATTCTGCTAATTTTTCTTTCCTTTAAAACCCATCTATTCATTGATTTTAAAGGCCTTACAATTTTGTATTAAGGAAATTTTCAGCTGAATTAAACATATAGTATTAAGTTGTAGGACTTCCTTGCAAAGTGAGGCATTCCAATCATTCTATCAGATTCCAATATATTTTACTACCAACACTCAAAAATGTTTAAGCGAATGCAGGATAAAACTACACTAAAGGACATCGAATAATTCTTCAAGAATAGAGACAGAACCCTGAGAGAGAGCCCAGCCCCTTGAAAAATGTAGTGCACCAACTCTCCTTCCCAGTGGCCCTTCCTTTCCCAAGTTCCCAGTTCAACTCGGCTGACACGCTAACTACTGAAACACATTTAAACAGCTGCTGTAGCATACATTGTTGTGGGGAGTCTGAATTGGTACAACAGTTTGGGAAGTCAATTTGGCAATATGTATCAAAGCTGAGAAGTGCAAAAATCTTTTTACCCAGAAATTCTACTTCTAGGAATTCCTCTTACAGATATACTTATTTATGTGCAGAATGACACATATGCAAATCTAGTTATTGCAGCCTTGTTTGTAAGAGCAAAGAGGATAACAACTCAAAAGGGAGACTAACTCCAATTCGTAGAAATGGAAAAAAATGATGGCTTCCAGGAGGGGGAAATGGGAAGGTGTTGTTCAATAGTAGAGTTTCGGTTTTGCAAGATAAAAAAGTTCTGGAGATTGGTTACACAATAATGTGAATATACTTAACAATGCTAACTGTACACTGAAAAATGGTTAGGATGGTAAATTTCATGTTCTGTATATTTCATCACAAAATTAAAAAGGGAGCCTAAATTATATCTATGCAAAGGAATATTCTGCAATCATAGCATCTGTCTACTAATATGGAATGATATACTCTAAGTGATAACAGCCAAATGCAGAGGTTTTAAAAAGGGTTTTAAATGCATAACCCCATAAAACCCTTTAAATGCAGGGTTTTAAAAAGGATGGAGGGAAATATGTTTGCTAAATAAAAATTCCGCCATCATGCCTTTGCTGACAACCCTTCAACAGAGACAGAGACAAACAGACAGACAAACACACATACATGCACACACACACACACACACACCATTCTTTCATTAATTCATTATTCATTCAATAAATCAGCACCCGGGGCTGTTAGATGTCCTGGATATAAAATAAAAAGAACAAAAGTATTATTCTTTTTTTAAATTTTATAAATGCTTTTTATTTTTTAGAGAGACAGAGATACAGAGAGAGACAGAGAGAGAGACTGCGAGCAGGGGAGGGGCAGAGAGAGAGGGAGACATAGAATCTGAAGCAGGCTTTAGGCTCTGAGTTGTCAGCACCGAGCCTGATGCAGGGCTTGAACTCATGTACTGTGAGATCATGACCTCCTGAGCTGAAGTCTGACGCTTAACCGACTGAGACCCAGGCGCTCCAAAGGTTTTATTCTAATAGCAGTTAAAGCATTTTTAAAAAAGTCTCGCTTGGTTCTCTAAATATTGAGCTATTAAGAGGTACTGTGGAAAGTCTTCTGGCTCCGCATCTATATAAACAGAGGTTTCATAACCAAATATTCCTTTAATGCAATTTCTACCACATGAATGGAAAATGCTAAATACCTAGGCCTATGCAGTGGGAAAGCATGTAAGTGAATATAACTGCAAATAAAAAATGTTTACATAAAATGTATCTTACCCGTTTGCTTTATATAAAGAAGATAAATCAAGTGTGTTGGTTTATCTCAAATTTTAAATTGAATTTAGAACCCTTTGAACTGGGTGGAATAGTGTCCCCTCCCCCCCAATTTATATCCATCCTAACTCTGTAAATGGGCCCTCAACATAAAGCCAGTATGGCTGGTGTCCTTTAAGAAGAGGGAAATGTGGACAGAGACATACACAGGGAGAATGCCATGTAACAACAGAGGTGGAGACTGAGTGATCTACAACATAAGGACTGAGGACAACCGCCAGAAGCAGCGAGAAGCATCCTTGCCTAGAGCCTTCAGAGAGAGGACGGCCACGCCGACATCTTGATTTTAGAACTTCAAACCAACAAGAACTGTGAGAGAGTCAATTTCTTTTGTCTGAAGCCACACAAGCTTGTAGTACTTTGTTATATGAAACTAATAAATCTCACCCACTTCAACTTTCCCCATCCCTTTTCTCTCTTTTCCATTCTATTCCTCCCAAGTTATAGTTTATTTTCTTATCAAATATAGGAAAAGAATGGCACTGTACTTTAAACATATAGAACATTTCAACAGACATCTAATGTTATGTATTATAAACGGCTCTCAATGTTCGTTTCTACAATCCTTTCAGAGTATAATCACTAAGAGTTAGTCCAATATATGTTTTATCTTACAGCCATAACTTGGCCAAAATTTATTTTCAAACTAAATGTCAACGGACTAAGACCCATGTCGGATATTAAATCAAATAAGTAAAGGTAGCTCAATCAACTTTTTATTTTTATTTTTATTTATTTTTTATTTTTTTATTTATTATTTTTTAATGTTTATTTATTTTTGAGACACAGAGAGACAGAGCATGAGTTGAGGAGGGGCAGAGAGAGAGGGAGACACAGACTCCGAAACAGGCTTCAGGCTCTGAGCCATCAGCACAGAGCCCGACGCGGGGCCTGAACCCACAGACCGCGAGATCATGACCTGAGCCGAAGTCGGCCGCTCAACCGACTGAGCCACCCAGGCACCCCTCAATCAACTTTTTATTAAAAAATGATCCTGATGTGCAATAAAGTCATACTGAATTTTGTAAAATCTGAATTTTATTCAAAAAATTTAATTTCCAAGGCAGTTGGGTGGCTCAGTTGGTTGAGGGTCCCACTCTTCTTCTTCTTTTTCTTTTTTTAATGTTTACTTATTCTTTGAAAGACAGAGAGAGACAGAGTGTGAGTGGGGGAGGAGCAGAGAGAGAGGGAGATACAGAATCTGCAGCAGGCTCCAGGCTCTGAGCTGTCAGCACAGAGCTGGACATGGGGCTCGAACTCACAAACTGTGAGATCATGACCTGAGCTGAAGTCAGACGCCCAACCAACTGAGCCACCCAGGTGTCCCGAGCATCCTACTCTTGATTTTAGCTCAGGTCATGATCTTAGTGTCGTGGGATCTAATCTCACGCTGGACTCTGTGCTGAGCATGGGGCCTGCTTAAGATTCTCTCTTTCTCCCTCTCTCTCTCTCTCTCTCCTTCTCCCTCTGCCCCTCTCCCCCACTCATGCTCTCTCTCTCTAAAAGAAAAAATAAAAAATAAACCAAATAAATTGAACTTCCAATATTTATGGTATTCTTTTACCATACTTTTACCATACCACTACATACTTCAAAGATCACTGTTAAAAAGTCATGTGACTAACAAAAATCAAGGTAAAAGTGCTTGTAAGGACAAATAATTTATGTATGAAGTAGCTATGTTCCTCAGCTCCAACCTTGCTATACCAGAAAAAGTAAGTATAATAATGGAGCCAATATCTTAACTAAGGAATAGAATTATCTGCATGTTAAAGAATAGAAGCTATGGATGCCTGCCAGTTCTTACACTGTACTTGATTGGAAGAACAAAAATATTTTAACACACTGTTCTACGAAATGAATTCTCAAAAAAGAACTGGGTCAGGTCCACTATTTCCAAAGGGAATGAAGGACAACTGAATAAAATCTGGAAGAAAACTTCTCTAGTTGTAACTGAATTTTTAAAACTCTTGTTAAAAGCAAAAGCCAAAGGATTATCACCCACTCCCTACCACATACACACACTTGCTCTCTCTCTTTCTCTCTAACTTATCAATAAACCTCCCCCAAAAGTTACAGACTAGTATTGACCAGGATAGTTCACATCTCAAAAAGAAAATAAAAACAGTAAGAATCCGTCACAAATTCCTTAAAAACAGTGATGCTAAAGCCATTACACTGACTCACAAAACAGAATTAATTTGAGGAGAAGGAAGGTTACTTAACATTTGACCATAATAGCTCACCTTTTTTTTCACATTTATTTATTTTTGAGAGAGACACACAGACCATAAGCAGGGGAGGTGCAGAGAGAGAGGGAGACACAGAACCTGAAGCTGGCTCCAGGCTTTGAGCTGTCAGCACAGCACTCAATGTGGGGCTTGAATTCGTGAACTGAGAGATCATGACCTGAGCTGATGTCGGACGCTCAACTGACTGAGTCACCCAGGTGCCCCGCTCACCTTTCTAAATTCAAAAAAAAATTATGCCTGAAAACTCATGCCACAAACTATTTTATCATTTAGTGCTTTATTTTTCTCATTTATTAAATATTGATATTATTAATGCTACTCAAACATAAAGTCAAAATGAATGTCACATAACTGATAGAATCACAGAAATCCTGGGTAATTGGATAACATGACAGTTGAAGTCACTTTTGGAATCACTATTAAGTAAAGGAGTCATACTTCTACTGTGTCATGTAAGGTCAGATATTCTAACATGAGTAGTCAAGATTAAAGAGCCTGCCCCCAAAAAACCATGAAAGAATTTCACATATTTCAAGAACTATAGCTTTCAATAGCTCACATTGGAGGCAGACTGGATTGGGTTCATCCAAAGTTAGGAGTTAGCAGAATAAATGGGGCAAGAGAGAAAGGAGTGAGGATATTAATTAAGGGTGGCTGTGGGAAAGTAGTCTGAGGTACTAATTAATGGAGGGGAGGCTGGTAAGGAAGAGCCAAGCAAGGGAAAGATTAAAAGAAACTGGAGAGAGGGCTACTCTGATAGAGACTGATGCCATTCCCCGTTTCCCCCTTTACCCACCCGATTCAGACGCTCAGAAGCAGCACCCAGACATTTAGGAAAAACTCCCCATTCCACTTCTGGGTATGAAGAAAACAAAAACACTAACTGGAAGAGATCTGTGCACTTCCATGTTCACTGCAGCATTATTTACACTAGTCAAGATATGGAAACAACCTGTGTTCATCAACGAATGAATGGATAAGGAAAACACACATACACACACGCACACACACACACACACAGGAATATTATTCAGCCATAAAAAAGAGTGAAGTCTTGCCCTTTGCGACAATATGGATGGACCTTGAGGGTTTTATGCTAAGTAAAATAAGTCAGAGAAAGTCAAATACTATATGAGTTCTCTTATATGTGGAATCTTAAAAGCAAGCAAACACCAAGCTCACAGACACCGAGAAAAGACTGGTGGCTGCCAGAGGGTTACGGGGATGGGGAGAGGGAATGGATGAACTGTTTCATTTTTTTAAATTTAAATAAATTATTAAACTAAAAAAAGCCCCTTGGGTGAATCTTATACTTATAAATTATTGTAAATTGAACTGGAGCCTTGAGTTTTATTTTTTTTAAAGCAAGTATAGTGGACACACTAGGAAACTGGTCGGTGCCCCTTTTTTGGCACTTTTTAAAATTTAAAAGGGTAAACTTTGAGGAGGCAAGCCTCAAGATGTAGCTTTGGTGGGGTTGCTTAATTAAAAGAATAATAGTAGCATGTACGATTAAATAGATACATAATTAAATACTAATAATATTAATAACTAATATTCATATAATACTAGGTGCCAAGCGTTAGTAATTAGTAACAGAAAATAATTTCCATCATTATCTTACTTAATCTTCACAAAATCCCAAGTGTTTGGATACTATTACCCCCAATTTATACATGAGGAAAACAAGACACAAAAGGTTCAGCAGTATCTTTAAAGTCATGCAGTTAGGAAGTAACGGAACTAGCATTCACTATATCATACTATCACTGCTGGCACACTGTGGGTCAAAGAACTTTGAGGACAGTAACTTGGATAGGTTGCCCCTGACGTTGCCCGTGCCTATGCTGGGAAGTGGAGTGGACCAGCCAAGTCCCAAAGTTTCTCAACCAGTAAGATTGGTGGAAGGCAGCAATAAAGAGGGGTGTAGAATCATATACCCAGAACTGAGTTTTTTGTTTTGTTTTGTTTTTGCATAACAACTTAATGACAGTCAAATCTAAAGAGGCAATGAATATCTAAGAAAAAATTCAACATTGTCTTGGGACCCAAAATACAGACATCTTAATTTAACATGCTCAGTGTGGAACCAGCTCTCTACCCTAGTCTTGTCCATCTCAACAAAGAACACCATCATTCACCCAGTCAACTCAAGACAAAACCTAAGACTACTTTTGATTCTTCCCTTTCCTTATTTCTCCATTTCTTCTATGTCTCTCCTTTACTACTACTGCTCTAGTCCAAGCCACCAGTAACTTTTTCCTGGACTCCGACTATGATCTCCTAACTAGTCTTCTTGATACTACTCTGAGCACTTGCTTAAAAGGAAGCTTCAGAATAGAGTTTCCAATTCCAAGCACCATCAAAATCAAAATCACCACCAGCAAGCACGAATTAAAGGAAGATCAGGAAAGTCAAAGATAATAACTGGTAATTAACTCTAACTGGTATTGAGATTTGCTCTAAGTTAAACTTAGACTGTTGACAAAAGGGAAGAGATTGGTATCTTGGGAGAAGCAATTCTCTTTGCAGCCACTAGCCTTGCAAAACTTTTAGCATCCCTGGCCAACAGTCTTTGTTACAATCCAAAAGACCCTACACATTTCCAAATATCCTACCTCCACCTCCATCCCATTTAAGAGCCGCTAAATTAGAGAGTTCAAAATGAATTACATCGATATAAACCTGTGATAAAATCACAGTGAGGTTAAATAACAAATGAGAATATTATGGACAACATGAGGACTAAGCAAATTTGTGTTTAATAGAAACAAAAGTCTAGAATGGATAAAGAAGATGTTGTGTATATATATACAATGGAATACTACGTGGCAATGAGAAAGAATGAAATCTGGCCATGTGTAGCAACATGGATGGAACTGGAGGGTTTTATGCTAAGTGAAATAAGTTAGTCAGAGAAAGACAGATACCATATGTTTCCACGTATAGGTGGATTTTGAGAGACTTAGCAGAAAACCAGGGGGGAGTGGAAGAGGGGGGAAAAAAGCCATTGAGAGAGAGGGAGACAAAACATAAGAGACTCTTAAATACTAAGAACAAATTGAGGGTTGAGGGGTATATGGGAGGGGGGAAAGCGGGTGACAGGCACTGAGGACACTTGTTGGGATGAGCACTGGGTGTTGTATAGAAACCAATTTGACAATAAATTGATAAAAATTAAATTAAATTAAATTTTAAAAAGAAACAAAAGTCTATCCCTCTGATGCTCACCCTTTACCCACTCAGCCCCAGGATGTGGTGGCAGGAGTTTGGAAGAGTTTTCTCTAGGAAGTCTGACCAGTTCAAGAGAAAAGATCTAAAAAATATTGACATCTACGGTTCTCCAACGAAATATTTCAACTGATCACCCTACGATGAGGCTCAGGGTGGACAGGCCTCAGCCACTAGCAGGGCTATCAATCAAATTTTTATTCTCTCACTCTTAAATAAGAACAGATGGTCATGTGTTATTTATTACCAGCTACCCAAAAAAGCCCTTAATGTGAAAGAAGGACACAGAAAAATAAAGAAACAGATGAAAAAGAAAACTTTAAAAGAGACCAGCATTAATATCTACATTGAGGTAAGAGATGATAATGATTATGGCGACAGAACCGTGAGATAAGAACAAGATGCTTAAAAAAAAAAAAAAAAAGGAACATTCAGAGAAGAAAAAGGAACTGTTGGAAATCATCATGTTATCAAAAATAAAAATCTTAATAGAAAGACTGGGAGTCAAGTTGGGGAAATCCTTTGGAAAGTAGATAAAGAGTTGAAAAACAAGAGAGAAAAATTTGAATGTGAGAGAACCATTCTCTCACAGTAGAAATTCTAGAAAAAAGAACAGAGGAAAAGAAATCAAAGAAATAGTTAAAGAACATCTGAGGATGTAAATTTCCAGATTTACTGAAAATTGACAGAGGACATCCAATAACCAATAGAGTGGATGAAAATACATCCACACCAAAACATACATACTCACAAAGTTTCAGAACAATGGAGTCAAAGAGAAGATGCTACAAATGTTCAGAAATTAAAAATAGAAAGCAAACGTAAGGAATCAGATTGGCTTGGACCATCAGTTCTTTTCCTCAACAGCTACAGAGAGTCAAAAGATAGAGGAGTTATGGCTTCAAAATCCTGAAGAATTATTTCCAACCCAGAATTCTCTACCCAAGCTATCCATGGTGTGTTAAGGTAGAAAAAATATTTTTGGGTGTGCGACATTTTTAAAAAATGTTCATTTATTTATTTTCTTTTTTTTTGAGAGAGAGCATGCCACATTGAGAAAGAGAGGGGGACAAAGGATTCTAAGCAGGTTCTGCGCTGACAGCAGAGAGCCTAATGTAAGGTTTGAACTCACAAACCATGAGATCATGACCTGGGCCAAAGTCAAGACACTTAACCAAATGAGTCACACAGGTGCAACATTTTAAAAAAGAAAACTCTTATTCTCAGGAAGCGGGATGTATGATTGGCAAATAAGGGAATAAACCAAGAAAAAGAAAACTGTATAACAAACTGGGAATGCAAACCCATAGAGAGGCAAAAGGAATCCCCCAGGATGATAGGAATTGGAAGTCCCAGGATGTTAGCTACACACTAGAATTACTGGATAACCAGTCCAAACTGGAGTAAGTTAGGGGTTTCCTAATGAGACTTTCCAAAAAGATGGACAAAATAGCATCTCAATGACTTGAGGAGAAATCTAAAGCTGACAAGAAGTCTGGAGTTGAATTAGTGACCGTTTCATAGAAAAGTAAGCAATGGAAAAACAAAGCAAAAAACAAAACCAAAAATTACTAACTCTAGGGAAAACATTGTGTAGGAAAGTGAAAATAAATACAATTACTATACGGCTGAGCTATGAACAGAGTATATATTCACAATTTAAAAAAAAACTCTGAATATTGATACAATAAAAATTATAACAGAATTCAAATACAACTTATAAAAATTATTTTTAATATATTACTTAAAAAGAGGATGAAGGCTAATTTTTCTATAGTTTCCAAATATTGAAATAATATATGTTCATTCTAGTGAATTAAAAGCAATACTAAATGACACACAGAAGAAAATTCCCCCAAATCCCACTATCTAGAGCTACAAAGACACTATTAAAATTTTGTAGTATATTTGCCAATGATTTTTCTATGTATATAAAGATAAATTTTCAAGCCAAAAAGGAATGATACTTAACAAATTGTGTTACGTTTTTCGAAATTTAATATATTCTATTAAGATGCTGTCATCTAATATACTTCCACATTACTTTTAATAGCTATATAATAACTTATTTACATGTAAGTCCTATAACTTAGTTAATTCCCTAATGCTGGGTACTGGCTATTTATTATAGAAAGTGCTGGACAAATAAGTACACAAAGCAAAGAACTATGGGGTTTTGGATCTAAAAACTTTTGTGACTTTCTCAAAACGAAGAGTAAAAACGTTTTGTATTTACGAATGTTAAGTTACCTACCAAGACAGGTAAGTTAAAAACACAAAAATGTATCTTCGGAAGTAATGGAACTGCTGGGTATGTGGACTGTGGTGGTGGTTATGGAACTGCATATGTCTGTAACAGCTCAGAGACTATAGAGGCTCCTGAATGGCTCAGTCGCTTAAGCGTCTGACTTCAGCTCAGGTCATGATCTTGTGGTTCGTGAGTTTGAGCCCCACATGGGGCTCTGTGCTGACAGCTCAGAGCCTGGAGCCTGCTTCGGATTCTGTGTGTCTCTCTCTGCCCCTTCCCGGCTCATATTCTGTCACTCTCTCTCAAAAATAAATAACAATTAAAAAATATTTTTTAAATGGCAGGAGTTTTGATTTTAATAAAGTTTAGAAGTAGGAAGGAATTTAAAGATGAGCTGAACCTGAATCTCTTAACTCACAGGTACTTTATTTATTTATTTATTTTTTAATAATTTATCGTCAAATTGGTTTCCATACAATACCCAGTGTTCAAGCCAACAAAGGTACTTTAAATCAAGTACAAGAAACAGAACTCGGGCTGCTTCTTGCCTGACCAAATTAGTTGCAAAGAAAAACATACAGATGGTAAGTATAATTAATTTACATCACCTCCTGCTCACTATCCCCCAAAGCACTTTTTGCTGTATTCATTCATTCAACGAGTTTTAGTCTCTTCATAGAGAAACAGAGTTCTAACTGCTGTGGGGACATAAAGGTAAACTGGGATTCCATCATGAGGAAACTAACTCATGAATAAAGCTGGAGGAATCATACTACCCAACCATATGAGCTTAGCAAAAAGAAAAAAAACAGAGAGAGAGAAGCACAAAGTGAGAGAAAAGAGAAGTGAGAAAGACTGAAACAGAGAGCGTTTTAAACGGTATAGGCAATTCCGCCCGCCTTTCCAGTCCACAGACGTAATGCCCTTGCGTAAGCTTGCGACCAGAGCCGTGAATCTGCCGTTCCTGGTCATCTGCGCCTCTCATGTGCCCTCGTGTCATATCACCATCTCACTCACCAGCATCTCGATAAGCTGTATTTTAGTTTTTTAAAAGATAGATTTTCTTCAATATAAAACGTAAACAAACTTTCCAACTGGTGTAACATGATCCCCGCCCTCAAGAAGTTTGCTCACTTATTGAGAATAAAAGACACTGGGGAATAATGCATTATCTATGAAAATATGTACCACAGGTGATAGGAGAAGGAGAAATCACTGAGAGCTAACACATGAAGGGAAGAGATACCAAAGACACGCGGGAACACGACCTGGGTAGGCGCCTTCTGGGACAGATAGCTGGTACTGAGAAAAACGAAAAATGAGATTTTATCTGTAAATTCGAGGTCAGATGACAGATATACTTTTTAAAAATATTTAATGTTTATTTTTATTATTTTTGAGAGAGAGAGAGAGTAAGAAAGAGGAGGGGAGGAGCAGAAAGAAAGGGAGACACAGAATCCAAAGCAGGGTCCAGGCTCTGAGCTGTCAGCACAGAGCCCGACTCGGGGCTCAAATCCATGAATCGTGAGATCGTGACCTGAGCCGAAGTCAGACGCTAAGCCCACTGAGCCACCCAGGCGCCCCAGATGACACAGATACTTTTAAAGGTCAGATACTAGAATTTAGGCCAGGAAATATAAAATCTTTTTTTTTGTCACCAGACAGGTGACAAAAGTGAGGGAAGTGGCATCTTCTCTGACAGTAGGAAGCAGTGGGACTATTTTTTTTTTAACGTTTAATTATTTTTGAGAGATAGAAAGAACGTGAGCAGGGGAAGGGCAGACACACAAGCGCGTGCGCGCGTGTGCGCGCGCACACACACACACACACACACACACAGAATCTGAAGCAGATTGCTCAGGGCTTGACATGGGACTCTAGCCTGGGAACCTCAAGATCATGACTTGAGCCAAAGTCAGAGGAAGTCAGATGCTTAACCAACTGAGCCACCCAGGTGCCCCTAAGCAGTGGGACTGTGTTAAACCAGATAGCACATGCCCTCACTCCCAAAGAGCGCTGCTACTGTCCAGCTCCGGTCTCTTGCTGATATCCAAGAATGTGCACCCAGATTACCATAGTCACCAACTTTTTAAGTATAATTGGAAATCTGAGAGTTTTTGTGAAAGGTAAAGACAGAGGACCTTAACACTAACGGAAGCTTCCTAAGCAAGTGAGAAGGAATGGAATCCAAACAAAGGGACTGGCTCTTGATAGAAAAAGGATGGGAGTGCCTGGGTGGCTCAGTTGGTTAAGCGGCCGACTTTGGCTCAGGTCATGATCTCGCTGTCTGTGAGTTCGAGCCCCACATCAGGCTCTGTGCTGATGGCTCAGAGCCTGGAGCCTGCTTCAGATTCTGTGTCTACCTCTCTCTGCCCTTCTCCTGCTCATACTCTGTCTCTATGTCTCTCAAAAATAATAAACGCTAAAAAAAAAAATCTCAAAAGAAAAAAAAAAGATAGAAAAAGGACGTTCTGCACTGTAACTGAAGAATAAAAAAAAGGTGCACCAAGAGATAAGGCTGAGCAGCAGGCTTGGGCCAGGCTATTACAGCACCAAAATTTTGAATATTATCTTATAAACCACAGAAAGCCAGCAGGGAAACGGAACTGGCCATATGTGGGATGGAGGGAAGAAATGAAGTTGTTTGTTAAATGTGGGGTATTTTTTTAGGATGGAATGTCTGTAGTATCTTTACATCTTGGAAGACAAGGACAAAGATAGAAAGAGGCCGTAATTAGCAAGAAGAGAGATGGGATATTGGCTTTGGAAAAGAAACTATCTCTAGATGAATGAAGGTATCAGGAAATCGGGAGGGGGGGTAGAGAAAAGGGAAGAGTCTCCAGAGCACAGTCCTGGGCCACCACCCAAACCCATGGCAAAGAGGCAAGAGAGGAGTTAAAATCTGGCCTAGGTGAACTGCTCAGAAACTCATCACACATTGAGATATCCTAAGTGCAGTTGAGCTAGACAAAATTGGGGGTGCCCCTGAAAATGAAAGACAAGAAAGCAGATATAAGCACTCACACCAGCCAAGCGCCCAAGAGGTCTTAAACAAACAAATTCAGCATTGGAACTAATATAGCCTCTCGTGGGAGACTTGACCATATTTCCAAACTTTGAAATCGCCGATAGTAAAAGAAGAAAGTATTAAAAGTATAATCGAGTGAGAAACTAATTAATTATACTGTATATTAGTAAAATTTTCTGATTTTGAAGAGCTTTCATTCATAGTCTCTCAGTTGCTATAGCAGCCCCATAAGGCACACAAGCCAGGTATAGGTCTTACTTAAAGCTGGGGATCAGAGAACATAGTGTACAAGGTAATACCATAAGTAAGCACTACAAATCTGACTGAAATCCAGGTCTCCTGGCCCCTGAAACCAAAGCATGGATAGCTCCCGTCTACGCAGATTACTAAGCATTCATGTCAAAGGGAGGTGTGCTATGTTTTCCTGGCATAATGAAAGTGGGGTTGGGAAAAGCTTTGCTTTTCTTTTAAAACAGTAAGTCTTATCAGAAGGTAGAGTTCCTAAAGGAAGTAGACACACTAACTCAAAAAGCAAACTCTAAAGAATCTAAGGTCATGAGAAGAAAACAACACCATTTCAAGATTCAGTAGTAACAGGATGATGAATGTAAGAACATGACATAAGAGGAGAGGGGCGCCTGGGTGGCTCAGTCGGTTAAGTGTCTGACTCTTGATTTCGGCTCAGGTCGTGACCTCATGGTTCGTGAGTTCAAGCCCCGCACCGGGCTCTGTATAGGCAGCGTGGAGCCTGCTTGGGATTCTCTCTCTCTGTTCCTCTTTCACTGCCCTCCTCTACTTGTGCTGTCTCTGTCTCTTAAAATAAATATATAAACTTAAAAATGTTGTTAAAAAAGAACATGACATAAGAGGAGAGAATAGAGACTAATAACTAGAACAACACTGTAGGCGTAAGGTGCTTCTCGCTGAGCAAAGAGTTTAAACCTGGAGTCCACAGAGTCCATACATGGACTTCAAAGAGTTGTGAACCCTTTGAAACTGCAAAACTGTGAGAATGTGCAAAGGTGCTATGGTAAGCCCAAGAATGCGCACCCTCCACCCCGCAAGACATCCACGTCAAACTCCTGGAACCTGTGAATGTTGCTGTGTAGGGTAGAAGATGTTAAATTAAGGGTCTTGAGAGGAACTTATTCTGGATTATCCAGATGGCCCTCAATCAATTGTCCTTATTACAGACACACGGAGAACACAGAGGAGGCAGCAATGTGGCCCCAGCGGCAGAGACTGGAGTGATGCAGCCACAAGCCCAGGAAAGCCTACAGTTACCAGAAGCTGAAAGAGGCAAGGAATGTAACCTGGAGCCTCGGCCCTGTTGGCACCTTGATGTGAACTGGCTTTCAGAAACGCGTATTAACAAATTTCTGTTGTTTTACATGCTTCTGGAGTAATCTGCCATGGCAGTCATAGGAAATTAATATAGGTGCACTTTTCTAGGGGGCCTTTTATGAGAGTCTAACAGCAGCTCTTATGAACCCAAAAGGTACAAGAACTTCTGTAGAGGATAGGGCAAAACTGGCTATAAACAGATGAACTAGAAATTTTTTAAAAACCTGCAAAACAAGTCACTCCTTGGACATGGTCCCATAGTTGGTAAATGTTGAAATAAGAAAATAGTAAGCAGTCCTCTGGCATCTAATCCAATAGCCATTTCGTTAGCTCTTGGAGTTTAACCCTACCAATGCATGAAACACCAGTGATTTCCAAACAACTAAATAGCTTATTAAAAATATAGGTTCCCAGGTTCCATCCCAATTGTACTGAATCAGAATCTCCAGGACGGAGGAAAACACACATACATAAAGCTCCTCTGATATTTCAGATGTGCAGACAACTTTGGAAACTACTACTGTAAGCCAGGGGTCAGTAAACTATCCCTGTAAAGGGTCAGATAGTAAACATTTAAGCTATTGAGGCCAAAAGGCAATATTGATGGGGTGCCTGGGTGGCTCAGTCGGTTGAGCGTCCGACTTCGGCTCAGGTCATGATCTCGCGGTCTGTGAGTTCGAGCCCCGCGTTGGGCTCTGTGCTGACAGCTCAGAGCCTGGAGCCTGTTTCGGATTCTGTGTCTCCCTTGCTCTCTGCCCCTCCCCCACTCATGCTCCGTCTCTCTCTGTCTCAAAAAAATAAATAAACATTAAAAACAAAAGGCAATATTGAGTATATTACATAGGCATTTCCATAACGAATTTGTTTGCCAACATATTTCTACAAATTTTTAGTGGACAAAATTAAAAATATAAAATTGAATACAACTTTTTTGCAATGCAAGTCTACTAATAAGAATAGCGGAATTCTTTCTTGGGAGGAGGTAACGTTTCACTAAATTGGGATTCAAAGTGTTTCCTATCAGACCGACTGCAAATGGTCATCTGTAAAAACCAGGAGCTGGAGAAGACTTACAAAAGGAACACGCCGTGGGCTGGATTTGGCCCAAGAGCTGCAGCCTGGCCTAAGAAAGGTAAAAGGAAGAAGAACCACAACCCCTGCCCTTAAGCAACTGACAAATTAAAGAGACAGGAACAGCAAAAGCAAAGCAACAGTGAAAAACCTGAAGCGGAATTCTGAATGTTTTATTTGTGGGGCAGCATATGCTAAATGTTTCAAGCATGAACGGTCTTTTTCAATGTTAGAAAATACGGCAGGTATCTATACAGGAGATCTTTTACCATGGAGTGAAAAATCGCCATAACAAAAAGCAACAACAAAATGTCTACAATGCTTCTAAGGGATTTATTAATTAAAACAGCAGTTACGTATATTTGAAAAACATAATACATATGTACAAGACACATCATTTATTCACCCACAGACAGCACTTAATACGCCTATGGATTCTTAACCCTGAGCGAACTCCGAAGCACTGTGGCCCAAAGGTTAGGAACACAATTACAGAGTAGATGCCAAAGTGGTTCAGAAAAAAGGAACAGTGAAGGCTAGAGTGGGTGGAGGAGTGGGACTGTAGCCGGCGCACGAGGGTCCAAGAGGCGCAAGAGCACCCAGTGCGGGGATTCCAGACGGAGCAGGCTCGTTAACTGGCCGCTGGCAAAACACAAAGGCAGAGAGAAGAGTGGTGGTGAAGCAAGAAAGGAATTTATTTCAGTGGGGCCAACACCGGATGACGGCAGACAGTCTCAAAGACTGTCTCCAAAATGTCGAAAATACTTCCAGGGTTATGTAAGGCAGATGTGGGGCAAATAAGGGTAGGTACAGGCAGGTAGGCAGGGAAGGTTAAATTGATCATCCTCCTGGGGTCAGTCCTGGATGGGGTCTTGCTGGCTCAGGGCAGTCCTCGTTGCTTGAGGGGATAATTTTGGTTCCCATCAGGGGATGCTTTTGCCCCAGGGGATGTCTTCTGCCTGAGCCAAGAGATAAGCTAGAAAGAAAAACCCAACTAAAAAGTTTGAGGTCAACATGGAGGCAGCCAAAGTCCTCTTTCAGGATGTCAGGAGTTTAGATAAGTAGGCAGAAATTTTCAAGGAAACTGAAGAACAGATTTGAGGGTGTTAACACACACACACACACACACACACACACACACACACACACACAGGTCCAAAATGGTTGTCACTTAGACCTAGTTCCCAAACTGGTGCTTAGTACGTAATCTAAGTGCAGTTTCAACCTTCCCCAGAATGTAGTCTTAACCTGGTCACCCAGGAATTTTTCAGTCTGCACCAATGAGCCTGCCACGCACTTTGGGCCCTCTCCATCCCCTAAGGAAAGATGAGATAATCTGCATCAGACACCTTGCCTTAAAAAAATAAAGAAAGACACCTTGTTTTTCCCTCCAGAAAGTGGCTTCACCTGAAACAGTCCTTTTTCTTCTGCTAAGAACTTTCTTGCCCCCTCCCACTATAAAATCCTTCCATTTTTGTACAAATCCTGGGAACACCTCTCTACCTGCCAGATGGGGTGCTGCCCGATTCACAAATTATTTAATAAGGCTAATTAGATCTTCAAATTTACTTGGTTGAACTTTCTTATTTAACAGGGGAGAGGAAGAATATCAATGAGAGAACGAAGAAGGGCTGAGGGAGAGCAGCCTTAGTAAGTAAGAGCTCATAACAGGACCAAATTACGGAGGCGCTGCATCGCTGTCTGTCTCTGCCACCAGAGCCAACAGTTAAGTGCTTTCCACGAATTGTATTGAACGCTGATAAGTAGGCCCTCATTCAATCTCCTCTAAGAATAGTTTCCTAAACAGTTTAGTCATGTAAGTAAATGACCGTGGTTTCATCATGAACTACTCTAAGGGGTTCAAAATCTAGACTTTTCCATCTTAAAAATTAAAAAAAAAAATTGAAAATACTTCTCTTGACCCAATTTCTCTCATGCAACTATGCAATTATCGCCCTCTATTCTTTGAGAGCCAGACTTCTGGTAAGTCACACGTTCATGTTTCCATTAGACCGCCTCCCATTTGTCATCACCTCCAATGCACTGCAATCTAGTTTCCACTTCTACTACCTCAAAGAAGCTGCTCATGCCAAACGCAGTACAAGAATAAATCAGCTCTCATCTTACAAAACATAAACTGTCAGCAGCATCCACTCAGCCCTTTCCTTGAAACGCTGCTGACTTCTGTCACCACATTCCTAGGGCGGGCACACCTTTGGCTTCTCTAGCTGTTCCTTCTGAAGCTCAAGCATCCCTCTCTCCCCAACCTCCAAAATGGCGGCATTTCCTCAGTCTGATCCTGGTCTCTAATCACTCAGTATTTACAGGTACTTACAAACTCTCTAGGTAGCCTTCTTCAGCCTCTGGCTTTAAATACAATTGGTAATTTCCTAATTCTTCCTTTTAGCTCAGGTTTCTCCTCTGTATTTTGGACTGTATATCCATGTTTATTGCAGAGCTTCACTAAGATGCTTCTCACCCTATCCTATACTAAATTGTTATCTCTCCTCTCAGTGTTGCCTCTTCTGAGATTCCCTATCTACCCAGCAGCTCACACTGGAAACCTCATGGTCATCCCTGTCACCTGCCCTTCTACTACATCTTCTATGTCCTATTGCTCAGAAAGTCCTGACCATCTTCCTCCTATAAAACTCTCCAATTGGTTCACTTCTTTCCACTTCTACTGCCATCACCTAGACAGGCAACTGTCACCTCACCCGGATAAGGTGAGAATCTTCCCAAGGGCATCCCCTTCACACCCTCACTGTCTCTAATCCATTTCCACAAAGCAGGCAGAGTATAGAATTACAAATGTGAATCTGATTCCATCATTCCCTTACTTAAAATCCTTGAATAGTTTCCTCTTAAGATAAATGTCAAAATCCATAACAGGCGCTACAAGACCTCAATGGATTTGGCTTCCTCGGTTCCCCTTCATCCCCCACCCCTGCTCCTCTCTGCCTCATTGCACTCCATGCTGCAGCCAACATGGCCTCCTTACTCTCAGAGCCCCTACACTTGTTCTCTGCAGCTCTTTTCACAGTTGTGATCACATGGTTACCATGTGACTCCTGTTGTCTCCCACAGAAAAAGTCAACTGTGGGAGAGCAGGGGCTGTGCTGTTTTATTTGCCACCATTTGCTCCCTCCCCCACCAGCACAGTGCCTGCAGAGGAGCCACTCAAATAGAACATCGTTGAATATAAACTGCTTTGAAGATTTCATAACTTATAAACATCAACATTAGTTAATAATTCAGTTGGACTATGGCTTAAATTACTAAATGAGAAATTATTTTTATTTATTGATTAGAGAACTTTATTGAGCTATCCTAGTAACTATGCTTGAGTGTTGTCAAATGTATTTCTCAAACTATCCCATGTTAGCTTTTATTCATTTAGATATGCTTTTCCCCAGAGATTAACACAGCTGTTTTCTTAGGCATTAATATAATAATAATGATATTATTATTATTAACAGAAGACCAAATACCAGGCTATTCACTTTACATTTAAGCTTCATATGAAATAAATATAACCTCCATTTTTACAGGTGGTGAAACTGAGGTTCAGAGAAGTTATGTAAGTAGCTCAAAGTTATACAACTAGCCAGTGCTAGTGGCAGGAACCAAACTCCCACTAACTCAAAAGTCAAGGATTTTTTTCTAATATATCATGCTATCTCTAACATCACACTTAACTTAGCCAGATCTATTATATGTTAAAAATACATCTGTATATAAGTATCTGAGGCCTAAAATGGCTTTAAATGATCGTTTCAGTTTTGAAATGACTGCCCTGGGGAAGAGAGATAAAATAGATAAAAGGGATTAAGAGTATATTTATCATGATGAGTACTGAGTAATGTATTTGCTGAATCATTATATTGTAGACCTGAAACTAATATAACATTGTACGTTAATTATACTTCAATTAAAAAATTAAAATAAATAAAAATAAAATGCCCAACTCAGTCTCTTATAGATGAAAAGCAATTTTATTCCACCCATAAAAGCAGCCTGCAATTCTTATTCAAAATGACACTCTTGTTCTTTATCCATGTAACCTGTGCTTTATTCTACAAAACAAATTTAGCTTCCAGTTAATTTTCTTCTCTGCAAGGAACTCAATTAACTTTAAAAAATGGAACCATCACCTTAAGGGAAAATGTGCATACTGATCTGTTTTTCAGAAAACTTTTCACCAGTGCATTTTGGACACCTAGTTCATAGCAAACTCAACTATTCTCAAAAGTATCTATCAAAAATAAAAACTATGTCCAAAATCCTTTTGGTTGAAATTAATCTAGGTCATAGTCTCCAGCACAGTATCTTACAAATTAATGACTTTACTATTACTAAATATTACTTACTAACTTTACTAAATATTCCTCAGGAAATATTTGATGGATCGATCACACAAGATACATCTACAACCGAAGTTCTGTTTTCTTGAAAGAGCAAAGTGGAAATAGTTATTTCCTATAACCATAGTTCTAAGACAACTACTAATAAAACACATAACTAGGAAGCATCTCCTTAATAAAGAGGCAGGAAGTGGTCGCATAACTCAAATATGAATATTAATTCATATTGACTCCAATTGATCCCAGCTGATTTTCAACAAGGGTGCCAAAATCATTCAATGTGAAAGGAACAGCCTTTTCAACAAACAACACTAGGACAACTGGATATCCACATGCAAAAGAATGACCTTTGGACCCTTATCTTACACCATATAGGAAAATTAACTCAGAATAGATCAAAGACCTAAATATAAAAGCTAAACTCAAAAGGCAACATAGGTGTAAATCTTCATGACCTTGAATTGGGCAGGCTTCTTAGATATGACACCAGAAGTATAATCAGCCAATGAAAAAATAGATGGTGTAGTATACAGAATATAGAAAGAAACTTAACGATAAGTTTCAATAAAAAGACAATAAGAGACAAATAACCCAATTTAAAAATGGGCAAAGGATTTGAATAGATCTTTCTCCGAAGATACACAAATGGCTAATGAACAAATGAAAAAATGCTCAACATCATTAGTCATCAGAAAAATGCAAATCTAAATTATAGTGAGCTACCACTTCACATACACTAGGATGACCAAATTAAAAGGGCAACAGAAGTCCAGAAAATAATAAATATTAGTGAAAATGTGAAGAGATTGGAACTACTCTACATTGCTGGTGGAGATGTACAAGGAGACAGCAGCTACGGAAAACAATCTGGCAGTTCCTCAAAAAGTTAAACATAGAATTATCATATGACACAGCAATTTGACTTCTAGGTCCAAGAGAATTGAAAACATATATTCACACAAAAACTTGTACATGAATGTTCATCGCATTATCCACAATAGCTAAAATGTGGAAACAACCCAAATATTCATCAACTGATGAATGTATAAACAAAATGTAGTCTATCCATACAATGGAGTATTATTCAGCCATACAAAGGAATGAAGTACTGACATGTTACTATATAGATGAACCTTGAAAACATTATGCTAAGTGAAAGAATCCAGACACAAAAGATCACATATTATACTATTCTATTTACATAAAACATCCAGGACAGGCAAACCCATAGAGACAGAACACAGATTAATTGTTGTCGGAGGTTGAGGGGAAGAGGAAATGGGGAGTGACTTCTAACGGGCTTGGGTTTCTTTTGGGGGTGATGAAATGTTCTGCAATTAGTCAGTGGTGATGGTTGTACAATCTTGTGACTATACTAAAAACCAGTGACTTGTACATTTTAATACAGTGAATTTTATGGTATGTGAATTATACCTCAATTTAAAAATATATATTACATATTATTAACACTAAATCTATACTGATCATAGTTTAGTCCTCTGATGATTCAGAAACATCTTGATATATTTAACTTTACAGATGTTTTTCCCTTAAAGTGCCGAATAATGAAAGCTTCGAATTAACAGCATATGCAAAACATGTCTTATGAACATGATTCATAACGGTTTCTTAAAGTTTAATGAGGAAAAAATAAGTTTATGAAAGGTGTTATGCTAGCAAACTTCATCAGATCTATCGAATCCTAAGAAAAAGTATAACCTCATAACTAAAATTTATGCATGCTTTTTATAATACTAGTTTTTAACTATCTTATTATGATTTAGATATAGAAATCAACTGGGCTTGCCTTGTTTTTCATATTTCAAAATATGAAAAGCAAAGAGAAGGAATTTTAATAATCTAGATTTTATATGATTATATTCAGAGAAGAAATGAAGATTCCATTAATCAGTGAGTTGTATGAATAGTAGGAAACATTTCACTAGGTTAGTAATATCGTCCATGAAACTTGAAAACCTTGTGACCACAGTTCTTACTAATGGCGCTTCATTTTTCAGTTCCCATCACATGCCTCTGCTACATGAAATTCACAGCTGAGGTCTCTAACACACTTTCAGTTTTTATGATAGAACTCATGAGTTTATAGGCACTTGTAAGGCATATAAATGCAAAACTATCAAATGCCTAACAGAAATAGACTAGTAATTGTTATTTGAGGGTTTTGCTTTGGTTTGTTTCATTTCATATGAGTATCACTTATGCCTCTGGGATCTAGGCAGATAATGTAAATGAGCAAAGTAGGCCCAGAGGAAGACAAGGAAGAGTGGGATATCTCCGGTGAACTAGAGCTCCCAGACCCCATCTCAAGGAGGTGGCCATCGCTTAGCTCCAGCAAACTGCCACCAGAGAGGAATGAGGGCCCAGCACAGCCAGAGTTCCAATTTCTCAAGGAAGTCTTTGTTTTATTTTTTATGTTCTGTGAAATCTCCCTAATTTCAAAATGTTGATAACTAATTTAAAAAAGGTCGAAATAGTGCAAAGGCCTAATAAAGAACATCAGCCATTGAATATGGCCACTAGTTTGTAAACTCTGAAAAGAAACTCTTGAAATCAGTTTATAACAAATAAACTATAAATACAATATAACATATTTAATATACATTTTATATATAACTAATATGTATTATACATATGCTCGATATATTTAATACATGTAATATATTCTAAATATACTTACTGAAGTTTGGTGGGCATTGACCATCCTTAAAGTTTTCAAGGTGCACAGACCAGACCTAAAGACTAGTATTAATATTCTTTCATTCATATTCCTTACTGAATTCTTACCAAAGGCAACTCACTTCTTCCATTCATTTTGGAGACTTTTTTTTTTACTGTAGCCAAGTAGAAATAGAGTGAATGTCTTACCAGTACTGACAAGTAGTCCAAGAATCAAAACAGTTTGGAAACCACTAGGAGGAAAAAAAATTGGGGAAGCTATTTCTTGATTTTAGACAAACCTTAAAGAAAATTAATTAAGGGTGCACCTAGCTGGCTCAGTCAGAGGGGCATGTGACTCTTGATCTCAAGGTCATATGTTCAAGCCCCACTTTGGATGTAGAGATAACTAAAAGATATAAAAATTAAAAAAAAAAAAAGAAAATTAGTTAGGCAGTAAAATTTGTCTCCAGTTTCTAATTATCAACTAGTAGTATAATTGAATGGTGACAGAGCTATCTGAATTATAAATACATACTTGAATAAAAATCTTGTGCTGTATTTTCTGATCTGAACATGTAGAGTTATAGACATGAATCTTCCTGAAAAATACACATAGCAACAAAGAAAAAAGAAAAAAAAAAAACTTTACAAAACTCCTTTTTTAGCAAATCTAAGAGAAAAACAAAAATATAAAAACCCCAAGATATATGAGATCAGGACTGAGATCAAACAAGGCTGATATCAGACAGAATCTGTGATGGGAGTGAAAAGCAGAGACAGAGACAGAAAGTGGCATATGATGAGGATTGTGGCAGATCTCCAAAAATAACAGCAAAATGCACTTCCTTAAAGAGAGGGGTTTACGTTGGCACGCTCGGGCTGTGTCCTTCCATTCACAGCTGCAAAAGAAGGAGCGGGAAGTCCAGAATTGGTGCCAAAAAGCCACCTAAACTCAGTCTGGTTTGGAGAAAAGCAGAGGACTTGTGGCAACATAGAGAAGCACACCCCGGTGCCATATGTAATAACGACTTTCTCCAAGGCAGAAATCTGGAATCTACCTTGGCCTTCCTACCCGTGCCTTCTGCAAATAGCTGCCTAAGAAGAATCCAACTCATTAATGTACAAAAGGTAACTGTCACAGCATTCGCTTAGAGATACCATAAGAAAAATGGTAGAAATGAGCAGCATAATGTACCGAATCTCAAAGAACGCTCACTAGAAAAATATTACAATATATAAGATAAAAATTATAACTAAATATTCTTGCATGAATTTCAGAAAATCAGTGAAGTCACTACCACTATGAAGAAAATCACAAAGCATAAATATAAGAACTCAAGGAAGAAATGTTAGACAAGAGGAATAGTGAAAGCATGAACTGGTAGATCTCAAGAAAGAAACAGAAGAATACATAAAACCGTCACAGAAATGAAGGAGAAACTGAAATGAGAACAAAGAAGACACAGTAAGAGACATTGCAGAAGGCACGATAAGAGACATTAAAGACAGAAACACACATATGAAAAAGTTAAAACAATTAACGAGAAAATGACAGATTAAAAAAAAGAGATTACACAAAAGGAGATTCAACAAACATAAAAATAGGGTCACCAAAAAAGAAAATCAAAACAAGCAAATGAAATAAATATTTAAAGATATAATTAAAGAAAACTTCCCTAAATAAAAAGAGACTTACAGTTAATATTAAAAGGGCACACAGGAGCCTTTTTACTACACCACCATATCCTAGTAAATTACTAAATAATAGAAAGATAGAATCTTTTGAGCAGATAGGCAACAAAGATAAAATCATTAGTAATGGGGGAAAAAACCAAGCTGGCTTCACACACCCCCACAGCAACATTCATGCCAGAAGACATTTGTACTAACACCTATATTACTCCAGGAAAGGGTGAGCCGAGAATTTTGTTACTGCTAAGCTGTCCTTCAACTACAAAGCAACAAAACAATGAAGTTCTAAACATGTTGTAAGAATAATAGTCACATATTGTTCCCATGATTCCTTGTTGAGAAACCACTAGAGAATGAACTTCAGCCAACCAAAGAATGACTGAGAAAATTTTCTGCAAAAGTCTTTGGGTGAGCACTATATATGTATTTAACTTAAGAATTAAGATTAAAACAAAGGGAGATAAGGGTGATAAATTGAACATAAATATTCTAGACCTTGACAATGTATAAACGGAAATAACAAAAATTGGGAGCAGAAAGTATAATAAGCTTATTGATTATCTTGACATCATAGCTGGGAGTCAAGGGACAGTCTTAAAGCACTCAAATCAAGTACATAATATTACAAATGCAAATACTATCGTGAATAAATACTATTAAGTGTTGACTAAGATTATGTGATGGAGAAGAGAAAGGGGAAGAGAGGTGATTTAAACAGAATTTTACCTTTGTTCCTAGGAAAGAACTAAGAGTTACTATCAACAGAGAACTAAGAACATCATATAAAGCAACTAACAAGATGAAAATACAAACCTTCCTAAATACCGCAACAACAAAAGAGCAACAAACAGTGAAAGACCTAAAATTTATATAAAAGAGGAAACGGGGCGCCTGGGTGGCTCAGTTGGTTGAGGATTCAACTCTTGATCTCAGCTCAGGTCATGACCCCAGGGCCATGGGATTGGACTCCGCCTTAAGATTCTTTTTGAGGTCATGGTCATGACCCCAAGGCTATCGGATTGAGTCTGCTTAAGATTCTCTCTTTTCCTCTGCTCCTCTCTCCCACTCACACACACTCTCTCTCTAAAATAAAAAACAAAAACAAAAACCAACAGAAAACGTAAGACAAAATGCCAGAGTCCAAATAAAGCATATCTGACATACAAATAAAGGAATTCGACTCATAGTAAAACAAAGAGATTTACAAATTTACTCGTAAAGTGAAAACCTAACTCCATGTTGATTACTAGACTACTTCTAAATCAAAGTAATTTTAAAACTTTGAAAACAAAGGGATGGACAAAGATATACCAGGCAAACACAAACAAAAAGAAAGTAGGAATTGTTTTAGCCAGCTCTTTCTGACTCAAGAATCTGTGATCTTAACCACTACAAACTGCAAATACTGCTTCATGTGTTCCTGGGTATGTGTGAATGAATGAGTATACTTTATATACGAAAGAGAACTATCTAAATAAATTACTCAATTATATATATGGTCTTTGAAATAAGACCAGATTCCAAACTTACAGTACTGCCAGACTGCTGAGTTTAAAGCATTTAATGGTATTTTTTTCGTATAAAAATCAAAACAGTGTACTCAAAACTCCTTGCGTGGATTTATGCCCATGATGTTATGGACCTAATATCATGCAGTAACCCCTCACTCTGTGGACAATCTATTGTCAAGCACACAAAAACAAAAATCTTAGTTCAACTGTTGTTCTCTGTAAGGGCAGAGATTTAAGGAAGTGCCATTTCATTAAATTTACAGTACACTACAAATACTTCCATGGAAGCAACAGTTTTTTTAACCTCCTGCAGAAACCCATAGCAATGATATTGCTTTCGGGTGTTAAAAGCTGTAGTTTCGTAGAGATTTCAGGCCTCAGAAACAAAAGAACATATGGGTAGTGAAGATTAAGAGACTCTAGGAATATTATATAAAGGCCAATAATGACTCTACCTGTAGTGACATCAACTCAGTTAGTGCTTAAGGGGAAATAACTGTGACCCTCTGTGTTTGAATTTCCACAACAATAATAAAAGGAAGTTATTATTATTATACCACTCTGCTAAGTACCGACCTGGTAAGATCGTTGGAGGCATTAAAGGGCCAAGATGCTCAGGACACCGCTTGGTTTAATGTGTCAATATATGTTAGCTAATACTATCATCACAAAGACACAAATTTCAAACTGACGTATTACGCTAGTCTTTTAAATCTGTTATAATTACTGATTATCCACTTCACCCCACAGACAAGTACTTCCCGAATGGGGGGAAAAAGCCATTTAAAGCAGCTCTGTCCCTAAATTTCCCATTCCCTCCCTACCACCGACGCGAGATCAGGAGCCCTTCCTCTTCAACCCCCTGGTACATGTCCACTAGAGCGTACACCCCCACTAGAGCGTACACCAGGATGTCTTCTTTGTTGGTGCACTGTCTTCCCCACCAAGGCTTCTGTGAACTGCTTAAAGTCAGCGACTATATCTTTTGCATCTCGGCATCTCCAGGGCACCTGTTCTCACATATGATAGAAGCTCAATAAAGATGTGTTAAATTAACAAACGCAATAGTGTACGTGATGGATATATATGCATTTATGTACATGTGTGAAAAACATGATCCAGTTCAGGGTTTATAATGTGTGGATTGCAATGGCCTTGCTATCAGATGTTACAGGAAGGTAGGCAGCTAAGCTACCTCAGCTTGGAAGGAGGTGCAACAAAAAAGGAATCACCCAAGAAATACTTAGAGGGGCACTCTGTGAGCTTCCGGCAAGAAACCTGGCTCTCAGGTTATGAAGACCACAGCTCTATCTATAAAGAACTCACAGTACCGTGGACACCGAGCAGGTAAGGATCTTACCCCCACCGGTGAGCAGAGATGTTAAAAGTTAAAGCCAGATTAAGCCATGTGACTCCCAGCTCTAAACTGCAGGGCTCTTTCCACTAGAACAGTGCCTTTCAAATGTTGAGTGGGCTTATAGTAAAAAATACACGCTGTGGCACTCCCCAGGACAGAGACACACGTTTCTGACCTTTTTATCTTCATTCTATTCTATTTCACTTTTTTTAAATGTTCAGCCTGACACACTAAATTGGCTTATGACTCAAAGGTGGAAAAATACTGCTCTAGGAAATATATTTTTAATCTTAGAGTTTTGACGTCAGATAGAATTCCTAACAGTTTTTCTCATACGATGAATGCGTATATCCCAGCAAAAAAGGTAAAACACTAAAATAATCAAATAACCCACGAGGAGTAATGGAGTCATGCCAGCTGTCACCTGGGGAATGGGGGGAAGCTAAAGCTAATCTCCGTTCACTTTCCCTAAAGTCACCAATCCCCAATCTGAGGGGAAGAGTGTTTGCTGGGCAGAAACAAGTTGGGGGCAAGCCTCCTGACACCCCAGCTCCCTTCCGGCCAGACTGTGGCCCAAAAGACTCATTCTATATAGAAAGTCTGGAGCTTCCACTTACAATGAATATTTTTTAAATGATTTTGTGTAAGAGACTTTAATTAAAGGTGTTTGGGTGGGGAACAATGAATTTATTAAAATAAGTGAATGAAGAGTGCCTGGTGGCTCAGTCAGGCTCTTGATCTTGGCTCACAGTTCATGAGATCAACCCTTTGGGCTCTGCTCTGACAGTGTGAGCCTGCTTGGGATTCTTTCTCTCCCTCTCTCTCTCTGTCCCTCCTCCGCTCTCTCTCTTTCAAAAATAAATAAACATTTAAAATAAATAAATAAAGTGAATGAAAATCAAAATAAACTATTTTAAACAAATTTTATGTAAAAAAAACACATCTTTCTGAAATTTGCCATACTTCACTTAAATTGGGAGGAGAGAAGTGTAATGATTATCCCAGATCTGAATAAAATATACAGAGATGGGTCATTAGTTAAGCTAGTACCTCTGCTGGTTTGTTCTCAAAATATTAGGGCGAGGCAGTATACAACTTTTCCTCAACAAGAGATGTTTGTACAGCACTTCTCATGAAAGGAAATATGGGAACAACAATCATCAGTACCTAGTAGCAAACTAGGGATGAACAAACTCCAATGTCCTCAGAATTCTTTCAAGAAATGTGTTCCCCTAGGGGTGCCTAGACGGCTGTCAGTTGAACATCTGACTCTTGATTTCTGCTCAGGTCATGACCTCACAGTTCTTGAGTTCAAGCCCCACATCAGGCTTCCCACTGACAGCGCAGAGCCTGCTTGGGATTCTCTCTCTCCATCTCTTTCTGTCCCTGCCCCATTCTCTATCTCTCTCAAAGATAAATAAATAAACAGGAAGGAAGGAAGGAAGGAAGGAAGGAAGGAAGGAAGGAAGGAAGGAAGGAGGGAGGGAGGGAGGGAGGGAGGGAGGGAGGGAGGGAGGGAGGGAAGGAAGGAAGGAAGGAAGGAAGGAAGGAAGGAAGGAAGGAAGGAAGAAATGCGTTCCCCTGGAAAGTCACAAACAGGCAAAAGACCAGAAAATCCCTTTTTCCATGTTCTGTGTCCACGGGCAGTACTCCAGCTCTAAACACTCAAACCAAGTATAAGAATGTTCATTCCAGTTCTTGAACTGACTGGCCTTGCCATTTGCCATCCAAGAAGCAAGTCTGAGTTTAAAGCCGTCATTTTTGTGACATTCGTCTCAAATTAAAAGACAATTTTAGGCCACTTGGGTGGCTCGGCCGACGGAGCCTCGGAATCTTGTTTTCAGCTCACATCATGATCTCAGCATCGTGAGATCAACTCCCAAGCCCCACACTGGTCTCCACTCTGGGAGTGGAGCCTGCTTGAGCTTCTCTCTCAAAAAAATAAATAATAATTTAAAAAATTAAAAAATAAAAATTAAAAAATTAAAACACAATTTTACGAGACTTTAATAAATCCTTCTGTCATCTCAAAATTAATCTGTTTAGAATTATATTTAGAAAAATATTTTTATAAAGATAAAATGCATTTTTCCTAAGAAAATGAAAGCCATACTATTTATCAGATCTGTCCAATGGAACTTTCTCTGGGGATGGAAGTGTTCTGTGTCTATGCTCTTCAATACAGTAGCCACTAGCCACCTAATCCAGAGCACTTGAAAGGTGGCTGGTGTGACTGAGGAAGTATATTTTAAGTTTTATTTCATTTTAATTAATTTAAATTTAAATAGCTGCTTTCGGCCAAGTACCTACCATCTGGGGTAGCGTAGGTAAGGTGATCAACAAAGGCACAGAGGCTGGCTAAATGACTCGTCTTAGACTCAACGTCACAATTTGAAAAAATGACATTCTATACCAATATTCAATTTCCAGCTGCCCAATTAATACTTCACTAATTAATATTTAAGTTGTCCTCAGAAGCGTTTTTCAACAAAGTTTGGCGATTTCCATTCCAAAATTATGGACGTCTTAGATCTGCTGAGCAGAATCCGTTTGGGATTCAATCTTCCATCTGTGACACGCACAGGGAAAGGAAAAAACTGAAGCCCACCTTCCTCTTCATACGAAGGGAAGAAATGGAACACATAATCCAGACAAAGGCTAATGTAACCTCCTAGGCTCTTTCATCGGTGCATCTGCTCATCGACCCCTGCTTATGTTGCTTTAGACCCAGCTGCGGCTTTCCACAAAAGTCGTTTCTACATTTGTTTGACCTCTTGATTGTGTTCCCTTATGATCAAACCCTCTCGAAGCATTCTACCTATTGGAAAACCACTGAAAACATAAACACTAAAATATTCTATATTTAAATGGTTAGGATGCAGTAGCCTGAAGAGAACAGATGCTTCAGAGAGACTAAAATATGCAGATCATGCCAGGACCACTTTCCAAGCAGGTGGCAAAAGAAACTGTGCCGTTCCACAGTCAGCAAGGGAAAGACTCCGCGAGAAAATATGCTCAGAGAGGCACTGCGGCCATGCTGTGGCCAAAGGTTAACTCGCTTTAACTTCAAGCAGCATCACTGCGCTCACTATAATCTCAAGGTCAATGCCAATTTTTTTTTCCAGCTTCTCATCGTGCCAACACTTATACACAAATAGACCACACGCACAGGCACAAACATTTCACTAATTTCATTGTGTTCAAGTAGAATGAACTTCTAGAACTTCAATCTAGAAATTCTATGAGTTAGCTGCCTTAAAACCGGCCAACAAGTATACAATACAGAGAGCAAAGTCACGAGTACCACCTACCCTATTTGCAGAAGCTCAACCTACCCAGAACAAAGCAATTCTAACACAGCAGTGTAATTCAGGTAAGAATTCAGCACCATAGATGAGAACTTCATTTTTTTTTTTCCTCTACCATTACTACTGCTACCGCAAGGTCCTAAGAAAAAAAAAAAGGACTAGAAGCTCACCTACTGTATCCAAAGAGCATGGGATCTCAACAAGACCCGTGACAGGAAAGCAATGCACACACTAACCCAGGAGCTTTGGGTCTTGCAGAATAATAAATAACATTGCCAACAGGAAAAAAGACTTCATCTGGGGCAACTAAGCGCACTCTGACCTAGCAAGAGTCTGTTAGACTCCATAAAAGCTATGTGTTGTCAGTCCTTTTTTTATGTGTATGGATAAAATCTGCCAATACGGCCTGGGCAGGAAAGAAGGAGACAGAGATTTTAAAATGGGGAACCGCCATGCTGTTTGACCCTGAGAGTACCCTCCTACCCTCCTCACTCCTCCAAGCTATGAACTACAGACTCCGCTGACCGCAGCATCTGCGGCATGCCCTCTAAGGAAGCTATCAATTACAAAATTCTACGATAAGAGCCTCAATGTCTAAGACAAGAGCTAGAAACCTTGGTACTTTTTTTCCCCCCATCATCCTGATTCTTAGGGGGGAAAAGTCAAATAAATATAATAAACGACAAAGAATTTTCACATCAGAGGCCAAGTTCTCCAAGCACATAAGGCTTATAAACAGAAAATAAAAATAAACACTACTTCTCATTTAGTTCTTTAAAAGTCCACTTCAGAATAGCCTTACTCTTGCTCCCCAAAATGCAATTTAAAGGCAGAAATAGAAATCTACTTAAAGACACTCTGAATATAAATTAGTTTTACACAGATAAAACTTAATTCTTATATTTAATATTTGAATACAGATGTATGAGGTTAAAATATAGATTCTAGTAAACAAAAGAAACATACATAACAGAAAGAAAGCCATGTTTTGCTTGGCTCAAGATGTTAACACAGTACAATACTACATTAAATGAAAAAACTTATTAAACTAGCTTAGCGCCAATATGGTTCAGTCCTTTTTCTAAATTCCTAATGTATTTATGGGCTAAATGTGTTATTTCCTAGGTGAGCTTGGGCAGTCAGGTTTGAATCAATGTCAATCACATTAAAAACATACTATTTAAGGGATTTTTCAGGACGTAACTATGAAATTATACATCCGAAAACATGATCGTTCCTAAATTGGGATTCTGAAAAAAACCCAATAGAATCGTTTTCTATTTATTTTTTTTAAAAGCCAAAGCATCAAGGCATCTTCAACCCCAAGTGTCACATATATTTAATCATGGCTCCTGACGTAGGCATAATATCACAAATTGTTTCATACGTATTAAACAAAAGTGCTCACACTCTTACCTGTATATCCGGCATACCATCCCCAAGAAGCCACCATTCCTAAAAGCCATTTATACATGATTCCTTCAATGTACCAGAACCGCTTACTGTCCAGCAGTCGAAGGGGCTGAAGTACAATTACATAGCAGAAGTAGGATAAAAGAGCAACCAGGTTGTTGGCGACCATGAAGGCAAACCTCAACACGGCTTTCACCAAGATCCAGCCCAGCCACGGAGCTTCTTCCAAAGTCACAGCCATTGTCACATTGGCGTCCGTCCTGTCTTTCTGAGGTGAAAGAAAAATTCATTTAAAAAGGAAAGTGGATCCCACACATCCAAATAGTCCACCAACATAGAAATCGCCTCCAGCACAAAAAACACGAGAAAAACCGAGGGTCTAAGCTTTCGCGGTGTAGTACCTCGGTGATCTCTCCGGGAAATTCCAGAGGGGGACAGAGAGCGAGGGAGGAGGAGCCGCACAAGGTCAAGGGAGCTGTTCACCGAGGCACAGGGTATGTCATAATATATTTAGCAAATGATAATACTATTCCCACTAAGTAATCAGTGGCCGTCCCCGCACCGCGCCTCACTGCAGTCTGCTGTCTGCACTTTCGGGAAGAAAACCAGACCCACTTGCTTCAGACCCCCTCAGTATTTCCAAACTGACGACACGCGTGAAAGGAGGCTGTTGCAGGGACCCGATCCCATTTCCCAGCTAGGAGAACCTGGGTACCCGAACCACCACCGTTCCTGCGCATCAATCGTGCCTTAGAAAGGTCTCTCGCCTTAGCAAAAAGAGTTACGCTAACAATGTTCATTTGCGGCAAAGGGGTTTTTGTTTAACCTTTTATTTAGGGGGGGGAAAAAAGGAGAAGGGCCTAGAAAAGAGGGCAGGAAGGTGAGAGGAAGAAAGTGGGGGCTAAGACGGAGAAAGGAGGAAGGACGGGAGTAGGGGGAGGGGAGCAAAAGCCAGAAGGAGGTGAAGGCAAGGGGGGCACAGATGAGGAGAATGAAGTCCCGGACCGGAGGGCAGGCAAGCCGGGGGTGATGTTAGAAGCGCGAAGGAAGAGGCAACGGCACCGCTCGGGGGGAGTGGGGGGTCGGGGGACGCGGGGCGCCCGCAGCGGTTTCCGCGGCCGGGGTTGGGGTCGCGGCGGCGGGGGCGGCCCGCGCGCCGGGCTCACCTCGGCTGGCGCGGACGGCGGGCGGTGGAGCGCGGGGGCGAGCGGGGCTGGGGGCCGGCGGCCCGGAGCGCGGTGCTGCGCGGCGGCGGCGGCGGCGGGTGTCCCCGGCCGAGGGGTCGCGGTCATGGACGCGGCGGCGGCTGAGGCGCGGCGCAAGCGGGCGCGCGGGCACCCTATAACCCTCGCGGCTGCCTGCGGACAGAGGGACGGCGGGGACTCAGGGGCCGGACCTGTCACCGGGGCGGGTCCGGGGAGGCGGGCGGATGCCCCGCGCCCCCGCCTCCTCCTCGGGGCCTACCGCGCCCTCGTCCCTCATGCCGCCGCCGCCGCCTCCTCCCCGGTCCACAAGACGACGACACCCCTTCCCCGCCCCCTCCGCGCCGTTCCGGGCCCGGCGCCGCCGCAACCCCGGGCCTGCGCCCGCCAAGCCGGAGGTTACCTCGGGCTGGCCGGGCCCCGGCCCGGGCTGCGGGAGCCAGAGGAGCCGGAAGAATGCATGGCCGGCGGCGGGGCCGGCGGAAGCAGGCGGCGGCGGGGCCCGGCCCCGCTCCGGCTGCGGCGCGGCCCGCGCCCCGTCCCCGGCGGCGCTGAGACTCGCTCCCCGGGGCCCGGCCGCGTTCGCCGGGGTGGCGGGGAGGGGCGGCGGGGAGGAAGCGGCGGGAGCCGAGACTTCGGCGGAGCTGCCCCCAGAGCGCCCTCTAATGAAGGCTCAGCAGCCGCCGCCCGCGTCTCCGATCCCGCTGGTCCTCGAGTCCGGCCCTTGGGGCTGCCTGGTTCCTAGGCCGGCGGGACCTCGCCGAGCCCAGTTCTCAGGAAGAGGGTGGCTGAGAACGGTCTGGTAAGGAGCAGCTATCCTTACACCACACGAGGAGTGCTGCGGTCCGAACAGAGAGCCCCCCTTTCAGGCCACACGGCCGGTTCTCATTGTTAGGACTCTCCCGCGTCTGATCGACCCGTTACTGCCCAAACTGGGAAGCTGTCTCCTGGATGCCCTCTTCTCTTTCTTGATGAAACCCAGTTGCTCTCGCGGCTTCTCTTCCAAACCTCCCCAGAGTATTAAGGTCTAGAGTTGAAAATCAATTCATTTTAATGGTCAGAATTCCTGCTTCTGGAGAGCACCCAGAACAGCAATGACAGTTCCAGTCACCCATCCACGTCCCCACCCCCAGGCCCCTAAAGAAAAAGATAGGAAGCCAGTGGGAATGAGTGAGTGGTCTACCCAGAGACTGAAATTTAGTTAGTCAAGGAGAGAAAAGCACTTAGGCAGCGCCTGCCGTTAAATAAGTGCTCAAAAAAATGGTGGCCACAGGTACCTCTGGACAGACCACGTCACTCCTGGGACGCTGTAGCTGCATTCTTTTCAAATGCCGGAGCGCCATAAGAATAGACAGAGTAACCCAGTGACCTGCCCACTTGACCATTCTCAAATGGCCTACCTAAATTTCAGTTTTAAAAAATAAAAACATTAAATCTTACATCCCTTAATCGAATTTGTTACTGGGGGTGGGGAACAGTTTTTACACGTCCCTAGGGAACTGCCATGTCTAAATCAGAATGCCACCTATTCTGTCTATATCTTGATTATATTTGTTACTGTGTTTGGTTTGGGACCCTCAACTATTTCTGATTCCCTCTCTGGTCCTCAGGTGAGAGAAAGAAAATTCACTTTTATGCCATATGAAAGAATACCTTCTATCCCCATTCCCTCTGGTGATGAGGAAATGCATGAAAGCACAGAGCTTGGCTGAAAGAATTGATTAGAATTCCTTTCCATCTATTATTAGTTTTTATTTATAGATGTTATTTATCTCTTTCACTAATATATACCGTGTGGGGCATAAAAAGGCATAGACCCTATCAGAGAAGTTTCTATGTAATTTCAACGAATGCATAGCGATAGAAAAGTCAGATAGACATGCCCTCTCTATTCCTTTGTATTTTCTCTGAGAATATAGGTACCAGGGTAATAACATCTGTAAATAAATCTCATGAGAGAAAAATACTCATACTGTAGATTATTATTATTGTTGTTCAAAGTATACCATTATATTCTTTTTTATTCAAGTAGAGTTAACATACAGTGTTATATTAGTTACAGGCGCACAATATAATGATTCAACAACTCTATACCGTACTCATCCCAGTAAGTATATTCTCCATCCTCTCTACCGATTTCACCTATCTCCTCACCCACCTCTCCTCAGCAACCACCAGTTGGTTCTCTATAGTTAAGAATCTTGGAATTTTTTTGTTTGCTTATATCTTTTCTTTCTTTGTTCCTCTGGTTCCTTCCTTAAATTCCGCATATGGTATTTGTCTTTCTCTGACTGATTTATTTTACTAAGCATTATATCCTCTAGATCCATTCAGGCAACTGGCAAGAGTTCCCTCTTTTTATGGCTGAGTAATATTCCAGTGTGTGTGTGTGTGTGTGTGTGTGTGTGTGTGTGTGTGTGTACCACACCTTCTCATCCATTCATCTGTGGATGGACATTTGGGTTGCTTCCGTATCATGGCTATTGTAAACAATGCTGGGATAAACATGGGGGTGCATAGATCTTTTTGAATTAGTGTCTGTTTTCTTTGGGTGAGTACCCAGTAGTGGAATTGCTGGATCATTTATAGTAGTTCTGTTTTTAGTTTTTTGGAGGAACTTCATACTGTTTTCCTCAGTGGCTGTACCAGCCTGCATCCTACCAACAATACTTGAGGGCTCCTTTGGCTCCACATCCTTGCCAGTGCTCATTATTTCTTGTGTTTTTTATTTTAGCTGCTCTGACAGGTATGAGGTGATATCTCGTTGTTTTGATTCGCCTTTCCCTGTTGATTAGTGATGTCGAGCATCCTATCGTGTCTGTTGGCCATCTGTATGGCTTCTTTGGGAAAATGTCTACGCATGTCCTCTGCCCTTTTTTTAATTGGATTGTTTGTTTTCTTGGTGTTGGGTTGTGTAAGTTCTTTATATATCATTATATTCTTAAATGAATAAGATAGGTAAGGCATGGATTCTATTTGATCTATCCCATTCAAAATTCCTCATATGCCGGTAAACATTGACTGACACTTGACATGTACAATGGGATTTATACTTGGTTCTTGGATCACTGAGAATCTGCCAGAGCACCAGATCTGTCACTTGCTAATATGTAATTAGTACTAGCCAGCCAGGCCCAGAAAAGGCCCAGAGGTTGAGCAGGACCTTGAAGAGTGAGTCTCAAACTTTAGTGTGCGAAACACCACTGGGATGTCTATTGAAAGGATAGATTCTTGGGCCTCACCCCAGAACATTTAAGTACTTCCAGAGGGGCCTGGGAGTCTGCTTTTTAAAAAGTATCATAGGTAATTCTGATGTGGGTGATATGCAGACCTTACTTTAAGAAAACCTGACCTAGAGGTATCCTGAGACAAATACGTTCTTTTCTAGAATGCTTCATAATTTTAAATTATTTGGTCATATCTGGTCTCCTCTGTGTTAGTCAGCTTTGGCTGCTATAACAACATACCACAGACTGGGGAGCTTAGACAACAGAAATGTATTTTCTCACAGTTCTGGAGGCTAGGAGGTTGAGATTAAGGTATTGACAGGGCCGTGGTCTCTAAGGAAGTTCGTTCCCGACCAAGTTGCTTTCTCCTGAGGCCCCTCTCTCTTCTTGTAGATGGCTGCCTACTTCCTATGTTTTAACATGGTTGTTGCTGTGTGTGCACCTGTGTCTGATGGCAGTCTCTTTCTGTGTATCTCAATCTCTTATAAGGACACTAGTCACACTGAATCAAGGCCCACCCTAATGACTCCCATTTTAACTTAATTACCTCTTTAAAGGCCCTCTCTCCAAACGCAGTCACCTTCTGAGGTCCTGAGGGTTAGGGCTTCGATATATGAGCTTTAGGGGGACACAGTTCAGTCGTAACATCATCCTTCTACTGTTTACACTGCAGAATTCTGCTATTTAAGTAGCTCCTTATGGAAGGGATGTGGAGCCCTAATTTTGATTATTTCAGCTCTTCTCTTGACTGGCTCCTACCTCATGAGACTTTTCTTGAAGTTAAGCAAACAAAGCAATGCACCATATTCCAAGTGTAGATATACCCTGGTCTGTCGTTGTCCAGGGTGAATAACGGGGCTTATTTTTCTAACCGCAACACATTCAGTTTCAAGCCAATTTAGTACATACAATGGTTAAGAATCTGCATTTGAGCTGACTTCAGGGAACAATATCAGATGATGCTTTATTTACTGTATTTCAGAGTTCATCCTAGATATAAAATATATATCTACCTAAACTTTTTTTTCCCCTGCCGCCTTTCAACCCACTTAGGTACCGTCCTGAGATTTTTTTTTTTTTTTTTTGGTCTTATTTCCAAAACAGCACAGGCAGCCGAATGTATAAATGCTTTGAATGACTGTAACAAGAAGTTTGAGAAAGCCATTTCTTCTAGAGAGATCTGTAGAAAGCAAAATCATTCCTCAACGGCTTCCTGCTACCTTAGAGCTATGGTTTATCAAAACACAAACAGTAAGCCAAGAATTTGAGAGCCTTCATATATCCCCCAATAGGGGAAAAGGGAGAACGGGCCCCACCCTATAGCCACAGGCCTTATAGTTTCAGTTTCAAAAACCCACATTTGGACCACAAGAAGATGGTCCCTTGAAGGAGAAATGTGACTTCTTACATTTCCAGGAGTCTCCAGACGCTTTAAAACATTCTAACCACAACACCTCAGAAGGTTTGATTCCACCCATCTGGTCCACATACACCTAACAAACTAGGTTATAACCAGGAAGGGGCTCCCTTGGGCAGAAGAATCCCTCTGGGTTCTGCCTTTTCCTAGTAGCAATTACAAAAACATTTCACCTGCCCGGGCTGCTCTCTGCACTGGAGCTCTGGTGAACTATTTCCTGTGTAAGGGGATGCCCCATCGGCAGTGTTATAAGTGTACGATGACTTGGCATGGCTCCTCCCCATCCGCGGAGTTGTAAACCAGACATTAGCACCCCAACAGAATCAAATTCTGACTGCTGTCAGCTTTAACTTCAAATCAAAAGGGAAATGTGTATATATATATGTGTGTGTGTGTGTGTGTGTGTGTGTGTGTGTGTGTGTATGTATATATATATCATATATTTTTTCTTTTATATTAGTGTCAGTATTCATTTTATATAAAATGTATTAGGGATTATAGCCTTAATAGTTTTTAGACAAAATGGGTCAAATCATCAAGACTTGACTGCAGCTTGGTTTAACCCATTTTCAGCAACTTTTTATTAACAATGTTGGCCCTAAACAATATTGTGAAGTAAACAATTCTCTCTTCTCGTCTGCACCCCTCTCCTTTTCAACTTACTTCCCTTTTCCCCTCCTAATACTAAAATGGCCCCTTGTTTCCAGAAGGCACTGAAGACCCCGCCTAAGACCCCCCCACACACACACACCAGACAACCCTCTAAGCTGGAACCTTCTTTCTTACCTGCCCAACAGTGCATTTCCTTGGTTCAGCCCTGTCTTTCCTGCCTAGTGCGGTAACCTAATCCCTGCTGAGCTGCCACATAGTGTGTGGCTATGCGTTCCCTCTTCCTAAAGTATGAACACTTTATAAAGGCCCTCCTAAAATCTCCTGAGCCTTCATTCACGTGCAGTGGTAGATTCTCAGGCACTGTAGTAGGTGAGTTTTCTTGTAAGATATTTTGGAGAAAGCTATTTCAGCAAGTTCTTCCCCTGACAAAACCTAGGAAGTCATGTAGTACATCTATGAAAAGACAAATTCAGATTTAAAATTGTATTTTCCTGGGGTGCTTGGATGGCTCAGTTAAGTGTCCAACTCTTGATTTCAGCTCAAGTCATAATCTCACAGTCGTGAGATCGAGCCCCACATCCTGCTCTGCACTGGGTATGGAGCTTGCTTGAGATTCTCTCTCTCCCTCTGCCCCTCCCCTGCTCACTTGCTTTCTCTCTGTCTCAAAGAAATCAATAGTTTATAAAATTGTATTTTCCTAACATAAGAACCAAAATAATGATGTTACTGCTGATTATGTTAGAATGGTAATAACAGCTGATGTATCGATCACTTTCTACGTTCCAGGCCCGTTCTCAATGGCTTACCTCAATTCATTCATTCAGTCTTCACAAAGCTCTGATAAGGACCATATTGTTAGACGTATTTTGTGGATGGAGAGATCGGACAGTCTGCCCGGCAAGCTGCAGGGCTGAGACTTGATTTCTAGTTCTCAGGTTCCAGAGCCCGTGCTCCCGACCACACACTCCAGTGCCTCTCTGAGAGAGATGGGTGGAAAATCTCTCCCGAGCTTCCTGTCTCTGAGATTCCTGTCTCTGAGAGAGATAGGAAGTTTCAGAGATGCTACTCTTTTCCAGTCTCACCTCTTCTCTCTCTCTCCTGGGCCCTCCCCTGTTTCGCGCCCCCTCCCCACCGCCCGGCTCTATTATTCTAGCATGCTAAGGTCCTCGCCCTCTTGAAAGGATGTGCGGTGCAACTTCACACATACAAGTTCATGCATTTTTTTTGTTCACGCTCTTCCCTTCTCTTCTTCTATTTGACTATATTCATCCCTTGCAGTCCAGCTATGAAATCAAAGAAACCTGCCCCCACCTCAGAATTCATTGCCTCTTCCTCCAGGTGCACGCTTCTGCCTCAGTGCTTACTGCCTTCTAACAAGCCCGGATGCTTCATATTTCAGGTTCTCCGCTGAGCTTAGGAGCTCTACAGTATTTTCTCTTTATTTTCCTAGTATCTTGCTCAGTGCCTTATATATGGTAGGAAATCAATTAAAAAATAATTTTTTTAATTGGGGAGGAGAGGGACAGAGGGAGAGAGAGAGAGAGAGAGAGAGAGGGAGAGAGAGGGAGAGAAAGGGAGAGAATCTCAAGCAGGCTCCATGCTCAGCACAGAGCGTGAGGCAGGGCTTGATCCCGTGACCCTGGGATCGTGACCTGAGCCGAAATCAAGGGTTATTCGCTCAAATGACAGAGCCTCCCGGGTGCCCTGGAAACAAAGTTTTTAACTCAATGTTTGTTTAATTTATTCGGATTAAATACTTTCTTTGGGGGTGTGCCTGGTGGCTCAGTTGGTTGAAGGTCCGACTCGATTTCAGCTCGTCATGATCCCGGGGTCTTGGGATTGAGCCCCTTGAAATTCTCTTTCTCTCTCTCTCTCTCTCTCTCTCTCTCTCTCTCTCTGCCCCTCTCCTCCTTTCCCCTACTTGTGTGTGCTCTCTCTCTCTCTCTAAAAAAAAAAAGTTTAAATATTTTCTTTTTTTTTAATTGACAAATAGGATGGTGACATCATCATCATCCAAACCAAGCCAGAAGAAAGAAGATTGCTCATACTTCATTCCAAAATGTATTGCAATCTTTTAAACATGATTCTTTCAGTAATATTCAGTGACTAGAAGTACTTCAACTGAATCACTGACTGTGCAAAAGAATATTATTTCTTTTATTCTTAAAATAGCATCCTTTCTCTATTCTCTAACTATCACCTGTCCCCAATGCATCCTAGATAATGCGGTCGTAGTGTTTTTCCTGAAGCACCATACTTAGCATTGCATTTTCCCTTTCAAGTTTCGATACTGACTTTTCCTGCATCATAACAAATCTAGTCTGAATGTCTCTATGTGATTTATGTCAGGACCTTCAATATCATTCTAGACTTTATCAGCCAACGGGTCACACACACCAGTGGGTTTCACTTAGGTTCACGCGGCAGAGCCTGGTGCTGCGAGGGCTGCCTCCGTTTACCCTACGGTATTATGACTGTTTGTGATGAGTGCCATGAAGTTAAAGGTCGGGAAACATTGTCAGATTCTACTTCAGTTCTCATTTACTTCCCAACCAGCCTGCTCTGCTTTTAAACGAGCACATTCCGTAGCTTCCCTTTGTGGCTACGCCTCACACCTAGAATGTCACCCTTCTTTCTTTTGGATCATCTTTGAACAACCACAGGGGGTTCGTCTCCTTGTCCAGGACTTCGGAGTCCCTTCCCTGATTTCCTACCGCATTTATACAGAGCACTTCACCGTTTTGACTTAATTCTTCGCTTTCACACGTTCCTTCCGCGTGCGTGTCGCAGTGTATAGCCACAATTAACTGCCCACCTAGGATCCTGCACTTGAAAGAGATCTCAGCGTATAAACCGTACGGAGTCGAGGCATTCCAGGTGCACAGTCTTGTGGCGCTCCGCCTCAGAGTGCCAACAAGTACCAGCTGCTCCGTCTCATCTCCGATGCTGCTCGGTAGCCGTATCGTTTCCATCACTCTGTCCTTCCAAGCTCCACCTTCCCCTTCAAAGCCAGAGCCACTTTCTTCAGCCTCTCTAGATGCTCCGAAAAGCTGAGTCTTCTCAACGTCCTGGGTTCCCCTTAGTTTCCGCAGAAGACTTCTTTCTTCACGGGGACCTGAATCCCAGCTTGGCAATTTCTCGGGACTCTGTGCTCAGAGTTTCCCAGCACTGACTTCTTTCTGGAAACAGTATCCCGACTAGCTGCTCTGAGCTGCCTTCTTCTCCCTTCCTCTGCCCTCACCTCCATCCTCAGGAGACCCCGTTGAATTTGGTCGCTAGCTTCCTTTCAAGCTCCAAGACCTACTGTGGACAACAAGCTCTTAACTTGTACTGGAATCTTTGAATCCCATAAGTATCCAATGTTTCCGGGTTTTCCCATAAAAAAGCAACAAACACCCTACTGGAGCATCTACATCCTTGGTGTGTGTGTGTGGAGGGGGTGGAATTTAGTGAAGTCTGACAGGGAAGAGTCATTTCCCCGTAGAAAAGGAACACAGGATAATTGCACTTGCGAGCAGAGGAAACAGGTGTGGAGAAATGATGTGGCTTGTTCATCACAGAGTGTATTAGAAATAGAGCGAGGGTGGCCTGGCGGGGAGCAGCTCCTCCCGGCTGACCCAGGACCTTCATGGTTAGTCCACGTCCCAGGAAACTCAGTCCTGGGGCAAATGACTGATGACCACAGGTGGTCTCCTGACCCCTGGGTCCCCAGGCAGTCCCTTTACCAGGTAACAGAGGCCCGGCTTCCCTACCCACACTACCTTTTCTTCGCTATGCCTGCTCCCTGATGAGCTGATACCCCAGAGGTCGGTTAACAAGCCATTCAGGGCTGATAGTGTGTTTAATGTTTCCTTTAAAGCATATTACTTGTCCTTACCAGGGTTAAATTTCCCTCTCTTATCCAAGCCTTCTGCGGTGTAGCTTGGCTCTGTCTGTGGTTCTCATCAGCTTAAATCCTAAGGGGTTTGAGCAAAAATTTTCACTCTGCTCATAATCCACCTGTGTTTAAAATTAATTTGTTATCTTGGGGACTAAGCCTGTTGGCTGAGACCCTGTTGTAATGGAATCATGCCACCTTGCATTTTTCCAATGCTTTATAGTCAGCAAAGTTACTTCTCTCTCTCCCCCCATGTTTCTCTCTCTCTCTCTCTCTCCCTCTCCCTCTCCCTCTCCCTCTCTCTCTCTCTCTCTCACACACACACACACACACACACACACACGCACACACATCTTACTGGATGTTAACAATAATCCCCTGAGGATAGGCAGGTACTTATTGGTTGAAAGAAGTTAAGAAGGGGAAGGAAAGAATTTCCTTACAAGTAGTTTCCTCCTGAAATGTCTTTAAGAAATATTTTGTAAAACACATTTTCAAATACTTTGTTTCTTTCTAACTTCATCTTCAAAGCATACGCCAAAATGGAGATCTAAATAGTCTGGAATCATTACTTACAATAGCAAACTATCTAAGCAGCCCAAGTGTCCAATGACAGTTGAATGGATAAAGAAGATGTGGAATATGTGTGTGTGTGTGTGTGTGTGTGTGTGTGTGTGTGTGTGTGTATGCTGGAATACCATTCAGCCATAAAAAGTAATGAAATCTTGCCATTTGCAACAATAATGGATGGGTTAGAGGGTACAGGGTATAATGCTAAGTCAGAGAAAGACAAATACCTATGATTTCACTCATATGTGAAATATAAGAAAGAAAACAAATAAGCAAAGGAGAAAAAGAGAGAGGCGAACCAAGAAACACACTCTTCATTGTAGAGAACGAACGGATGGTTACCTGAAGGGAAGCGTATTGGGGAATGGGGGAAATCGATGATGGGGATTTAAGAGTATGCTTATCATGACAACAAGCAAAATTTTATGAGTAGAAAAGCTTTTCTCTGTTCATGAATTGTTTGACTAATTCCCCTAGAAAAAATTAAAACATGATTTTAAAAAATTGTCTGAAACCAGCTTTTGGTCACCACACAGCTTTGAGAAAGCCCAGAGTAGGGCTCGGGGGAGAGAGGGGATCCTGGACCAGCTTGTGGAGCCACCAACAGGCCCTGGAGTTAGGGTCACACCCTCTGTCACCCCAAAGCCTGGCAGCCCCTGCTTCTGTACCCCTTCCCTCCCAGAATCTCCCTCCCAGAATATTGTTTCTACGGGGAAACGCAAACCGATAAACATTCCCCTGAAATATTACCTGACTGTAAATTGGGAACCGTCAATAAAGACTATCTCATCCTTTGGTTTCCTATTGTGTAATCTTGTAGACACAAGTTCCCATTTTAAGTACCATGAATTAAACAAAGCTCTGGGCAAAAGTGCCGCTAAAATGCTGCCTCTTCAAGTAAGAGATTTTAAAAATTTAGTGCCGTTCAAGTCGTATTAATTGTATAGTTTAAATTCTTATATGGGGCTTTGGTAAAATTTCAGTAACTCCCTGTTACACTGAATTAAGTGATATTCAACCACCAGTTTATTCTCCTCAGGGGATTCTATATACAGTAAAGTCTGGAATTAAAAAGAGCCCCAGGTGATTCTTATGGTTGGGCATGTTTAAGAAACACTGAGGGGCGCCTGGGTGGCTCAGTCAGTTAAGCAGCCGACTTCGGCTCAGGTCATGATCTTACAGTCTGTGAGTTCGAGCCCCGCATTGGGCTCTGTGCTGATGGCTCAGAGCCTGGAGCCTGCTTCGGATTCTGTGTCTGCCTCTCTCTCTGCCCTTCCCCTGCTCATGCTCTGTCTCTCTGTCTCTCAAAAATAAATTGAAAACGTTAAAAAAAAAAAAAGTTAAGAAACACTGAAAGAGAGTAGGTACCATTTTGGAAGAATGTCATCCTTAGACTAAAACCCTTTATAATGGCGAGTGAGGCCCCATAAGCCCGGCTTCTCCAGCTTGTCCCGTGCACGTCTCCCCCTGGGGCTCACTAGTCCAGGTACACTGGCTTTATCTTAATTACTAGAACCCATTGTGCACTTTTCCACCTCAGGGTCTTTGCCTTTCATTTCCCTGTGGGGAAAGTACTTTCTGCTTCCTTTCACTTAGTCAAATCAGGTTCATCTTTCATCTCTCAGCTTAATCCTGCCTTGTTACATTAGGGCCCCCACCCTGACACAAGTATCTACACATTCTGTTCCTTTCTTTCCTAGTACTTACCACAGTTGGTCATATCATTGCTCATCAGTAGTTGAATGTCCGATTCTCATACCCAGGCTGTAAACTCTATGAGTGTAAGAATCATGTGTGTTTTGTTTATCATTGTGGCTTGACCCCCCAGAAGGTGCCTGGGACAGAAAAATGGGCTCAATAAGTAGCCACTTAAGTTCCATTGTTCATGCCCTCAGCTAGAATTGAGATTTTTTGAAGCATTTCTCTGTTTCTAGTCTATTCATCTTCCAAGCCATGAAGTCCACTACTACCATGCTAATCTTCTAGGTGTGGGTAACCTCTGAATGTCCACAGCTATCCCCGTGTCTCATATCAGTCTGTCGAAATGTCCCCAGATATAATTAGAAAGAATACATTTATTAAGAGTGTACTGTGCACAGTGCTAGATACTTTATATAGTCAGTCTAATTTGCTCCTCACAACCACCCTTGAGGAATGTTATCTTGATTTCACATGTGAGAAGGGAAAAGCTTAGAAAGATTAGGTAAGTAATCTACTGGGGTCATAGGGCTTGTAAGAGGTGAAACCAGGATGGCAACCTGATTCGTAAACTCTTGCATTCTTGACTTTCAAGTGCATGTTTTATGCATTAGAATCAGGTTTGCCTGTGCATGACAGAAAACCCGAAGCACAGTAATGGTAACTTAAGGAAGACATAAAATTACACCTTTCTCATGTTAAAGAGACCAGAGGAAAGTAGTCTGGGGTTGTCACCCTAGTAGTTACATGATATCATTTTTTTCTAAGGCTCACATACTAGCTGCCGTATGGAAAACTAAGTGTAGGAAGATAGACCTGGAATCGAAAAACCAGTTAGATTATTGGGGTACCCAGGTGAGAGAGGATGGTCGCTTGGGTTCAGGTGGTGGCCATGGAGTTGAGGAGAGACATTTCAGAGAAATTTAGGAGGTGAAGTTGGCAGGGCATGGCGAGAGGTTGGAAATGCTATTTCCAAGATCACATGGATTAACTTGAGTGTAAAAGTCAAATCTGGACTTCAAATCCCCCAGGAGACTAGCCTGATGATATTATTCTAAGCACTGAAACACTAACCCAGGGGCTACCATCCCAGCCAAAGTGTAAACTATCTGGCCTGAGCCTTTGTTACAAGAATCAAAGACTCTAAAGAAAAAATTATAGCCCCTTAACTTGCTGCCTTAAGCAAGAGCCATTTAAATCACCTCCAATCAATGTGCTCCGCAAGGAAAACAGTCTTCTTTATAGCCTATGAAACACACCTCATCCCAAATAGACTTGCGGTCAATGAAGCCAGGAACTTTCGTACCTGGAGTTGCTCTAAAATGTTTTCCTCCTACTAAAATATGTTCTAATTGTTACCCTGAACTACTTATCTCGGTTTTATTGGTATGGAACAATGCCTTTCCGCAGTATTTCCAAATAATCATTTGTTTCTGTCTCCTTTCTTAATTCATATTTCTTTTTTTTAATTCCCCACCCCCGTCCCTGCTCTCTTGACTCGTATTTCTAAACTGAAGCTAGCTAAGCAAATTATTATTAGGCTAGTCGTTGTGGTTTTATGATAATTTTAACATCCTTTGCAAGTTGTGCCATCTTTTTAGGAGCAAGAGCAAACGGAATATAAAACTTACTCGTTGCCACTTTCCTTTTTGCACCAGAAAAAGAATTGATGGCTTTAGAAATAAGAGGTGAGGACCGTGAGCCAAGCAGACAATGACAAAACAAGCTTGATGTTATAGAAACAAAGTTTACACTTACACGCAGCTCTGCTGTGTCTTTCACCCATTTTTCTCCCATTTATGTCTTTCTCCCATTTCACCTAAAGTCTCTAATCAACCTGCAGGAACTTCTTTTTATATCCGTAAAGTACATAAGTGTTTTCCTGGCAAAGTGATAATTAGCATATCTTAAAATTATTAAATTATGCCCTATAGGAACTCAATTATTTTACTTAGCTATATTTAGCAGTTTTAACTGAATTTCATTACAAAAGCCCTAAAAATAAGGTTAATGAAATAATTCTGAAATCTTACAAAGGTGACCAAGATGGGTTTAGATGATCTGGGGGTCAACTGAGTGTGTGGCAGAGGCAGGGATGTTATTCTCTCTCTCTCTTTTAAAGGTAGCAATAAATTCTGCCTCTATCCCTGATGGTAATTGATTCAGCCAGAAAAGCTAAAAGGCAGCCTTAGCATCTAGCAGTTCTAAGGATGCATATTTAAGGGTTCTGTAGCACCTACCCACCACCAACCCACTCTCAGGCTCTCCTTGGCCCTTGTCACCACCCAGAACTGCTTCGGCTATGATACCTTAAGCTCCAACATTCCGGCCTCTGATCATGACGTCCTGCCCTTCCAGCTCTGATCCATGCCTCCCAACTTGGAACCCCCCACTCCTCCCTTGCCCCGCAGGCCTTCCCTCACCGGGCATCTCTCGCCTCATTTATCACTCTCCCTAGTGCCCTCAACTTGCCCTTCCTGTAGGATTCTTACTACACCTGCCCTGCAAAACCAGGGACGGGCCCTAAATCCATTTTTGGTGCAACCCATGTTGATGATATTGGGTTTGGGTGGGGGAAACACAGAGCCCAGTACGATATGGCATCTGGACTCAATCAGGCTCTCTGAGCCACTAGGAAATCGTTTTGTATATCTGTGATCAGCTTCCAGACCATCTGTTTCATTTCTTTTTTTTTTTTTTAATGTTTATTTATTTCGAGGAAGAGAAAGACTGTCGGGGAGGGGCAGAGAGACAAGGGAGAGAGACAATCCTAAACAAGCTACTTGCTGTCAGCTCAGAGCCCAGTGCGGGGCTTGATCCCAAGCACTGTGAGATCAGGACCTGAGCTGAAGTCAAGAGTCCAATGCTTAACCAACCAAGCCCCCTGGGCACCCCCATTTGATTCATTTCAAACACGATACCCTCTTTACCTTAAACTTCTGATCTGCATTCTTTCTCCTGAGTCTTATTTGTCTCTTTACACCCCAACTGGAAACCTGTCTGCAGCCACCTTCAAGTGCTTTTGATCTGCAGAAGTTTTAATTCATGTTTCTCAGGCACATTAGTGAAAGACTTACTAGGAATTTCTTCACTTTGTGTTACTATTTTTAAAACATTTAACTTATAAGCAGTGAAGAGCACCTACTGAGCAACTGCCCTTACTGAGAGGAAAGGAAGAAAAAACACAGACTGAGGTCCTTTATAAATGTATGGGTATAAAATATATGGTCATATATACAAATATATGGGTATATATATATATATATATAGACAGACACATATATATGTAAAACAGCTTCATTGCCATAGAAGTCAAGTACCACATAATTCACCCATTTAAAAAAATTTTTTATGCTTTTGTTATTTTTGAGAACAGGAGAGACAAAGCATGAGTCGGGGAGGGTCAGAGAGAGAGAGGGGAATCTGAAGCAGGCTCCAGGCTCTGAGCTGACAGCAGCACAGAGCCCGACGTGGGGCTCGAACTCACAGACTGTGAGATCATGACCTGAGCCGAAGTCGGACACTTAACCAACTGAGCCACCCAGGCGCCCCCGTAATTCACCCATTTAAAGTGTTGAACACTTTTTAGTATATTCACAGAGTTGTGCAACTATCATCGAAATCAATTTTAGAACATTTTCATCACCTCAACAAGAAACCCTATATCTGCTAGCCGTCATTCCCTTATTTCCTTCCAAACTCCCCAGACCCAGGAAATGGCCTCTTGTATTTTCTGTCTCTATGGATTTGCCTATTCTAGGCATTTTATATAAATGGAATCACATACTGCATGGCCTTTTGTGTTTGGCTTTTACCATTTAGCATAAAGTTTTAAGGTTCATCCATGTTGTAGAAGGGATTGGAACTGCATTTCTTTTTATCGCCAAATAATATTCTATTGTCCAAGTGACACCACATTGTATTTATCAGTTCATTAGCTATGGATGTTTGGGTTGTTTCCGCTTTGGGGCTATTATGAATAATTGCAGCTGTCACCATTCATGCACAAGTTTTTGCATGGACATGTGTTTTCTGTTCTCTTGGTTGTATTCCTGGGGGTGGGATTTCTGGGTCATATGGTAACTCTGTGTTTAACCTTTTGAGGAACTATCAGACTATTTTCAAAATGGCTGTACCATTTCACATTCCCACCAACAACGAATGTGTAAGAGCTCCAGTTTGTCCACATTCTCGTCAACACTTGCTATTTTCCCTCTTTTTGCTCCGAGGCATCCTAATGGGTGTGAGGTAATATCTCATTGGGGTTTTGATTTCCATTTTCCTGATGTTTAGTGATATTGAGTATCTTTTCATACAATTATTGGCCACTCGTATATTTTCTGTGGAATAGTATCTATTCAGACACTTTATCCTTTTTACATTGGGTTGTCTTGGTGTAGTCGGGTGGTAAGACTAGTTTACATATTCTAAATACAAGTCTCCTACCTAATGTATGATTTGCAAGTATTCTCTACCATCATGTGGATTTTCTTTTCACTCTTGCTTGATGGCGAGGCACAAAAATTTCTAATTTTGATGATGTCCAATTTATCAACTTTTTGTTGTTGTTGTTGCTTGTTCTTTTGGTGTCATTAAACCATGGCTTAATCCAAGATCTCAAAGATTTACACCTATGTTTTCTTCTAAGAGTTTGAGCTCTAACTTCTACAGTTTGAGCTAATTTTTGTATGAGACATGAGGTGGGGAGGTCCAACCTCATTCTTTTGCATGTGGCTCTCTGTTGTCCCAGACTATTATTTCTCCATTGGATGGTCTTGGCACCCTTGTCAGAATCAATTGATCATAAATATGACGGTGTATTTCTGGACCCTCAATTCTATCTACTTATCTCTATGTCTCTACTTATGCTAGTACCATGTTGTCTTGATGACTGTAGCTTCGTAGAAAGTTTTGAAATTGGGAAGTGTGAATCTTTCATCTTTACTTTCCTATTTCAAGATTGTTTCGATTATTTTGGGTCCCTTGACTTTCCATAAGAATTTTAGGATCAGCTTGTTGATTTCTGAAAAAACAGCTAGGATTTTGATAAGGATTGCATTGCATCCAAGGTGTCCTGGGAAGTGTCCATATTTTTTTTTAATGTTTATTTATTTTTGAGAGAGAGAGACAGAGCATGAAGAGGGGAAGGGCAGAGAAAGAGAGAGACACAGAATCTGAAGCAGGCTCCAGGCTCTGAGCTATCAGCACAGAGCCAGTGTGGGACTCGAACTCACAAATCGCAAAATCATGACCTGAGTCAAAGTTGGACGCTTAACCAACTGAGCCACCCAGGTGCCCTGGGTGGTGGGGAGGGAGTGTCCATATTAAGTTTCTATTTGTTTAGCTCTTCTCGAATTTCTTCCAACAATATTTTGTAGTTTTCGGAGTATAGGTTTTATAGCTCTTTTATTAAATTTATTCCTAAGTATTTTATTATTCTTGATGCTATTGTAAATAGAATTGGTTTCCTAATTTCATTTTCAGATTTTTTTCATTGCAAGTATATTGAAAATGTTTTTGTGTGTGTATTAAGCTTGTATCCTGTGACCCTGATGAAATCATGTTTTAGCTGTAATAGTTCCTTTGTGTGGATTCCTTAGGGTTTTCAGAAGATAAGATCACTGTCACCTGCCACCTGAAGGTTCTTAGGGACGACAACAACTACACAGGGTTAGGACTAAGCTGGAGGCAGTTCTTCGATCCCTTCAAAATAGAGTTGTGTTTTTTGCTGGAAGTTTTTCATTATTCTAATTAGAAAGGATGAGTCCTCAATAACAAAATTCACCACTAATTTTTTACACATTGTATTTCAACTAATGCAGCTGTGAAACACAGTTTTGTTTTTTGACCACAAGGGTTGCACTTATCAATCTACCAAAACACATGAGATCATGACTGCAAAATCCTGTCAGTGTTTATCGTTTTCACTCAGAACGCAGCCTGATTTCATGGAAAGACCTCCTTGGCCTCTGGAATTGGAAGGCTGGTTTTTAGTTCAGCTCTGTCCATATAAGCAGTGCTATTACAGGGTTATCATTGAGGGTCCAGGGAAGGTCCTGCTACTTCTCCAGGCTTTCTTCTGTGGGCTGGCTGTTTCCCCTGTAGAGGATGGAGCCTTAGGGAGGTGGCAGTGCCCTGGACCAGAGGAGACAGGGTCGGCTGCACAGTTTCCTTGGGAAATACCTACCTCTTTTTAGTCAAGGTATTTCCCAGGTTTCATCAGGATAATTCCTGATGATAAGTTTTCTTAGTTTAAAACTATTTTTGGGGCGCCTGGGCGGCTCAGTCGGTTAAGGGTCTGACTTCGGCTCAGGTCATGATCTCGCAGTCTTGTGAGTTCAAGCACCGCATTGGGCTCTGTGCTGACAGCTCAGAGCCTGGAGCCTGCTTTGGATTCCGTGCCTCCCTCTCTCTCTGCCTCTCCACCACTCACACTCTCTCTCTCAAAAATAAATAAATAAAACATTTTAAAAAGTTTTAAACTATTATGACATTTCACCTCGTTGAGGAAACCCTCTCAAGCTTGAAGGTATTTCCAGCCCTTCCCTGGCCCGGTACCTGCGGACCCAAAAGGATCTACAAAATGGATGGGAAAGTCACAATAGCCATCTGGAAGAACAAAAGCCTGGGGCCTTATCTTAATCACGGAGCCAAGGCTTTGTCACCAGGATGGAGCAGTGGCAGGGGAACTTCCACGCCTTATCGTAAGGCTCATTGCTTTGGCTGCATCACGGCTTCCTTCCTTAATATGCAATTAAGGACTGAATTTATAAGAGACAAACAACATGTCAGTTTTATGATAGCCAAAGCCTATAATCTGAACATGTGTTTTCCCAGCTGGGCTCAATAGCGTAGTGGCAAGAGCGTGGCCCTAAAGTCAATTTGTCCTTAGATTCAAATCCTGGCTCCATCTCTTAACGGCATGTGACCTTGGCAATTTACTTAGCCTTTCTATGCCCCCACTTCCTCATCTGTAAAAAGCGCATATAGTTGTCCATAGAAATGATTGTGAGAATTGAAGAAAATATATATGGTCCTTACCATGTGATAAGCTCATGATACATTTTAGCTATTAGGTGGGAGAAGAGAAGTATTCTTTTTCAAGGCATTTTGTTGATTAAGCTAAGAAAACTATTTCAAAGATGACATCCAGATGGCCAACAGACACATGAAATGATGCTCAGTGTCACTCATCATCAGGGAAATACAAATCAAAACCACACTGAGATACCACCTCACACCAGTCAGAGTGGCTAAAATGAACAAATCAGGAAACTATAGATGCTGGCGAGGATGTGGAGAAGTAGGCACCCTCCTACACTGTTGGTGGGAATGCAAACTGATGCAGCCACTCTGGAAAATGGTATGGAGTTTCCTCAAAAAAATGAAAATAGAGCTACCCTATGACCCAGCAATAGCACTGCTAGGAATCTACCCAAGAGACACAGGAGTGCTGATGCATAGGGGCATGTGTACCCCAATGTTCATAGCAGCACTTTCGACAATAGCCAAATCATGGAAAGAGACTAAGTGTCCATCAAGTGATGAATGGATAAAGAAGATGGGGTATATATACACAATGGAATACTACACGGCAATTAGAATGAATGAAATCTGGCCATGTGTAGCAACATGGATGGAACTGGAGGGTATTATGCTGAGTGAAATAAGTCAGTCAGAGAAAGACAGATACCATATGTTTCCACGCATAGGTGGACTTCGAGAGACTTAACAGAAAACCATGGGGGAGGGGAAGCAGGGAAAGAAAGACACAGAGGGGGAAGGAGACAAAACATAAGAGACTCAAAGGCTAAGAACAAACTGAGGGGTGAGGGGGGTGGGTGTGGGGGAGAGTGGGTGACGGGCACAGAGGAGGGCACTTGTTGGGATGAGAACTGGGTGTTGTATGGAAACCAATTTGACAATAAATTATTTAAAAAATAAATTAAAAAGATAAAAGATATTGTTTCTACAAAAAAAAAAAAAAAGAAGAAAACTATTTCAAGTTCATTCCAGTGGTTTTCAAACTTTAGAATGCATAGCAATCACCAAGAATCATTTTTTTAATGAAAATTCCCAGGCTCTACCCACAGACTTTCCGCTTCAGGAGTCAGTGGCAGGGCCCATGCGTCCGCATCTTTAGTGACAACTATCCTCCATCCAGTATTCTGATTCAGGTGACCCATGGGCAGTTTTAAAAATTACGTTTCGTTTTGATATAACTTCAAACTTACAGAAAATTACAAAAATAGTACAAAGAACTCATATGCTTTGCAAAGATTCATCAATTTTTATTTTGCTACCTTTACTCTATTACTCTCTTTTTTTCTCTATTTGTCTCCTTTTCCAAATCATTTGAGAGTGGGTTGTATATCATACCTCTTTGACCCCTCTTTTCCAAATCATTTGAGAGTGGGTTGTATATCATACCTCTTTGACCCCTTAAAACTTCAGTGTGTATTTCCTGAAAATAAGAATATTCTCGGGGCACCTGGGTGGCCTTGGCGGGTAAGCGACCGACTTCAGCTCAGGCCACAATCTCATAGTTTGTGAGTTTGAGCCCCACATTGGACTCACCACTGTCAGTACAGAGCTGGCTTGTATCCTCTGTCTCCCTCTCTCACTGCTCCTCCCCCACAGCTCTCTCAAAAATAAACATTAAAATTTTTTTTTAAATGTTCTCTCTATATAAGCACTGGTCCCTTATCAAATTCAGGAAATTTAACATTGATAAGATACTTTTATCTAATATACAATCCATAGTCCAATTTTATCAATTGCCTCAGTATGCCTTTTATCACAACTTTTTCTCCCCATACAGGACACACTCCAGGGACCACGTACATATTGTATGTAGTGTGACATCTCTTTTGTCTCCTTCCATCTGGAACGGTGCCTGAGCCTATCTGTGTTTTTATGACATTGACATTTCTGAAAGAACACAAGCCTGTTATTTTACAGAATATCCCTTATTGTGGGTTTGGCTAATGTTTTCTAGTGATTAGATTTGGGTTCTATAGTTTTGGCTAGAATCCTACATAGCTGATGTGTCCTTTTCAGAATAATCTCCTCTAGAGGAGACACGTGATACCCATTTGCTTCTTATTGGTGAGACCATGCTTCTATTTGAGTAGCCACTTTCTGTTCCAAAGAGGCCTCAGAACCTAAAGTGGTCAGAGAAGGAATCAGGATTTCTACTGAATTTTCCGATTGTGGATTTGTTAAGGGGCTTGTCTGTTCATTGCCTGGGAACTTCAGAAGATCATATATTAAACGCACTGCTATTACATTCAAAATCAAAACATATCTTTATGTTTAAACTTACACAGTTCCCTACCTCTCCTCTCCATTTCTTTGATTTTTTTTTTTTAAGTATGCTCTATGCCCAACATGGAGCTTGAACTCATGACCCTGAGGTCAAGAGCCACATGCTCTCTCAACGGAGCCAGCCAGGCACCACTTCCACCCATTTAACTCTGGATCATGACTGTGTTCTCTGGTTAATGCAGGTAATCTACATGATAACATACAGTCATATAACATAACTGGGTACACCCTTGCTGTTGACGGTAGTCTGAGACAGTTGAGATAATTCAATTTCTTACATCACGCATTTTCCAATGACATCTCAGCTTCCCCTTTGATGGTGTGCCTGAAAGTGCTCACTTACTCTTCCATTACCTCTAACACACACTTAGGCATGAACTGTAACTGCTGATTTACTTTCTTACTTACGTTTTCATGTAAAAATCCCTGGGCTGCTCTCTCAGTATACCTACTTCATTGTTGACAATATAATTTTCCTGGCATTCATTCATTCATTTATTCATTCACCCATTCTACAAGTAGTTTGAAGACGAAGAAAGTCTATGCTTTAAGTCTTCAAAAAGCTGGCATTTCTTGAGACCAGCTCCACATCAGCCACCATGAAGTACCTCACAACAACCAGAGAGGAATGTTTTTGTTGCCACCACTTTACAGACAAGGAAACAGAATTAAATATCTTACTTGACACCAACCCACTAATAAGTGATAGAACTGGGATTTAATCCTGGGTCTAATAAGCTCTAAATATACCGTATATGGGCACCACCAATAAAATTGCAATGGTAAAGATAGAGTGAGCAAATTAAGTTCACAAATTTCAGAATGCCAGAATTAGGTATGCCTCTCAACATTGAAAGGGCAACTTCAGGTCAAATGAGAGCATTACCTTCCAAAATGGCCAGGAAACTTAAGGAATTTTTACCCTGCAGGGCCCTTCAGGAGAAAACCAGAAGTATCATAAAAGATTCTTTCGAAAATTTTGAAAATAAAGTTGAAGTCCCAGTGTTCTTGCCCCAATCCCACCCACCCTCCTTCTTCCTTTCCCATTGGTTACTATTACTGTGTTTTTATACTTTGCATAAATGATGCCATTAAAAATATGAACAAATACAAATAGATGCAAAAATAGTATACTTTATATAATAATATATCACTTGGTGTTGCCCCTAACCATGTTTTCAAGACCTAGCACTTCTAGTAATTGTTGGTCTAATACACAATGTCTAAATACACATTTTAAATGCATTTATTTTTTATGTTTATTTAAAAATAAATAAATTTATTTAAATAAATAAATAAATAAATAAATAAATTTATTGCGTGCAGGGGCAGGGCAGAGAGAGAGGGAGAGAGAGTATCCCAAGCAGGCTCCATGCTATCAGTGTAGAGCCCAACGTGGGGCTCAATCTCACGATCCATGAGATCATGACCCGAGCTAAAATCAGCATCAGATGCTTAACCGACTTAGCTACCCAGGCGCCCAAATGCATTTTTTAATGACCATATAGTATGCATATACCAAGTGGAATGAATTCTCACATTTATGTGTTCTCCTAATGAAAAATATTTGGCTTATAATGGGTTCTCAGGGAAGCTAAGATTGATTGGAAAATGCCTTTAATGTTTGAGATTGGCATTATGAATAAAGCCCTAAAAGCCAAAGAGGATAAAAGATGCCCGGAGTTGGCATTTAGCATTAGAAAGACCCTTTGGCTTGAGCCCTAAGGTTTCAAAAAGTCATGCTTTATTTCAATAACTACTATGTATTAGGAAAAAAGAGAAAATTTAAAGTAGCTTCTATATTAAAGACTAATTAAGACTATGTAGTCTCATATGTGAACATCGTCCTTGTTTGTTTGTTTGTTCTTTAATAAGCTTTATATTTTAGAATAGGTTTAAGTTACAGCAAAATTGAGCAGGAAGTACAGAGGGCTCCCCTCTAACCCCTCCACGCACACGTGCACAGCCTCCTACGCAATCAGTATCATGTACCCGACTGGGACATTTGTTATAATCAATGAATTTATACTGATACATCATTATCATCTGAAGTCCACAGTTGACATTAGTGTTCACTTTTGGTGTTGTATATTCTATGGGTTTTGATAAGTATATGATGACACATACCTGCCACTGTGGTATCACACAGAATAGTTTCACTGCCATAAAAATCCCCTATACTCTGCCTATACATTCCTCCCTCTTCCCAGCACCTGGCAACCACTAATCTTTTTACTCTCTCCACTGTTTTGCCTTTTCCAGAATGCCACATGATTGGAGTCTTACAGTATGTATGTAGCCTTTTCAGATTGGCTTCTTTCATTTAGTAATACGCATTTAAGTTTTCTCCATGTCTATATGACTCGATAGCTCATTTCTCTTTAGTGCTGAACAATATTTCATAATTGTCTAGATGTACCACAGTTTATTGATTCACCTACTGAAATCTTGTTTCTTCCAAGTTAGGCAATTTTGAATGCAGTCTCTATAGGGTTTCATGTGTACATACGTTTGCAACTCCTTTCAGTAAATACCTAGGAGTGTGATTTCTGGATTGTATGGTGAGAATGTATTTAATTTTAAGAAACTGTCACACTGTCTTCCAAAGTGACTGTGCCATTTTACATTCTTACCAGCAGTGGATGAGAGTTTCTGTTTATCCACATCCTTACCCGCATTTAGTGCTGTCAGTGTTTTGGATTGTGGTACCTCTAATAGGTATTAGTGGCTTTCATTGTTGTTTTAATTTGCAAATTCTTAATGTGCATGATATTTAGTATCTTTTCATGTGCTAACTAACATCTGCATATCTGCTTGGGTGAGGTATCTATTCTAGTCTTTTGCCCAATTTTTTATTGGGTTGTTTGTTTTCTTTTTGCTGAGTTTTAAAGTTCTCTGTATATTTTGGATAGCAATCTTTTATCAGATGTGTTGTTTGTAAATATTTTCTCAGTCTGGCTTGTCTTCTCTTTCTCTTTACATTGTCATTCACGGAGCAGAAGTTTTTAGTTTTAATGAGGTGCAGCTTATCAGTTACTTTTTCATGGATGGTGCCTTTTGTATTGTATCTAAAAAGTCATCACCAAACCCAGTCATCTGGATTTTTTTTCCCCTATGTTATCTTCTAGAAATTTTATAGCTTTGTGTTATACCTTTAGGTCTATGATCTATTTTCAATTAATTTTTGTGAATGGTGTAAGGTCTGTGTCTAGATTCACTTTTCTGTACCTAGATGTCCTGTTGTTCCACATTTATGGAAGAGACTATCTTTGTTCCATTGTATTGTCTTTATTCCTTTGTCAAAGATCAATGAATGTAGGTCTATTTCTGGGCTGTCTATTTTGCTTCATTGATCTGTCTCTCTATTCTTTTACTAATACCACATTGTTCTGATTACTGTAGCTTTATAATAACCCTTGAAGTTGAGTAGTGCCAGTCCTCTGACGTTATTCTTCTCCTTCAATATTAGGTTGATTATTCTGGGTCTTTTGCCTCTCTACATAAACTTTAGGTTCAGGTTGTTGATATCCACAAGATAATCTGCTGACCTTTTGATTGGGATTTTTTTTTTCTTGTCTAATTGCATTAGCCAGGACTTCCTCACTACTAAGCCACTTACCATCACCTATCCACTTTCCATCAACAATAAAATGTTGTTGACATCTCTCATTTGCTGTGGTCTCCTTACTTCTTTTCTTTTTCCTTGTGGATTTGTATCTTTTTTAAATCTCCCAACATTTTAGTGAGATTTCAGAAGAGAACAGAGATAAATAAATATGATTAATTCATTAGGTTACCCAGAAGTGTACTTATTTTTCATATATCATCACTTTTTTTCCCATTATAATAGTTTATTTTCAAATTGGTTTACATATAACACCCAGTGTTCATCCCAACACGTGCCCTCTTTAATATCCGTCACCCCCTCTCCCCCCTCCCTCACCTCCCTCACCTCCCTCACCTCCCTCACCCTCAGATTGTTCTTAGTCTTTGAGAGTCTCTTATGTTTTATCTCCCTCCCTCTCTGTGTCTTTTTTTCCTTTCCCCTCTAGCCCTCCCCCTGGTTTTTGCTTAGTCTCACAAAGTCCACCTATTCGTGGAAACATATGGTATCTATCTTTTTCTGACTGACTTATTTCACTTAACATAATACCCTCCAGTTCCATCCATGTTCCTACATATATCATCACTTTAAAAATTATGGCCAAGGGACCAAAAACGCTGCAGGCTGTAAGACTTCTTTCAACTTTTAAGTAGTTCTGATAGCTACAATCTTCATAAACTCTTCCTAGAAACAGAATCCCAAATGAATAATAGGTCTGACAAAATATCCACATTTTCACATTTTTATGTACAAACAGAAATTAGTGGATAATTATGTACTTTACAAAAGGACTTACTATGGGACACAGTTAGCTCCCCTGGGATGTCTAAAGTTTTATGTCCAAAAACTCAGTTTACAGCTAATGAGAACATAATCATTATATATAATATAGTGTAGTTCTATCTTTCTGCTAGCCAAGTCACTAAGCGTATTCTTTAATTTGGAAGTTGGAGTTTAGTAAATGGCACCAACATTTGAATCACATTCTTATAGCCTCACAAAGAAGTAGAAACTGTAAAGAGGACTTGCAGAAAGAAAACAGGCTTTAAGAATTGGACAACAAGGCAGGATGAGAGCCACAGGTGAGAGAAGGCCATTGAGTACCTTGGGAAAGATACCATTGAGATATTGTAAAAACAATGCTGAGTTCTCTCTCACTCATTGTAATGGAGATGGTAATAGAGTGACTAAGGGCCGGGAGGTGGGAGGTTGGAGCAAACAACCGCTGCAGACATGAACCTAGTGTTATGATGACAGCCAAGGGCATGACTGGTTTGTTTTTTTAATTTTTATTTACTTTTTGACAGAGAGACAGAGTGTGAGCAAGGGAGGGGCAGAGAAAGAGGGAGACACAGAAATCTGAAGCAGGCTTCAGGCCCCGAGCTGTCAGCACAGAGCCCGATGCGGGGCTCGAACTCACAGACTATGAGATCATGACCTGAACTGAAGTTAACCAGTTAACTGACTGAGCCACCCAGGCACCCCAGGGCATGACTGTTATAGGACCAAGAGTTTCCAAGTTACAAGATGTACTGGCTTTGAATAATGGGTTGTGTATCAAGAAAGTCCTAAATTAAAAATAATAATGGCCAAGAGAGGCAACCTAGAGAACTTAATGGGAAAAAAAGTAAAGAAAAAAGACTCAATGAGGATCAGAAGGAAGGAATCTTTCCAAGTAGATTTCAGAATGTCAAAAGCATTGATATTCCAAAAGAGGGGGAGAGGGGAAGATATGTGGCCTAATTAACAAGGAAACGGTATGTATGATGACATTATGGACAAACCAAACAAAAACAGAGTGAAGAAGGCCTCATAAAACATTAATAACTAATGCTTATTCAGCATTTATACATACAAGCACATAACGAGCACAATGCTAAATATCATAGCATTATCACATCTAATTTTCACAGCAACACTATGAAGTAAGAACTATTTCCTGCTTGATAGATGAGGAAACTGAGGTTTTGTAACTTTAAATACTTACTTGCTCAAGGTCTCATGAACTCAAGTTTGCCTAACTCAAAGTTGGAGCATGTGTTTCTAATTCATAGTATCATTAATAATTACTATTTCATAAATATCTCTTATGTGTCAGGCACATTATATACTTATCTTTATTCCTCACTTCAACTCTGAAGTAGATTTAAATAATCAGGAAGTTTTAGTAAGGTATCATGCCTTATTAAATATTAATAGTAGCCTTAAAACAGTCCTATGAGGTAGCTATACAGATATTTATAGGATATTACCTTATTAATTATTAAAAACATTTTGATGGAGATTTACATTCAAAAGTATGAAAAGCTGATATTGAATTCCCTCAAAAGCAAACCACCCTGAGCATCTGTTTCATTTCCTCCTCCTCCTCCTCCTCTTCCTCCCCTGTTCCTAGCACATCATAGCTTACTCCTACACCCAGTTCTAGCTGCTCCTCCTCACACCCAGGCTGGAGCCCATCCTAACTGGGGCCTGGAGTCTGTCCTAGTTTATTCCAGCTCCTATAACAGAGTACCATAGACGAGATGGCTTATAAACAACAGAAATTTATTTCTCACAATTCTGTATGCTGGGAAGTCCAAGGTCAATGTGCCAGCAGACTCAGTGTCTGGCGAGAGCCTGCTTCCTGGTTCATAGACAAGCCATCTTTTCGCTGTGTCCTCACAGTGATGGGCAAGGTTGCTCTCTGAGATCTCTTTTATAAGAGCACTAATCCCATTCATGAGAGTGGAGCCTACTAACCGCCCAAAGGTTCCACCTCCTAATACTGTCACATTGGGAATTTAGGATTTCAACATGAATTTGAGGGGTGAGGGACACAAACATTCAGTCTATAGCAGATTTCACTATTTACAGGCTTAGCCTGTCCCTATAACCTCATCTCATGGAATTGAGAAGTAAGTCTACTCTCTAAGCCCTGGAGTCTGGCTCCCTAGTTATGACTGCTGGGTGACCATTGCGCTGTCTCTTTGGTTTCTGGGAAGACCTGGGGTTCAGTGTTCCTGAGGAATGCACAGAGGGTGACTGTGCTGATCTGTGAGGCATACCTCAGCACACCTAGTCATGAATTTTGACATGTACAGTGGTGAGGCTACAAATCAAAGGTCAGCGGATTGGAACTATGCATTTCATGACCAGGGTCATTGTTCTCCAGACTTTGAGGGTGTTTTTTGTTTTTGTTTTTGTTTTGCTGCAATCTCAGTTTCATTTTGCTATGCTCCCTGCCCTCCTCCAACCTACCTCCCAGTGCCAAGTTTTCTGAAATTGTGATTAAGGTAACTAGGCCTCCTGGGTCTTGTGCGTTCTCTGCCCAGCCGGGCCCCTATCCAAAGCAGTACGCTGCAGCAAGGGAAGACCTGGAGGCAGATTTCCTGTAACACTTGCCCAAGATGCTTAAACTTGAGAGTGTCTGTTAGCACTGGGAGGTGTAGAATATTCTAGGTGGGGAGAGAAAGCAGGTGGTCACAAGAATTTTTTGCTGGTAAATTGCCTACAGTGATCTCAAAAAAAAAAAAAACGAGTATGGGGGGGCGCCTGGGTAGCTCAGTCAGTTGAGTGTCCAACTCTTGATTTAGGCTCATAATTTCATGGTTCGTGGGTTTGAGCCCCAAATGGACAGTACAGGTCCTGCTTGAGATTCTCTCTCTCCCTCTCTCTCTCTGTCCTTTCCCTGCTCATGCATGCACATGTGTGTGTACTCTTTCTCTCTCAAAATAAATAAATGAATAGACTCAAATTTAAAAAAAAGGGGGATATGAATCTCCAAGACACAAGTATTTTGTTGTAAATTATTTTCTCATTCTAAATGAACATTCACTTTCATGTCTAATTTTTTAATTTGTATTATTTTTCTAAAAGAAAGGCCCCCAAATTTTATAAGCTTCAAGCCCACAAAACCTGGATCTGCCCTTGGGAAGACTCATACCCAAGCCTCATCTCCAGAAACAGAGACTTCATTGATCTGGGGCAGTAGGTCTCAGCTAAGGTAAAATTTCCCCCCACTTGTGGATATCTAGCAATGTCTGGAGACATTTTTGGTCATCACAACTGAGAATGGGGGAGGTTTGCTATTGGCATTGAAGGATAAATGCCAGAGAGGCTGCTAAACACCCTACAAGGACAGGGCAGCTCCACAACAAAGAATGATCTGATCGAAAACGTCAATGGTGTTGCTCTGAGCATCAGCATCTTTCAAAACCTTCCCAGTTAATTTGAATATGCAAAATAGGGTTGAGAACAGCAAGTCTAGAGATAATAATAGCTAATCTTTACTACTGAGTACTGTGTGCCAGCCGCTGTTCTAAATGAATTAACTTATGTAGTCTCTGGAGTAAGCCTATGAGATAAGTACTATTATTGTTCCCATTTTACAGCTGAGGAAACTGAGGTACAAATATTAAAAACACATCCTGAGACTCAATCCCAGATGGTTGGGCTCCAAAGCCTGAGCAGTTGACTAGTATTGTATACCTGAGCCTCCTTCACTGGCTTGTTTCATCCGGCCGGAGATCTCTAGGGGAAAAGGGAGTGAGAGTCCCTGGTGGCTCCCATAGCTGTAATCCTGCCTACTCCCAAAACTCAGAAATGAAAAAGAGAAAAAGCCTCAAAGTCGATACAGCTGAGGAGGCAGTGGGGTGGGGGCAGTCTAGATCCACTTTGAAGTATATGTCAAAGGAGAGTAGTTGGGGATATGGGTATTTGTTCCAGTTTCTCAGATATGCCTGTGCCTTGTTCAATTGGAAGAAATTTCTTAAAAAGAAAGTTTAATCTAGATATGGTAGACCCCTGTTCAGGTACGAAGAAAAAAAGTGCCTTGGCCCACCAGATTGTAAGTAAGTAATACTAATTGTTGCTCCCATCACCATCTCTTGTACAGTAACGAGCTGTGCGGCCGTGTACCTTTCACAGGTGGCCATATTTAATTGAAAGCCATGCCCAGTAGCTGCCAGAGATGCTGGCTACCAGACTGGGAAAAGTACTGCCAAATGGGAGGAATGCAGACAAGTTCTGTGGCAAAATGGTGGGAATATATAAAGTGAAATGACTATTCACTGTTACGAAACGTTCAATAGAAAAGGAAGTACCAGCACACTTGGACTTTGTAGTTGAATTTCGTAACACCGGGATGATGAAGACAGTTGCTGCCTTCAGGGCAGGGGCTGTGGTGGGGATCGGGCAAAGATGCAAGTATTTCTAACATAAAACAGGCCATGGAAAGGGGGCTATCTCATGCTTGGAACAGAACCCCAAGCCCCACATAGGAACTACAGCTATGGCTAACTCCTCGATTTCAGCCCAGTGAGACCCTGAGCATAGGATCTAGTTGTGGCATGTTCGGACTTGTGAATTATAGAAACTGTGAGATAATAAATTTGCATCGTTTTGAAAGGCTAAGTCTGTGATGATTTTATACACAATAATCGGAAACAAACACAATCCATTATGATGGTTGATTTTTAAATGCCAAACCAACCTTACATTCCTGGGATAGGCCCTATTTGGTCATGGTGTGTTATCCTTTTATTATATATTGTTAGATTTGATTTGCTAAAATTTTGGTCAGACTTGTTTATACCTGTTAATGAGGGATGTGGCTTGAAGTGAAAGTGAGAAGAAATTTGAAAGAGGGAGAGATGGAAGTAAGCTGAGAGACAGGAAGACATGACAGGTGGGAGAACAATGTAAGCGGAGGTGGCGAAATGTCAGAATAGGTTTTGAAAACAATCCAGCATTTAATTTGGCTGGATAACCACATATAGGAAGTTAAGTGGTGGGAAATGCAGCTGGAAAATTAGGGAGCAGAATGCACGCTTAATTTGGGAGACGAAGTCAAAAGCCACTGAAAGTCATTGATGGAAATAACTGGATGAGTGAGCCAGAACAGCATGTCATTTGAAGTGTACCAAACAGAACCTGGAGAACAGCAGTAGGGAGGCCCTTTCAATTGTCTGGTTAGAGGTCACTAGAGCCTAAACCTGCTCATGGTCGGGGGAGGAGAGGAAGCAAGAGACAGAGGAGGAGATCAAGCCCTTAGCATTCAGCCTAGATATTGGATTGTCTCCACTCCCTCTTTGGACACCTGAAGAACATCAGCAGGATTTATTCTATCATCTGGTGATTGGAACCAAGCACTGAAGGCAAATCTGAAAACTACTGGTCACCTGCAGGTTCAGCTCCCTGTGTTCCCACTGGAACCAGGCTTGGCTGGTTGGCTCCAGACGGTACACAGTTATTAATGGGGCCCAGGAGGCCCAGCCCAGAAGGACTCCAAGAAACTGGTTTGAGCCTGCTGTCCACTCTGGGATGGCAGGTGGTTCAGCTTAATGGAGGAAAAGTGGGAGAGGGGACAAGGGGGCTCAGGGAACAGAACTGTGCTCACTCAGTAGGGCTTGAGGCATCTCTCTTGGGTTTGTGGTTGCAATGCAGGATCAGAAACATAAACTGACAGGAAGGACCTTCTTGGAAGAAACCATCACCAGGCTGGGAGCTTATCCCACCACAGAGGTTACAAGGGAACAGAGAAGGCTTGGGGAAACATAGCACGTTGGACCTTTATTCTTGGTCTTTTGCTGCACGCAGGCTTTCAGGAGAGGCCCTATATTTGTGAGTACCCTGGGCAGTCACTCCACAATGTCCTCCTGGGAGCTGCCCCTCTAAATTCATTCTTTCTCCAAGAAAATAGTTTTTACTTTCATAGCAGAGGCAGGTTCCTCTAATGAGATGCTGGCATTCCCTGGGAGAGGGTTAGTGCGTCAGCGTACCTGACCTGACCATCTCAGTAGGGGCACAGATGTCCCTGGGAAGAGAGAACGTTGTGCACAGGATGGACTGATAAGGGGAGGAGAGAATACATCCGAGACATTGGGCCGAAGAAGTGGGGATGGGGGTTGTGAGAGCACCGGGGTGGCGTTAGCAGCAGAAGGAGCCCCCAGTTCACAGCTTTGCCCCCTCCTCACTCTGTAGCTTCATATAACTCTCCCTCACGTTCCCTTCTGTGGTGGCTTTGAATTAGGTCCACTAATTCTTTGATCAGCCACCAGTCAGTCGGTGAAGGGAGTTTAATTCTCTTCCCCTTGGTTATGGGCCAAACTTAGTGACTACTAATGGACAGGGTATGGCAGAAATAACTGTGTTACTTCCGAGTCTAAGTCATATGGCTTCCCTCTTGGTCGCTCTCTCTGGATCCGTTGCTCTGGGGGAAGCCAGCTGCCATGTCCTGAGGAGAGATCCCTGTGGCGTGGAACGGGACCTCCTACCGACAGCTGTGTGAGTTCAGCCACCATACAAGTATTTCCTCCAACGCCAGTCATGCCCCAAAATGACGGCAGTCTCTGCTGACACCTGACTAACCCTGAGTAGAAGCCTCCTGCTAAGCTGCTCTCAAATTCCTGACCTAAAGAACCTGAGAGAATATATGTTATTTTAAGCCACTAAATGTTGTGGTAATTTGTTATCCAGCAAGAGATAACTGTTATACCTTCCAGGATACAGTCTCAACCAGCTGTTTCAGGTCAACCAGCTCTTTCAGGTTCTTAGCATGGAAGGGCCTAGCAAATAAAGATTATTGAGTAAGACAAATCTCTGTATTTCACACAGTCAAGGAGAATGAGGCCCTGTCTGGAATAGGCTTAGAGTGCTTTGCTTTGTTCAATTTTGCCTACTTGAAGTAATACTTTTGAACCGTGACATGGAAAGTTGTGTGTTGGAGTATACAGATTTATGCAAAGCCCTGGGATGGAATCCATTATTGGGCTTATAAACACCAGCTTTTTGCCTTGTGTATGATGGGCCATAACTGCGGAATTATAAAGTGGACCATGGGACATGTCGCCGACTGGGGAGTAATTCCATGGAAGAGCTGTTTCCATTAGCCTGGAGGTGTCTCAAACAAGAGAATAAATCTCGAAACTGGTAACAATACCCATAGGACTTGCCAGAGTGGAGCAGCCTACCCTTTCTCCATCTACTCCAAACCCAGGAAGGTGGCTCTAGGTCCACTGTCCTGACACCCCTGCTTGAAGAAGGGATGAACATCCTGGCTTGAGACAGACAAAAGTAATTGAAAGTGGGAGACACAGTCTTAGGAAAGTGCCATCTAGACTCAGAATTCTCGGATGGCCTGGGCCAAACGGGGAGAGCTGGGTCAGAATAATCCAGTCCGTCAGGGCAGTCTGTGAACGTATCTGAAAGGCCCCGGGGGGCAGCCCCTCGCCAGTGCTGTCAGGGGCTTCCTAACCTGAGCCCATTGAATATTGGAGCTAGAAGCGATTGAGAATTGGGACCGGAGCCCCGAAAGCGATGGGGAAGAAGGCGATTGCGGGCATCTTCCCTTCTCTCACCTGCTCTCTTCTCCTTCCCCAGCAGCTGGGAACATGCGAGTCCATCACTTCTGCTCTTCTAAAGCAAGGGTAGGAGGCTGGCACAGACCCAGAGACCTCAACTTCCTCAGGCAGCTTTCCCGTTTCCCTATCAGATGTGACCCCTCCGCCTTCTGAGCGCTCATTCCACTGCACTTGTACCTGCCTTCCAGCACCATGGTGTCACATCATACTTTGTATTTTTTTAAGTTATTCATTTGTTTATTTAAGTAATATCTTCACCCGACATGGGGCTTCAACTCATGACCCTGAGGTCAAGAGCCACATACTCCTCCAACTGAGCCAGCCAGGCGCCCATCATGTTTTGTATTACTGTATTATATTCCCTTATAGTGGACGCTGTGGTGTGCCACCCAGATCCTCACCTTCGGGGCTAAGGCACTAATCCTCCCAACTTCTGGGGCTGTCGCCTGCTGGAAGCTCATCACTGAATCCTCCCAAGGAATATCCCTCCCCCAAAGGGAACCATCTTGTCCAAGTATTCTCCCTCCTGGGGAGGGAGGCCCACACCCAATGACATTCTACAAAGACGCATCTCCCTTGCGTCAATTCTGGACCTCTTCGAAGGACCATCTCAGCATCAGAGCTTCCTGTGGGATCGCATTCCAGTTCAACTCCCTCTTCTTCCCAATCCTACACAGGTGTTGTTCTTGAGAACACTTCCCGATAAACTTCTCATTCCCAAATCCCATCTCAGACCCAGAGAACCCAGCCGACAACAACCCCAGGAGGCAGGAAGCTTACTGAGGACTAGCCGTCAAGTTCTTTGTATCTGCATTCGCCTTCTATCTTGCTCCATCTCCCTGGTACTCAGCACAGTACGAGGCGGACTTCGGATGAATAGGACACAGATGATGACTTGGATAAAGACTGGGTAAGGTCTGTCTATGTCCCTACTTCCTTTGCGTCCAAAGTAAACATTGAATATCTTCGTGTCTCTAATATGCAAAACATTTCTAGAATTTACAGAGAATACAAAATATAGATAGTCTAGGGAATTCCTTGTGTAAAGTGTTTCCCGGGGAAATTCACATTTTAAAACCCAGAGAATGTTTGTTTATTTTTAAAATGAGGAAGAGTAGCCCAGATTCACATTAATCTTAATGCTTTAGGTGAGCAGGTCTCGGGCAGTCAAGAGAAGCATCATATAAATCTGTTTTGTCTCAGGCACCCTGGTGAAATTTTCACTTTTTTTTTTTTTGAAATTTTCACCATTGATGAAGAGTCAACAACCCATTCCAGTGATTCCGCAGACATTCTAGAAAGATCTGCATAACTAAAACCTTCCTGTATTTAGCTCAATGATAATTTTGGCTAAGTGATTTTTAGTGGCAGTGCCTATAGCCTAATTGGGGCTGTATTTCTGCTCTAATGGGTCCCAATCAACTTTCCCAGCAAGAGCTCGTGAGGCAGGTCCTCCAGTGGATTGGCGTTTTACTCTTCTAAGGACCTGCTCTGCTTGGTTAGCATTGTAGCCAGACCCCACCCCTCCCCCCCCAAGTTAGAGCCGCCTTCCTAACCCCCTGGAGAATGCCAGAGGGCATCTGTTGCATTGGATTGTAGATTACACAAATCCAGGAGGTTAAAGTTCTTAGCTGCCTCTTTGTTAACATTTATTTTTGTATCCCCAGAATCTAGCACCAAGTCTGGCTCGAAAATATTTGCATGAAAGAATGAACAGACGAAATGATGGCTCTTACTCCCTGGGATGGTGAAAGCCCCACAGGTGGGTTAAGCATGGCGCCTTCGATCATTCTCTACAGACAGGAAGCATCAGCATGAGAGCCTTAATTCTTCACTCAGAGTGCAGTGACCTTTATAGATTTTCTCTCCTGTACTTTTTCCTTTTCAAATGCAAACACCAACACCATGCTTCACAGGGGCAGAGGATTCCTACCCTGAATGACTCTATTATGTTTGAGCCCCATATTGGCACTACATGCGGGTCACACAGGGCTCTCCCATTCTCGCAGGTGGGCCCTGCCCCCACCTCTGGGGTTTATTTCCCATCAAAATCTCCCAGGAAAGTCTTCATCGCCAGTGTGGGCACTCTCAGCCAGGCCCAGCTGACAAAGGCCCCTCAGTTCTCCCTTTCCTCACCAAAGTATCTAGGTTGACAACTCCCACTCCCCACCCCAGCCCCAGGGGAATTCATTCGGTATTCAGTTATGTTCGTATATTCATCAGATGAGACTCCTGGTTTGTAAATCCAGGAGATGTTCATTTTTTGATCTATTTAAAGTGACTGCCTATCTCTCCTCTGCTTAATTGCTTTTAATTTCATTTCTTTTATTTCAGATCCATGATGCCCTCCTCATGGCTTACCTCACTGTTAACTTGTCATTTCCTCTGGGGCCCCCAAAACAGCAGGTGAGGATGGCTTTCCTTTTAAATGCTCAGTACTGTTGACTGCTCACGTGCACAGCTTAGGCTACCAGGTAGGTAGCGAGCCACTTCTTTTTTTGGTGTTTCAGCTTTATTGAGATAAGGTTGAAATATAACATTGCATAAGTCTAGGGTGCACAGTGTGATGATTTGATACGTGTAAATCTTGTGACGTGATTACCACGAGATTAGTTAACGCATCTATCACCTGACAGAATTGCCATTTTGTTGTTATGATTGTAGTAAGAACATTTAAGATTTGGTCTCCTAGCAACTTTCAAATATATAATATGGTTTTGTGAACTAGAGTCACTATGCCGTATATTAGATTCCCAGAACTTCACGGCTAAAAGTTTGTACTCTGACCAACATCTCCTCATTTTCCCCACTCCCCAGCCCCTCTCGTCATACTCTCTGTTTCCATGAGTTTGGCTTTTTTAGATTCCACATAAATGAGAATATGCGGTATTTGTCTTTCTCTGTCTAGATTATTTCACTTAGCGTAACGCTCCCTAGGTTTATCCATGTCACAAATGGCAAGATCCTTCTTTTTATATGACTGAGTAATATTTCGGGGTGTGTGTGTATGTGTGTGTGTATGCAATATCTTATTTATACACTAATCCATAAATAGACACACAAAGCTGTTTTCATATCCTAGCTATTGTTTTTTTAAACTTAAAAAAATTTTTTTGCTGTTTATTTATTTTTGAGAGAGAGAGAGAGAGTGCACGTGCCAATGAGTGGTGGAGGGGCAGAGAGAGGGAGACACAGAACTCAAAGCAGGCTCCAGGCTCCATACTGTCAGCACAGAGCCCGATGCAGGGCTTGAACTCATGAACCGGGAGATCATGTCCTGAGCCGAAGTCAGACTCTTTACCTGACTGAGCCACTCAGGTGCCCCTCATATCCTAGCTACTGTACTGTAAATAAAGCTACAATGAACATGAGAGAGCAGATATCTCTTTCACATAGTGATTTCATATCCTTTGGATATATACTCAGAAGTAGGATGGCTGGACGATATGATATGGTAATTCTATTTTTAATTTCTTGAGGAGTTTCCGTATTGCTTTCCATGGTGGTGGCACCAATTTACATTCTCACCAACAGCACTCAAAAGTTCCCTTTTCTCTAGATCCTCACCAGAACTTATCCTAGTGAGCCAATGCTGATCCTTCTCTGCCCTTCCCTTTCTCTCCAGTTACTGGCTCATTCAACAGTCAAGTGTGGAGAGCCCACTAAGGTTCAGGTTCAGAGCCATCTGCTTGGGATACAGGATGAATATGTCTTGGGGGACCCTACCTTCAAGAACCCATAGTGAGGGAGGCAAGGAAGTGTGATGTGGTCAGGGATGATGGAATTACCCATTTGAGAGAATGGAAGGAGAAAGTGGCCTTGGGAGATTTCCTAAGGGAGGAGATACCCATTTGTCATAAAAGATGAGTAGATAATGGCCTGATGGAGAGGAGAAGGTGTGAATATCCTTCTATGACTCGATCGCTAAGTGTGTTTTGGGACCTGCCACATGCCAGGCAGTGTTCTAGGTGCTGGAGAGACAGCAATGAACAGAATAGAAAGTTCACACTCATGGGAATAAACAGACAATAAGCAAAATAAATAAGTAAAATATATGCTGTGTTATAAGGTAATAAAACTTATATAGAGGAAAATAAATCAGGGAAGGAGATTTAAGTATGTATGTGTGTAAGGGGGTAATTCTTAAAAATGGTAGTTTTGGGACACCTGGGTGGCTCAGTTAGGTAAGCGTCCAACTCTTGATTTCGGCTCAGGTCACAATCTTGAGGTCCATAGGTTTAAACCCTGCACTGGGCTCTGCACTGACAGTGTGGAGCCTGCTTGGGATTCTCTCTCCCTCTCTCTCTGTGCCCCTCCCCCAAAATAAATAAATAAACTTTTAAAACAATGGTGGTTTTAAATATGGTAGCTAGGGAATGCTACTCTATTTTTTACCAATCCCTTTCATCTTCATGGGTGCTTTAAACTATTTGCTGAGTGCTCTTACATCTCTTAGCTTATTCAGTTCTTAAAATAATCCCACGAAGGGGTAGGAAAAACTGGTCTCCTGGTCTCTGTTGCTCCTTGTATTTGTTTGCTAGGGCTGCCATCAAAAGCACTGCATAATGGCTTAAACAATAGAAATGTACCGACTCTGGAGGCTGGAAGTCTGAGGTCATGGTGTGGGCTGGGTTGGCTCCTTCCACGGGCTGCGAGGGAAGCACTGTTCTGGACCTCTCTCCTTGGCTTATACATGGCTGCCTTCCTCTGGCATTTCCTAACTTTGTCGTCCCTCTATTTGTGTCTCTGTGTCCAGATTTCTTGTTTTTATGATGACTCCAGTCATAGGGATCAGAGCTCACCCTGATGCCTTGATTTCAACTCGATTACCTCTTTAGAAGCCCTATCTCCAAATCAGGCTACATTCTGAAGGACCAGGCGGTTAAGATCCAACATATGAGTTGTGGCGGAGGTAGGAGGTGAGGGACACAGGTCAACCATATCACTCCCCAAATTACTGACCTCTGCATTTCCCAACCAAGATACATGGAAGCTGGAATCGAGCTGGTTAGCTCAAGGCTAGAGGTACAAGACAGCCTATGCTATGCATGATCACTTGCAATTCATAAGCCGACTTACCTAAGACCATTTATCCAGGAGTGAAGTCCCTTTACATGAAGGGTTCTACATGACTCATTTGGAAAGTCAAAAAAAAAGGTTTTTAAAGGACCCAACAGATTTGAATTAGATTTTTGATTCTGGGATCAGCCACCTCTTTTAACTCTGAGTTACCCTGAAAAATCCAGACAAAGCAAAGCCTTTGGTGAGCTGCTCAAGCTAAGAAAGCCAGCAGAAAGAACAAGACAGAAAGGTTTGATTAAAAGGGATGGGGACCCAGGAAGGAAGGAGAATATTGAACAATGGGGAAGTAAAGAGGTCAGGCTGCAAACGTTCTGGTCACCTCAGAATTACACCTCTTCACTGGAGATTAAGTAACATATGCAAATGTATTTTGAAAGGTTGAAAGTGTTACAAATGTAAGATGTTCTCTTCTGAGGTAGAAAAACAGCGCACTGTCCCCTCTGGAGACGGTACAGCCAGACTCTTCTGGCAGACTGCTTCCTAGTCTTGCCTTCATTTAATTTCTTAGTCACAAATAGAATATCGTAACTCGGTGAGTTGCCAGCATCCATTGTCATTACTTTGAGGAGGTTGTTCTTTTTAATTAACAAGTGTAAAAATTTCCAAGCCACACTGACCTCCATGCTAACTTAACGGGGCGTGTCAGGTTGGAACGTTCTGCTTTTCTCCTGACGTCCTGGCATAACTCTTATTGTACAAGGCAAGAGAGTTGGAATTCATGTCCCTGGCTCTCATATCTCACTCCTGCCTTGTCTAAGGCCCCTGCAAACAGCAATTAGCTGTGATCCAGAGCCTTCCTCCCAGTGATTCTCAAAGCCAACCCCAGGCACACCTGATGGGCCTCAAACTGACCTGAGAAAGTTCACCTTCTCGTTAGTCCTTTGGGACAAACTATTTACGAATCCATATGCTTGCTTTTATGTACATCTAAGACCTACTTACTAATAGCAGGCTAAGGGAATTATGAAAGGTTAATCTAATTTGGAATTCATAAACCAGAATCAGTGAGCTACTAAATTGTATTGAGGATTCTAATTTAATATTCCACCAAGAAGTCTGGCTTCCAGAGAAAGTTCTGGTGGACCCTTGCCCCCTTTCTCTGGATGACATTCTCTGGATGGTGCTTTGTCATTACTCCATATTGGCCTGTGTGAGTCGAGGTCTTCATGTGCTGCCATTCTTGCTTCTAATTATAATTTACTGTTAACTTTGCTTCATCGTTAGCAAGTTAGTTGTGATGTGTTTGGTTAAAGCGACTAGCGTTGCATATTTGCTTCAGCTGTATTTTTTGGCTTTTAATTTCCCAGTAATTACACACAAAGACAATCATGCGTTGCCATTTGAATATGAATTATTTATGCCCTAATTGCTAAAGCATGTATACACTTAATCTCCCAAAATATAGTTTGTAATGGCCTGTCAATAGTATTCTTGAATTATTTTTCCATTAGTCCATGGGAAAGGAAGGGATTGATTGGCTACGGACTACTTTCCCAGCTTACAGTGGGCTCAAGGAGGGGAAAAAAAAAAAAGGTTGAAACCACTGTTTTAGACTCTGGAAATAAACAACTAGATTTACTGCACGTTTTGCAAATCGCTTGTAGATGGCACAAGCAAACTCATTTCCCTTGGTAAATGCCCGGGAAATAAAGATCCACACTTACCTTTCTCAACAGCTGCTCAGCTGCAGGCTCACTGGGGCTGGAGCAGGAAGTAATGCGGTCCCACCCATCAGGCAGCGGAGTGGTGATCGGGAGGGGGTGGGGCCGACTTCGGAGCAAAGGTTTCGGGGCAACTGTAAATATGATTGGCAGAGTCACAAACAATGCTGAGCTCTACAAACAGTGGCCACTGCTCGAAGCAGTAAGTTCCTGTTCAAGGTTGTGATAACTGCTGGTCGCACATCAGGGAATGGCCAGTGCCCATACAAGTCCAACATGACTTGGGGAGACAGACCACCCTAGGGGTTCTTCGGGCATCCAAGTATTCGGGAATCCCCCAAAGCTAACCCTGGGCTGACTTGAGGCACAATCGTGGCCTCAAATATTCACTCCCCTGTGCTCCGTTATTGCGTTGGGTTCTGCTTTGCTTTGTAGTGGTTTATAAAGGTCTATCTTCCTCACAGACTTCGTTTCTTTGGAGCAGGACCAAGTTTTACGTACCTTTAGGAGGCAGCTTGGCGGAGGGCCAGCAGCAGAGGCCAGGGGATCAGAGAAACCTGGAGTGAGTCTTGACCCACCAGTGACTGACTAAATAAATGACTTTTGTACGAGGAGTGGTACACAAAGGTGTTGCTAGTTTACATTTATAACTTAACCCAGAGACTGAAATAATTTCAGATGACTTCCCTGCGCTTCTCTCATAAATACATAGAGAGATGGATGGATGGCTAGGTAGATAAAAGATATCTGTCTCAATCATTCTCACTTCATGCACAGGCACACAAATCAACTCTGTTTCTTTCTGTAATTGCCCTCATTTTCTCCTACTCGAAATGAGCTTCCTCCATACAAGTAGTGGCAATGGTTGCAAATACTTTGATTTCTTTAATTTCTGCTTAGCAACCCAGAGGGAAAGAGGGCTTCTCTTTCTCCATATCAATATATATGAGCCAAAGAAGTCTCTGATGAGCCATATCTGGGTTGTATGCCTACCCTTGGGAGGGAAAGAAGGGCTTTGTATTGGCAGTCCCACCAGAATCTACTGGTGCAACGGGGAGAGGAAATTCCCCAGAGGAAAGGGTCTTTGTAAATGCTGTTAGCAAAAATAAAAATTGAGGTGGGGGGGGAGGGTGCTGAATTCGGTCAGACAAAATAGCAACCATTTACTTCTATCAACGGGATGCTGTATGTCAGGCAACAGGACCTGGTACCAAAATAGACATTAAACTGAGCCACTCGTGTCTTCCATTTTTGGCAGCTTCCGGTCCCTCTGTTCTTGGTGTCTTCTACCTCCTTTCTTAAGTATTTTTGTCGCAGACACACCCGAAGTTACTCCTGGGACTGTAGGGAAACTGCGGCCAAAGGGGACGCGGTGGACCCCGTCTCGCTTGACTCCATCCAGGAGCAGGAGAGAAAATATGCTTTCGCTCTGGAATAGAAGGCAGGCCCACAGGGAGATCCGAAAGCTGCAGTGGCAAAGGACAGGGAGCAGAGAGGCCATTATAAGGCCTATTCTCTGAGTGCTTGAGGAATCGTGAGCCGGAGCGCAGCAAGTCCCATCAAAACTAGTGGCAGGATGGGGCACCTGGGTGGCTCGGTCAGTTGAGTGGCTGACTCTTCATTTCAGCTTAGGTCATGATCTCACAATTTGTGGGATTGAGCCCTGTGCGGGGCTCTGCGCTGGCAGCACAGAGTCTGCTTGGGATTCTCTGTTTCCCTCTATCTCTGTCCCACCCCTGCTCGCTCTCATGCTCTCTCTCAAAAATCAATAAACTTTTTTTTTTAATTACAGAAAAAAAAAAATTGGTGGCAGGGTTCAGGGAAGTGCCAGTAGACTGATAGGCAAGGTTTCTTTTCTCCTTCCTCTCCTCACTCTCCTCCTGCTTCTTCTCTGCTCTGCAGTTTCCACGGTTATCGGAGAACTCAAGGCAGTGTTCCTCCCCTTGCCAGAGGCTCAGCACAAGGAGTGCTCCGCTCAAGAGCTGAGGTGTTTAATCAGGAAGCAGAGAGCGATTTAACTCAGGCCCAGATAAAGCCTGGGGGTGGAAGGCATACCAGGTTTCAGTCCAGCAACCTGCTCCGTGAGGCTTTGTTCTGAGTGCATGGCAGAGAAGACACCTGCTGAGGAGGGGTTGCTGACAGATGTAAGCTCCCGAGCATGTAGCAAGTTGGCCCTGGTGATGGACTCAGCGCCAGTGGGAACCATTTCCCCAGCACTGGGAAAAGTCAACACCTACACAAGGGTTTGTCCTGAGTCTTTGGTTATTTTCTGTTTTTGTTTTTTCCATTGGAAGCACCTTCCAATAAGACTGGAAGTGCAGAGAGAAAGAGGTAGGATATGGTTTCCTAAGTTCTCGGCCATAGCTGGGGGCTTAACTGATGCAGGAGGTTGGGTAGGAGAAAGTCAGTGATGGAAGTTTAAGGACCCTCTTCCAGGCAGCTGCGATGTCCCGAAAAGAGGAAGGGCTGTGGAATCAGAAGATGTGAATTTAAAGCCTGACTCAACTTCTAACTCACTAGGGGATCCTGGGCAAGTTACTTGGCTCTTCTGTGCTTTGGTTTCCTCATTGGAAAAAGTGAAGACCATAATATTTCAAAGGGTTGTTGTCAGGACAACATTATTATTGTATTATTCCATCTCTCTGGGTCTACTACCTTCCTCAGGAAGCTGTAGAATATAGTTGTAAAGGACTCAGACTCTGGACTTTGACAGAGCTGAGCTTAAATGCCCATTCTGAATCACGAATAGAGATGTTTATGTATGGAATGATCAAATACTTGGGATTTGCTTCAAAATAATGCAGGAAGCAGAGAGGCAGCGGGGTCTCGCAGAAGCAAGACCGGCCATGGGTTGATAACTATAGAGGCCGGGTGGTGGGTACATGGGGGTTTATCATAGCATCGCCCTGCCTTGTGTATACAGGCAGTCCTCACTTTGCATGGTTCTGCTATGCATGGATTGCGGTTGCCATGGTTTCGTTAGATGACAACAGTCCCTCCACAACACAGTTCGAATTTCAGTACCACGGTGTATTAACCGTGAGTAATTGCATATGGCACAAACTCTGCTGCCCGCTCTTCGGTGCTCAGATCACTGCGTAAAAAACCGACGCACGTCACGATCAGTGAGCTGTCACGTCACTTCTTTTAAAGGCTGTCGGCGGGTTATTGGTCACCACCCATCTGTTGTTGGGCTCCCAGGCAGATGGCAAAGCATGTGCGGAGTTGCCCGCTTGTCCCCCAGGAATAAACCCACACGACATTGCACAAAAACGGATGATCAAAAGAGAGAATTGGCCGACAGAGATGGAAATGTGCCAGGGAAATGAAAAGTGAGAACACCGGAAGTGAAATTGGAGCTAACGACTGTGGGTATGTTTGGGGGTCCCGCCGTTCAGGACCGCAGATACAGCTGGAGGAAGTCGGCAAAGACAAGCTCAGGGTCATCAGCGGTTGTGATGAAAAGGATGATGATGTCCGAGAGGACGTGACCCCTGGAAAAATGTTCGCATCGAAGGTGCTCTGGGCGGTGTTTCACAACACGGAGAGTTCAAATGATAAAATGGTGGAAGCCGATCCAGTTTAGAAAGGAAGTTGACAGTTCGCCAAGATATTAAAAAAATGCTCAGTCTGTATTGTATGTTATGTGAGGAGAAGGCAAGCACTGTTCAAACCACCCTTGATATGATTTTATTTATTACAAAGAAATAAAATACTTTTCTCCGTGATGTGTCTGATGTTTTAAATTGCTGTGTACTAAATAAACATTAGCATTGCCATTTTTTTTCATGTCCCGATACAGTTACAACTGACAGAGAATTTTAAATGTTTTGACAAAAATAGTTGAAGGTTGGGGCACCTGGGTGGCTCAATCAGTTAAGTGTCCGACTTCTGCTCAGGTCATGATGTCAGGGTTGGTGGGTTCGAGCCCTGTGTCAGGCTCTGTGCTGACAGCTCAGAGCCTGGAGCCTGCTTCAGATTCTGTGTCTCTTTCTCTCTAGCCCTCCCCCGCTTGTGCTCTCTCTCAAAAATAAATAAATAAACATTAAAAAAAAAATTCGAAGGTCACTAAACAATTGTAAGTTACCTCATTGTTTACAAACGTCGCTTTGCACGGTGTCAGCTCTCAGGGCTTTTTTTTTTTTTTTTTTTTTAATGTTTATTTATTTTTGAGAGACATACAGACAGAGTGTGAGCAGGGGAAGGGCAGAGAGAGAGGGAGACACAGAATCTAAAGCAGGCTCCAGGTTTTGAGCCATCAGTACAGAGCCTGACATGGGGCTCGAACTCACAGACCGTGAGATCATGACCTGAGCCGAAGTCGGCCACTTAACCAACTGAGCCACCCAGGCGCCCCTCACAGGGCTGTTTTAACAGTACTGCGCACTATGGTGAGCGAGCACTTTTTCCATTTGGACATTTTTCAATATTGAGGAGTTTTTTCTCTTCCCTATTTAAACCGCTTTCTTATGAAAACGATTTAACCTTCCTGTGCCTCAGTTTCCTCATCTGTCAAACGGGAACAGTAATAGTAATCACCTTGCTACCTTGCCGTGAACTTCGACAAGTTAATGCCTGCCGGGTACTCAGCGGAGTGAGTGACGTCAATACAACATTTAATGAATGGTGGCTGCTATTACACTTACACGTCTGGACCAGAGAGAGATGAAAGATACTGAGAGATCACCGAGTATCACTGCGTTATAATAATCACCACTGCGCTTGTCACATGCCTCTCAGTAGCTTCCTGTTTACCTACTTCCTTAGAACGCCGCCTGGAGCACTGCACAGGAGATTTCTGACCTTTTCATTTGGATGTTTGAATGTTACTATAGATCTGACTGATTCCCTGCCTCCTTCCTCTGAACCGAGTTTCCCCTCCTGTGCCCTCGATCCAACGCGCTTGGCCTCCGTATCTTTCAAAACTGCATCTGTCGTGACTCAGCAACTTGACCCTCAGGTACCGTAAGTGGCCTTCTCCCCTAGTCTCCCATATTTGCATCTCTCCTGTCTCCTTTATTTATTTATTTATTTATTTATTTATTTATTTATTTATTTATTTATTTATTTATTAGAAATAGAGTGCCTGAGCGCAAGCACACACGGGGGAGGGGCAGAGAGTGAGAGCAAGAGATGATCCTAAGCAGGCTCTGAGCTTTCCGTAGAGCCCGATGTGGGGCTCGAACTCAGGAGCCGTGAAATCATGACCTGAGCCGAAATCAAGAGTGGGAATGCTTAACTGACTGAGCCACCCAGGCGCCCCCTCTCCTGTCACTTTTCATTATGAGCAGAGTCTAACCGTGTCTCCCCCTTTCGACTGTAAACTCCTTGCAGAGCAAGACTGTGATAGGAAGATGGCACCGCGTCCCTTGTGCCATTCCCTGACACCGCCCTGATTTTCACTCAGGTATTTCCTCTCTGGCCCGAGTAGCTTTGGGGAAGGATGACTTCACCCTCTGCCCCTTCGCCGCCGCCTCCCCCACCCCGATCAAAAAGGTGGGATTTTATTGCCTACAGGTAATCCCTGTTGCTTGCCAAGGCAGTTGGTTTAAGCCTGGGTTTCTGGACCAGTGAATGCTTGACATTTCTTTGGACAGGGGGATTGGTTTTGAAAGGAGCACGTGGTCCAATTGGACCCGTGAAAAATGGAGTGAATTTGGCTAGGTGCTTCTGAGGAAAAATGTCTTTGCTTTTAAACATGAACCACCAGGGGCGCCTGGGTGGCTCAGCCGGTTAAGCATCCGACTCTTGATTTCGGCTTCGGTCATGATCTCACGGTTCAGTTTGTGAGCTTGAACCCCACATCCAGCTCTGCACTGACAGTGTGGAACCTGCTTGAGATTCTCTCTCTCCCTCTGTTTCTGTTCCTCCCCTGCTTATGCTCTCTCTCTCTCTCTCAAAATTAATAAATAAAGGTTAAAAAAATTAAAAAAGAAAAAGTGAACTTCCATGAAAGCTTTCCTCTCTTTGGGAAATCCTGGCCTTTCGAAGAGCTGTGTGACAATATGAGAAGTCAACCTGAAGGGGAGGTCAGTACACAGAGGGGAGATGACCCAGGAGCCACTGAATTAATCCAATCCTGAAGCCTGCCTTACCTCTGATCTTCTGTAGACATAGCCAAAAATAATAATAATAAAATTGCTTCTTACATTGGAGCCTCCATCTCTGGAACTTGCCATGCAAGGTGACTGCACTGGTACAGGAACTTTATCTTCAACTTTGTATCCACCACGGCATCTGTCAATATGGCAGGCAAGAAATACTCTTTGGGTTGGATAAACCCATGATTCTACTACAGCTCCCTTCTGGCTCTCTGCATCTTGTCTGTAGAGCAGTTCTCCTCATGCAGGTCTCTGATAGCTCCTCTCCTCACCTGAGCTTCTGATTTGAATAGCTTATTTTTCTAAAACTGAAACAGAGCTGCCTGAAGTGATGGGAATGTTTTTGTGTATCCAGTCCTGCTCTCTGTCGGAAGTTCCTTGAGGAACATTGGCAAGTCTGAACTCGTTGACTTTCCTTTTTTAGACTCTGGTCTGCTACTTTGTTAGATTGAAGTTGTAGTTATTTCAAAATACTTTCATGAAATGTTAACTTTATTACTTCCCAGTGCTAACTTTGGAATCGCCAGAATCTAATCAGTCAGCCGTCTGCAAATTGCATTTTAGGGTAGGTGGTTGTTGTTAAGTATTCAATCACCAAACGCTTGAGTTGCAAAATCCCACACTATGGAATGACATAATTTTTAAGAAGTTTCCTGTTTATTTTCTTCATCTCTGGATATGGGTTATTAAAACTCTGTTGTCATTAAGTAATATTTCTTGACTTAAATATATTGTCCTTTGTCTAATTTCCACCTGTCCCCATCAGTTATTGTTTCATTTAGGTTTTTTTTAAAAGTTTATTTAAGTAATCTCTTCACCCAACGTGGAGCTTACACTCACAACTCCGAGATCAAAAGTTACACGCTCTTCCAGCTGAGCCAGCCAGGCACCCCTCATTTACTTTTTTAAATGGTACTACCCTCTCTTGGGGACAGAAAATAGGCCCAGAGATTGGCACTGATCCTAACCCAGAGGCTGCCTAGAAATGGTTTTGCATAAGAGTATCACCCAATCACACTGCCCTATACTATGCTTGGGCAGATAATTAGATCATCTCTCAGACATTCTGAATATGAACCATAGGGAAATACAGACAGGAATGAAAAAAATTAAGCTTAATCACATTAAAATTAAGTACTCCTCCTCATCATCAGAAGACCAGATAGTGAGTGAAAAGATGAGCCCCAAAGTGGGAGAAAATATTTGCAACATTATGTAATGATTAATTGTTACATAAAAGAATTCCTAAAAGTTAATATGGATATAGACTACCTGATGTTTCTATTCAAAAGTTTTGAATAGGCTCAAAAAGAAAAATCCAAATGGCCAATAAATATTTTGAAAGGCTATTTAACCTCATTAGAAGTTGGGAAATGTGAATTAAACCCCAACAACACAACTTTATACCTCCGCTAGTTAGGCAATATTAGAATATCCAGAAATAACACATGTAGACAAGGGTATGGAACAAAGGAACACAAATACACTGTAGGACGGACTGTAAGTGGCACAAATACTATAAGAGTTTGACATTACTGAGTAATATAATTACTAATTAGTAATGACTAATTAATTGCACCTCTAAGAGTATACGCTAGAGAAATCTGTCCACTTGTGCACCAAGAGATATGTAAGAGAATGTTCATGACACGATAACAAAAAAACAGAAACAACCTAAATATCTACAAATGATAGAATGGCTAAATTATGGTGTATTCTTAATGGAATACCATTAGCCGATGAAAATGACCAATAGCTGCATACAGACAACGTGATTAATCCCAGCTGGCAGGAAGCGGTGAAGACTGTGGAAGAGGTATGTCCATTGTCCATGGCTGATGGCTTTGCCTTCTTGGAGGTCATTCTTTCATCTATTTTTCTCTCTGGCAGCATTCGAAGTGATCTCTGGATTAAGCCCTCTTTGGCGCCATGCAAATTTCACAGCTGGCTTCCTGCTGGTGCATATGTCAGAGGCCCAAGGCCAGGGGTTGCTTTATGCCTTAAAGACTTAAGAGACTTTTTTTTTTTTTTCTGGATGAGGCTTGTTTCTTTGGCAATGTAAATGCCTAAAAACCAAGAAAGCTTCAGTCAGGTCCATGAATCAGTCACCACTCCCAAAGTTCTTTTCTAAACATAGTTCTTTTTTTTTTTTTTTAATTTTTTTAAAGTTTATTTATTTTTGAGACATAGAGACAGAGCGTGAGCAGAAGGGCAGAGAGAGAGGGAGACACAGAATCTGAAGCAAGCTCCAGGCTCTGAGCTGTCAGCACAGAGCCCGACGCGGGGCTCGAACTCACAGACCGCAAGATCATGACCTGAGCTGAAGTCGGCTGCCCAACCGACTGAGCCACCCAGGTGCCCCTGAACATAGTTCTTAAAGCCGCTTTATTTATTTGCTTCCTTGATCAATTAATAACTCTCTCTCTCATTTTAATAGCGGCTGTCTTGAGTCCATCTGAAATGATAGGCTTCAGGGTAAATTCCTAGACCCTTAGTCTCGCCTTTGCCACGGTCCTCGTTCTTGGTTTGGTTAAGAAGTATTAATTGACCTTTGAAAAATGCTCTAGACAACTATAGCTTTTTTTAAAATTTTTTAATGTTTATTTTTGAGAGAGAGAGACAGAGCACGAGTAGGGGAGGGGCAGAGAGGGAGGGAGACAAAGAATCTGAAGAAGTCTCCAGGCTCTGAGCTGTCAGCACAGAGCCTAACGCAGGGCTGGAACTTACAAACTGCAAGATCGTGACCTGAGCCGAAGTCAGATGCTTAACTGACTGAGCCACCCAGGCGCCCCATCGACAACTATAGTTTTATCTCTTCTTGTTTTGGGTAGAGAGGCAATTGACTTTAAAGATCCCTATTTCTGGGTCCGTGGCCGTCTGACCAGTGTTTGGCAGCACGCTGTTGTAGTGTATTACTAACAAGCAGGAAGGGACAGCCAGTATATCCTAATGATGTGGTTTTCTGCAACTACTTCATGTAGACTTAGGGGCTCAGGCAATTGGTCTGTCCTTCAGATAATCGCAGTGACCATCTTGCCGAATGTTTTTACCTTAGCATAACAAGGGCACTGTCTCTCAGTAAATAGTACCAATTATCTCCCAACCGCTAAGCCAATGCCACATGTTTTTGGTTTTTATAACAGCAAAACCATACTTTTGGTACCAATTTCTGTATTCATTAGGGTGAGGTTAGGTTGCTCTAACAAAGAGATCCATCAATCATCCCGTACCTTAGAAAAGACAGAAGTTTAGTTCTTTCTCAGGAGACAGTCCAGGGTGAGTGGGTGGCTCTGATCTACCTGACACTTAGGGATCCAAGTTTCTTCCATCTTGTGGCTCCTCCATCGCCTGGGCCTTAACGTTGTCTGCATGGTCAAAGTTAAGTCATGACCTTATTTGGATCCCAGTGTGCAGGAAGAGGGGAAAGAGTAAGAAGGAGGCACACCCTGTTCTCAGGGTAGAGGTCTGTGGCATACAGCACTTCTGCTCACTTTTTTTTATTTTTTTTTACTTTCAGGAAGAAATTTAGCCACTTAGCCATTATATCAAGGAAGGCTGGGAGATGTGGCAAGGATAAAGGAGAGAACAGATATCAGTGGGCGACTGAAGTTATCTTATCCCCAAAATTTCCATCCGAAGCCTTCAAGTTACTTTTCAGCTCTGAGAATAGAATGAGGCTACAGAGAGTGATCATACACTCAGAGCTACATAGAAGATCAGAAAAACAAAAGGAAATTCTCATCTCGTGTATACTATTAGCTGAAAAGCTGAACAATGTCACAAGCATCTTGCCGAAACACTAGGCCATTGAGATTTTAAATAATACCTAACAAGCCAGACATAGTAAAAGGAAATTAATTAATTCATTATTAGTAATTAAAGATCTATAAAATTTCATAGATAGGCTCTTAGAAAGAAAGAAAAAGAAAGAAAGAAGACAAAGAAAGAAAGAGTAAGAAAGAGAAAGAAAGGAAAAAGGAAGAAAGTGGAAGAAAGAGAAAGGAAGGAAGGAAGGAAGGCAGGAAGGAAGGAAGGAAGGAAGGAAAGAGGGAGGCGAGAGGGAGGAAGGGAAAGGAGAAAGGAAGGAAGAGCCTGCAATAGTGCCTGGCATAAAGTAGGTCCTTAAATGTCAGTTTCCCTCACTTCCGTCATATTTATTCCTCTCCGGGGGCTGTCTCGGCTCACCTACGGTGATGTGATGCAGAGGGGGCTGTTGCCCCCCAGAGAACCCAAAGACTCAGAGGGCAAGGCAGCAGCACCAAAGTCACATTCAAGGTTGCCCACTAGGGAGTGGTACCCTGGACACCATGAGGTGTTGGTGGCCAATATAACCCCCGAAGAGCTGCTTCTCACTCATGGAGGCCTCTCCTGCCTGGCAAGCCTCTCTCCTCTCCTGTTCTCCCCCTGTCTGCTCCAGTTCCATCTTCTTAAGCCACTGTCTCTGCCTTGTTGTGGAAGAGCTTCAGCAGCTGGGGCCAGAGGCAGGTGCACGCGCCCCCCGGGGGGAGCTCACCTATTGCACTGTGCGCAGCTGCAGCCTGACTGGTGGGGATGGTGGTGATCTCCCAGCGGCCACCTGGGAGGTTCTTGCTTGTTCTGTCAGAAAGTTCAGGAATGTGATGCAATAGATTTTTCCAAGTTCAATCAGGCCAATTAAATAGATATCTCTAATTCTGGACGTTTGAGTAAATTCCTGTCTGGTTGTGTAATAGATTCATTCATGTTGAATCCAAAGCCCTGTACTGAACTATGTCCACTGTCAGGAGCGGGCCGGCCACAAGGAGAGGAGGGAGAAGGACAGGACAGTAAAGAAATCGCTATCAGAGAAACTACCTGTGAAAGCATCGTTATTTTGAGCTCTGTGAAACAAACATGAAACATACACTCCAAACCCCCATGATTCCACACCAGTTGTTTGTAAAGCCTCATGCTGAGGACGAGAAGAAGAGCGGGAGTCAGGCAGACAAGGTCAAAACCGGGAAGAAAACCTTGTCCTAAAAGAAATGATATTAGTGAAGTAAAACAGCTTGCCAGTGTGTCAGCGTGTCGGTGTGAAGAGACCGTGAATGAAATGAGTCTAGGAAAGAAATGGCGTTTGTTTAATGATTCATTTATTCATTCAATCATTCACTCCACAAACACTTATTAAGCACCAATCACGTGCCATCCACTGTGACAGGAACGAGAGACACAAAAACACATAGGACGCAGACCCTGCCCCCAGAGCGAGAAGCAGGAGGCAGGCAGCTTGGCAGAGAGGCAGGAATATGTCATCAGAGCTCTCACCGACATCCATACAAGGTTCAGGCGACTCCGATGAGGTGGGGAGTCTGCGGGCAGGGCCAAGGAGAGGCGTTCGAGAAGGTCTAGCAAGGGTGAAAGCAGCAGTGTATAGGGAACTGGTGCAGGGTGAGGTGTTGCGGCAGCCGCTAGGGGCTTAGGAACCCGAGTTCCCAAAGCATCCGTTTCTGTGGCGTGTCATTAAAACCTGGAGAGTGACATGATAGCAAAGGTGCACGTTCTGGAGGCGGGGGGGATGATGGGGAACTATTAAACCGTCTGAGCGAGTCGAACAGCTGCTGAGCAGCCCCCTGCTCTCATCAGCGCAGCTGGTTATGAGACGGATGACACCCGGTGGGCACAGAAACCACCTTGATGAAGCAGAGAGCAAGCCGTCCTGCCAAACCTCCTTTTAGGAAGTGTTGCCCTGAAACTGCCAGTCTGGAGCAGACAGAAAGGGGCCGGGAGATCCCCATGAATGAACCTAAGTGGGAAGCCTGGCTCCTTAGTTAACAGATGGACAAAACACTGTCTTAGTTAAAAACTTACTGGTTGCAAGTAATAGACGCTCAAGCTAGCATATGCGAAAAGGGTCAATTTGACATAAAGATAGAGAGGGCTGTCTCTTAATACTGGAGGGCAGGAAGGCATCCGGGTCCCAGGAAAGAACAGAACCATGGAAATGGTAACTGCTCACCAGGAAGCACGTGGTACACCCGCCCTGTCTCTTTTTCTCTGGGTATCTGATTTCTCTGTCTGTCTTGCTGTCTCTCCTGTTCTCTGTCTCGGCATACCAGAATATGGCCCCCCACAGTGTCCTTGTTTCTATTTTACAGCTCCCAGTTCATGGAAAGCTTAGCTCTCTCTTTGGACCCCGTTCCAGATGCCTGGGGGAGAGCTCGGACTCAGTGGAGGGCAGAAGAGCAGGGTTCATACTGAACAGATGGTTGCTGAGGCAAAGGGCAGTTACGAGGTTCGTGTGAGTTAGGCAGGCACCCCAAAGGAGGTCAGCCATTGCTCCTCATACCTCTGGACCCTGATCCCTGAAAATAATAGTCATTGCTTTACCTGGTTATTGACCAGATTTGATGAGTTAATATATGTGAAGCAACTACCATGTAGTAGATCCTTAGTAAATGGAGGCGGTTACAATTATATTAGTCGATAAAGATAGACTGATCTATTTTTAGGAAAGTCCGGCCCAGGAGACTGGCATGCAGCCTTCTTTCCTTCACCAGAGCTGTTCACATTAGCATAAAGCTATGGAGCAAGGCCTCTCTTCCTTTGCCTCCTCCACCACTCTCTTATTTCTCATCTCTTAGTTACAACTTGAATCTCTCCCTGCCCCAAGCTCTCTTTGCTATTACAAATCAATCATTTACATGTTGGTCCCTTGCCACTCCCACAGGTACTCATCTGTAATGACTATATTTAAGGGTGTTAAGTTTATACAGTGATTGTATGTCTTCCCTCTTTTATTAAACTTTAAATCTGTGGTGTGAGAGACCACATCTTAATACTCCAGACACTGTCATGCATCTATTGTTCACTTGATGATATTTGTTGACTTATCATGTTTTCACAGCAAGGGCAATATCCATTTATAGACTCATCAGAGGACTCTCAAAAACTCATTTATTTTGGGCCACTGTCTTTAGCCGAGATGAGGCTGAAGCTTCCTAAATAAATGGTCATGTGTTTTATTTCCACTCCCTTGTAAGCCTACAGTCATACAGCCCGGGGTTTAAAAGGAATTTGGTAGGGCTTGTAGGTCAGGCACCTCCCCAAGACAGAATTCCTCTCTCTAGGAACCCTGAGACATGAGCATGGATCTCTACTTGGACAAGGAGCTTGTTACCTTCCTAGGAAGCTCACTCGAGCTTTTTTTCTTTTACAACCTAGAAAGTTCTTCTTTGTATGAACAATCTCACATCTGCCTTTGTGTCACTTCCATTAAATGTTCCTACTTCTGTAGGACCAGTACTAATGCCTCTTCCCCATGGCGGCTCTCCTTGCATTTTGAATGATGGCCTAGTTCACTGTATCATGACCCCTCTAAGCCTCTTCAACCCAAGTATCCTTAAATCCTTCTCCACGAGAATCAGTTTAGAGACCCTTTGTCTCCCCTTTCACACCTTAATATGTTGTGTTTCCCTTTGTGAATCTTTCTTAGAGTTCAGAATCCAGCACTGCATGTAACGCCTCAGTGTGGTCTGATTGCTGAGGGAAGTAGGATTAGGACCTTTGTTCTATATCTAGCTGCTGTGATTTTATCAATGCTGTGCAGATTTGAGCTAGTGTTTTTCTTTCTTTTTCTCCTCCTCCTCCTCCTCCTCCTCCTCTTCCTCTTCCTCTTCTTCTTCTCTTGGTAGAACTATTACAATTTTAGTTCATATTCATTTTAAATCTTCATATATTTTTTCAAAATACGGAGATTACTGGGGCACGTGGCTGGCTCAGTCAGTGGAGCATGTAACTCTTGATCTCTGAGTTGTGAGCGCAAGCCCCATGTTGGGTGTAGAGATTACTTAAAAATAAAATCTTTTTTAAAAATATGGAAATTCTTATTTTTTTTTATAAATGTAACATATTATTCTGGAAAATTCAGGGAGAAAAAAGCAAAACATGAAAGGATAAATAAGAAAATAACAACCATATTGTAACCCTTCCTTTTAAGGATAACCATCATTTACATTTTGGTGTGTAGTCTTGCAGGCATCATTCTCTGCATAAACATGCATGTGTGTACGTGTGTGTGTGAGTGCGTGCGTGCACACACACACTTTGACAAACATGGAGTTAAACCTCTGTGGTCAATTAAAGGTGGCTGCTAATTCTTTGCCACTCCTGTCATTGATAAGTGAAGTCTATTTCCTCTCCTCTGTGTCTGGGCTGGGACTGAGTCTGTTTTGGTTTTTTTTAAGTTTATTTATTTTGAGAGAAAGAATGCAAGCAGAAGAGGAGCAGAGAGAGAGGGAGAGAGAGAATCCCAAGCAGGTTCCGTGGGTTGACATGGGGCTCAAACCCACGAACAGTGAGATCATGCATGACCTGAGCTGAAACCAAGAGATGGATGCTTAACTGACTGAACCACCCAGGTGCCCCTGGTTTTAACCCATAGAACATAAATACACTAATGCTGGGTAACTGCCAAGCTGGGCCTTAGGAGATCTCAGCTTCTGCCTTCATCTTGTGCAAGACTCTTCTTGGAGCCCAACCACCCTGTGAGGAAGCCTAACCAATCACATGGAGAGGCCCACATGGAAAACTGAAGGCTGTGAGTGGAAACACCACAGAGCTCCCAGATGGCAAGCAGTATCAGCTATCAACTATGTGAGTGAGGTGCTTTAGGACCCTCCAATTATCCCAGATCCCCAGTCACAGTACCAAGCGATGCAGAACAATTCAGCAAATAAGTAGCAATAAATTGTTATTTTAAACTACTACATTTTGGGGTAGTTTTTTTTAAACAGCAATAGATAACTGAAACAATTACATATAATGACAGCAAATGTCATTTTCTATGTGCTAGGCACAGTTATAAATCCTTTATACATATTTACTCACATAATCCTCACAATAACCCTATGAAGCAAGTACTATAATTATATAGCACTCTTCCCATTTTGTAGAGGAGGAAACTGAGGCACAGGGAAATAACAAGCTTGCTCAGGGCACACAGTGAGTAAATGGTAAGGCTGGGATTTGAACCCATGCAGTCCATTAGGTTCCAAAGTCTGTGCTCTAATCCACCATACCCACTGCCTCCCTGCTGCCTTCTCTCATTTTAGATATTATGAACAGCTGTCAATGTTAATAAGTATCAATCTACAAAAGCATACCTAAGGGCCACATGTTGAAATCTGTTGAAATCTCAATTGGATCGTCTAAAGTATTAGCACTCTCTTGCTGCTGTGGGATTCTCTTTATTGGATATATATGCTACCGAAGTCTTCAAGTTGATAAAATTTGTTGACTAAATCAAAGTTCAGGAATGACACTTCTTGAACCCAGACAAGATGTCCTTCTAGAATAACATCATTTAACATAATAATCATTTTGAGAGATGTCCCAGCTCTGCTCTTAACCAGCTATATGATTTCATCTCTGGACTTTTTTTACCAGTAAATGAGGAGGTTGGATTAATTATTTAGTGGGTACCATGCTATCCCCACACATTCTTTCTTCAAAACTGAGTCACTCATTCCCTCAGCTCTTGGGAGTGTTGGCTACTGACAGGTGGTCCAAGGTCACACCTCGTCCAGGAGCATAGCCTATATCCATGATTGGTCGATGAGGTAGTAGGAAGATCCAGCCCCCTAGCTCAGGATAAGCCAACTCTAAAGAGCCAGTCTATGGCGTGGGCCTGAGAGTTTTCGCATCTGCATTACAGTTCAATCCATCCCTCTGCCTGTTTCTACTCCCTTCCCTCATCCAGTCTCCATCTCAGTCTGTTTCCTAAGGAGCCAATTACCACAGTGACCTTTTGTTCCTGATTTGGATTGAATTGATAGCACACCCTTTTCTCACACTTTTTCAAACTTCTTGGGTTCTCTGTTGAGCTTCAGGGGCATTCTCCTCTTTCTCTTCTTCTCATTCATTCTCCATCCACTGAACAAACTTTTATTGTACTCCTACTATGTGCCAGACCCCAAGCTCAGCCTGGGCATTCAAAGACCTGGCCGTGTCTCCAATAGTGGAAAGAGAGCAAGCACTTAGGACCTGAATGGCTCTTCTGTCTCTCTGTCATTTGTAAACACTGTGCTGTTTCCAAGGCTGTAGGTCTAGCCCGTCTTCTTGCTCTGAACATGACCCAGTGGGCCTTTTTATTGCCCTGGTCATGATTGGCAAGGCTCACCTTTGTGGGGGCTTTAACCTTCCTGACACCATTCTTATGGGTCTATGTTTCTCTTTGTATTTCCTTCTTCGCTTTTGGGTTCTTCCTTCCAGCTCTTGGCAAGGACCAACATAAATGTTTCATTCATTTAAGATTCTAGTGTCTATTTCATGGTTACTGGGATTGGGATAGTGAAGAATCTGAGGGGGAAGGATCTTAAGGTCTTCCAGAAGCGCTGGGATAAAAGTAAGGAAGCAGAGTTTAAGCTGGTCATCCAATAATCCATCTAGGACCTCCCTACCTCAGGCAGAATAAATAAGCCATGTTTGCTGCTTGCCACCCTTCTCTTTTGTCACTTCCGGCCATTTCTCCCCACTCCTTTTCATGGATTTACAGCCTCCCTGCTTTCTGTTCTGCACGCCCCCCCATGCTGTCAATCATTTTCATTTCTCACTCACACGAGACTGAGTCATAATGCAGCTTTTCCAAGGTTCATCACATTTTAAGCGTGTTCTTATACCACATTGCAACATAAAAGGCTTTGTCCAGTGGACAGGGGCAAAGCATCAATAGACATTAAGAAAATAGAGGGCTCTTTACAGGCCTGGCAATCACATCATGTCCCAGGGCTGTTCACTGAACAGATATAACAATCTAGAATGAGAGTAGAAGGAAACCAAACCCACCCATTCTCATTGTATAGATCAAGAAGCCGATGAACAGTGAGGTCAAGCAGATTTCCAAACATCCCACAGCAGTAATTACCAGAGCAGGAAAGGTCCATGGATGGTACATTCAGGGAAGGGCTTTGCCTGTGGGAGGTACTCATTTATGGATACTACCTAAGGGTATTATTTGGATTACATACAGAAGTGGACTATTCTTATTAGTCAGGCCTCTTTTCTCCGTTGCTCTTTCATGGTGGGTCAAGACCAAGCCCCAGATGCCCTTTTTGATTGGGTCAGGAGCCAGAGAACCCAGGTTCCAGCCCACCTAATTCCAGCCTGTACAAGCCGTCTGACCTTAAAAACACCATTTAACCACCGTGTCTTTAGTTTCCCAGCCTGGCCTTGCCCTGGGTATCAGGCAAGACAAAGCACACAAAATCTCTCCGAAGGATGGAGAGCACTTTGTGGCATAAAGAGCTGTTTTCCATTTTGCCTGTGCACTGGAATCCTTCACAGAACTTGAGATGGGGAGTGGGGGGGGGCACTGAGGCTGGGACCCGGGGTCTGAGAACTCTTTAAAAAGCTCCATAAGTGATTTTGACACACAGCCAAGTGCTGAAACTACTGACAAAGTATAGAAAGCAAATAGGACACAAGAAATAAATGACATTATTAGCCAAAAGAAGTCTTAGATTATCCGATTAAGGTGGTTAACAGTTAACCTAAAGAACAATGAAATTGCCTGCTTTTTTCAGAGCACCCAGAACCCTGATCTCAGATCCTCCTAGAAAAGATGTCTGTTACTTCAATGACACTCTTCTTACCTCAGAGTACACACACACACACACACACACACGCATACGCACACACACACCATGAATCATCTCAACCCGCCTCCGTGCTGAAGTCAGATTCCAAGTAATGTCTTATATTCTTTGACCTCTGAGTAATCACGCTGGCCCTGCTCTGTCCTTTTAGGCCCAGGAAAACCATCTGATTAGGCCCTGGAAAGAGTAGCCCAAATCTCCACAGGGCAATCTATAAACCAGACTGCTAATGTGTTCCCTGGGGAATATTCTGTCAGAGTCCTAGTTCCTCTTTGAAAGTAATTGAATGGCTCTCGCTAGGTCTCCCAGATGATTGTTATCACCTGATCACCATCCTCACCGAGCATTTTCTTTCCTGGAGCAGTTCTCTTTGGAATACCAGTTGAGCGTGGCCAGAAACTGGCTGCAGTGGCTATAACGTTAAAGAAAATGAAATGAACCATTTGTTAAAGAGACTATCTTTTTTCCATTGGATACTCTTTCCTGCTTTGTCAAAGATTAGTTGGCCATTTGCTAGTGGGTCCGTTTCTGGGTTCTCTATCCTATTCCATTGGTCTATGTGTCTGTTTTTGTGCCAATACCATATTGTCTTGATGATTACCGCTTTGTAGTAGAGGTTAAAGTCTGGGATTGTGGTGCCTCCCGCTTTGGTTTTCTTCTTCAATATTACTTTGGCTATTCGGGGTCTTTTGTGGTTCCATACAAATTTTAGGATTGTTTGCTCTATGCAAAGCATGGAAAGAGACTAAGTGTCCATCAACTGATGAATGGGTAAATAAGATGTGGTATATATATATACAATGGACCACTACGCGGCAATGAGAAAGAATGAAATCTGGCCATGTGTGGCAACATGGATGGAACTGGAGGGTATTATGCTGAGTGAAACAAGTCAGGCAGAGAAAGACAGATACCATATGTTTCCACCCATAGGTGGATTTTGAGAGACTCAGCAGGAAACCATGGGGAAGGGGAAGAGGGGAAAGAAAAAAGACACAGAGAGGGAGGGACAAAAAACATAGAGACTCTTAAATATTAAGAACAAACTGAGGGTTGAGGGGGGCATAAGAGGGGGGAGAGTGGGTGACGGGCACTAAGGAGGGTGCTTGTTGGGATGAGCACTGGGTGTATGGAAACCAATTTGACAATCAATCATTTAAAAAGAAAAGAAAAGAAAATGAACCAGAAGAAGAAGAATGCATTTGGGAGAACATTTCATTCAGTCCCTGAGACACCAACGTAGACAGTTGGTACTTTTGCCCGCCCAGCACATCTCTCCCATCTTCTGAGGATGGACCTTTGTTCCTTGGGAGAAAGTCTTTCTTTGTCTGGATGGTTCTGGGTGGCTGATCAAAGTACCCTGACTTGTTCCTCTGTGGCCACAGGGGTGGACCTGTGGCCTGACTTAATCATAATAACATATTACTCACCTGTTCACAGCGATTGGTCTGGGGATTATCCAAGGACGAATGAAAAAATGATAAAAATAATCAGGGATTAAAAAAAATAAAGTTGGTGGGGAAACTATCTTTTCTTTCTGGTCAAGTTGCTGTATAACTGTGACATCAGAGCTGCCACAGCAGCTGAAAAGGTGGGAAGGACGAGGCCGCTGTCCAGAGATGAGGCTGTGAGAGACAGAAGGAAACAAGAGAGTATGTTTTTATGGGGTCAAGTTTTGTCTGACTGTCTTGGCTACTATCTGGCAAGTATTCTTTTAATTCTTTGAGTTGCCCCAAGATTTTTCCCAAAGCCTTTTTTTTTTTTTTTTTTACTTAAGCCAGTTTGTTTTAGAATTTCTTTTTTTAATGTAAATATTGTTTTTAACCTTTATTTAGTTTTGAGAGACATAGAGACAGAGCGTGAGCAGGGGAAGGGCAGAGAGAGAGGGAGGTACAGAATCTGAAGCAGGCTCCAGGCTCTGAGCCATCAGCACAGAGCCCAACGCGGGGCTTGAACTCACAGACTGTGAGATCATGACCTGAGCTGAAGTTGTCTGCTTAAGCAACTGAGCCACCCAGGTGCCCCTGTTTTAAAATTTCTGTCACTTGCAACCCAGAGTCTTGATGGACAGAAACACTTTGACAGCATTGCTCTCTACCATCTACTTTTCTGAAACTTCGAAAATGTGTCTGTGGATCTCAGAACTGAGCGTGTTCCTGTCTTTCCTAGATCAGAGTGTGGGATTGCTCGATGCACCTTGATTATGCTGGGAACTCTGTTTCCCAGCACCCCCTTCCCTGAATGACTCTGATTAGGGTGGCCAGAAATGAAGTGGCATGAGATGGCAAGGGCAGCAGCAAAGCAGCTGCCATCTTGTTCTAAAGGCCACTGTTGTCTGGAGCTAGTGAGGGGCACCGAGATGCAGCCAGGCTCCTGTGTGTCCCCACTCTTCTCTGCCCTTCTGGGACTGCCAGCCCTGCTGACCAACACTGAGCCCCTGCCCACTCTCAGACACTTTGCTGCAAACTCACAGAGGCAGGGGCTGGAGAGAGCCCATCAACATCCTTCCTAAGATTCTGCACGAGCCCTGGATGGCCCCATTCCACAGCTCGACCTGCCTTGCTTTCTGTAAGCTCCACTTGGTTCAGCCACACCGAGGCTGGTTAGTGACTTCTGTGATCTTTCAGATTTTTACTCCTCCAATCCCCCGCCCCCAATTGTGAAAGAGCTTATTTATGATAACAAATTCTGTATTCCGTACTAGTCATAGTAGTTCTGCTTCCAGAGTTCAATTCTGACTCATGCAAGTGGTATCGGGTGGACCCAGACACAGAAGCTTCCTGATTTCTTTCTTTGCTTCATACCCATACTCAGTGCATCCGTCTTTGTAATCTCCTCTTCTCTGTTGACTACAACTCCTTCATCTTCTCACATCTCATCCATGCATTTGTGGGATGACCTCACCTCCTGTTCCTGCTCACCTTACCATTGTGCTATTTGCTGTCTCATGCCAATTTTCCCCTGACCTCTGTCTGACTCACTTTCACACTATTTCCTGCTCTCCCTTCCAATCACAAGACTGCAGACAGTCTGGACGTTTAACCCACACTGGCATCCAGTTAAGGCAAAGGCCAGGACATCCTACCCAGAGCCTCCCACTCCTGATTTCCATTTAGGAAATGTCATTAGAGAAGGAAAAAGAGAACTTAATGGATACTGTGTGATGCCAGATAAATATTTTTAAAATGAATTCTATTTGAGTTGAAAATTACCAAGTAATATTTAAATAATCAACATGGCATACTGTTGGCCCATTGAACGCTGCATGCATGGGTTCGAAATTTCCACTGGGATGGGCTCAAGGTCTCGTCCAGCTTTGTGATAATAGCTCAAAGTCCAGAGCCACTAATCCTTGCCCAGCCATTGCTCAACATTCAACCTCTGTTGAGTCAGCCGGCCTCTCTAGGCTTTGGCAAGTCTATCTGGATCCATGAAGTCAACAGAGAAAAATCTTAAAACCATGGTATGTTAGGCTTGGAAGCAACCTTAGGGGTTACCCATAATTTGGGAAGCAGCTTCTTGCTTATTTCCATCCAATCCCTCTGGCTTTGTCAACTCTTCCAGCTGGATCCATGTGGCCATGTGGCACTGTGCCACCACTGTAAGAAGAAGCTGGGGATGGTGGATTGTGCCTCTGTTGGGACTCTGTCCAAGAGCAAGAACAAGTATGTCTAACAGCAGAATTTTCTTCATATAGAATTAGGCATCCTAAATTTTAAAAAGGATACCGTTACCCAGTTGACATGAGACATGAACAGAAAGTGAGTACCAAGGGAACTTGGACCATGCGAGAGGAAGAATAATTTATTACAAGCAAGAATAAAGCAAGTAGCTACCGGTATTGAGCATCTACAACGGGCTGTGTTAACATTTAATTTTCACAACTAGTCCATGAGAGAGGCCGTGCTGCCTCCAATTTACAAATGAGGGAATTGAGATCTAGCGATTTCAAGTAACGTGACTCAGGTGGCACAGCTTTAGTGGCAGATTTGGGATGCCAGACACTTTGGAATGATCCCAGCCTCTGTGCTCTTCCCATGTATAACCCCGTACCTCTATACCTGTCTCTCAGTCATACTTGATTAAGGGTCTTTTCTAGTTTTCTGGTAAGAAAGGAATTGGAAGCCAATGTACTATATCATTATATTATATACATCATATCATATCATATTATATCAGTAGTTGTTTGGGTAAATTTAGAATTAAACAATGCAATGCTCTTTCAGTCATGCAGATTTTGTTGTTTCCCCTCCCTTCCTTTTGTCGTCTGCATACACTCCCCATTGTATAACTCCTCTGGGTATTTGGGCTACCAGGTGGATTCTGCCAGGCCATTGAAATCAAGGTCAGATATCCTAACCAGTGAGCAGTGACCTTTCACTGAGGTTGGTTTGACACGATTTTTTTGGTTCTGCTACATATCATGCCCATCCTCATCTGTCCTCAGAACCTCCTAGAGTCCTAGAGGGCCAGGAGAGCCCTGACTGTGGCCCAGAGAGGAAAATCACTTTCCCTCACCAGTAAGTGGCAAAGCTAGTACTGAAGGCCAGGTTCCTGGACTCTTATTTGCATGCTTTGATGTTGTTTTCATATACGTAGGATGCATTTTTACCCAGGCCTAATGCAGAGCAGGGTTGGGAGGCATTAGCCACCCCCTCTTCATCTCCATCAGCACCCCATCCCTACACACACTCACCTCTTACTTGGTCATGAACAGCTGATGTTCCCCTAGTTCAGGTAAATTCCGTACAAACACAACAGCTGGGTCCCCAAGCCCGCCCTTTCCCAACCAACGAGGGGCCTAAGTCCTTTCCGTATAGAAATTCTGGAGCCACCAGTCCACATAGCTGTCTCTTCTAGGAGACTGTCTGCTTCTTCTCAAGGACAGGAAATAGAACTCCTCCCTTTTCTCTGATGTCCCCAAAAGTATCATGTGAGCTCTGCATAGTGTAGACTTAAATGAATATTTGCTCCTGGGCCTGCTGCTGGCCAACTATGCTCAGTCCCAATTAAGGAAGCTTGTCTATTCGAAAACCAGTATTCCTTGCATATTCTCTCTAGGACAGGCCAGGAGTTAAAAGATAAGATGAATTTCAACTTTTTATGGCTCATATCGCTTCAATGCTATATATCATGGATTCCTACCCTACGCTCTGGATTCCTCAAGCAAAGCCACCATGTATCAGCACGTAGTTGCTACTCCATGTTTGCTAAGTGAATAAATTAGAATCTGGATATGTGATCCTTATAGTACCTAATATCGTACCTAAGGTTAGCACACCATATTTGAAAAAGACGTCCAACTGTACTAACACATAACAGTGAGTGATTACATAATGCTTTTTACCAGCAGAGAGAGGTAAACAAATGGAATTTACAACACAGCGTAAAATATGAAGGCGATCATAGGTCACCTCTGTGCCTTCTGCTTTTCACATTGTAGTGACTTGACTCTTATAAGGAGAATACACATTTCGGAACTGCTGTAGACACACACTGGGTTATCTGCTCAGTTGTTATCTTCTCTGGGTACAGTTCAACCTGCCCTAACCCCCTTCAAACACATCCGCTCACCACACCCCTCAGGGGGTCCAGGCAGTCATGTTTATGCTGTGACCTGCTCACCGTCTCTCTTTTAAGAATTTGGAATTTGAAATATAGAGACACAGAGAAAGGAGGCTGTCTGGAGAGGCAGACCCATTAGTGGCAGCCCTCCTGGAGGGGAGGTTCACACACACACACACACACTCTCTCTCTCTCTCTCTCTCTCTCTCTCTCTCACAGAATGAGAAATGGAATCAGAAAACTTGGTAGTTCTCAGGATTCAATATATAGAATCTGGAAGTGAATTAATCTTTTCTCCCTGTTGCTTTCTACACCTCCATGGTAACTCATTGTGTTTTAGTGTAATAAAATACAATAAAAGCTTGTACTTTATTTCATATTTCGAACACTTCTAGAAGCCCATGGAGGGCAAGAATGTACTTCCTACTTTGCAGAGGCCTCCCCAATCCCTGACCCTCCTCAGGCACTCAGTGAACATCTTCGTAGTTGAAGTAATTCAACTGACCGTGTTGACAAGAACAGTGGATTTGCATGTTTCTAGGGTAAACAATATTAAGACTATACTCATGTTTAATCACCTATCTGCTTTAACAACGACACCACAAGGATGAAAGGGAAATTCCTGTGGGATGCTTCAGTGCCCCTCTCTGGCCTCGGGCTTCCCCACTGCCTGTGTTCCCAGGGACCTCACAGTGGACGCACTGTCGGGAAAGGGTGCAGAGAGCAACTGGGGCCTGTCGTTCATGGTTACACCCTGAGCAGACTCTCTCCAGGCCCAGGCCGACCTTCCGAACTTTTGAATCAGCTCTTTGGGCACAGAGAGTCCAGAGGCTCTGGAAAGAGTTGAAAATGAGCTGGCGGGGTGGAGCCTGGACAGGAGGTGCTGGGCATGGAAGATGAAAGTTGCCCCTGAGGAAACAGGTGGTAGAGACCTTCGGTGGTTGCTTATAGGTAAGTGGCCTCCTGTCTGAAGAGTTTGTTAGTTCACTGCACTGGCCACCGGAAGTCACTCGTGAAGGACCGGGGGATGGTCTTGGTGAGGTGGGGAAGGGTGCAGAGTCAAGGCCGGTAGTCCCAGGGGTCAAAGCATTCGGGGTGTGGAAACCCACCCCCTGCTCTCCACATCAGGTGTCCCTCGGCCAGTGCCCTCATTCCCGCCCTCTGGGAGGCCATGCCCTGGTAAACAGCTGTGGAATGTTGACTTCCACGTGAATGTGGTTGCAGCTGAAGATCTTGAACATTCAAATGCCTTCCCTGCTGGATAATCTCCGAAAGAAGCTGGACAAAGGAGAGGGGAATGGACCCAGGGAGCTCAAGAAATGTTTTCGGAAACCTGTATCCACCACACTAAATATGTACGCAATGTAGGTGGGCCTTGCACTTCGGGGGGGTTTCCATTCGTGTGTTAGGATTTCAGTGATAGGAAAATATATCTTTAAGTTCTTTTTCCATGCCTGTTATATATCTTGGAAAGTTAGCCGCTGGGGAGATTTTTTTTCCCCCCACTGTGTCCTATTTTTAAAAAAATGAAAACAAACCTTTTGATTTTTTAAAGTAATTATATGCACCATTTAGAAAAAGCTACCTTATTAACATTTTGATAGACTCTTACTTATACACCTATACATAAAAAGATATAGCTTCAAGAATATGAGAGCATACCATACTGTTTCATAACCTGACTTTTTTTTATGCAAGAATCTATAGTGAACATATGTCCATGGCCATGGACATGAAGACATACATCATTATTATCAATCTGAATAGGTACATAGTCTTCTCTTTTATGGAGTTAGTGTAATTTGTTTGATCAATTCCTATTGACAAAACTTTATATCGTTTCCAGTTTTTGTCCTACTAAACCACATTGATAAATGTTCTTTTATAATATCTTTGCTCTCTTGTCTCTATCTTAGGGAAACTTCTTAGAAGAAGTGTAATTTTTACATGGATAGGAGAGAGAGTCTCCTTTCTAGAAGAGTTTTATTGAAGTATATGCCCTGTCTCCCAACAGCAGTAGCGTCAAACTCTTTTAAAACCAATTTTAGGGGCGCCTGGGTGGCTCAGTCGGTTAAGCGTCCGACTTTGGCTCAGATCATGGTCTCATGGTTTGTGGGTTCGACTGCCGCATCGGGCTCTGTGCTGATAGCTCAAGAGCCCGGAGCCTGCTTCAGATTCTGTGTCTCCCTCTCTTTCTGCCCCTCCCCAGCTTGTGCTCTCTCTCTCTCTCTCAAAAAAAAAAATTAAAAAACAATTTTAATTTTGTTTCTATTAAATATTAAATACATGAAAATGATATTTCTAACATGTGAAGGACATAAAGACTAATAAAACCTCTGTGAATTTACCATCTAGCTTAAGAGCTAAACGAACATAACCACCCAAAGCTCCCACCCTGCTCCTCAGAAGAATCTACCTTCCTGAATTAAGTCTCTATCAGCCCCTTGCTTTTCTTTAGTTTCACCACATAGGCTCGTATCCTTTAACAATATATGACTTAGTTTTGCATGCTTTTTCCTCATGTAAATGAAATTATACTTTATGCAAGTATTCTTTTAGGATTTGCTTTTTAAAAATATTTATAAGTGGAGTATATCATGCATACAAAAAAGTGCACATATCATGAAGGTTTAGCTTGATGAATTTTCTCAGAATGAACACATCCCTAGGTCATGACACTTCATTGTTAGTGCCACAGAAATGCACCTTAGCCCTGACCCAGTTACTACGTCCTTCCAAAGGGAACCAATATTCTGACTTGGAACACAATAACATTTATATAAATGGAATCAGAGTGACTAACTTCATACACTCAACTTCATGCATGTTGTTGCATGTAGCTATAATCATTTGTTGTTAGCATTGTATAGTCTTCTGTTGTGAATATATCATGATTTACATATCTACCTATTGATGGATATTTAGGTTTATTCCCGTGTTTGCTATTACAAATAAAGATGTTACAGACATTCTCCTATGTGCCTACTTATGCCCAGATACAAAGTTTCCTTGAAGAAAAAAAATAAGAAATGGAATTGTAGGGTCATAGAATATAATTATAGTTAGCCTTACTAGGTACTACTAATGCGAGTTCACCATATCACTAAAAATAAAAATTTTTGCCAATCCGATAGGCGAAAACGATGAAATCTTGTTGTTTACATTTTTGTTTCTTTCATTACATTTATGTCGTTATAACATTTTAAAAAGCTGTTCGTTAGCCATTTGTAATTTTTATTTTATGGACTCTCTGTATCCTCAACCCATTTTTCTCTTGGGTTGGTCTTATTTTCCTTTTTTTAAATTTATTTATTTAAAAAATTTTTTTTTTAATGTTTCTTTATTTTTGAGAGAAAGAGACAGTGTGTGAACAGGGGAGGGGCAGAGAGAGGGAGACACAGAATGTGAAGCAGGCTCCAGGCTCCGAGCTGTCAGCACAGAGCCTGATGCGGGGTTCGAACCCGCAGACCGTGAGATCATGACCTGAGCCGAAGTCAGAGGCTTAACCGACTGAGCCACCCAGGCGCCCCTGCTCTTATTTTTCTTAATGATTTTCAAAGACTTTTATATATTAAGGATGGTACTCATTAATCTATTATGAATGTTGCAAATATATTCCCTACAATTCGTTCTTCTTATCTTAGAGTTTGGGTTATAGTGCTTTTTTTCTTTCAGGAGTTTGAAATTTTTGGACAGTGAGAGCCCCCATTCTTTGCAGATCCTGGCCTTTCTTCTGTCAGAGCTAAGCTTCAACATACTTTTCCATGTCGGATGACCAGTTTGTAAAGGGAACTTTATTTTTCACAGACAGAGGGCATCTGGGTGGTTTTCCAAAGCTGCTGCCCGGCGGTAGCAATGGCTGGGTCCAGGTGTGATTTCTGCTACGCAGATTTTAGAAGCAAAAGTGGTGATGGAGTTTCCATTATCTGGAGACCCATCTTTCATCACACGGAAAATGAAAAGTAAACCGAACTATGCTAAGGCCAATTCTTTGCATCTGAGGCAAGGGATGTGGAAGTAATGGTTGTTTCTCTCCAGAACCCAGAAAATAGGCTAGGCTCATTATAGCAGGGAAAAGTCACCCAAGTGAGAACACCTGAGGGACAAAACTGGGCCGCCTACAACGACTGAATCAACTCTTCGGCAATAGCCTGGCATGGGCTTCCCTCCCACAGGGGTTGTTGACGGCTCAGGCTTTTACAGTTCTCAAGCCCTGTTCCAAGGAGCTTTTGTGGTTTAAATCAATGTGCTTCTGGGAATAAGTGCCCTTATTATTCCTAGTTTCCATTATTTGCCGTGCTCTTATACCACTGTGACATAATATCCTTTGTGCGGCTGAACAATAACAGTCCTTTCAGGAATCTCTAAGAGCTTTCTAATTAAGACCCACCACATGACAGATGGAGAAACCGAAGCCCAGACACAAGGGTGACGGTGCTTCACCTTGGTCACAAAGCGGCCAAGCCCAAGTCTGACTCCTACTGGAGCCTGCAGGGCCTGGGCCACACTACTGGTGGAGGGGTTTGGTGACGGCAGTGACTGCCGTAATGATCAGGCTGCCCAAGTGAATGGCCGGGGTGGCTGGGCCCTTTCAGTACTGCTTAGGCTCCCCTGGGCAGTGGAACTATTGAGTTGAGGACTGAGAACCAGAAGTGCTCATTGGGCTGGGCAAGAGCTCTTGAGTTTACAACCTGTTCTCAGTGGCTAGGCTCCCAGGACCACAAACTGTACCATGGCTAGCTCATTGGAATTCTCAATAAACTTGACCGATGGCCTACTAGGTGTCAGGCACCAGGAATGCAAAGATGAACTTCCAATCCCCCCTCTCGGATGTTCACAGCCTAGACAGAAGAGGAGACAGATATGTAAGTGGGGAGTTACAAGAAACTGAGTGCTTTAATAGAGAGTAGCTCAGAAGTTAGGGTGGGGCCCGGCTCGGTGGGGCTCTCAGGGAAAGCTTTTTGGAGAGAACTTTCCTTTTTTTTTTTAATGTTTATTTTTTGAGACAGAGCATGAGTGGGGGAGGGGCAGAGAGAGAGAGACACCGAATCCGAAGCAGGCTTCAGGCTCTGAGCTGTCAGCACAGAGCCTGACGCGGGGCTCGAACTCACAGACCGTGAGATCATGACCTGAGCCGAAGTCGGACGCTCAACTGACTGAGCCACCCAGGCTCCCCGGAGAGGAGAACTTTCTATCTGAGTAAGTCTTTAGAGGTGATCTGAGCTCGCTAGACAGAGCTATAGGGAAGAGGCAGTGCGTGCTGAAAGCCAAGTGTGCGCAAAGGCCTAGTATGTGAAATGCACTGGGTTTCAGGGGACAGTGAGAACGCCAACATGTCTAAAGCGGGGTGAGGTTACCCTATTGTTCTTCCTCTCTTCTATGGTAATCTTTCTTTTTGAGAGAGAGATTGGCTAAGCGTGGCGCCTGAGCCTGATGTGGGGCTGAACTCATGACCGCGAGATCATGACCGGAGCTGAAATCAAGAGTCCATGCTTAAGTGATTGAGCCACCCAGGCTTCCCTTTCTCCTATTTCAAAAATTTTTTTTTTATTTTAATGTTTATTTTTGAGAGAGAGACAGAACATGAGCAGGGGAAGGGGGGAGAGAGAGGGAGACACAGGCTCCAGGCTCCAAGCTGTCAGCACAGAGCCTGATGCGGGGCTTGAACCCACAAACTGTGAGATCATGACCTGAGCTGAAGTCGGATGCTTAACTGACTAAGCCACCCAGGCGCCCCTCTCTCTTCTATTTTTAGAGCCCAAACTCTTATCTCCTTTTATTCTTGCTATCTTCCCTATTGATGTTAAAAAGACTAAACATGGTTTTTCGTTTTTTGTTGTTTTTTTTTTTTTTGTCTTTGCATTATTGCTTCAACCCCTCACTCTTCAGGGCATTGTGGGTGCCTCTGACCAGGGAGAGATCATGCACTGGGGAGTGCCCAAATGAAAAGCACAAAGATAAGTGTTGTCCTGTGTTATAAGGACACAGGACGGCTCAGGGAACCTTGGATGGGAAGTCAGCTGGGCTGTCTTCTTTTATATGGCATAAAAACATGGCCTTGGATGGCTCCTGAGGTTACCTGCTCCAGGTCCGGCCACCCGGAGGGAGGTCCCGTGGTCCAGAATTTGTGGTGTAGGAGCAAAAGCGCATGGAGATTCAAGGGGGAAACATGAGCTGGCCGGCAATCTAATAGAAGACCCGTGTGGGAAGGAAAGCGTCGGATTGGAACTGCAGGAGTCTGATTTGCAGCTGGCTCTGGAGTCAGGCGGGATTGGGGTGGTGAGAAACCAAGGGCCACCTCGACTTCCTCTCCTTCCCTTTTCTTCCTTCGTGCCTTCCAGTGCCCATTTCACCCCCCACAGGCTCTTCCGGATGGCACGTCATATACCTCCTGAGTCTACGAGAATAATGAGGCAGCGTGCTTCTCAGTCTCCCCTCTGCAGTGTCGGCACCTCAGCTAGCCCTCAGCACCACAGACAAACACTATCACCCTGATGTATGACAACCACCTGCCAAAGCTTCCCGAGAGCACGGACTCTACCTGCTGCAGTGCCCTGCATATAACAAGCACTCAGTCAGCCCCTGGAGGAGAAGGGCAGGGAGGAGCAAGGGACGGAGGGAGGGAGGACGGACGGGGAAGAACCCGGCCAGAACCGTGGAACCCAAAAGCTCACAAAGTGACAACGCATTCTAAATTCTGACCAATTCCGGCTGTTGCTGGAGAGTGAAGAGGACTCCAAGGAAAGAGCCAAATAAATGATCTTAAAAAAATTTTTTTTTCCTTGGGGCGCCTGGGTGCCTCAGTCATTTAAGGTTCCGACTCTTGATTTTGACTCGGGTCAAGACCTCACAGTTGGTGAGTTCAAGCCCTGCGTTGGGCTCTGCACTGACAGCACAGAGCCTGCTCAGGATTATCTCTCTCTCTCTCTCAAAAATACATAAATAAACATTAAAAAATTTTTTGTTTTCTTGTGAGCTCTAGGTACTGGTCCCTCCTGCCTCAGGCCTTTGATCAGAACCCGAGCTGTACTCTAGGCCTCTGCTGGGCCTCGCGATACCGGTGGGCTGCGCACCTGCCATTACACTACTCAGAGCTCAGAGACAGCAGAAAGCTGGCTCTACGTCTCTGGTCTCCAAGGTGAACATCGGGTCAGCAGGCGGATCAGACAGGGCTGCTCCTTGTAGGGATGTGAGGGCTGGAAGGTAGAGAATAGCTACAGGCCAGTGAGGGTGGGGTGAGGGACAGTGGAGGGAGCCATTTGTTCTCATCGGCAGGACATGGTAACATTAGCCACCACGCGTCCACCTTTATGCTGACCCCAAGGGCCAGGCAGCCTGATTGCTTCACACGAGATTGGGTATGACACAGGCCATGCGGGAATCCTGCACCACCGGAGAATCTGCCCATGGAGGAATGAACAGACTTCTCAGGAATGGCGAGAGGAGCGTTCGTGGAGGGAAGATAAGAACAAAACCATGGCAGTGAAAAAGTGTACACTGAGCTCACGGGATATCCAGGTAAGTGTGGCAGGAGGTGAGGCCCGCCCGGCCGCTAGTCTGGCGCCTCATTGTGGGGGGTGGTCTTCAACGATCCGCTGACGAATTCAGGCTGTTTCGGGAACCCAGTGGGAATAAAAGATTTGGACCAGACAAGTGAGTTGGGAAGCCATGGGAAGTATGAATTAGTGAGGAGACAGAAACTGGCAGCAAGGAAAACAGGAAGTGAAGGTGATATCCGGGAAGACATAATGAGGCTGTGAGCAAGGACGATGGTAGTGGGAACAGGAGAGAACACTGTGAGGGGCAGCCTCCCTCTCTCAAAAGTAGGACAGCTCCTCTCTTTGCCTGGACACATATCTCATATAAACACACACAGACACACGCTGAGGAGGTGAGAGAAAACATAACCTCTTCACCACCCCTCTCTTCTCAGCCGTCAAGCCCAACCCCCCAGCCCTCCTCCCAACCCGGTTTCCTGTCCATCTGGGCAACGGCCAGAGGCATTTCCCCGAAAGACAGAAAGAGTCAAGCAGGGGTTGTTAATGTCTGCAGCCGCAGTGCCTGAGGGGTGTCCGGCGGCATGCGCCTGGTGGGGAGGAGGGCCGCACCCCATCTCCCAGGCAGAGCCCTCGGGAGGAGACTCGGCAGCTGGCAGCATTCCTGCTGATGGAATGGGCCCAGGAGGTGCAAGGGTCCGTCCCTCTGCCTCCAGAGAGGCTACCGGCAAACCCATCCTGGTTGGACAGAATAGCTCGCACAGTCCAAATGCCTCCTTCCTTTAGTATTTAATTATTTTCACACTTCACTAAGTTCTTCCTTCGAGCCAACCTAAAAGTCTCGATTTTAAGTCTCCGTACCTCATGCTCCGGGTTTGGGGAAAGCGGCAAACTCTCCTCAGCAGGAAAATAGTTATGTTCTGTCAGGTAGAAAGTGTCCATTGAATCGTGGGGCTCAGGTCCAACGGATTTAATGGCGAGAACCAAGTTTGGATAGAAGCCCACTTATTTTGCAGTTGCTAAATAACCCAGAAGGACTGACAGAGAAGCCTGGGCCGGCTCATGGCACCGGCGACACTTCTCTTTTTCTCCCTCCCCTCAGGCCCGAAGATTATGCTGACCAGAATGCGATAGAGGTAAATGCCCTCCTCCCGAGAGAGGGTAATAAATTTCTAGTGAGTCTAAGACATTTTGGCACTCGTAGGTCCTCAAATGCCCTGGGGCATCGTCTTCTTTAAGGTGGAGATGAGGTGATCTGACACACCACTGTTTCAGAAGGCTGGTTTCTTTTCTTGCTGTCCTCCGGGCCACCAGGCCACGCTGGCCACTCCACCACAGAGGCAGAAGGCAACATTTGGTGGGGCCTTGCCAAGGAGCAGGCTTGGTGCATGTATCATTACATTTAATGCTGACGACTCTTCAAAAGGGCCGTCATTAGCCCCATTTCACAAAAGAAGCACCCAGGGCTCCCAGAGATGTTAGGAGAGAAAACGGAGTCTCTGAGGGTAGCCAAGCGGTTCATGTCGGGCATGGGCCAGCGTAGGGAGCTGTCCCCATGAATACGTGGCGACTTTAGCCACCATTTGTCCACATTTGTGCCAACCCTGAAGGTTGGGCAGCAGACCGTACCCAAGACTGGACTGGATACTGGTCACACAAGGGTACCGGCTCTCATGTCTGGTTGGAGGATGTTGCTGCCAGGTCTGGAGGGTCTGGTGTAGCTGGGGTCAGGGGAGACTGTGTTCTGATTAGAGCTATTTCCCTATGACTATGGTTTTGGGGAGTTTTCCATTTCCCTCAAACACAGAGAATTGAAGCAAGAGGCTGACTGCCGTGAGGGGTTTAGGTGGGATAGAAGGAAGAACTTAGTGAGGCGTGAGGATGGTAGGTACAAAGAAGCCGGCATCAGGCTAAGCACTTTCTCGAAAGGCCACACTGGAAACAGCAAGGACTCTAGCCCGGACAGTCCTGTCCAAACCCATTCCTCTCCCCTGTCACTGGAGCAAATGATCAACCATCCTGGAAGCTCAGGCCTACCAGCATAAACCGGTGGGGTTCTCATGCCCTTCTCTCCCTGGTCCGTGCAAAAACAAGTGTCATGGCCGTAAACCCAAGGAGCTTGTCCATCATTGTAATCCCAGTTCCTGGTCCCCTGGACGCGTTCAGTAAACATTTGGTGAATGAATAAAAAAGGTCACCTGTTCTCAAAATTGTTTGTGTCCTTGTTGGCTGTGCCTTTGGCACGGACCTGGGGAATCTGTCCAAATTCACAAACTCCAGCTCAGACGAATGTTGCTGACTGAGCTCCAGAGCCCTGTGATGTCAGCTGAGGTACCTTGAGTGCGCAGGGGGGAGGAAAAGTGCTTTCCATCAGCTACTCCTGGCCCGCTTGGGGGAGGAAGGAGGGAAAGGTACCGCTTAGGACAGACTCCTGGGCCCTCTCCTGTGTCAAGGGCCCTCAAGGAGAGATTCCTGATGAGCTCACTCCCTGAGAGACGATTCTAGCCAGGGCCAATATGCTTTTGAGCATCCCAGGGGACACTGTAACCACTAAGTAGGATAGATCTGATGTTGCTTAAGTGATTCTGTGATTACAGTCATTTCTCCCTAAGGCCCTGATACCTCGGAATGTGACATTGGGGGTTTGTGTCATCGAACAGCCTGGCTAGAAGCAGCAGTGGTTTCTGCAACATGAGACGATATTGAATTCTTTTTGAGTGTAAGCTCCTCTCTCCTTGAGGCCAAATATTGACTTTACACATTAGGGGTGTATCTTTTTTCCCAATGCTCTTGTGTTCCTCCCTGGCTTCCGAGGACTAGGTACCTGATGGGCTCTGATTATGTCCAGAAGCTCTCTGAGGAGGAAGGGACACTTGCATTTCCAAGTGCTGCAAAAGGAGAAAATGCCAAATGATGGCCGTTTTCTAATTACCTAAGAGCCGGTCCTGTTGCATACAACGGGAGACACTATTAGAATTTCAGGAATGGCATCTTCTGGGCGCTCTCAGTCGCTTTTTTTTTTCTTTGAATTTAAAAACTTTTTTTTTTTTTGAGAGACAGAGACAGTGCAAGCAGGGGAAGGACAGAGAGAGGGAGACACAGACTCTGAAGCAGGCTCCAGGCTCTGAGCTGTCAGCACAGAGCCCGATGCGGGGATAGAACTCACAGATTGCGAGATGGTGAAGTCAGGCACTTAACTGCTGAGCCACGCAGGCGCCCCTCTCAATAGCTTTTATAAAGCCCTCTCCACGTTCTGTAAAAATACAAGTCAAGAGACTACGAGTTGCTTGAGAGCTCTCCCTGTCAGTTTTTTGCATTTCCCACCCCCGGCTGAGAGCCTGGTATGGTGTGGGGCTCGTGTCAGGGAGGTCTTTCTCCCCAAGTTCTCTGCTTGCATTTCTACAGTAGGCTTTTCATCTACTCTTCTCCTGGGGGGTGGGTGGGTGTATGTGTGTGTGTGTGGAGGGGGCTTCAGAACTGACCCTAACACATGAGGTCTGCCTTTGCTGCTGGCTGGGGGTGGGGAGGGGAGAGCAAGGTGGGGGACACAAGTGTTAGCAACGGGGTCATCGCTTTGCTCTTCTGAGAGGACGAACAGGCAAAAAGCATCATTAGCGTCCCTGCTTCCAGGGAGGAGGGGTGACCTGAGGCAGTACCGCCTCTCTCACCTTCCGTGACACACAGCTAGATGCTGCCGTCCTCTCTTGATTCTTTAGTCTAATTGAGCTCTATGATGTCTCAGTTTTCCACTTGAAATATATTTGCTTCCTGCCACAAAGAAGCTCCATCAAAATCTACCAACGAAATCTCCCAAGAAAAACACTCATCCTGACTTCTGCGGGTACAGGAGATGTTCGTTTTGCTGAATGATTCACTTCCTGATACCAAATGAATTCGTATTACTTTGCCTTTATAATTTGCTAAAAATAACTGGAAACAACAATAAAAATAGTTTTAGTCTCCGTTTGCCAGCTAAATATCACAAGACAAAAGCTAGGCCTTGCGGACAGGATCGGAGAGGAGCTTGTTTCACCAAGCTTGGATCTTCGACGAGGCCTGAACGGAGGACGTTATTGCGCAACGAACTTGACTGTACACGACAGAGTTGCTTTGGGGGAGATTGGCAAGGAAGCAGGAAGGGAAAAGATGTGGACTGAAAAATGTTTTGTACCTGTGGTAGATTTGAAAAAAGTAAACTTGTAACATTTAGCATTCTACATTAGAATGCAGAAATCAATGGCTCCAGGCCTTCATATATTCGTTAAGGAGAAAAACATGAGTCACGGTTATAATCCCAATTGCAATTAAAAATTAAACCGCTCATAGATGAATATGTTAAGCCAGGGGATACTACGAGGTAATAACGGCCTAGCTGCAGTCAAGCCAATAAAATACACAGCCTGTGGAGTTAGAGGTTTGTGTTCTTGAACAAGAAATGGAAAGGAAGACCAGAACCTCTTGCCGTTGGGAGGAGACCTAAGCCCATTGGCCAGACTTCTGGACCTCATACTTTGAATGTTGGTGACTGACAAAGGCTAACTCCAAGGATTAACTACAGAAAGGACAGGGCTGGGACTCTGGCCAGTACAGTATTACCAGAAGCAAAGCCCACACACAAACCCGAATACCTTCCTTGTCATCTACAGTCTTCTATGTGAAACCTTTGGTACATCAAAGAATTCCGATGTAGACCTCTTATCGAGAAATCTATTTAAGAGTTATCTAGGCCCTAAGGGAATAGTGAATTTTATTTCTTATCACTCTCGCACTGTCCCAATTCTGCAGGCAGTAGTCACGTGAGGCTATTTAAATTTAACTGAACTAAAAGTTAATAAAAGATTCAGTCACACTGGCTGTATTTTAGACAGTCAATAGCTACATATGGCTAGTGGCTGCATTGGGGAAGGCCAGACTTAGAACATTTCCATCATTGCAGAACCTTCTACTGGACAAGCGCTGCATATATGCTACATACCCAGTGGCAGGATCCTTATTCCCAGTGCTGGCAGCTACTGGCACAGAAAGACCAAGGGACAAATCTAAATATCCGTGGCAAGTGAGTCTTATAAACACAACTGAAACTGACATCTCTGGGACCCTCGTCTGAGCATCTTGGTTTGTTCTTCTGGGAACTCTACCACAAGGTGGGAAGTGACTTAGTGCCTCTAGCTGCAAATTACCTGCCACCTTGGCTAGTCTGTGCTAGAAAGGTCATTATCACAAGATCTCTTAGGTCGAGCTGGAATATAACAGTACTTTAATTTCTAAATAGTCAATATATTATTGCTGTCACCATTGAAGACAACCAGCAGCTTTAGAAAGTATTTTCATAATTTTCTTCCTATGTGTCTTTAAATGTTTTAATTAAATAGGATTTATAGTATCAGTTGTAGACAGAAATTCCATTTTGTTTAGGTCAACATTATGTTGTTATTACTCCGCATACCCAAATTGAAAATGAGAGAAAAGAGCTTAAATGTGTGTTTAGTAGCAGAGGAAGATAACTTTTATTAGGAATAAATAAGATGCTAAGAATAAGAACTGATCTAACACTGTGAAAAGTAGTATTCGGGAGGACAGACTAATAGTAGTAACAATGCTAGCAAACTTACATACCTGCTTAGCATATGCTAGGGCTGTTCTAATTGCTTTTCCTACACTGCATCGATGTTAACTCAATCCTCACACTGACCCCATGAAGCATATTCTACTTCTCAATTTTAGGAGTAAGGAAACTGAGGCACAGAGATATCGAGGAGCTTGTCCAAGGTCATGAAGTTAGATAGTTCGGATTTGGACCCAGACAGTGTAGCTCCAAAGGCTGTGGTCTGAGCCACCAGGTTATACTGCAAAGTGACTAAACCCTGAGAAAAATTAGCCCTGTCTTCCCAGAATCAGCCAATACCCTTTATTATCCATGTTTGTAAATTCGCAGAACATGCTCACTTCACAATCAGTGTATGTGGATCTTTCGTTCCTTCATCTTTCCCTTCTCTACCCCTTCAGATTTTTTTCTGTTCATTTATAACTACGGTATTGGAATTATAAACACAATTTCCCCTCACCTCAAACAACTGCTTAACAGTTGATGCCAGCAATGCAGTAGACACGAAGCCAAACATAAACTCAGAATTCTAATCATGGGTCTAATGGACACACTCAATTAAAATAGCCTTTTTTGCTTCATAGAGTTATTTTCATACTTTGAACTATTTGGATTTGTTTTTATTAATAATTCCTTTCCAACTTCGTGGCAGGAGCCCTACAACGCACCAAATCAAATAGTTTATAACTACAGCTATCAAAAGCTGGTCTGTGAAAAACATAAAATTTGGGAGGTGCCTGGGTGGCTCAGTCGGTTGAGCGTCCGACTTTGGCTCAGGTCATGATCTTGCGATTCATGGGTTTGAGCCCCACGTCGGGCCCTGTGCTAACCGCTAAGAGCCTGGAGCCTGCTTCAGATTCTGTGTCTCCCTCTCTCTCTGTCCCTCCCCTGCTCGTGCCCTGTCTCTCTCTCTCTCTCAAAACTAAGTAAACGGTTAAAAAAAAAAAAGAACATAAAATTTGGACAGGTCTCAAAGGGAACTAGGGGAAATTGGTGGCTTACAAGATGTGCTGCTTTTTTTGAGAATTTTGCTTCGAAACAGTACCAGGAACCTGAAAGTGACATTATAAAATTTCATTCTGAAAATAGATACTTAATTTTAAAAAATTGCCCCCTAATTTAAGAGTCTTTTTTTTGGGCTTTTAGTCTTTCAGTCACCTGATAAAACTCTAAATTGGCTTTAAGAGATCCAGTCTAATTCAGTCATTTTACAGACAAGGAAACTAGCCCAGAGAGATCAAGTAACTTGCCCCAGGTCACACAGCTCGTCCATCAGAGCTAAAAGGGCAACCTGTGCTTTCTGAGGCAGCTCTTTCCAGGCCTGGGAGGTCAGGGGTTCCGAACGCCTCCTCCACACGGTCCGGCATCCTGCCCAAGGCCTGTGCTCCCAGGTGCTCTCACAACTGAGCACATCACGCTCTGTGTACAACGGGGCTGAACTTAAAGGGACGTCATCCACAGTCGACACTGGAGATTTACCCATTTTACGACGATGTTCTCCGGCCAAGGGCACCAGGGGCACAATAGCTCATGGAGCCAAGCGATCCGAGATCGCTGATTTGAATCGCAATCACTTTTCACCCCTGGAGGCAACATGACAAAGAAACACCGACTCATTTTTTTTTCCTTTGAGCCAATGCTGACTTTAAAGAAAAAAAAATTCAAAACACAAGCAAAGAAAATGGGAGATTTATTTAAAAAGGGAACCTCTAGGGAATGTGCCCGGCTTCATCTTAGGAACCGCTTCTGGCCCAGCTGCCCCACATACGTCACCAACACGTACAACCCTACGATCCCTGATGTTTACAAACTGTGATCCTGAACACTGACTGATCCCAAACTGAGAGCGCACAGGCCAGTTACATCTAGTATACTGTGCTAAGACAAGAAAGTTTATTACTATTATTATATTTTATATAACGGTTTTCAACCAGTATTGAGATAGAAAAAAAGGGGTTTTCTGGCTAACCAGAAAACTTCTATTCCCTGAGCATCCCAACTAATTGAGGTTGTGCTATAAAGAGACTGTTCTTTCTAGACAATCAAGTCTAGCGTTACATAACTTGTAACCAAACCAATGAAAAGATCTGCCCTCCTAATTTAAAACATTAAGATATTAAATGTGAGTGATTTTTTCGCTCTTGGAAATAATGTAAAAAGTCTATAGTATAAATAAAACCACACACCTACTGGAAAACAAATGATTATTTGCCAATCTTTGTATGTAACTGTTAGCTCTTTTGGGGGTCAATTAAATACTAAAACAGTAAATTAAGATTGCTTTAGCATAGAAACATAGGTGAATAGCTGAAATAATATAGCAGGATGTTTCAATTCTGCTGGACTGCATACACGCAAAATCCAGAAAACTAGATGTTTCTGGAGACACACTGAAGTCCGTCTGGGGGAGAACTCGGTTTCTACTGCCACGGGTAGACTCTGTGCCAACTAGTCAGAACTTCCCAATGCCTCGCTCAGAATCAGGTCTGTGCCAGGTAGTGAGTGATGTATTTTGGTGGAGAATCAGTCAAATATATTAATTCAGTGATCCCGGTACATGACTTTTCTTGAAAGAGAAAGAAAGGCTCAGCAACAGAAAAACGATGAAAATGTCAAACAGAAGATGAAGGGCGCGGTTTGAGAAGGACCAAGGAAGAAAACATCTTTCTGGCTAGAAATCCAATTATTTCTCGAATTAAAATTTTAAAGAAAAACAAACCCTTATTTTCACCAGAGTATTACATTATAGAAACCAATGAGGAGATGGACTCCACATTCTTTTATATCTTAATCCATATGAAAAACCAAATTATTTTTGCCCGTTTGGTCGATTCCCGTAAAGCCCGTCGCACGTTCATCACGTGGCTAAAACCGCGAGTAGGCGCTCCGTTGCTGTTGCTGTTGTAACGGCTGCTGGGCCTGCTGCTGCTGCAGGCGAATTTGCTGGGAATAAGGGTCTTCCAGGGATTTTACAAACATGGTAGTTCTGGGCCCCGTCTTCCATACGATACCATTGGCGTCTTTCACGGAAGATTCCACCGTAATGTTGTGTGTTCCAAGGATAGCAAAGTTCAACAGAAACTGAGTACTGAAGTAATCGTTATGAGGTTCCACCCTCTGCTCCATCTCATTGGTCATATTGTCAATGGGTATCTGGAATGAAAAAATTGTTACATAGCACTAACAGCTAACATCTACTGAGTGCTCACTGTGAGGCAGGCCCTGTACTAAGTGCTTACTTAATCCCCGCAAACAACCAAGAGGTTTAGGTACTATTATTATCCTTGCTTTACAGATGAGAACACTGAGGCAGAGAGGTTAGGTAATTTCTCCAAGGTCGCACAGCTAATGAGGAGCGGAACTGGCATCTGAACGGAGGCGGGCGAACTCCAGCGCCTGCGCTCTCTATCAGTAAGTGATGCTACCTCCTCATCACTAGAACAAGCTACCAGAGCCTTTCTCGGCCCCTTCGTATGCTGGCCTTTCCTCTTCGTGGAGGAGCTCAGGACACGCCTCTTCCAAATAATGCTGCTTTGGCACACTGATTCTTTTCAGCTAAAGGCACCTGAGAAACAGAGGATGCAGGGAAGGTTCTCTGGCCTTGCCATTTTTACCTAAAACAGGCCATTAAACCTCCCGTGAGAAAGGTGCCAAGAGAAGGAGGACATCCTTATCACCAGAGACTCGGAGTCAATGCTGAAATGCACCTGCACAAACAGACTCCTGCCTCATTTCTCTCTCCCAGGCACTCCCCCCTCTTTACTGCCCATTTGTCTTGTGTCTCCGCAAATTTACGGTTTCTTTGTCTAAAAGTTGCATAAGCTTTCTGCTCTGGTCACTTCTCTGGGTTTCCATTGCCTGCGAAGACTCCCGTGTATGTGTACAATTCTAACAAACTTGAATGCTTTTCTCATGTTAATTTGCCTTCATGTTAGTTTAATCTTAGGCCCAGCTTAAGAGGGTGGAAGAGAACATTTTCCTCTCCTCCACTTGCTTACCCAGTCTCAACTCCAATTCTTTAGTCTGTGAAGAGAAATTCTGAAGAAACACGGTACAATCACCTGTTTCAGGGAGTTTAAAATCTAAGAGACTGAAACAGAACGTAACACTAAGTAAATACGAGTTAGGGTTTTTCCTCCCAGCTAGTCTGATTTTGTATTACTTCCTCCCTCTTTAAAACAAATTAACTTTATAACTTGTACAGTGCTCACTTAGTAATCAGTGTCTTGTTCAGACAGGCAGCACAATACACAACAAAACACAGACTTATGGGCTTGCTCACTTATTTAGCTAGACACTCACGTCTCTGTCCTTCAAAGAGTAGAGTAACACTTGCTGGTATAACCTGACCTGTAGCTAAGATGAAGTATGTCAAGAGAGACACTTATTCTGAGAATGCATTTAAAGGTAACCTTAATGAATATTTGGCCAGATGGTTCTATATTTATGTGTGTGCTTCTGTTGTATAATTGATATAAATGTGCCCTGAAGCTTTGTGACTCTGGGAGCAGTTACCATGAGGTCAGTATTTCTGTTAACAGCAATGGAATGAAGTCATTGACCATTTCAAGATCTTAGATTTATAGGCCCGGTTTTGTTTGTCTGAACAACTTCTATAGGGTTTTTATGTCCCCAAACAAGAACTTCCTTAAAAGGACCAGAAATAGGCCAGGGCAACCTGATCGCTCTGAATGGACGATGCATTCAAGTTGAGAACTCACTGTGTGTGACACAACAGAGCAATCCTGTACTGCCTAACTTCTATCAGCTTCTGGGCGCTAGCCAATGCCTCCAAAGGTAAATCGATAATCAGAAGACTGGTTTGAAGGTTTTTTTCTTACCAGGAGAATTCATACACGAGGAACAATGAGAATCATTGGTACTGTTCTCTCAAACTCAAAGTGTCGAGACAGCTGCCGAAAGGAGTAAGTTAACTATGTAAATTCTCACTAGGACCTTCCGTGACAATAGGGACCACCCAGGAACCTAACAGTTGTACTCTAAATACAGTGAATGATTTTTTTTCATCATTCATCAAATATTTGCTACATAAGGCACTATGCTCCGTGTTGGGGGGATCAAAGAGAGGAAGAGAAGAGAATGAAGGCTGAGCCGCATCAGAGTGGGCAAAGAAGGAGAAAGTTACCAAAGAAGTAAAAATGGCTTAAGCCACATCTTCTGTTGGGTTTTTAGCCTAAAACCACCAAAGAGAATAAAATACTCTGTTTTTAGATTTCCACTAATACCCCTTTCTTTGCTATGGAGCTCAGTTCAAGCGTGCCCACAATAAACCTGGATACAACCAATGTGGGCATGTGAACAACTCTGTTCACACCACTGTGTACCTGTTCCCTTGTTCCATTTACTGTGAATAAACCATCAAGGAACCAGAAAGATATGTCCACAGAAAGGGACACTCTGCATTTGGAAGGCTCGTTTCCACGCATTCAGCACCTTGCTCTCGGCTGACAAAGCAAGCACAGTTTTCGGTTACCTACCGCATGATTTCTCAAAGCAGCCAATTCCTAGGGTTACACCCTTAAGGAAAGATTTTACTTTATCTGACCATGCCTGTCAATGCTGTATACCGTTTCTTGGGGGAAAATGCTAAAAGTCCTTAAAATAGAGAAAAATAATTCGATGTGTGGTTTTGGGAGTAAGGGGACACTTACTGCCTCACTCCTGATGTGTCCCTCCCCGTGGAGGGACTTTTCATTAGATGAGCAGTACTGGTCTGCAGGGAAGGAGCTGAATCCTACTGATGGGAAGTTTCTGGGTAGGAAGGGAGCACGGGGAGCAAAGATCTTCTCTTTCCCTTCCCTGGGCATCAGGGTGCTCCTTCCTACCATCAGTTTTAGAGGGGCGGGCTCCTGTGTGTGCGGGCTGAGGCTGGTGGGAAATTTCAGTGCAGAGGTACAAGCTGAGTTTCCCGACAGCTATAATAATAAAACTGGTATTTGATCTCTGTCTGCCTGGATGTTTCTCGATCAGCTGGCTGAGGCAGGGAAAAGAGAAGTACTGTTCACGAGCCCCCTCGAGCCCCAGAATGTACTTTTAACTTGTGTCTGTATCTCCTCCCTTAGGAAGTGTAACTGCAGTCTGCTGAACACTAGAAAACTTCCATTAATGTAAGCTGATAGAATCCACATCACGACTCTGCCTCTTTTCTAAATTACCTTGTAGTCTTGTCCAGATTTACTCTGTAGCGTAGAAGAAACATTGAGACAGACGGACTGAATTTTGCGGAAGAGTCCTGGTTTCGATCCATGTTGAACCACTCCTTCCACCTTTAGCGCCAGCTGCTGGTTATTCTGGACCGCGATGGGCTCTGCGGGGTTCCGGGGGGACGGCGACAGGGCGAGCTGGAATACCAATATGAAAGTAAATGCTAACAAGCAAGAACAGGCTTTCTGGGGCGCCTGGGTGGCTCGGTCGGTTAAGCGGCCGACTTCAGCTCAGGTCATGATCTCGCGGTCTGTGAGTTCGAGCCCCGCGTCGGGCTCGGAGCCTGGAGCCTGCTTCAGATTTTGCATCTGCCTCTCTCTCTCTCTGCCCTTCCCCCGCTCATGCTCTGTCTCTCAAGAATAAATAAACGTTAAAAAAAAAAAAAAGAACAGGCTTTCTTCTGACAAATTTGTGCTAATTATTGTTTACAGGTTACAACGTCATGCACACAACTAACCACCTGGCTATACCTTTAAGATGTACCTTTAAGGTCAAGGGTTCCTTCTCCTAATGCTTCCTTTTAAATACCACCGTGTTTTCTACCTCAAACCCCAGTTCTGTGTGAGGGTAAAAGAGAACTAGAAAATAGTGAAGGCACTACTCCTGCCCATTTCTGTGGTGGGGCCTTTCTTTGACAACAAACCGATTCCAGTAGGGAAATGCATCACGTAAATTTTCATATCTAGATGCTGTCCTTTGGTCTTACGTAATTTTAAACACACTAAATTCAAAGGCAAATGTACTTAATATTCTAGGATTACACATACAATCAAGTCACAATGGTATAAAAGTCAATTTTAAACCATGACTCACAGAGTAGTTTTTATTTAAAAACCTATTTAAAATCCCCAATACACTTACATGACAGAAAGACCAAGTTCTGCTAGATGAAAAGATGGAAGAAATTGGGTCTTTTTGATAATGTTGAGTATTGCCTCCATCAACCCGGCACACATCTTACTTAAGGTAATCAATTTTCCTTATTAGTCAGGTCATTTTGAAATGGAATGCTCCGTTATTTACAATCAAAAGCATTTGAATGGATATGCAAAGTGCATGGAAGACCCGTTTACTGCCAGGGATAACCTAGAAAACCTCTTGCCGGTGACACTTTTCCTCCTTTTTCGACAATTCCATTCTCTGGATCAAAAATACATTTTTGAATGTGGAGTGGCTTTTACTTATTTTCACATACTAGCTCCTCTCATTGGCCAATTCCTCAAAACTGGATATTCGCAGACAAAAGCGCCCTGGAGGTAGGACTGGTGATGTTTTACTGGACCCGACTGACTCTGGGTCTGGAAAGGCCAGTCGGACATGGACTCAGCTCAAGACCCTTGCAGGTGACGATCATGAAACCTCTCAAATTATTCTTGGAGACAAGGGACAGAGCTCCAGGTACCCAAACGTCTGTCTCACTGCATCTGGCACGGACAAGTAACAAGGGAGAGGGTTTAACCTCCAAATCCCATTCCTTTCACCAAACCACTCGATAAAGGGAGAAAAAATTCACAACTAGGCTCAAAAAGGCTGTAAGTTTTCTCAAAACCAAAGGTAAGATCCTGGAGCAGAGCTCTATCCTACATAGTCTTCAGAAGACTACTGGGTTTTTAATCAATATTAACCTCCATATTCTTGCTATTATTACCTTGATGCTGGTAGATTGCAGTTTCTGGAAAAAATATCTCTGAAACGAAAGAGGAACTTTCAGCAAGGAAATGATGGCACTGCAGAGGCATGCTGTATGCTGGGGGGAGAAAAAGAAACCAAGTCAAATAAAAAGAAATTTCCAAATTTCATCAACAAATGGTACTCTCAGGAAGAAGTTTAGAAAGTGCAAATGGTCATATGATTATTGCGAAGGTACACACCTATCAGGAAACAGGCATAACGCCCAAATGTTTGCCAAATCATTCAGGTCAAGGAATATGACTGCAGGTTTTTACTGTATTTTGAAGTATATTCAATAAAATAAAAAGTAAACGTAGAAGAAAATCATCAAGGCAAAATAATGCACAAACTCTGCATTTGCATAGCATTTTGAGCTATTACATATATTATTATATAATGATTTTGGTTACTACAACATAGAGTAACCGTCACAGGTTAAAGTGGGGTAAAGAAAACACGGTAAAGAAGCTGGAGAAGGGTATCGACGTCCGAGGCCTGACAGCAAGTCCCACGACCCACGGCTTCTTCATTCCTCCATCCCATCTCCATACGGTGGCTTCCCTGTCCCTGCAGCCCGGGAGTGAGCAATGGTGGAAGCTTACTGGAATTCAGATGAAGAATGACAATACAGTCCAACTCTACAGAATTCTGAAGTTTTAATAGAATACTTTATTTCAAATATCTCTTTTACAAACTTAACTGAGTTCTGAAAATCCCAGCATAGCTGAAGAAGAGAATCACTACAGTGAATCCTTCGCGTCTTAGTAAAAGGAGCCACACAACTAGAACTTAAGAGCTCTGAGATATTACATGTGTGTGTATGTATTTAACACTTTACTGAGGTATGACCGACATACAAAAAGCTGTACACATTTAATGTATCCAGCCTGATGAGTTTGGAGATGAGTATATAACTATGACACCGTCAAAGATACTGTAAAGATCACCAAGTCTAATCCTCAATTTTGCTGACACAGGTCACCCAGACAGGTAATGGGACAAGCTGGGACTAGAATCTAGGTTGCTTGACTCTTTAAAGGTTCAGTGATTTTTGTTCTATTTCACCAATGGTTTGCAAACGTAATAGAAAAAAAATTACAGCAACATCAGAACACCTGTAACTTAGGTGACCTAGAACTGCTCCTGCTGGCCTCCCCTCCCCTCCTCAGTCTACTTCCCCCTCAGTGGCCCCAAAGCACCTGAAGTTGGAAACCACTCTACTATGCTGTCTGCCTTTCTGAGCTGCTGATTCCAAGCACGGTGCCACCTAGTTGCCTGCGTTGTAAACAATTTTAAACAGCTGGGCATTAAGGCTATAGGCCAGAAGAATCCACTCCTTACTGGTTTCAGGCTGTTGAACATTTCATGCCCAAGAGACTCCTAATATAAATGCCAGGTCTATTACTTGGGAAAACCACAACACAGATTCAAATGCATTGGGTCTATTCCTTCAGGTTTAACTGCTAACACAACATTATCCACCTTCCTGCAAGGAGGAATCTGGGAAGCACTTGCAGGGACAGCTCACTGGTGGTGGAAGTCTGATGCCAACAGTTTTTCAGGAGAGAAACCAGTTTAAAGGGTGGACTTAGGGGACCCCAAGTGACCTCGGGCTGTTCCGGGACAAAAAGGCATTCTTTTAAAAGAATGGAGGCAAATTTTGCAATTCCCCATACGGAGGGTATGGAGTGCCTCTGAGGCCTGTGGCCCCTTGGGCGCACGTGGGCAGGTGTGTTAGGAGCAGATTCCCGTTACAGTCAACAGTCTGGAGATGTGGAGGTACGCAGTGTGGCTAGTAAACCTGAAGAGCCAGCGTAGCGCCAGCACGCTCTTCTTGTTGAACCTGATACTTTCCAGCCTTTGTAATTTTTTTTTAAGTTTATTTTATTTTGAGAAAGAGGAGAGCGAGCGCGCATGTGCAAGAGTAAGGGGAGGGGCAGAGAGAGAGTCCTAAGCCGTGGGGCTTGAACGCACGAACCGTTGAGAGCATGACCCGAGCTGAAACCAAGAGTCGGACGCTCAACCTGACAGACCACCCAGGCGCCCCCAGCCTTTGTATTTTTTTTTAATTATTTATTTTTGAGACATAGAGACAGAGCGTGAGCAGGAGGAGGGCAGAGAGAGAGGGAGACACAGAATCCGAAGCAGGCTCCAGGCTCCGAGCTGTCAGCACAGAGCCCGACGCGGGGCTCGAACTCACAGACCACGAGATCATGACCTGAGCCGAAGTCGGCCACTTAACCGACTGAGCCACCCAGGCGCCCCCTTTGTATTTTTTGACATTTAATCGATGTCTTGCACAGATGTGTGTATTTCCTTCAAAGGTCATCTTTACACTGTCCCTTAGCAGCCAAGTCTCTGGCAAACAACCACCGTGTCAATTCAATTCAGCAAATACGTACTGACGATCTTATGTCAGGAAAAGTATCTGTCCTGAAAATCTAATCCTAACTCTTAAACAACACATCTTACCAAGTTCCTCTTAAACGCCTGATAAAGAGTGAGAGTACAGAGCGAGAAGAGCGGGAGCCAGAAAAGAGTCACAGGGAATGTCAGCATCTAACGGGTAGGCAGGACAAGGGAAACTCTCCGAGCTGTACAGCCACAGATGGGGTGTTACGGGCTGAATGTGTGGCTTCCCCAAACTGCTGTATTGAAGCCCGAGCTCCCACTCTGTTGGTAACTGGAGGCGGAGCCTTTGGGAGGTGGTGAGGTTTGGATGAGGTCATGAGGACGGGGCCCCATGATGGGATGGGATGAGTGTCCTTACAAGAAAAAGAGACCAGAGCTCCCTTTCTCTCCCACGTGTGAGGGCACAGCGAGGAGGTGGCTGTCTGCAAGCCAGCGAGAGAGTCCGCACCAGGAACCAAACTGGCTGCCACCTTTGTTCTGGACTTTCCAGCCCCCACAACTATGAGAGAGAAGTGTCTGCTGTTGAAGCCAGCCTGTCTACAGGTATTTCGGTACAGGAGCCTGAGCTGACTAAGACACTTGGGGAAAGGCCAGACAGGGAGAAAACCTGGGTGCGGGTGTGGCAGGCGGTCCTGTGACGGAGGAAACTGAAGGAAGAGCAAGAGCTCAGCAGTGCCCGAGGCGGCAGATCCAGCAGGCTGAAACAACATCGCCGGCATCGCCTGGCAGGAGGTGGTCCACTGCCTCATAGAGGACAACCCGGTTCTTTCTGTTTCACTCGGCCAGTGGTTCTCAACCCTGGTGGCAGGACAGAGTCGCCTGGGAGCTTCTATACATACTAATGCCTGAGCCTCAACTGCAGAGATTCAAAGTTAACTGGTCTAGAGTGGCGCCTGGGTAGTGAGGTATTTTTTAAAAAACTCCCAAAGTGATTCTAACGTGTAGCCAAGATTGAGGACTTTTGCAACTCCAGTTAAATTGTTATAAGGAAAAAAAAAAAAAAGAAGTTTTATCTGCATTCTGGTAGAGCAGATTTGACACATTAACGTAACTCTGTAGCAGCGAGAGATGTGCTGAGTGCTTCATGGATTAGCTCGTTTCATCCTCACAGTAATTATTAACCGTTACAAAACAGGCACAGCAGAAAACAGGCAGAGACGGGAGTTCGATGAATTCACACGCTTAGTGAGTGCCAGAGTCGGATAAAAACCCACTTCTATGTAATGAAAACTCAATCAAACAAATGTCACTTGCCATGTAAGAAACAGGGGTATATTTCCGGTTGAGTGATTCCACTTCCTCCAAGACATGATTATACACAGACATCATCCTCCTCTCGTATTCGCTGTCGGCACGGGCTGCTCCGGTACATCCATATTCCTGGAAACTGAGGTCAAATCAGTATCAATTAATCACCCAAAATAGTCACTCCTTCAATGTCTACATGTGTCAGGCACTTTGCACATGGTCTCATTTAAGTTGTAAAATAACGATGTAGGCACGGTTGTTTCCATTTTACAGGTGGGGAAACTGAGGCTTGGAGAGGTTAAGTAATAAGCCTGGAATTCAAACCCAGAACTGACTTCAAATTCTGTAAGTCTAATTACTTTGGTTGCTAGGCAGTAGAAAAACATTTAAACCCTGCCTGTGCCACGAGAAGGAGCCCGAAGACACTGCCAACTGACCAGCGAAGATCATGTATAAGAGATCGGCGTATGGAGGGAGTGGAGGAATGCCACAGGAGAGATAGGTCCTGAACAAATTACCGCGCAAGCAGGATGGAGAGGATGCGGAAAGACGGCCGTGTGGATGGCACTTGTGGCTGTGGAAACGGCACGGATGCACGGCATGGGTGTGAAAGGCACAGGGATGCTCAGGGGAGAGCTAGTACATAGAGCATGCAGGAAAGTCGTACCCAGATTCCTTCCTTTTTCCTCTATTGCCTCCGACCCAAAAGTATTTCTGAAAGTCTTTCTAAGTGAGCAAAGAAAGCAAACCTTTTGTATTCTAATTAAACTTCAAGGGGGTTATTTGAAAATGCAATATAGGTAGTTTAGTCACACTGGGCATAACATGGTTATTATTCCCTTCTTATCCTTTTTAAAAAATGCTTATTTATGTGTTTAGAGTGTGAACATGTGAGTGTGTGGGGGAGGGGCAGAGACAGAGAGAGGGCGAGAATCCCAAGCAGGGTCCGCGCGGTCAGTACAGAGCCCTTCTGATTTCTGGACCAGTTGGGTTATTCAGAAATCTTATTTAATTTTTAAATATGTGGGGATTTTCTAGAGATCATTTTTGTTAGTCGATTCTAATTTAACTGTCAGATACCATATTCTGTATGACTTCAATGCTTTTAAGTTTACTGAGATTTGTTTTCTAGCCCAGCGTATGGTTTATCTCATTGAATGTTCCAAATCCACTTGAAAAGAACATATATGCTGCTGTTGGTATATACACGTCAATTAGGTCAAGATGATGGATAGTGTTGTTCACGTCTTCTACATCCTAAGAAATTTTGTCAAGTTGTTCTACACAGAGAGAAGTGTTGAAAACTTGGTAATTGTGGATTTATTTCTCCTTCGGTTCTGCCAGATTTTTGCTTCATATGTTTATGTTACTTCGTATGTATTTAGAATTAAGTCTTCTTGGTGGACGGATTCCTTTATCATGATGAAATGTACTTTGTCCTGAGGTCTATTTTGTCCGATATTAATATGGTCACTTCAGCTTTTAGAGTTTCATGATATATATTTTTCTATCCTTTTGTTTACTTTTATCTGTGTCTTTATAATGGGTTACTTGTGGTAAGCAGATAGTTGGGTTTGCTTTTATAGTCCGTAGGATAATCGCTGATTTTATTTAGAGTAAGACTACATTTACTGTAAAGACTGGTATGATTGGGTTTACGTCTACCATCTTGTAACTTGCTTCCTACTTTTTCCATCTGTTCACAATTTCTTTTTATCCTGTCTTCCCCGTCTTCTTTTGGATTAACTAGTTTGTCTTTGTTTTTAGAATTTCATTTTATCTCCTCTCTTACCTTGTTCTATTTTTTAGTGGTTGCTCTAGAGTTTATTCATCCTTAGTTTATCACAAGTTATCTTCAAGTAATATGCTATATGCTACTTCATGTAAAATATAAAAATCATACAGCCATCCCCTCCCTGTCATGTCTTATTTCCTAGATTTTACTTCCATGTGTTATAAACTCCAATATTGTTTTAAATGATCAATATTCAAAAAAACTAAAAATGAAAGAAGTCTTTTATATTTAGTGACATATTTAGCATTTCTGGAGCTCTTCACTCTGTTCTGTAGCTCTAAGTTTACAGTGGAAATGGTTTCTCTTCAGCCTGAAGGACTTAACATTTCTTGTAGTACACACTGGCTGGTAACAAGTTTTCTCAGATTTTGTCTGAAAAGGTCTTTATTTAGTCTTAATCATTGAAGGGCAATTTTTACTGAATACAGAACACTGGGTTACCTTTTTTACTTTCAGAACTTCAAAGATGTTCTAGTTGTCTTTTGGCTTGTATTATCTCTGATGAGAAATCAGTGAATTTCTGATCTTTCTTCCCTTGTATGTACTCCCTTTCTCTGGCTATTTTTTTCTCTTCATCATTGGTTTTCAGCAATTTGATTACAATGTATGGCTTGTTGTGGTTTTCTTTATCTTACTTGTCGTTTGTTAAGCTTCTTCAATCTGTGGGTTTATATTTTTAATTAAACATTAAAAAAACTTCAGCCATTTAAGCCATTTCCTTCATTCCCCTCTTTCTAGGATTTGCAGTTATATGTATCTATTAGTACAAATGATACTGTTCCAGAGGCCAGTTTTGGCTCTGTTGTTTTTCAGGCTGTTTTTTATTTCACTGTCCAGTTTGAGCAGTTTTTATGTCTTCACTGATCTTTTCTCTTGTGGTATCTAATCTACTGTTAAACTTAATCCAAAGTTGAATTCTATATCCATCAAAATTTTCTTTCAAAAATAAAGGCAAAATCAAGATACTGTATTTTTTAGCTCTCGAAATTCCATTGGGTCCTTTTTACATCTTTAATTTCTCTCCTAATTATGTTATCTTTTACCTTTAAATCTCTGAAAATATTAGTAATAGCTGTTCTAAAGTCCAACTCCATAAATTCCATCATCTGTCATTTGTTGGGTCTTCTTCCTAAATGACTAAATTTTCTCCTGGTTGTCACATTTTCCTGTTTCTTCTCATGTCTGATAATTCTTGACCTGATGCTACAAGTGTGGATTTTATACTGTTGAACTTTTTATTTTATTGTCTTTAAAGAACGTTAAATTTTGTCTTAGTAGATAGTCAAGTTACTTGTATATAATCCTGATTCTTTTAAAGCTTATCTGAAAGACTACTCTAGCCCTAGTTTAGCCCTACTGCTAAGGTGGTGTGACCCTTCTGGTGTTTCTTCTGAATGTTCTCAGTGTTCAATAAGGTCTCTCTCCATTTGGCTAGCAGGAACTCAAACATTCTCAGACACGTGTGAGCTCTAGGAAATTGTTCGGCTTATAAGTTCCTGGTAATTATTCTTTCCCTAGTAGTTGTTTTTTGCCTGGCCTTGTGCAGTTTCACCTTACATATGTGTATCTCAGTACACATATGTTAATCTTCAGCCAAAGATTCACAGCCTATGAAATTTCTAGAACTCTTTCCCTGGAAAGCTTCCTTCTCTCTCCTGTATTCTGTCCTGTAAATTCTAGCTTCTGGTTCTTTGAACCCCGATTCCTCCTATCTCTTCGACTAAGCAAAACCACTGTGTTCTGCTAAGTGCCTCCAGGGAAAGGAAAGGAAAGTAAAGACTATTATAGGGTTTACCTCATTTGTCCCTTCACTGAGGGATGACATTCCTGAATTTCCTATTGTCCAATCTGAAAACAGTAAACTTTCATGTTTTATCCAGGTTTAGCTGTTCACAGTAAAACTCCAGTCTTAATTTATTTTGTCATAGCCAAGAACTGTTCTTTTATCTTTTAGGTGGTAACAAAGATTAAGTGCAAAGGACTCATGACAGAGCAAATAAAAAGTTAGAATAGAAAAATGCAGTGAACCACCATCTCAAAATATTTCTTCTTGTAATTCTGAGAAGTTGGAATGAGGCAGACAAGTCATAACTACAGACATCTACCCTGTCCTGATCCATATTTATTTACTGTTACTGGTTCATGCATTGTATTAGGTGTTAGAGATACAAAGCTGAATAGTAAGACAAGATCTCTTTTTCCAAAAAAGCTTCCAGGCTATGAAAAAGACAGACACATTTTTGTAAAAACTACACTGAAATACCAGTGCTATGCCTCCTTCTCTTGAGGTTTTATTTTTAATTAATTAATTAATTTTTATATTTACATCCAAGTTAGCATGTAATGAAATAATGATTTCAGGAGTAGATTCCAGTGATTCATCCCCTATGTATTAACACCCAGGGCTCATCTCAATAAGAGTCTTTGTTAATGGCCCTTGCCCCATTTAGCCCATGTCCCTACCCACAATCCCTCCAGCAACCCTTGGTTTGTTCTCCATATTTAAGAGCCTCTTATGTTTTGTCCCCCCTCTCTGTTTTTATCTTATTTTTGCTTTCCTTCCCTTATGTTCATCTGTTTTGTATCTTAAAGTCCACATGAGTGAAGTCATATGATACCTGTCTTTCTCTGATTGACTAATTTCACTTAGCATAATACCCTCTAGTTCCATCCACATAGTTGCAAATGGCAAGATTTCATTCTTTTTGATTGCTGAGTAATACTCCATTGTGTGTGTATATATATATATATATATATATATACACACACACACCACATCTTCTTTATCCATTCACCCATCAATGAACACTTGGGCTCTTTCCATACTTTGGCTACTGTCAATAGCGCCGCTATAAACACGGGTGCAGATGCCCCTTTGAAACAGCACGACTGTATCCCTTGGATAAATACCGAGTAGTGCAATTGCTGGGTCATAGGGTAGTTCTATTTTTAATTTTTTGAGGAACCTCCATACTGTTTTCCAGAGCGACTGCACCAGTTTGCATTCCCACCAGCAGTGCAAAAGAGATCCTCCTGAGGTTCTTTTTTAGCTGCAAGTCCTTTACTTGGAAGGCACAGAATATACAATAATGAGAACAGAAGTTTTAGGAGGAAGCCACTCTTTGCAGTTATATACTATTGAGAATGAAACCCAAAGAATCCTCCTTCAAGGTACCAGCTTTCTTCTCCAACTTTTCCCTGCTATGAAGGGCAGAGGCTAGGGGAACAGGTTTGGAGAATGAGAGGGGATGGAGAAGAGTGGAAAAAAAAAGTGGTAGGAAGGAAAGAGAGTAGTAGCATGAGTAAGCTGGCTGGAGAACTCCCTTCACCCCGTCCCTGCTGACGGTGCACCCGATCTCTCTGTTAAAAAGTCGATCAAGAGAAAACCTTATGCCTATCATACCAGTCAACAGTACAGTGATATCTGGGTGCTAAGAAGTAAAATGAGTATGGCACAATAAAAATGGTGTGAGCCTTGAATCATCAATTAATTGGCAAAGACGCTGTAAAATACATGGAAAATGTAAGCACACTTTGAAACTTAAAAGGAAGGGGTTTGTTTTTTAAAAATAAGCACTACACGTCTGAAGGGAAAATGAACACTGGTGAGAACAGGATAAAAGGAAAAAAACACAAATATTAGTATGTTATGAAAACATTATAATGATCAGATGAATGGGGAAAAAGAGAGCCAAGTGGCCTAGTCTGGGGGCAGGCAGAACTGTAAAGCAGAAGCAAGGACCTTGCTATTGTCCTGAAAAGAAATGGTGAGTTAAGGCTTCAGGGCAGAGAAATTTTACCCTGCTTTGTTGATTGTGTTCTCTTTGAGGAAGCTGACCTTGGAATCACAGGCCTTATTAGACTGGAAATTACAGACAGTTGAAAATGCACAGTCCAAAACAGAATACTGTAATGGGGGGAGAAAAAACCCAACAGACCATTCTTGAATAATTAGTTAATGGGAGATGAGAGAAGAATATTAAAGAAGCAAAAACAGGAATATCTTTTTGTTTAGAAAACCAAGAAGAAAAATGTCAAGCTTAATTATATTATTAACCCAGTTTTTCATACCAAAATTTAGCTATAGTACACAGAGGTAAATAAACAATGGAGTTGGAAAATTCAAGTTGTGTCACTAGCTGTGACCTCAGGTAAATACTGCAAAAGTCCCTGTTCTTTGTTCTTCCATAAAACCTCTTCCAAAACACTGTTGTGATGACTACGTAAGATAACATATTTTAGAAAACACTTCAGTGTAAACTATTATTAGAAATACCTTGCTGATTCTGGATCCAAAATGAGGGCTTCTATCGCATGAGATATCAATAAACAGCTCTGCTGCTGTCTGGATGGACGTTAAGGTTATACATGAAAAGAGAGAAACCTACACAGACTTCATATTCTCTGAAGTTCAAGTCGAGATGAGGATCACATTTTAAGTTAAGGTAACCATAATGTTATCAAATCAAATGGTTTGGGACTCTATTATTTTTTCCCCCTTTTATTGTTTATAATAGTGACTCTCACATTCTGTCCCAGGAAGAGTACTTCAGAGGCCGCCTAATGTGGGAAGGGGGTGGGGGAACCAAGCAACCGGCTCTGAGTTTCAATCACAGAAACGGTTTTCTTCTGCTTAGATGTAGGAGTTTCACTGATAAAAGTTAAAAAACGGCAACAACCAAAATGGTCCTAGTTACCCCAGAGGTTCCTAAGCTGGGGCTCAAGGGATCTGTTAACGGTACTGCAACTTTGTAAATCTGCTGGGGGGTGTGCATAAGCGCATTCTGGAGAGGAAAGTGTCCACAGCACTCACGAGCTTTTTCCTTAGAAAACCAAAAGGCCCAGAACTACTGATTTACAGGTCCTACAACTTAAAAACAATTTATCTCCGCCCTCCTTTCAGAAAGGGTTTGAGGCTGCTAATAAGAAAATATGGAGAACTCAAAGAGGGCTGAGGGAACGAAAGGGACAACGGAGATGACAGAAAAACAGATCGTTAACAAAGGCGATGGGAAGCAGCGCTGTTCGCCATGGAGAAAACAGAGGTGATGCGAAAGAGAAAACGGTTTTCTGGTGGGAAAATGGGTTGCGTTTTCCGCTGCAGCTCAAGTGAGAGCACAGCGTATGCACCCTGGGGGACCTGGGTTTTGGATGCTCTTCTCGGCTGCGGAGAAAGGCCACCACTGAGTCACTATTAATTTTTAAAGCCTGGTTGAAGTTAAAAAGTTCAACTGTACTGCTCATACTAGATTTCAAAAGAGAAGTTATTAATTATAATAAATTTGTACGCTTATCTACTATGTATTTTTTTAGTCAAGCATATCTGAACCATTAGCTCTACATTTAAAAGAATACTTCCAAAGAACAAGAAATAACGAAGCAGCTTAGGATATAGTTCCACGTTCCTCAAAGTTGCTGAATCAGCATCAAAAGATGCCTGATAAAGATCCCCATATCGGGAAGCAAGGCTTCGGAATTCTTCCATGGACTGTTTCATCTGAAAAGAAAGAAAAGTATCCGTTACAAGAAACAAACATGCTATTGTGACTGTATAATAACAGACCACAAAAATCAAAACATAAAAAACCCCTCCCCAAACAATCAAACAAATCCGAAAAGTAGTTCCATTCTTCATTTCTATTCCATTCATTCTTACGACCTTGTTAAATAAAATTAACAAAGATGGTAAATGTTCACTATAATAATACACAGAAACAAAAAAAAAACATTGCCTTTTTAGCTTAAGTTCCACTGAAACAATTAATACAGTTATAAACGGGCAGCATCTAGCAAGACATCTTCAATCACTTTGCCACCCTAAAAAAATGTCAGCCTATTTTCGGCAAGACAGAGGAGTTAATAAGCATTTGATGGTTAATGTCTTTTAGTCAAACCGCTGATTTTGGAATTTTTCATCTCACAACTAACCACAAAAACCTCTAAAGTATAAATAAACACTGTGCTGAAAATAAAGTTGAGACACACCTGATTGGAGATGCGACCACACCTCTGAAGGTCATTCCCTAAGGTCATGGCAATGGTTGTGGCAATGGCAGGTGGGGGGCTTGTCTTTAGGCTATTGCAAGTACAGATAAGTTGAGAGAAGGCTTGTAGAAGGTCAATCCTGAGTTTTACAAATTCACACTGAAAACTTAAAGGATTCAGTGGTGTGCTGGCAGCCTGGCGAGGAAAAAGACAAAGTCAACATAATAGCAAGATGGTGCCAGACAAAAAGTATTTGGCACCGTTTGTGCCTAAGAGCAGTAGCTCTAACACTGATGGATAAACACCTACAGTATAAGAGGAATGATGTAATATCAGAAAGAAAACTTAGCATTCTTTGCATCAGCTCCGAGAAACTCTATGATCCATCAGCATTCAGGCTCCTTACTTCTTACATTCACATTCGATCATCGCCAGTGAGATATCATTTGAGGGGCATTTCAAGGTCATTATCATTCTCCCAAAATCCCCTTATCACTATCTTCCTTTCTTTTTAGAAAAAAATTTTTGAATGTTCATTTGCTTTTGACAGACGGAGCGGAAGCAAGGGAGGGTGCTGTCAGCACCAAGCCCCACCCACGTGGGACTCAAACCCATGAACCGTGAGATCATGACCTAAGCCGAAGTCAGACGCTTAACCAACTGAGCCATCCAGGCACCCCACCACCTTCCTACCTTTCTAACCTGAAATTCTCATCACTGGAATCATTATTAGGATTTTTAAAAGTTGGGAGGGTGGGAGGAAAGAAAGATAAGGGCAGGAGAAACATGGTGCTAGACAGTCACTGTTTAAAAAGCGTGTTGTCTCATAGCCGCATTTTCCCACTGTGAGCCCAGATTAATATTCAAAAGAATTTCTAAGTAGACATGTTTAGAATGCAGAGAGGCTAATGGGAGGAAGAACAGGTCAAAACACACAAGTAAGTTTCAATGAAGATGGAGAAGTATCAGCGGTAAGTCCTGGATAGTAAAGAGTAGCATTTGCTATGTTGAGGGGGAAAGGAATGTAAGTCGAGCCAGAGACTTGTGGGCAGAGAACCAGGACAACTTTTAACTACTCAGCGGCTACTCTAGCAGAGAACCGAGCAGGGTGCTTTCAACAAAAGGCATACCAAAAATATGCTAAATTAACAATAAATGGAAGAATAGTGAAAATAATTTTCCTCTGACCTGACTAGCTTAAAACATGCTGATGCTGTTTGTTCCTTGGATACTCCCTCACCTACATAGTTCTTCCAGCAGGAGAGCAAGGCATTTGACTTTGGGAAGTCGGGTACAGTATTACCATCTAGCCAAGTATCACATATTGACCTTAGTGTACTTCTCTCTACTTTTAAGTGTCAAATAGTAAGTTCTGTTATTCAGCAGTATTCATATTTTACTCTAGGAGATAATCAGCCACTCCGTATATAAGAACATACACCTTCTTCTCAAATTGCAAGGTCCTCGATGGTATTTAAATGCTACATATAAATAGAACTTAGCAGTTAGAGGTAATAATTGTACTCAGTATAGTGAATTCTGTGGTTTTTATGCTTTTGGGATGTCTGTTCTAATCATGAAACAGCACAGATTAGGAGATTAAAGAGACCATTTCAATTGTTTTTAATTCCTTGAAGATTTAATTTGCTCTTACAAGACCTCCTCTGCTCCTTAAGCTACTACCTGCTATTTTTAACTTACTGCTTGTCAGTAAATTTACAATGGTCAGGAATCCAACTTAGTGTATAGGATACTGATACATAAATACAGCACAGACCATCTGACCAGACAAAAAACACTGGCAATCCTGTCCTACCAAGCATTATAAAACTGAAAGAGAAGCAAGATACAGTTACAACGAGGGAGATTTACGGCAACTCTGGATTTATTTTTGAATATTTTATTGATGATATAAGATGGTAACTGTGAAAGGACTACACATCTTGGATTGTGTCAAATTGAAGGAAGGCAATGCTGGATAGAGTACATGTTCAAAAGAATATAGAAAATACAGATTTGCCATAGAGGTCAGAGGCTTTAAAAGGTAGTATCACCCATGAAAGACAGAAAATGTATGAGAAATAAAATTTAGATTTATAGCAGTATGAATAATGCCAATGAGGAATGAAAAGGGTATTACTTACTTTTCTTTGTATTGAGACTAAAGCTTAAACAGAAGTTGGGAACCTAAGGTTAGCAGGTAAAGCAAAAATTACATGTAATTAATATTACCCTTGAAACTTCCTCAGGGAGGAATGATATTTGGTGAAGGAACAACAGACTCAGAGCTCTCCCTAAGGCCGACCCTGAGGCAGCAAACTGAGAACTATCCCCCCTACCTGGATTGCTATTTTACTTCCCCATTATTTAAATAACTATTTTTCTCTTTCCTTCCTTTCTTCCCCTTCTTTCTTTCTTTTCCCCTAAACATTTACAGTTAAATCTTTGTTAGGTATGCAAATGCTACTTCGCTGAACTGCTGACTTGTAGTACTCATCTAACTTCCTTTTTTTTTTTTTTAAAGTTTATTTCCCTTGATAGAGAGAGAGAACACGCACGCAAGTGGGGTAGGGGAAGACAGAGAGGGAGACACAGAATTCAAAGCAGGCTCCAGGTTCTGAGCTGTCAGCACAGAGCCCAATGTGGGGCTTGAACCCATGAACTGTGAGATCATGACCTGAGTCAAAGTCAGATGCTTAACCGGCTGAGACACTCAGGTGCCTCCCACTGCCCACTTTTCTAAATGGAGCTACCTAAAGAAACCAACATGGTTTCAAGAGAAAGCTATCTGAAGAGCCCAGTTCAAAAACAGGGTATGTGTGTACGTGTAAGCCATAATGTAAACTGTAGACCTGGCAACCACGATTGTACTTTTGTTTCTATAAATCTGACTTCTTTAGACATCTCACACAAGTGGAGTCATGTAGCATGTGTCTTTTTGTGTCTGGCTTATTTTGCTTATAAGCTCATCTTGAAAGAATAAGCCAAGCATAAAGCAATCATAGCCTTGACTATTTTAGACCAGGCCTCCTGCTAACAACAGCAGTGAAAACTGAATACAATATTAACAACATCTATTTGAAAGCACTGAAGAGCTTAATAAGGCGAAAAGGATTTCGAAGTCAAAAATCATGGAGAGATGGAAAATGCAAGGAGGTAAGACTGACGTTTGGTGACATTTTCTCCCTTGAGATATTTGCTAACTTACAAGCTGCCCCAAGTACCTGAGAAGCTAAGTAGAATTGTCGGCAGTCTCCTAAGACCAAGGAGGTACTAGGGAGAACAATTCAGGCTTTTGGCTGAAACCTCAAAGGGCTACGCCCTAGGAGTTAGGAGAACCCCAAAATATACTGGCTGTCTCAAGGACTGAAGCCTAGCTTTGAATCAGTTCAGTCCTTGTTTGGATTAAGGTGATCTTACCCTAACTGCCTGCCAAAGGCAAAGAAAGATATATAAGGCTCTGGATGATGTAATCGCTATACTTTTTCATCCACACTGTCCAAAATGAAATAAAAAATTACCAAGCATACAAAAACGACAAAAATCTCCAAACCAAGAGGCAGAAAAACAAGCCAAAGACACAAACCACAATAGATCTAGAAAATAGAACATCAGACATGAATTAGTTAAAAGAAATTAAATGACAAGACAGAGTCCTGGCAGAGAACTGGAAAATATAAAATGACCAAATGGAAATTCTGGAACTGAAAAAAAAAAACAAACAAACACAACAAATGAAATTAAGGACTTAATGAATGGGTTTGACAGCAGATTAGACACAATGCAATAATTACTGAGGTGGAAGATAGGTCAGAACAACATATATAAAGCTAAGAATAGAGATAAAAAGATGGAAAATGCAGAAGAGAATGTAAGAGGTAAATGAAACATGGTGAAAAGAGTTATTATAGAGACCTAAATGAGAGAGAAAGGGACAAAAGCTATAGCTGAAGAGACAATGGCCAAAATGTTCTGAAACTGATCAAAGTCATCACGCCATAAATTCAAGAAACTCTATGAGCCCCCAAAAGCATTTATACTAGTTAGAGTTAAAGCTGGAAACCACCACAGGCAGCTTCTGGCAGGATTTACTAAAGCCGAACCTCAATATATCTCATGACACACCTCTACCAAAAGATGTGCATTAGACTGTTGATAGTCAAATTACTCTTAACAGTGCCAAACCGGAAATAATCCAAATGTTCCCCGGTGATATACAGATTGCTTTAACAGTTACCAAAAGAGTATCACAGAGCAATGAAAATGAATGAATTCCCATAATATGCAAAAACAACAAAATGAATGAGTCATACAAACATAAAGCTGAGCAAAATGAGCTAAAATCAAAGAATACTACTGTACAATTCTCTAACTAATGATTAAAAACAAGGCAAGACCAATCTATAGTTTTAGAAATGAAAATAGTGCTGACTTCTGGGAAGTAGGGGAAAGGGAGCATGAACTGGGGAAAAATTTTAAAAACAAAAATCATAAAGGAAGAAAGACCAATAACTTAGACCACTAAGTCTTAGGGTCCTAAGGACTGCTGTTCATCAAAAGATAGTAAGTGGAGAAAAAAGTTACAAAATAAGATGCTATTTGCAACTCCTATAACCTACAAAAAAACTAGTATCCAAAACAATTAAGGAACTCTGACAAATCAGTAAGACAACCAGCCTGCTAGGAAAATGAACAAAAAACAACTTTCACTTCTGTGAAACATCTTTTCACAGACACACACACACAAACACAAAATAGAAATGGCCACACATTTAACAAATGTTTAACTGTTTCAAGAAAATAAAAAGGCAACTACCGAAAGGGAGAAAAGATCTGCAAATCCTATATCTGACAAGGGGCTAATATCCAAAATATATAAAGAACTCCTATTAACCCAATAGCAAAACAAAACAAAATGAAAATCTGATTACAAAATTAGCAGAAGATCTGACTAGACATTTTTCCAAAAAAGACATAAAGATGGCCAAGAGGTATGTGGAAAGATGCTCGCCATCACTAATCATCAGGGAAAACCACAAGATATCGCTTCGCACCTGTTAGAATGACCATCATCAAAAAGACAAGAAATGAGTGCTGTCACGGATGTGGGGAAAGGAAACTCTGATGCACTGTTGCTGGGAATGTAAATTGGTGCAGCCACTATGGAAAACAGTATGGAAGGTTCCTCAAAAAACTAAAAACAGAACTACCACAGGATCCAACAATTCCACTTCTGGGTATTCATCTGGAGAAAACAAAAACATGATCTCAAAAAGATATATGCACCCCCGTGTTCATTACAGCATTATTTACAATGGATATGGAAACAACCCAAATGTCCATCAACAGATGAATGGATAGAGAAAACGTGGCGCATATATATATATATATATATATATAATGGAGTATTATTCAGTATAAAAAAGTGAAATTTTGCCATCTGCAATAACAGAGAGGGACCCTGAGGGCATTGTGCTAAGTGAAATAAGTCAGACAAAGACAAATGCCGTATGATCTCATTTACATGTGGAATATAAAAACAAAAAACAAGAAGAACTCCAAGCTCATAGGTACAGAGAATAGATTTGTGGTTGCCAGAGGTGGGGAGGTGGAGGGGGCCGGGGGGTGAAGTGGGTAGTAAGTAGGTGGGTGAAATGGGTGAAGGGGGTCAAAAGTATAAACTCCCAGTTATAAAATAATTAAATCATAGGGATATCGTATATAGTATGGTGAGTAGAGTTAATAATACTGTATTGCACGTTTGAAAGGTACTAAGAGAGTAGATCCTAAGTTGTCAGCACAAGAAAAATTTTTGTAACTATGTACGGTGATGATGGATATTAACTAACTACACTTACTGTAGTCATTATCTTATAATATATACAAATATTGAATCACTTTATTATACACTTGAAACCAGTAAATGTCAATTATATCTAATAAATAAGAAGATAAATAAATAAAATGTTTAATTGAATTAGTGACTTGAGAAAAGTCAGTCAGAATGTCTAGAATAAACCAAGTCAGGGGAAAAATGCAGAGCAACAGAACTCTTATACCCTGCTGGGAGGACTAGGAGTTTGTAAACCACTGTAGAGAGCCCCTGCTATTACTTAGTCAGTTGAAGGTGCACATAACCTTGCAACTCTGTTCCTAGGAAATGTATCAGAGCGGTATTTCTTAGCAGAGGCGGGAGTGTCTGGGCACTTCAGGATTAAAGCCAGTAGCAATCCCCCTTCCTCGATGACAAAGAGAAACATCCCCATAACACTTTGGAGCAGCGGACAGATAAACTGCTTCGACTGAGGTCTACTGCCCTAGAGAAGGGTTTTCGACCTCAGTGTACCAGCTACATTTTGAACCAAGTAATTCTTTGTTGAGGGGACTTGTCCTGCGGGTTGCTGGATGTTTAGCAGCATCTCTGGCCTGTGCCCACTAAATGCCAGTAATACCGTGACAAATCACGATGACCAAAAATGTCTCTAGACATTGCCAAATGCCCTCTGGAAGGGTGACTGAGAATGACTGTCCTAAAGAGAGCTGTACATAGTGTATCAAAGACATTTACGAGCATGTCCACGGCAGTACTGTTAGAATAGCAAAAAACTGGAAAAATTAAAATTTCTATCAACACTAGAATGGGCAAATAAATATTCACAGGAGAATATACAACGGTAAAACATACAGCAGTAAAACTGACCTAACAGCTTCATGCAACAAGATCAATAAATCTTAAGAACATCATTTAGATAGGGGTGCCTGGGTGGCTGAGTTGGTTGGTTGAGCGTCCAGCTCTTGATTTCAGCTTAAGTCGTGATCTCCTGGCACAAGGGATCCAGCCCCGAGCCAGGCTCTGTGCTGACAGCGCGAAGCCTGTTTGGGATTCTCTCTCTCAACCTCTCACTCTGCCCCTTCCCTCACGCATGCTGCCTCTCTCTCTCTCTCTCTCTCAATAAAACTTAAAAAAAAAACACCATAATTTAGACAATCAAAGCAAGTTGAAGACAAATCTGTATGATTCCTTTTTATATAAAATTCAAATTGTTTAGAATTACAAAAAAGCATGCTAAAATTATAAAGAAGGGCGAGGGAATGGTACACACAGGATGCAGGACGGTGGTTACCTTTGTAGGGTAGGAAGCTATATGAGAACATGGAGGAATTTCAGAGGCTACGGTAATGTCCCATTTCCTAAAGATGACAGGTATACTTGGAAATTCGTTACATTTTTTATGTACCCTCTACAATGTATAGGGAGATGCTATACATATTCACTATTTTATTAATGAAGTGACTTTGTATCAATCAAAAGAGAGATTCATATATTCTGGATGGATCTCCCCTAATCAGGTGAGCCTATTAAAAGACAGTCTTGAAGGTGAGAGATTCTCCTGCTGGCCTAGAAGCTTCCACAGATTCTAGAGCCACGAGGAAATGAATTCTGCAAACCTGAGTTCGGAAGAGGACCCCGCGCTTTCTCGAGCCTCAGACAAGACTGGCCCTGGCAGACACCGGGACTGCAACTATGACAACACGAGCAGAGGACCCAGCTAAGCCACGTCTGGACTTCTGGCTCATTGACACAGTGAAATAATAAATGAGTGTAGTCTTAATCACTAAAATTGTGGTGATTTGTTACACACCACAGAAAACTAAAACATTTTGTACAATTTTTATTCTTAAGTAGCAAGATAACGCTATCATGAATCACGGTGTTGGGAAATTAGCCACCCAGTGTTGCTGTAGGGTCCCCGTAAGCACAGAATATTGAGCTTCTCCTTTTAGTTTGGCTGAAAGAGATAATTCACAGAGCTGTACAATTGCACATCGGCTCCTTCATGTGGCAGGAGGGGAAGGGCCGGACCGTGCTACAAAGATGCAGAGCTACTACCAAAGCCACACTTGCCCAATGACTGATTAAAATAAAATCTTTACAGAAACCCCGATGGTATAGTACAATCAGAAATGTGCAAAGTTCCAAATGACCGTAAGGATCACACTGCCTTCTTCTCTACCCTACTCTCAAGAAGAAAATCATTTCCTGATTTTTTTTTTTTAACCTCTAAACAGTGTCTGGCACATAGTAAGTGCTTATGGTCTGTTGAATAAAAGAACTACATTTCAAAAGGAGACGATGTGAGGCCCAATAACCTGCCTTAGGTCGTAAGACGTTAACGGCAGGGTGGAGATGAAGACAAGGGCTTTTGTCTGTCAATCGAGCACTTTCTTTCTATGTCAGAATTCAATCCTTAATTACTGCCAAGCCTCATTAAATACACATACCCCACAAATCATTAGAAGACTATTAAATATTCAACAGGATTTTCATAATATTAATTGTCTGCTCCACTGTTCTCTCAGCTTCTTTCACAGTTGGAATCACCTTCTGTGCTGACTGATAAACAAGCCCCACATGAACTAGAAAATGAAATAATTCTACTGATCGCAACCAGTAATTGTACCTTTTGATTTTCTGAGGCATTTATTAGCCTGATCTAGGTAACAACACTCTATTCCTGGAATAATCAGGAGGAAGGAATCACCGTAGTCAATGCTACCCTTCAAGTTGGAGAGAAGCCATTTGTATATTCCTGTTTTTAAATAGCAGCTGATTAATCCTCGCCAAAAAAGGAAATTATATTTCAAAAGATATGTACCTATGGTGATCTAAATATTCTCTTTTGTGACATCTGTTCGTTCTTTATTCTACTTCGGAGCATCTCTTTTGGAATGGCCCACCAGTAAAAATATTTCAGATTATATGATAAATATATGTAAGCAGGTACCAAAAGTTTTATGGCTCCATGTAAATATATACTATTTTAAAAGTTGTGTGACAATACTTACAAATTGTCTAATGTTGATTATATAAACTCTTTACTCTTGAGGGGAAAAAAATCTTTGCATTAGTACAGAAAATGCTCCTCTTGGATATAGATTCTTACTTCGGAATATGACTCGTGTCAAGGAAATGGAAGAAATGTTACTATCTGCCCCTCTTGCAACCCCTTTACTCTCCTGGCAGAGAAAACAAAAAATAGTAGCTGGCTGACGATTAATTTGGAATAGGAGGATATCACAGAGGGGTAAAAAATGGGACACTAGCATCCCTGATAATTTCTTCCTTATCTACAAAGCCAGAACCTTTAGTTTCTTAGTGAGCAGCTGCCAGGCATGAAATGGGAGGCAGGGGGGTTACATGTGGTGGTTGGTAATGACCCAGTACCTCTTTTGAATAGGAGTCTAGAGAGGAAATACTATCTCCATGTATCCTTTCTGCATGTACTCAGTAATCCTTTCTGCACGTACCACATAGAAGTAATCCTCCTTCTATGTGGTAACTAGTACTTGGCAAAAACAAAATGATAAACTTCCATCAACTTATGAATATTAAAAAGTGGGGGAGGGGTTAAGGATTTACTACCATGTCCTATTTATTGTTTTAATATTGCTAAATATATTTATCAGCAGATTTTTCAAGGTAGTTAAAACAGGAGAACCCAAAAAGAAAAGGGAGACAATTCTCACACAAGTCATCATCACCAAAGGAGAGTTAAGAGTACTTACTGTTAAGGAAGCAATCCCTTTGTGGTAGAATTTTAAAGACTCAGCAATGCAAGAAAGTGCTGAACTATAGTTCTCCTCTTGCAACCCGGTGAGGCACTGTTCTGCATGTGAGAACTCCTTCAGACTATTCAGCCAAAAGTAGAAATGTTCGGAGGCAACCTGAGTCAGCAAACTCTGATAAAGCTCTCTGGCCATGTCATGGTTACCCTAAAAAAGGGTGGGGGGGGTACGCACATGATGAGATTCTATACTAGAATTAGGTGGTGAGGCAGCTAAAAGACAAACTCAAACCTTGAATAAGTTTTAACAATCATTCCTCACATTATATAATTCTTTGAGACTCAGTCTAAGTATTTCTTCAGAGAAAATATGCTGAGCTGCTTTTATGTAACAGAATGCCTGAAGTTCTTTTCTCAAACAGTTCCAAAGAGAAAATAAATGGAATGAACTATAACTCACATCTAGAATTTTAGTTCAAACTATAGAAAGTATGAACACCTATTGTATGTCATTCTGTCTGAGCTATTTAGTGGGGTGGGGACTCCAATAAGTTCCCTGAAGTGATTATTAGCAGCACCCTGCATACCTCTGGAAATGACCAGGGGAGGGGAGCTGTTGGGGGAATGTGAGCTCAGTATCCTGCAGTGCCTGGACGCTTAGGGGTATTGGGTATAACGAAGAATTGTCCTCATTCGAGAAACATGGTAAAATGAGAACATGTGTTACAATACCTAGAATAACTCTTCTTGAACTTGCTCTTTGGTCTTATCCCCAAAGGATTTCTATACTATCCAAGCTCTGTATTTCCTCTCAAACAAAATAAAAATTGTTAGGCTTTTCATACAGCTGAGAAGGGAACAGCCTACTAAAACATGCCCCTGTCTCCAAATAAGAATGAGGTTGGGGAGAGAGAAGGAAGAAAGATCTGGTGTGCTGATAATGGAGGCCAGAAGTGGTGGGTGGGAGGCAGCTGTGGTTCTGAGAATACAGGGGAAAATGAAGTGGTACTAATAACCTTGAGCCAAAAAGAGCTGATATTTTTGGAATTCCTGCAGAACTTTCCCTAAAACAACACATGAGGAAAGTTACAAACTAGGTCCTTTCCGTTATCATCTTTCAATCCCATGACTAAAACATACTTCCATATTTATTTTCCATCTTGACTTGGGGTGACAATCACACAATCAAAAGTTTGTAACCTGACACTTTCACCAACCTGCTTTACACAGAAGGATAGTACATACCATTCTGGATGCCTGTCTGGCAATTCGGTAAACAGTCCATCCATTGGAGACACTTTCGAGCTGCTGTTTAATTACTGCCTTTACTTCAGCAGATAGCGCTTTCTGACTTGCTACAAATATCACAGTGGCCAAACTCACCTAACATTGAGCAAGAAGTAAGAAAAACAAGGAAGAAATCACATAATTCTATCCAATGTCGTAGATAACTTTACCCAAGAGAGAAGAACTAATTAAAACCCATCAAAAAAGAAGAAAATTTGTTTTCCTTTGATATTTATTAATTTTCCACTTTGAAGTCATTAGGCAATTTATCCCATTGTTCAGAGTATTGTTTATAATAGCAATAATTAGAAACAACGCCCATAAATACGAATAAGTAAATTGTGATGTAATCACAGAGTGAAACACCATAGAGTAGTGAGATGGGTAAACCAGAGATACACTTATCTATTAGATGGTTCACACCAAACAGACAAAGAGAGACAACATGCAAAAGATTTCATGTACTAAGATAACTTTTGTATAAAGTTGAAAATAGGAAAAGAATATTATTTATTACTTAGGATATATACCAAGGTAGTAAATGTATAACATGCATGGGAACGATGAACACCAAATGCAGGACAGTAACCACTGCCCTGTTACCTCTGGGAGAAGGAAGAAGAGACTATGAGGGAGGTACACAAGGAAGTACAATTCAACTGTACTGCTAATATTTTTTTTCTTAAGCTAGGCGATGGATGCAAATGTTTTCATATTATTCCTTGTGTTTTTTAAAAAAAATTTTTTTTTAACATTTATTTATTTTTTAAGACATAGAGACAGAGCATGAGCAGGAGTAGGGTAGAGAGAGGGAGATACAGAATCCGAAGCAGGCTCCAGGCTCTGAGCCATCAGCACAGAGCCCAATGCGGGGCTCGAACTCACAGACCGCGAGATCATGACCTGAGCCGAAGTCGGCCGCTTTACCCACTGAGCCACCCAGGCGCCCCCCCTTGTGTTTTTTTAATATTATGTTTCATAATTTAAAACTGCCTCACAGTAGCACTAACAAAAAAGGGATAAAGAACATTCGTTGAAAATGCTGCTTCAATAAAAAATAAACTTGGCTAACTGCGCCTTAGTATACTGAGGCTGACACATACAAAGGTCCATGTAAGTTGGGATAACCTTTCCGGGGAGGAATGAGATGGGGGTAATCTTGTACACAATTCCCCCCTGGAGGATTAAATATAAAATGAGCTTGAGTAAGAAATCTCATTACACTTTTCCCCAAGACTTAAATTCAGATGACCACAATATGGAGTGGCCAACTTAAGGCTTACATCTCATTTACGCTTATTCAGAATGAAGCCTACTCTCGGCTCTGAACTTCCAACTACACATTATCATAGAGCTTCCTTGCCTTCTGTTTCTAAGCACACACTCTTCCCGACCCCAGGACTACACTGAAACCTAAACGGGATTCTAAACAGCTACGGAGGTCCTGAATGGGAAAAGAGGAATTGGAGCTAATTTATGGTCACTGTTATCATTAGGTCTTTAACTTATATTTTTGAAAGTACAAAACAGGGTTTAGTTCATTACTGCTTTGCATTAGAAAGAAAGAAAATTATTTTCACTTTGTAATAAAACCAAAATATCAGATTGGAGGCTTTGCTACTCTCTGCTACACTCAGCTGACTTGACAGGGCTTCGGAGGAATGCAGTTTTAGACTGAACTAAACAGAGCTTTGTAAGTCAAAAGTGGAAATAGTCAAAAGCTCACAGTTCCAATTCTATTCTGACTTCAGCATACTCTTGGTCTTACATGGTTAATCTTATTGAGTAGAGTCAAACCATAATGTTGACTTCCTAAAGCAATTCCCACTGGACCAGATCTATTCATCCCCAGCAGGTTCAAAAGGCGGCTCTTTACCAGAAGTTCCTGCTGCTTGTCTGTGGCTGACCGTCCGATCACCTTGTAGAGCTCCACGAGGTCCCCAAGCATCCCGTCGCCCAACACTGGCAGCTGCATGGCAATGGCTGCCAGGCAATGGCACATCAGGATCCGGGCGGCGTCCTGAGCACTGTGCAGCTGGGTCAACAAGGTCTCAACCACTGACTGGCTAAGATGAGGCCTGCCCTTGGCTAGCTTCACCATACAATTCAGAGCGATCTGCACATTGAATAGAAGGTAGACCAGTTACACTTCGAAGGTATTAACTGAAGCTTTAAAGAAAAGAACTTTGTACATAGGAAAAATCAAGGAAAAGGTTTTCTGTAGGCATTAACATTTTCCTGCCTAAGAAACACACAGTCTACTGAATCTTATTATTAGATAAGACCTGTAAGTGAGCCATGTTTAAAATGAAAGCAAGTCAGGACTGTATAGTAACCACTCATTTCAATCTAGGCCTATTTAAAAAAAAGACTTGAGGTGAAAGTCACAATGAGAAAGAGGCAAAATACATGTCAAATGAGATATTGCCATGCTGCACTTTCATTACTTTTCAAAAACGGCTTCTGAAGTATGGTTTGTAAACTTCCCTATGCCAGCATCACCTGGGTTGCTAATGAAAATACAGATTCCCGGACCCTACCAATCCCAAACTTAATGGATTAACTTTTTTTAGTATATGGGTTATTAGGAGTTTAAAGTTCAAAAAAGGTGTCCTAAATGACTCTTTGGTACACTGAAGTGGGGAAGAGACTTCTAAGTTTCTTTCTTTCTTCTCACCTGAAATCCAAAAATCAATTGGCTTTAGAACTTTTATTCAGGCCAGTTATGGCATCGACTAAGACCCCAGCCATCAAAACCAGAAACCAAAAGTACTCTCATTTTTACATAGCCAACTGGCTGATACATCTAGTCATTTCCACTTCTATCGAATCTTCAGTATCCACCTCCTTTCCATTCTCTCTACAACATAAATCTCTTCCTAATTCCAATCTCTTGAAATCACGGGCCTATTAACCCACCTTCACACTACAACCACATAGCTTTCGGTAAGTGTTAAGAAGACACGATGAGGTCTTTGCAGAACCAGATGGGTCCAGAGTTGAAGGTCAGCCTGCCCTTGATTAGCTAGGTATCTTTCAACAAGTTATTTTATCTTTCTGAATCTTAATTTCCTCATGAGCATTACAGAGGGACAAATTTCACTAGATGGGTTTTTTGTAAAGAAAAAAAATGTATACCCAAGTTGTCAAGAAAGTATGGCACATAACAGACATATTTAAATAACAGTAAGAACTACAACAAATGTTACAGCATGTCCATTACTTTAAAAATTTTAACATCCCCTCGACTACCTAGAGAATCAAGACCAAGCTCCTTGGCATCGAGTCTGGTGACCTTCATGACAGAGCTGCAGATGATCTTCCCAATCTCCTAACTGTGTCATCGAGCCACAGTGGACTCGTCACCATTCTTCCAACATGAGAGGTACATTTCTGTTTTCATAACTTTTTTTTTTTTAACATTTATTTATTTTTGAGAGACATAGAAACAGAGTATGAGCAGGGGAAGGGCAGAGAGAGAGGGAGATACAGAATCTGAAGCAGGCTCCAGGCTCTGAGCCGTCAGCACAGAGCCTGACGCGGGGCTCGAACTCACAGACCGTGAGATCATGACCTGAGCCGAAGTTGGCCGCCCAACCGACTGAGCCACCCAGGCACGCCTGTTTTCATAACTTTTATAACAGGCGTCCATTGGATTCAAATGATCTTTCCTCACTACTGAAATTCTACCCTATCTTCCCTGGTTTAACTCACATGACATCTACTCATTCAAGTCTTGTCTAACATCCTTAGGTCAACTGAATCACTCTTAACTCTGTCCTCTCATTATAATTGCACTTTCAGTCGTACTACCTGGGAACTTAGTGCATTTCTGTTTGGTATTATCGTCCTTAGATAAATGTCAGTGAGTTCTAGATGGGGAACTCCTCTAATACACAGACCTTTCTTGACCAACCACGTATGTCCCACTGTGCTGAGGCCAGTGTTTTACTGACACCTACAGTTGGTAAGAAAAGGATTTGGTTTTCTTCCTTTCTTCCTTCTTTTTTTAACTTTTATATAAATGTATTGTGGCTCCAAAGAGATTCTGGGGAAGGATCACTTGCCGAACACATGTGGCCTACTTCTCTCCCCACCTCTTGATTATCAGCTTTTATTTAATGGTACGAATATCTGTACTGTTCATCACTGTGACATACCTTTTTTTAACAGGCTAAACCAAGTTATGACTTCCTTCGAACTGAACCGTAACTTAGACAAGCTATCATTCTTATAATCTCCAATATCTACTTAATAGCTTTTTACTTCTATTAGCCCCACCTTTCTTAACTTTGTACAAATTATATTTCATATTTCACTCTAATAATAGTCTCATTTCACATCTTAAAAATCTCCAGTATCTTAAATATCTTAAGCATAATAAAAAATGTAATAAATTTTAAATATCTGTCAGTGTTACTTCAGATTATAAACTTCCATAAGTGCAGGGGCTCCACCTATTTAACTTTGCCTTATATTGTCTAGGACCTTCATATGTATTTACTTCAACTTAATAAACATTGTCAACTGATGGCAAAATAGGCCAAACCTTGGATTTTTACTTGGTCTATCCTCAGGAATAACAATGGTCAAAGTGAGAATTTTGAAAGTGAAGATCAAGGGCAAATGTTTGTTTAAGCCAGAGTTGACAAACTACTGCCCTTTGGCCAACACCTGCCTGGTTTTGTAAATAAAGTTTTACTGTCATACCACCATACTTTCTTTTTTTCACCTTATGCACACTGTCCATGGCTGCTTTGTCCTACAATTGTAGAACTGAGTAGTTGTGACAAGAGTGGATAGCCTGTAAAACTTAAAATACTTACTATTTGGCCCTTTCTAGAAAGATTGCCGATCCCTGGTTGAGGCAATAAAAGCAGGCATTATATTAAAATAAATGATGTTTTCACCTTTAACGTGGCCTGAGCACCTGGACTCTCATCTTGACTACAAAGTACCAGAAGGGATTCCAGGCCAAAGACGGCATCTTGTTCCAGTGCCAAAAGGTCTAGAGGAAAAACATTAAGTTTTACAATGGTCAAATGGAGCAGATTAAACACACACACACACACACACACACACACACACACAGAAGAAAAAACATGAAGGAGTGGAAGATACAGGAAACGCTGTCATGTGTAAAGCTAATCTTGAAAAAGGACATGTGCCATTACTTCTGAAATGTACAGGCTATCTTTAGACTTCTATTTTTCTACTACTTTACTAATGATTATAAAAATATATACTTTACATCAAACTAAAAACCTGCACAGCAAAGGAAACCACCAACAAAATGAAAAGGCATCCTACTCAATGGGAGAAAATATGTGCAAATCCTGTATGTGGTAAGGGGTTAATATCCAAAATATATAAAGAACTCCTATGACTCAGCAGCAAAAAACAAACCATCCAATTAAAAACTGGGCAGAGGACCTGAAGGGACATTTTTCTGAAGGACGCGTCCAGAGGGCCTTTTAAAAGGTATACGAAAAGACGCTCAACATCAGCAATCATCACGTAAATGCACATCAAAACGACCATGAGAGACCGCCTCTCGCCTGTTAGAATGGCACTGTCGACAAGACAAGAAAGAACAGGCTGGCGAAGACGTGGAGAAAAAGGAACCCTGTGCGCTGCTGGTGAGAATGCAAATTGATGCAGCTGCTCTGGAAGGTGGCACGGAGGTTCCTTGGAAAACTGAAAACAGAACGATTATACGACCCGGCAATTCCGTTTCTGGATATTTACTCACAGAAAATGAAAATGCCAACTCAAAAAGACATATACACCTTCATGTTCGTTAGAGCATTATTTACAATAGCCAAGATATGGAAAAACCGATAAGATAATGGATAAAGAAAATGTGGTACTGATACACAACGGGTCATTATTCAGCCATGAAAAGAAGGAAAACCTGACATTTGAGACAACATGGATTGATCTTGAAGGCATTATGTTAAGTAGAGTAAGTCAGACAGAAAAAGATCAATAACCATACGATTTCACTTATATGTGGAATCTAACACAAACAAATAAGCAAAAAGCAAAGGCAAACAAACAAAAGCTGAGCTCACAGGTACAGAGAACAGGCTGGTGACTGCGAGAGGCAGTGGTAGGCAAAATGGGAGAAGAGGGTTGAAAGGTGCAAACTTCTAGTCATAAGATGAGTAAGTCATGGGATGTCATATACAGCATGGTGAGTATAGTTAATACCACTGCATTGCATATTTGAAAGTTGCTAAGTGGGTAAATCTTAAAAGTTCTCATCACGAGAAAAAAATTTTATAACTGTATGGTGACTAACGTTAACTAGACTAACTGTGGTGATCATTTCACAATATATGCAAGTATCAAATCATTATGTGGTACACCTGAAACTAATATTTAAAAAAAGATATATATACCTATATGAAATCAAGAGCTAAAGCCGTAATGGTATAAATAAAGCATAACTGAAACAGTGTCTCCAGCTTAGCTGAGGAAAATACTAGGCACGGTAAGCCATGTAGTATCTTCCCAACTAGACATAAATCTTTAATCTTCCTTCCTAACTAGACATAGATTATACTCGTCCATTTTCACCTACAATGTAACTTTCTAATGAAAACTGCAACCCTTTTAGGAAGTAATGAAGATGCCACATAATCTTATTAATGCTTTAAGTCAGACCACAAAGAACAAATTCCTTAAGAGGTCTCATGTAATAGCAGTACTGCAGCTTTTTTCCATTGCCATGGGGCTAAAATTTCTCTAGAAGTTCTAGAAAGTTCTGAATATATTAGCTAACCACATTTAGGTTAAAATGTATGAGCTTTGAGAACACACAGTTTTCTGTGTTACTTACATGGTAGAAAACACTCATAACTATATCAAAAATAAAACTGGTTTAATTATTCAAATAAGAATCGACATTTAAAGAACAATGTAAAGAAATGTCACCTGAATTAGTATACGGCTCGGTAGTGTTAAGACTACTGAAGGTCAGGACGCTAGAGAAAAAAAATAGGTACTAAGAATGGGTAGTGCTGACGTCTTATGGGGCTAAGATTTCCACTTACGGTCCTTAATACAGATCAAAATAAACACTGTAACAGAAGAAATATCCAAAATGCATTTCTGGTTTTGAACACCAGCATGAACTTAATTCAAGCCTTTAGAGCAAAGATGTTAGGAATATAATAAAATATAAGCATTTTCTTTTTCTTTCCTTTTTTATTTTTTTTTTTGAGAGAGAGAGAGAGAGAGAGAAAGAGCTCCAGCAAGGGAGAGGGGCAGGGGGAGAGATCTAGAGTGAATCTTAACCAGGCTCCACGGCCAGCACAGAGCCCCAAGTGGGGCTCAATCTCAGAACCCTGGGATTAGGACCTGAGCCCAAATCAAGGGTCTGCTAACCACTTAACCAATTGAGCCACCCAAGCGCCCCTGAGTATTTTCTATTCACATCCTAAATTATGCAACTCAGTTTAACTTTAAATACCCAGAGAGACAAATTCTATGCCAATTTAATTCATATCACTCAGTTAATTCATTTGCCTCTAGGTGAAACTATTTGTTATTTAAGCCCTTGATACTTAAAGTATTTTATCCTAAATTTTTCAGGCTTTTGTACAGGTGAACCAACTGTCACACGACAGGGCAATCATAAGCGACTCCTACCCACAGCACCATATATGCAAAGTTCAGCACTGAGAAGAAATGGGCAATGCTCCATGAAACCTTTCAATTTCACAATCCCAATCCCAAGGTCCTCATGTTCACATTTTTATTTTTCATAGGATTAAGCAGTCTTGAGAAAACCTGCTCCGAGAACACTTCAGGAGGCAACCAGTAGGTAAAAGCCCATGTGCTAAAAATAATAAGGGATTAAAAAACTAAACACGCACACACACAATTCCACCAAAACTTCAACGTGAAAGTTTATACACGGTATCAGTCCTGATCAAACCGACCTTTTTCTTGACAGGAGACAGTTATATTCGTTAGGACTCGCACTCCATGAGCTGCAATGCCCCTGTTATTATGGTAACAGCATTCTTGGGCTAATCGGACCAAGTCGGAGGATCTGGGGGAAGAACCCACGTTTCCTAAACAAGAGAAAAGTAGCACCGACTTAATTCACTCGGATATTTCAAAAGCGGTTCAACGTATAGGTTCATTTTTCTCATTTTCAAGAGAAAATTTCTACTCCATCTACTTCTACTCCGTCATCAATAAAACCCATCATTCCTGCTTTTCCTGTCAGGGTACTTAGAATAGGTATATGCGACAGGCTGTAATGATTAGGATCTAAAATAATATAGGACTTTGCGACAAAAATATTAACAAAAACTGACTAAGGAACCCAGCAAAAGCCAAAACAACTAAAGACTGTATCCTGGGACTGCAAATGGATTCTCCTTAAAATCAGGATGTCAATACAGACTTCTGATCAGATAAACCTTACCTTCAAGAGAGGAAAGAAAAAGAGAAACAAAACTTTTAAGTTTGCTTTTCCCACCTCAATGGCTGGCATATAGTTAAACGGCAAATGGCTTACACAGAATTCATGATTTTAGAACTGGAAAGGATTCTGGGATCACATGATTCAATGCTTTTTATAGAAGAAATAGAAAACCAAAGATTTCAAGCATCTTGCCGCTGAGATCATAAAATCTGTTACTTATGAGCTACTCCTGTGCTTTATACCTTAACCTCTATGCTTTGGATTGCAGCAACTTTTTAAATTCACACTTGAAATTCTGTAACATAAGGCTTATGTTGCAAATATTTTTATTTATAGTAGAGAAACTCTCAGGTGTAAGTTTCAAGTGAGTTTCAAGAAGATTAAAGCTTTTCAACTTTCTAGCAGGGTCTCTTGTTCCTGCCTTCCTTTTTCCATTCTTGCTTATTTCCATGATTCCTATCAACTTCTACCTTGTCTCTCCAAGTAGGCTGATCATATTTTTTGAGGCTGAAGGGGACGCAATTACTAATTATAAGAGGCATAAACCAAGACTATCTCAGGCGACCTATGTAGCCTTATTGATTTCCAGTTTAACAAAAATACTAGCTCAGGTAAAGAAAGTCTCAGGGTTTTTAAAATATTTGAAAAGTTTTTCAAAACTATGGTATTTGTATTTCCTCTATTCTTTTTCTTTCGTATGTGATTTGGACAAAACAAACTCGTTTATAAATTTACAAACATGTTTTGCAACTTACATTTTTTCCTTTCCCCATCATAGGAAACTTGGCAAAAAAAACAGAAAAATCCAAAGGAAAAAAACAAAAATTATCCCAAATCCCACAAATGGGTGTGGCATTATTAACTTTCTAGAGTGCTTCTTTTAAATAAATCTTTTTTCCCCTTATGCATATCAACACGATTTAAAAATTCACACACATACTCATGATAAGAAGATAGTGACCAATATTCTGCCTTTAAAATATAGTATTTTGTGGTATTTTTCTATGTTAACTGTTTTAGGGACAATATTATTTTTAAATTTTATTTTTATCTATTTGAAAATTATTTACTAAGATAAATCCAACTGGTTCAAAACATCAACAAATATTAGGAAAAGGTAAAAAGTCAGCGGGTGAGAAGTCTTCCTCATACACCCAAAGTCATCGGTTTCTTGTGTATCATTCCGGGCTCTATAAATTTGCAAGTGTACATATTTCTCTATTTCTTTTTCCTTTTCCATACAGTTTTGCATCTTGCTTTTTCTTTAAACATTGTATCATGGAGATTATTCCATGCCACATATTCTTTTTAATAAATGACACTGACTTCTACTGCAGTTGAGTATCATAATTTCTTTAATGAGGTCCCTACTGATGGATTTTTTCATGCTCTTACACCCCTGACTGAAAGACTTTTGCTATTACATACAATGACGCTATGAATAACCCTGTACGTCTGTCATTTGTCAAATATGTGAATATGTTAGTAGGATAAGTTCTTAGAAGTGGAATTTCTGGCTCATTTATTATTTTGACGAATATTTCCAAGTCGCCTATGCAGACCTTTAATAATTCACAACCCACGAGCAATGCATGAGAGTCGTGGTTCACCCACACCCCTGCTGCCAAGCTTCTGAATCTGTGCCAATCTGATGGACTGGTAAAGTATTTCGGTGCAGCTTTATCTGGCATTCTTCTTAGGTATGTCTGACACTCAACAGCTTACATGCTTACGAGCCATTTGTTAGTGATTAGACACAAAAGTTGAGTTTGTTTTACAAACTATCCGGCTTATAATGAAAAAATCTAATCAACAAAAGCATACTTAAAAAAGCATAAACATTTACCACTGCTTATGGAAATAGTGTAATTTTGGAAAATCCTTGACTTTTAAATTTCTTGTGAATATTACCTAGTGTGGTTATTTAAACCTTTTGCTTAATTCCATATAGAAACTGCAATTTAATAAATTCAAAATACAATAAAAGGATAAAGCTCAAGAAGGGTTTGAATACTATAACCTGACAAAGGCTTATAAATGACTTTGGAATTAAAAATAAAGAAAAAGAAAGTCATTTTACATGTAGGTCATTTAGTATAAAAATGCACCCTAAGTCAGAATTTTTGGATTCAGACCCAGGCCAAGGCACTTCATAGCTGTGTGCCTTTGGACGTATCACTGCAACTCTGTAAGCCTCAATTTTAATACTTATAAACTCCTCTGCACGTGCCTTCCTTGAAAGGCTACTTGTACAGAAGCAATGAGCCCTTGTATGAGAAGACACTTATAAATTATAAGACACAATTAGTACTCTACTTACTGAGGCTCTTTTCAGGTAGGAAGTCAGTCAAGGAGAGTAACTATCAGCTGAGAACCCGAGACTGGCTGGTTTACGCAGAAAAAGCACTTACGGAAAGCACAATGGGTAGGCGACAGATTGTTGATAAAAAAAAGGCTGTGATAATATGTCCCTCCCTTGCAGGCATGCTCCTTTGCAATGCAACTTTCTAATTCCTTGCTTCAAGAGGTGTTTATTTCTCCACTTATTCAGGCGTGATGTGACCTGCCCTGGCTATTGAGACACGAAAAAAGATGTGCAAGCGAAAGACTAGGAGGTGCTTATGAGCCGGTTGCTTGCCTTCTTTGGGCTGCTGTGAGGACCCCGAGGACACGACATCCACAGGGCTAAGCTAGCCTCCTCAGAGCCACGCGCAGGAGAACCATGGTGCCTCTGACCAAAGCCTTTCGAAGCCCCAGCTGGTGACACTACCTTAGACAGTACAGTCTGGTCCAGGTTCCAGAGGACTGCGCTTTTCTGAGTAAAAGCCCAGGTGAGACCAGCAGAAGCCAACCAAAATTGCTGACAGGCAATCAGAATCAGAGCTAATACAATGGTGATGGTTTTAAGCCACTAAGTTTTGAGGTGATTTATTACGTAGCAATGGATAACTGACATAGAAATACCTCACAGAATTCCTGGAAAGGCTAGAAAACTAAGCTTAGAAAATAGACAGGAAAATGGCAAGGCTAGAGACCAACCAAGATCATGCCCAAACTATGCACAGAATGAGTTCGGTGAAGATCTTAACCACCACTGGCACTGATTCCTCAACATTACAGCTTACACTGCTGCCAAAGGCACCACGCGTGACACAGCAAGCGCCCACTGCTACGGCAGGCCCTGGACAGTGGCTGTGGCCGTGGTCACCGCTATATCACTAGGATGGATGCCCCCGTTTCCATATTTACTTAAAAAAAATTTTTTTTTAATGTTTATTTATTTCTGAAGGACAGAGGCTGAGACAGAGCACCAGTGGGGGAAGGGCAGAAAGGGAGGGAGGCACAGAATCCGAAGCAGGCTCCAGGCTCTGAGCGCAGAGCCCAACGGAGGGCTCGAACCCACGAACTCTGAGATCATGACCAGAGCCGAAGTCAGACGCTTAACCAACTGAGCCACCCAGGCGCCCCAATAAAGGCATTCTAAAGTTAAATCCTCTGGAATAGGAAATCATTACTGAACTGGGGTAAAGTTTTATTTTAATCATTTTCCAGAGGGATCACATATACCTAAAAGAGGGCATATGACATTTGCTCTTAAACATCACCACCATTTGGCCTTTGAAATGTACTTAAATCCAAAGGGCACTTTGAGTCAGAGGCATACAAAAGCAAACAAGCTATGTTAAGTATCTGCAAAAATACCGTTTCACCCACATATAATTCAAAACGGGGCAAATCTAGAAGAGCGATATCCTTGAATTACAATCAAAGGTGCAAGATTTTATGACAGGCAAGTCCTGTCAGTTAAGAAATCCTTTTCAATCAATCACTAGCATATAACAGAGTATGAGACTGAAACCATTCTGGGTTCTAAGGTTTTGTAGAATAAACAACGTGACCCATTAACAGGAGAAAAGGGATTACCGCATCGTCCATACGTTCTCCCCTTTCTTCGCCTTACCTGAAGCTATGCTGAAGTAATGTTTGATGGCAATGGTCCCTGACAACGTGGAAAGGACAGACAACATCCCAAGTTTTAAGCTGTCATAAGGAGTCTGGAGGGCACATTCACAGAGTGCCTAAAATACAGAGGCAAAGGAAAGCAGAGGTTGAAATGCCAATATACTTTAAAACTGTCTACTTGTTTTAAATGGAACGGAACCAGGATAAGGAATGAACTTTGGTTAATAATGTATCAAGAGTGGTTTATTCATTTTAACAAATGTGCTATACTAATGTTAATTACAACAGGGGTTATTACACACTGGATGTGGGTGCGTGGCAATCCTCTGTATTATCCTTTTCCATTTTTCTGTAAATGTACACCTGTTATGAAGAATAAAGTCTATTAAAAAAAAAAGGTCATCATGACTGATTTTTTATTAAACCCAGTGTGTAAGTTGTGTACTATTCAGTCCTCATACGCAGAACCTCTACCATACTCTACTTACTTGAGAGATACGTACGTTAGTTCATGTATGTATGTTAAAAAAAAAAATAGAGTGTGGCAATTCTATCTACTATACAAGTGAATGAGCTGTCTCTTCTCCATTTCGGGTCATCTACTCTGTGCCTAAGATGATCTGAAGAATTACAAAAAACAAGATGCTTTTCATTCAGCACAGTCAACTATGAATATATGCTTGTATTAAAGAATATATGCTTTTCTTTCAGCAGTCAACTGAAATATATGCCTCATCCTGTATACTTACTCTTGGGACACGTCTTGTAAATGGTCAGATAACTGCCCTGCTAAATTAAACTAATTCCCATTCTCCCACAAGGGCAAAGGTTCAGAAAATGGCAAAACTTAAAGACCAGGGGAAAAATAAAAAATAAAATTCCACAAAGGGTTAATAAAATTTATAAAATAAATTTATAACATTTATAAAACAATGTCCCAGATAATATATATGTCCCAGATAAATATATCAAGAAAATCTTGGGAGTGGGGACATTTAGATCATCTGTTTCTCAAGATTATATGGAAAAATAAAAATCAGAAAATATCTAGAAAAATTCTGACAAAGTATAATGGTGGACAAAATAAGCCCTATCAAATATAAAATGTATAATAAACCTATAGAAGTCAAAGTTTTTCCTACTCATGGACAGAGAAATCAACCAGAGAGAACTGGTCCCAGAAATGAATTCAAATACACATAGAATTTTAATATGCAATAATGGCATCTCGAATCCGAGGGGCTTTTAAATCAACACTTCAGGGATAACTGGTGAGTCATCTGGGTAAAATAAAACTAGACTCTTGTTTCTTTTTTATGGCAAATAAAAACCAAAACTGTAAAAAGTACTAAGGGCTAACATGGGAAAAGAAAAAGTAAAAAGATAATTGATAAACCTGGAAAAAAAATATTCCCATCGTGTAAAGTCAATGAAGGCCCAATAACCTTAATATATAAAAAGTTCTTACTAATAAATAGACAAACAAGCCAACAGAAAAATGAGTTCACAGATAGTATTTATACAAAATGGTTTTTGTATACAAAATGGCTTTTAAATATAAGATGTTAAACCTCACTCATAATTTGAAAAATTTAAATTAAGAAACTTTTTTTCACCAGATTGGACAAGATTAAAATTTAATAATACACAACACTGAAAACAGTGTGGGATACAGGTGCTCTCACGCATTGCTCGTAGAATGGTAAAATGGCGTAAACCTCACTGGTGGGTAACTGGCATTAAATATAAACATTTTAAATGTACATATCATCGGGCCCAAAGACTCCTTTTTTAGAAATGGCACATTCACAAAGGTGATTTTTTTTTTAAACAAACTGGTCAATGTAGCAATGTAAGCAGTAACAGTAAAAGTACTAAAAACAACCCTAATGTCCATCAGTGGGACTGGAAATATAAAGGGAGTCCCACACAGCTGGTAAAAGAACGCGGTAGATCTAAGTGATAACATGAGATGTTCCCCAAGATGTACTGTTGATAAAAGGTTCAGGGGCGCCTGGGTGGCTCAGTCGGTTAAGCGGCTGACTTCAGCTCAGGTCATGATCTCACTGTCTGTGAGTTCAAGCCCTGCATCGGGCTCTGTGCTGATGGCTCAGAGCCTGCAGCCTGCTTCAGATTCTGTGTCTCCCTCTCTCTCTGCCCTTCCCCTGCTCACGCTCTGTCTCTATGTCTCTCAAAAAAAACAAAAAAACACAACATTAAAAGGTTCAGAACATGTATATACTGTATTTTCATTTTCGTGCAGAAAAAAGATGGGATACACACCTGCTTGCGTATGGATGACAAATGACAAAATTCGGAAGGATACATAAGAAAACAGTAATGCTGACCACCTCTGCAGGCAAGAGCTGAGGGAAGAGATGACGTGTATTTCATTCACCGTGCACCCTAAACTCTGTGAATATTTTATCATGTCCACATGGGCTTTTTCAACTAAAAGAAAAACCTAGTTAATAAGAAAAGCAGCAGCAGCAGCTAATAATCATGGGAGAAATGGAAACGGACTTGAAAGATACAGTAGTTTCTGGTAATGGAAGGGAAGACTGTGATCAAGATGAAGCAAACAAGAACTGTGGCAATTAAATGAGAATATGGAGTCTTTATTTGTGACCTAAGAGGAGATCTGTCCAAAACAGACAAAGGCTAAAGAGAGAGAAACATTGAATTGAGAAGATTAGCTCAGATTAAAGACGATGTTGAAAGTTAGGCAACTGGAGTTATTCCACTGGAGAGGAATACCGTTATCAAAAGCATTAGGGAAGATTATTCTGGCAATGATAAACAGAGTTGAGAGCCAAAGAGCCAACCTGCAGCCTATGGCAGTAATCCAGGCAGGCAGTGGTGGACACTGGCCTGAACCACGGCTTGGTGGTAGGAACGGAGGCTGGAGTGTGAATATGAAAGACATTCTGAACCAGGTTATCGGTGAGGGAATCAACAAGGACTCAGTCATTACTACAAAATTTCAAACCTGATGACCAGAGAATGTTGATTCCATTTACGAAGATTGAGAATTTACAGGAATGAGCTAATTTCAGAGGGAAAGACAGAAATAGGAAGAGATATGAAGTCCAAGGAGAAATATCTACCAAACATTTGGACTAGAATGTCCACGCTGACGTGAAGGAGAGCAGTCAGAAGGGCACGAAATAAATGGGAGGGAGCACCCAGCTTCAACTCAACCCAAAGACTCAACTCCGAAGAAAAGGAGCGGTGAAAAATCCAAAGATGATACAGTTTCGAGAGTGGAAAAATTGAGTAAGGACAGTTCAGTGCAAGGAAGCCAAGAGAAGGGGCAGGCTGACGGTGCCAAATATTCTAAAAGGAAAGATGACGAAGGCAGAAGAGCCTCCGGATTTAGCATTGAGAACACTGGCGACATTTTAAATTGCCTAAGCCAAAGCAGTAGGGAAACAGATCTAAATGCAAGTGTATGAAGGAAAGACTGAAAGATTAAGAAATAAAAGAAGACACAGATGCTGTTTTTGAAGTGCGAAAGAAAGCAGTTTTAAAAAAAGTGATTGTGATTAGGTAACACCATAGTGTTTTTTTATTTATTCAAAACATAAGCCATTTCCATTTATCTATGTCTTACTACCTAAACTGTCCTGCCTTGTGCTATTAATTAACTTGTGCTTAAGAATAAAACCCTCAGCCAAATAGCCCCAGAAGTTCAGGACTATGGCTTATGTTTTACAAATTATGCCTTATAGAGTGCTCTGTGTATTAGGAGACATTTAATCTTTTGGGACAATCAAGAAGGAGTATGTGAGACATTTAAGAAAATTATATTAACAATTTTTAAAAAGCAAGGAGAATTTTACCATTTAAAAAACTGAGGAAAAATGTTAGAAAATTAAAGTTATCTTCTAATTTCTGTCATTCAGTACAGTACTGGGTACCTAAAATGCTCTCAGTAAATACATACTGACTTCAAGGTTCATTAATTCAAATAATAAGCTTAACAGAGCACATTACAAAGTTTCCCAGAGACGGCACATCAATCCTAACTCAGTGATGGAATCTGGCTCAAGTTCTGTTCCAAGGACATGACCTATTACAAACTGTTCTTACTGGGGCCATTTTTCATATCGACACAAAGGAAAACTCTAACTCTTCAAACAGGGCGCCCTTCCTCACTCACCACGACAATCTTCTTCACTATTTGGTCTGAATTTCTCTCTCTAGGCTGGCTTACCTCACTTTTCAACTGAAGCTCTGTCCTGAATTACTGTTTTCTGGGTCAGTTCCTAAATAGGGGCTTCTCCTCTACCCTAGAATGGGACTGGCCACTAGGGATGTGTTCCAGAAAAGCATGGCAAAAAATTTATCATCTTTAAGGTACAGAAAAACGTTGTGTTTCAGACTACTCTGTCAGAGACATAATCTCTCAAAATTCTCTCTGTGCCCATTGTACAAACCACAAAGAAAAAGATGTAAAAGAACTAATTCTCAGGCTTAACTTGTCATTCCTCCCAGTATCAAGTAAGGTACAAATCGGAACTTCAGAAGATATAAAACCAAAAATACAATTATGTCTTTGAAAATATCCGGAACAAATAATCTTTTGCTTTGTAACCGACGAGTTGTATGAATCAACTTCTTCAGATAAGATTATAACATCAGAATAGTGTTAGTTATTAATACAAATTAACGCCAACTAAAACAGATATTTATATTAGCAAGCATACAAAATCCAAACAAAAATATAAACACACATAAAAATATTTTTGTTCTTATGAAATTCTGTCTTTTACTACTTTAATAATAATATACTATATTAGGCCTTCATTTAGTGTTTTTAGAATATTTGGAATGAAAGGATTTCCTTTAAGCCTGGAATATATGATTCTATATGTTAATTATAATACCTACCATCACACCAGCAAAAGTAGCAATGAAATAGACACAATTGCTCTTAAAGTACCAAAACCCAAAAATTAATCAGCAGTGGATAAAACTGGCTGAGAGGAAGGAAGGAAGGAAGGAAGGAAGGAAGGAAGGAAGGAGGGAGAGAAGAAAGGGGGTGAGGAGGAAGCCCTAGAAAAAATATAATTATTCTTGGTAATTGGGAGCAAAATTCAAATCTGAAACCAACAAACCAGTATCTTGTGTTCTATCATTAGCGCTGTTTTCCTCTGCTCTATTTCAGTATTTCCAAAAATATATCTAGGCTCTGAGGTAGTGATTATTTGACCATATCTATCTAATTAAAATCAATATGCCCAGGTTTCAGGCACATGAAAAAATTCTTTATGAGAGAAACAAATATTAAAAAATACACAGTTTCAATTAAAATGAATCAAAGAATAAAGTTACAGGAAAGATAAATCAGAATTAAAAACTCAAGGGAAAATGTGGTAAAATAAGGAAGTACTAGTAAGCTGTGAAATCAACAAAACAGTTAACATTTAAGAAACTGTTAATGTGGCTGTAAAGCTCAGGGCATATGTTAGGAAAAAATTTATTACAAAAAAAAAAAAACACCACATAGCATTAAAAAAAAGATTGAAATTCCAGATTATTTTAATAAAATATAGGGGGGAGGAAGGGGTGAAGGGGAGGAAAAAAGAGAATTCAAGCCTGCTAAAATTTGCAATATTTCAATGACCACATTTTTCATTCTTAATAGACACACACATTCTTATATTAATATATATTGAGTACAGAGATAGTAAGTTAAAATCAAATGTTTAATTAGCATGTAAAAATCTCTTTAATTCACTAGAAAATAAAGGAATAAAGAAAACAATCAAAGTAACAAAGGAAAGTAATGGAGAAAGGAAACAAAAAGAATGTATACAAACAACAGGAAGATGGAGGAAGGATGGAAAAACCTCAGGTATATCAATAAATGCAAATAAGTTATGTTACACTATTTAAAAAGACTCAGATTAAGTCTAAAGAGGTAAATCTAACTATGTGCTATTTATAAGGATTAAACCCAAATGACAGAGAAAAGTCAATGGTAATAAAATTGGCAGACCAAATGAATACATGCAAAGAAAAAGTAGCAATGTTAATGATACATAAAAAAAATCAGAGGCAAAAAAAGCTTTAAAAAAGAGAGAGGATTCCTTTATATTAATAAGTTCTATTTGCGCAATAAGAGATCATTAAGATTTAAGTAACTTTTTTTTATTAACATTTATTTACTTTTGAGAGAGAGAGAGACAGAGGTGTGAGCAGGGGAGGGGCAGAGAGAGAGGGAGACGCAGAATCCGAAGCAGGTTCCAGGCTCTGAGCTGTCAGCACAGAGCCGGATGTGGGGCTCAAACTCACAGACCGTAAGATCATGACCTGAGCTGAAGTCAGCTGCCCAACTGACTGAGCCACCCAGGCATCCCTAAGATTTTTTTTATTTTTTTATTTTTGAGAGACATAGAGACAAAGAGCGAGCAAGGGAAGGGCAGAGAGAGAGGGAGACACAGAATTCGAAGCAGGCTCCAGGCTCTGAGCCATCAGCACAGAGCCCGACATGGGGCTCGAACTCACAGACTGCAAGATCATGACCTGAGCTGAAGTCGGCCGCTCAACCGACTGAGCCACCCAGGCGCCCCAGATTTTTAAATTAAAATACAAATGGGTGTAAGAAGGGAATAAATACCAAAACTCCATAGATCAAAAGAAAAAAAAATACTAAGATGGTGTACTTGAGTACTATCATCAATAAAGTAGATTCAATATAGCTTTATACTAAAATGCTATATTAATAACATATATAACATGTAATACACATATATAATATTAATACAATACATATATCTAACATGTAACATTATATAGTATATATTTATCTACACATTATACCAAATATAACATATCTTATATAATTATATAGAAAATATAGTTCTTTTTAAATCCTTTGAACTATAGTCACCACAGGGGTGAGGGTGCCGACACCCTACACAGTGGAAGATGTTAGTTTGACATATATATATATATAAAATCCATGTAAAAGTGGACCCATGCAGTTCAAACACATGTTTTTCAATGGTCAACGGTATTTATAAAAAGTGATCCTATCCTACACTGGACCAAAGAGAAACTTTAAAATTAGAAATTAATAACCAAAGGCTGGCAACAACAAAAATTCCCTGAATACAAAAACTGATCACTTCAAAAACAAAAATTTCTAGTTATAAGATCAATCAGTACCACGGATGGAAAGTACAGCATGACTACAGTTAACACTGCTGTGTGATGTATATGAAAGTTGTTAAGACAGTAAGGTGTAGGGGCACCTGGGTGGCTCAGTTGGTTAAGCGGCCGACTTCAGCTCAGGTTATGATCTCACGGTCTGTGAGTTCGAGCCCCACGTTGGGCTCTGTGCTGATGGCTCATCAGAGCCTGGAGCCTGCTTCAGTTTCTCTGTCTCCCTCTCTCTCTGTCCTTCCCCTGCTCATGCGCTGTCTCTATGTCTCTCAAAAATAAATAAATGTTAAAAAAAAAATAAAAAAAAAAATAGTAAGGTGTAAGAGTTCTCATCATAAGAAAACTTTTTCTATTGTACCTGAGATGATGGACACTAAGTAAACTTACTACGGTCATCATTTCACAATAAATGTAAGTGAAACCATCATGGGGCACACCTTCAACATATACAGTGTCAGGTGTATCTCAATAAAACTGGAAAAAAGATTATGAATAGAGAAGAAAAAAATTAATTTCAGGGTCAGAGAAGAAATCAAAATTGCTCTCTTGGATATTAAAAAAACAACCATCTATACCACTAAAACCTATGAACTACTTAGGAATAAATCTAACAGAATGTTATAAGATTTGTATGCTTTAAACTAAGAACTGCTGGTGAGAAACTGAGGAAGACCTAAATAAAGAGAGAGAGATATTATGTTCATAGATCAGAAAACTCAATACTATTAAGATGTCACCTCTTTTCAAATTGATATATAGATGCAAATACCAATCAAAATCCTAGCAAGCTTTTCTGCAGAGATTGACAAATTGATTCTAAATTTTATATGAAAAGGCAAAGGACCTTGAACATCCAAAATAATTTTGATAAATACAAAGGGAGAGGACTCACACCACATGATTCCAAGACTTACTACAGAGGTATAATCAAGACAGTGTGCTATTGGGGTGCCCGCTGGCTCAGCTGGAAGAGCATGCAACTCTTGTTCTCAGAGTCGTGAGCTGGGGTCCTACACTGGGTGTAGAGACTATTTAAAATAAATAAATAAAACTAAAAAAAAAACAAAAACCCAAGATAGTGTGCTATTCATTTAAGGATAGACACACAGATCAAAGGAAATGAACCCAGAAACAGATTTATGTAAATATGGTCAAAGGATTTTCAACCAAGATGCTAAGGTAAGTTAATGAAGAAAGGACAGTCTTTTCAACAAACGGTGTGGGACAACTGGCTATCTAAATGCATATCAATCCCTAACTTGTACTAAATAGACAACAGTCAACTCAAAGTGGATAACCCAGAACTAAACATGAAACCACAGCTATAAAACTTCTAGACGGAAACACAGGACAAAATCTCTGTGACCCTGGATCAGGTAAAGATTTCCTAGATAAAACACAAAAAGCACAACCCAAAAAAGAGAAAAAAAATTGATGAACTAAATTTCGTCAAAGTAAATAACTTCTACTCTCCAGAAGCTCCCGTAGTAAAGACACATAATGGCAGGAAATACTTGTAAAATACGCATCCGGTAAAATATTTGCATCCAGACTATATAAAAAACTCAGTAACAAGACCATCTTAAAAAAAAATGCATAAAAGATTAAAATAGGCACTTCACCAAAGAGCTACAGATGACAGCCTATAAGATACTCATCCTTAGTCATTAGGGCAATGCAAATTAAAACCATGATGCGATACCACTGCACACCTATTAAAATGGCTGAAATTGCAAAGCCACACAACAGAAAGTGCTAGCAGAGATAGAGGGCTAGAACTCTTGCACACTGCTGGTGGGAATGTAAAATGGTACAGTCAGCATGGAAAACAGCTTGGCGGTATTTTACAAAGTTAGTAATATATTTACCGCGCAACCAACCAGTTCAAGTCCTAGGTATTTACCCCGGAAACGTTCCCCAAAGAACTGAATGGTAGCTTGATTTACAATAGCAAAAACTGGAAACAATTCAAGTGTCCCTCAACCTGTGAATGAATAAACAAATTGTGGCCTGTCCATACACTGGGATACTACTTAGCAATAAAAAGGATGAATCACTGCTTAATGCAACAACATGAATGAATATCAAAAGCATTATACTAAGTAAAAGAAGTCATATCCAGAAGGCTACATACTGTATGATTACATTTATATTCTAGAAAGGCAAAATTACAGGGACAGAAATCAGATTGGTGGTTGTTAGGAGTTGGGGGGAAGGACTGACTACAGAGGAGCCTGAAGGAACTTTTTGGGGTGATGAAAATGTTCCATATGTCGATCGTGGTGGCTGTTATACAAGTATACACATTCATTATACACATATATTGACCACTATACCTAGAAAGGTTTCTGTAAATAAATTATACCACAATAAAGCTGACTTTTAAAAAATGCTTTTCAAATTAATGGCAATGAGAGCACTAGAAGACATAATTTATGGAATGTAGGCAATCTGCACCAAGTGGAAAATTAATAGCTTAACTGCTATAAAAATAAGTGTTCTAAGCCCTTGAAAAAGATAAAAAGGCAAGCCTCTGCAAAGTCTAATCAAGAAAAAGGGACATAAACACAAAGAGTAAGAAAAAACAAAGATAAAATTTCAAATACAAAAACACTAAAAATTATGAAGGTTCTCTATACTGACACTAATGAATCTGAGAAGTGAATTGAATGGAAAACATCAAAACTGGTTCAAGAAGAGGTAGAACACTTTGACAGGGCGGTATCTAGGTAAACAATTGGAAACAGTCTCAAAAGACTATGCCTGGAGAAAGTTCCAGGTTCAGATGGGTTTATGATACCTTTTAAGCAGTATCTTTAGGAGACAGAAAATTTCTGTCACAGCCATTCGCCATTCCAGAATATGGAAAGATAAAAATCCCAGCCCATTTTATTACAAGAAGGAAAATGACAGAAAAATCTTACCTGTAATATAGCTTTTTAGAGCTACTCTTATAAAAGCATTTTTTTTCTTTTTTCTTTTAGAGAGAGAATACAAATTATAGAGGGAAAGAGAATCCTAAGCAGGCTCCACGGCCAACAAGGAGCCTGACACAGGGCTGGACCCCACAACCCCAAGGTCATGACAGTCAGATGCCCAACCAACTGAGCCATCAAGGCGCCCCTTAAAAAGGCACTTATATACATATGCCAGATACCATATGTACACACACTGCTTTGCTCAAATACCTTAACTATCTGGCAATCCTCTTAATGGCATTTCTGTTTCTTTAAACTCCTCCCATGATAAAAACAAAAATCAGACAACATACACTTTGGCTCTTTAAAGCAGAACTCCTGTATTTTTTTATTTAGTTAGTTTTTATTTAAATTCCAGTTAGCTAATATACAGTGTAATATTAGCTTCAGGAATACAATTTAGTGACTCAACACTTACATATAACACCCGGTGCTCATCACAAGTATGTTCCTAAATCATCATCACCTATTTAACCCATCCCCCCTATTCACCCCACCGACCCCTTGGTAACCATCAGTTTGTTCTTTACAGTTGAGAGTCTGTCTCTTGGTTTGTCTCTCCCCCTTTCCCCTCTACGAGCGATTGTTTTGTTTCTTAAATTCCACGTGAGTGAAATCATATGGTATTTGTCTTACACTGACTGACCTCTTTCCTAAGGCAGAACTCCTTTCAAACTACTTTCTAGGGGCACCCAGGTAGCTCAGTTGGTTAAGCATTCAACTCTTGATTTCAGCTGAGGTCATGATCTCCTGGTCCTGAGTTCGAGCTCCACTCCACACTGAATGTGGAGCCTGCTTAAGATCCTCTCTCTCTCCCTCTACACCTCCCTGATGCTCGTTCTCTCTCTCTCTCTCTCAAATTAAAACAAACAAACAAACCTCAAACTTAAAAAAAAAAAATAGGGGTGGCTGGGTGGCTCAGTAGGTTAAGCATCCAACCCTTGATTTTGGCTCAGGTCATGATCTCATGGTTCATGGGTTCAAGCCCCACGACAGGCTCTCTGGTGTGTCAGCTCAGACCTCGCTTGGGATTCTCTCTCCCTCTCTCTCTGCCCCTCCCCCATGCATGTGCGCACATGCACTCTCTCAAAACCAAAAAACTTAAAAAAAAAATGAAAATGAAAAATGAAAAAAAAAACCCACTTTCTGTATTCACTGTCTGTATTTCACCTGTTTTTCTCCAACTAGTCTTGTGCCCACAATATTCCAACAAAACTGCTCTCAAGCAGGTCATCAATGACTTCACTATGCTAATTGCAAAGCTGAATTATCAGTCCTCATACCTAGGAGAATACAAACATAGTTCAGTATCTCTCACTGTTGATTACAGCCTTCTTCCTATGATACTATCTTGACTGATAAGTCTGCTTCTTATCAGGCTGCTTTGCTGGTTCTTTCTCATTTCATCATTCCCTAAATCTCATCTACACTCTCTCCCTAAATGACTCACCCCATCTCATGACTTTAAATACCATCTATAAACTGGTGACTCTCGTATTTACAACTTCAGTTAGATCTGTTCACTAAACTCCAACTCCCTGACACCTCCACTAGGATGTCTGACACTGTAAACTTTATTTGGTCAGAAGTGAACTCCTGATCTTTAAGAAATAAGCCTCCCAGAGTCTTACCCAATCCAATAAATTTGTTGAAGCCAAAAACCTTGAGTCATCCTTTCTTTCTCTTATACTCTATGTATAATTTGCCAGTAAATCCGTCAGCTTTGCCTTTAAAATATATCCAGAATATCACCACTTCTCACTATCTCCACTGCTCCCCCCGGGCTCAGATGGCCACAGTATTTTCTAATCGGAATATTTATAATAACCTCCTAAATGCTCTCCCTGCTTCTGCCCTTGTGTCCCTACAATCTAGTCTCAAAATATCTAAGCCAGAGAGAGTGTTTAAAACAAGTATGTTGACGTCCTCTGCACCCCACCCCCCATCACCCTGGTAACCACCATTTTACTGTTCTCATAAGTTTGGCCTTTTCAGATTCCACAAATAAGTGACATCATACGGAATTTGTCTTTCTCTGTCTAACTTGGGGGTGGGAGGACAGGACAGATGTTGTTTAAGGGTACAAATTTATGAGTAAGGAAGTCCTAGAGATCAACATATCATATAGTGAATATGGACAACAATGTTGTATGACCATCATCAAGCTTGCTAAGACTCGAGAACTTAATTATTCCAACCACTAAAATGAAGAAATGCTAATTCTGTAATGCGATGGGGTGCTAATTATCACAACGATGGCAATCACACTACGATATGCCAGTGTCCCACGTTAACATGCTGTACACCTTAAATTAACACAATGTTATACATCAAATATATTTCAATGAAAAAATAATAATAGCTTGTGCTAAAGTCCTTCCTGATAAAGGACTCAGAGGCCCTAAACGATCGGCTGCCCCCTCCATCCATCCTACACTGTATGGAGTCACACTGACCTCATACTCGTGAATGCTGTCACATCAAGACCTTTTTCTTGCTGTTCTCCCTGCTAGTAATGTTCCTCTTTCAGAGGCTCACAAAGATGGGCCCTCCTTTATGTCCTCGCTAAAGCGTTAGCTTCTTATGAGAGCTCCCCTGACGACCCTACGTAAAACTACAACCTCCGCCTTCCTCACTCACTGATCCTCCTACTTTGTTTTTCCCCACAGCATGAATCACTCACTACCTGGCCTCTCCACCCAGCAGAAGCAAACGCAAACCTCTTCTAGAGAAATTCTTCTTTAGAAGATTCCCACACACACTTTTCCAAGGAAAATGAGTAGCTCATGGTAAAAAACAGCCAAGTATATAAAGAAAAAGGGTACTACGACAGAGGGCCAAGAGAAATAGAGGGCAGAGACATGTCTGAAAAGACCTCAGATAAGCTGGAGAGATAATTATGGGACTAAAACATACCCGGGAGAAATTATTCACAACACAGCAGAAAGAGATAAAGGAAGGTAAAAAGATAAGGAACATGAGCGATTACGAGAAGGGCTAACAGACAATTAACTGGGGATCCCAGAGGAAAGGCGAGAGAGACTGGCAATATCTGCAAAAATGATGGCGGACAATTTCCCGAAAGTCTTGAAAAACACCATTCTTACGTTTCAAGAAAATCAATAGTCTAGACAGTTTAAACAGAAGAAATCCACAGATGGTTCACTGTGCAGAACGTGAAATTAAATAGAAAAAATTTAAAGCAGGAAAAAAAGTTCCATCCAAAGAGTACTGCTATTCTCAGCAGTAATAATGAAAATTAGTAGACAGTAGAATGGTGTCCTCAAGGCCCTGGGCATTATTCTACCCCCAGAGAAAGTCTCTTTCAAGATTGAGGGCAAAATGAAGACATTTTCAGACAAGCAAATATTGGGAGAGCTTACCACCACAGACCCTCACTAAAGGACATTCCAATCGATCAATCAATCAATCAATAAAAGACTTTCCAAAGGCAGAAGAAAAAGTATCCCAGAGAGAAAGCCTGAGATGCAAGAAGAGCAAAGACAGTGAAAGGTCCAAACGACCAACGAATTCATAAAACAACAAAACTGTCTGTTAAGATAGAAATTACGACACATGACAACAATACATAACAGTTTAGAGGAATACAAATGAGCAGTGTGTTGTAAGGTCTCTGAGCAGAATTAACATGAGACATATCTGAAACATAAAGATACATTACATAAAGATTAGAAGTAAAAAGATAATCTATCATGTAGTTACATCTGGAAGAAAATTGAAGTACTATATTAATATCAGACAAAGCAGAGTAAAGACAGACTGCAGAAAACTATATAAATGAAAAGATAGAACACGCTCATGCTTTAGAAGACTTGACACTGTAAAAACATCAATTACTTACAAAATGATCTTTCCACTCAATGTAATACCAATGAAATGATCAGCTTTTTTTTTTTAAGTTTTATTTATTTATTTATTTATTTATTTAGAGAGAGAATGACTAGGGGAGGGGCAGAGAGAGAGAGGGAGAGAGAGAGAATCCCAAGAAGGCTCACGCTGTCAGCGCAGAGCCCGATACAGGGCCTAAACTCACAAACTGTGAGATCATGACCTGAGATGAAATCAAGTCAGACGCTTAACTGACTGAGCCGCCCAGGCGCTCCTTTCAACTTTTTTTAAGTGGAACTCGGTCAGCTGCTTCTGAAATTTATACAGAATGCCAAGGGCCAATAAAGTACAAGTCTCCAGAACATACAAAGAATGACTACCAATCAACAGAAAAGTAATCAAGACTTGAATAGCTGTGTCATGAGAGAGGAAATCCAAATAGTCAATGAACACATTAAAAGGATGCTCAACTTCTTTAGCAGTCAAGGAATTAGAAAATAAAACTATAACTTGTAAACTGGTAAAAATGTAAAGGTCTGGTAACTCTGAGTGTTGGCAAGGATGCGGACCAATGGGCACTCTCCTTATTAGGAATGTAAACTGGCTCAATCACTTTGGAACATAGTTGGACACTAACCGGTAGAGCTGAAGATCTACATATTCTAGAAGTCAGCGGTCTCACTCTTACGCGTGAGGAAGCCCTTCAGGAGATGAAGACTGCTCATAGCAGCACTGTCTGCGAGTGCCCCATGCTGGAAAGAATCCATCAAGAGCAAAGAAACTGTGGCCCATTCATATAATGGAAAACTACACAGCAATTAAAGGGGGAAAAAACATGCAACCACACGGATGAGACTCATCAGTACAATGTTCAGCAAAAGAAATAAAAACAAAAACTAAACATTATTTTTTAGGGAAGCATATATAGATGGTAAAACAATAAAGAGCAAAGAAACGATTATCACGAAAGTCAAAATAGCGTTTTCCTCTTGGTCTTCCGGGTCTTACCGGGGAGGACTGCACCAGGGAAGGTGGCAGGGGTCTGGGGGTCTGCAGTCTTCTATTTCTAGCTGGACGGTGGCTACGCGGTTTTCATTTACAATGATTTAAGCCATTAAATATATATTTTACATACTTTTTTGTATGTGTGACGTATCATACAATAAAGAGACAAACAGAAGGAATAATACAGCACTTTCACTGGGTTTGTCTCCCTACCGTAGGCGGGTACATTCTCTTCTTAGAAAGACAGTATTATTTAGCAGAAAAGGCATTAGAGGACAGAGCTCTCTTAATTAAAATGTTAACTAAGTACTCTTAAGAAGCTCTCTTAAGCATATTAAGTCTCCCTGAACCCTAATTTGTTCACCTCCTAAATGCAAATACAAACACCTGCCCTTATCTCTTGGGAGAGTGTGGCCTACCGATCATAACATACAGAAACGTGCTTAGAAAACTGCAAACAGAAAACCAAATTAACCTGACAGCTTAGCTTCATGATCTGAAATTCAAAGGTTTCTGTTCCACTGTAGTGATGATGACACCAAAAGATAATAAAATCTGTGAAAATAAAGGTTACATTCTAACAATCTTCCATTTCACTTCAAACGGCATTTTTTAGCAAATGGTGCATCTGTTAACAGTAATGAATAAACAAATAGGGTTCCATTTTAAGAAAAATATAAAACTTAACCTAAAAAATGCTATAAAAGATGCCATGTTAGAAGTCTAGAGATTGGGGCACCTGGGTGGCTCAGTTAAGCATCCAACTTTGGCTCAGATCATGATCTTGCAATTTGTGGGTTTGAGCCCCACATTGGGCTCTGTGCTGACAACTCAGAGTCTCAAGCCTGCTTTGGATTCTGTGCCTCCTTCTTTCTCTCTGCCCCTCCCCTGCTTGTGCTTTGTTTCTGTCTTTCAAAAACAAATAAATGCTAAAAAATTAAAAAAAAAATTCTAGAGATTGACTGGGGCGCCTGGGTGGCCCAGTTCGTTAAGTGTCTGACTCTTGATGTCGGCTCAGGTCATGATCTCACAGTTCATGGGATCAAGCTCTGTGTCAGGCTCTGTGCTGACAGTGCACAGCCTGCTTGCGATTCTCTCTCTCTGCCTCTTCCCTGCTCTCTCTCTTGCTCTCAAAATAAGTAAATAAACCTTAAAAAAATAAATAAAAGTCTAGAGATTGAGACCCGCTCCTGCATTTACAAAAGAAAGCTTAAGAACGTCCTTCCTCTCCATAAAAAGGAAAAATATACTTTGCTGCATTACGCTTCCAGTACCTTCTCCCTAATAAATCACAGCCAGCACCAACTATTCTCTCTAAAGTTGAGTAAAAGAGACAGAATTAAATAAATGGTTTAACTGGGCTTCTCATGTAGTGTTAGTGCTGCTGTGGGAAAAGTAACAGGAAACTGAGAGGCAAAGTCTAACTCACTAAAACAAACATGTACAAAAGGATAAAAGTTTTAGGTATTTATTTTACCACTTAAAAAATAACTTCTGCCATAAATATCAATGCTGCTCTTAAATTTTTTTTCAAATTCAAACATTTAAAAGATGACAAAGATGATACAAAAATGTAAAACAATTTATGACAATGTTGCATTATTTCTCTATATAAATTATTAATGTTGAAAGTTCTACATACCTGAATATTTTCTCTACTCCAAGTGTGTGGTGTTTTATTGGCAAGTAATTTCAGATCTTGAATAGCAAGTCTCTTTACTGCCTTCCTAGGGTCATTCTTCAGATACTGCAATAGAAGCTGAATCTATGAAAGAAATAAGTCATTCATGAACAATACTACCACTGAAATTATCATGAGGGATGTAGTATCGTTTAGTGAAGTGTTTGGATTTGAGACAGAACTCATTTCAGATTGCAGCCTGGGATTTATTAGCTATGGGTCTATGTTTGGGCCAGTTTCTCTTCATGCATTAAAAGAACGCTTATAATCCTTTAACTTGTAAGATTCTAGCGTGGGACCTGGCCTTTTCTTTACTGCCAACCCCACGCTCTGCCAAGTGCCCCCGCTTCTGCTTCATTTTCTTAAAGAGCTCCCAAGAATTAGTACTTGGGAATACAGAAAAGAAAAAAGCAAGCAAAAAGAAATTAAAGCCATCTTTATCAGAGAAAGGGACCTTAATATTATCAAAACTTAGGGGTTACTTAATTTCTTTGGTTTATACTTAATATGCAACCTTACTGAAGAAAAGGGAGTTTAAAGAAAACTGAAATTACCTGCTTAGGCGTATCAACCAAAGACGAAGCAGCAAGCAGAGTAAAAGTGTGCAAAGAAACAATCACCATTTTGGTGGAGGGATAGGACGTGACCAGCTGCTGCAAAAGCTGCCGTGCGCTGGACGCCAGGATCGCGTCATGGTGCATGTGCTGAAGGATGGGGATTAACTTCAGCTTCAAGTCAACCGGTGTGGCTAACCCTGGACACAAAAGGAATCGTTAAGGACAGATTTCTGATTATCATCCTTGATAGTATTTCACATTTAAAAGGTCTGATTCACCTAGCAAAATGACCACTTAAAAACAAATAGTATACTATTGTTATGTTGACGATATTTAAAGATAATTATACTAGAGCTAACCCAATTAAGTTCAATAGTTTTCTTCCAAAGCATTTATCTTAACATTATTTTTTGGTAAGTATGAAACTACAGGCGGACAGTAGAAAATGCCTTTAAAAGGCACAGCAGAAAGCAAAGTTTATATTTGTGGTCTATTTCTTCCCATAGCATACTAAAAAGATAATACATATACAGGTACATATACATAGGTACACATATACTCAATGGCTACAATTTAATTATATTTATGGTTTTAATTATTTCCTTCTACACTAAGTCAAGACCTGGATGTGACTAGACTGTGTGTGAAGGGGTTCTAAAGGTCTCTGAACTTGGTGGGGCAATGCCTTTTTTACCTCCTGCACAGCAGGAATTCCATGAGGATTAAGTCCAGTGTATCTTTTGCTGTCAACACTGTAGCCACACAAACAAAAACATCTTTTCTTCTACAGCATGGCTTTGTGGTGATAAAGAACAAAAAAACCTGTCAATCATAATTCACCACATACATGCCAAAAGCTAATTCATACTCTGCAGAACACTGTTTTCCCATTGTGAAGTTACCGTTAGTGGGAATATATAAGAGCATTCCAACATTCAGAGGTGACTTACATCACAAATTCCCTTGCTGTTTGGCCTCTATTTAGATCCGGCCAAGGCAGAGAGCCCCAGGAGACAGGAGGGAGAAAAATGAGGTCAGAGTATAGACTCCCTGGTTTCCTCTCTGTAGTCACATCATGCTTATGTTATTAATATTTTGATCCTTACAGTATCAAATGCTTTTGACACTGCTGGCCATTCTGTCTTTGAAACTCTTTTCTCTCAAAGACAACTTAAAATTAAATGCAAGGATACTTTATACTTCTTTCTCAAAGGAAACTCTTCTCTCTCAAAGGCTTTTGTCCTTCCTCTGGCAATTCCTCCTCAATCTCTTTGTATTCATCTCTTTTATCCCACTTTAATTTCTGGTATTCCTTGAGGTTGGCAATACATTTTCCTCTCACCCTCAGTACTTTCCCTGAGTAAGGTGATATAATCCCATGGCTTCCAGTATCAGCTATATGCTAAAGACTGCCTCCTCCTAACCCTCCGCCCTACCCCTGAACTTCGGATACATCAATCCCATTATCTCCTGGTCACCTCTACTGGGATGTCTGTCAGAAGCATTTTGTACTTGATAGGGCCCAGAGAACTTCGGATCTTCACCGGAAACTGACCCTCTAAAATTTTTTCCCATGTTAGTATACGACAGCTCCACCATCATAGAGCCTTTCTTGATACTCTTACATCTCTCACACCCCAGACCCAAGTTTATTAGCAAAGCCTGTTGATCGCATCTTTAAAATATAACCAAATCTGACCATGCCCTTCTGCTCCCATTGCTGTCGCTCTGGCTCTGGCCTACTTCCACCGCCATCTCCTGACTGGATTACCGCAAAGGTCTTCTAAGTATTTTCCCTACTTAAGCCTTTCCTCATGGCAGACTTCTGTCTCATACCCCTCCCTTCTTCCTCTGCAAATCTATGCTCAACCCAGCAGTCAGTGGAATTCTTCGTGTTGATAGACATTTTTACTGATTTAGGGACACTCAAGAGGTTTTACTTTACAGAAACACAAGCAACTTAAAATTAAATGTAAGAATACTTTATTCCTAAAACTCCTCTGCCATTTCTCTATCTTGGGCTCCAGGCTTCCTCCACTCCTACTCCTGTGCTGTTTTTCCCTTTCTCTTTAACTCCCTAGTTCCCGTTCTTTTCCTTTAATTTTTTGTATAGATAAAACTTAAGAAACAATAATGAATCTTAAGTGTGCAAACTAGCAGGTTTCTACATGTGGATATACCCAAATAACTATCACTCAGATGCATGCAATACTCCTGCCCTGTAGGAGGGTCACCGGCACAGCTTCTATCAACTCCCTTGCTATCTGCCCGCTGTCTTGACTTCAGCCAGTGAAGAGTCTGAGCAAGGTATAGGAAGGAGAAGAAAGACGTCAGAGTATTCACTCCCTGGGTCCCTCTCCACAGGGTCACATTGGGTCATAGCACACTGAAAGTCAGTTTTGCAAAGTGGTCCTCTTGACGTGACTCCACACTTCTGGTAATCACTCCCTCTCTGCACCCTTGGGTGCAGGACTACATTTTCGCCTACAGTTCATCCTGCCCACAGGTTTTTACAAAGGTTCCTTTGTTCCTTCTTTAAACCCTCCTTGGATTATTTTAATTCAAGTTTGACATCTGTTTCCTGCTGCACTCTTGTCTGATAGAGCAAGGGTTTGATAAAAACTACTCAATGAATGAGTGATGCTTCCTTTTAGTGGTAGCATTCTGCAGAAGAGCCCTTTTCTGACAGTGAGAAAAAAGGAGAAAGGAATAAAGGAGAACAGGACAAAGCTCAACCATTGTATCTTGGCCTTCAGGTAATTTTAATGTGGTTCCATTTCCTTTTCTATACAAGAGACATAATAGCATTACCTATCGACGCGTGCCAAGTTGCACAACTCAAAGGAACGGCACTTAGAAAAATACAGAGGAGTGGTGCTCTCTTGAGCTGTGCAGCACTGGGGCCCCAGCGACCCCTTAATGAACAGCACCAGGCTAAATGGGGCTAATAACAGCAGAATATGGGAGATGAGAAAACTAGGGCCTTGTAGGCCATGGTAAGGAATTTGGATTTGAGTTTAGTCCCAACTAGAAGACACCGGAGGAACAGTAACGAGTAAAGGAACGAGCACCAGAACCTCTGACAGCCCTCTGCTCCCCAGATCAGACTGCTCTTCCCCTAAATACCTGCATCTCTCACAAACATCACTCCATTAGTGGCCTTCCTTGATCAGCATATGCAAAATACAAAGCGCCCCCTTCCACCGTGGGGTGGGGACTCTACTCTGGGGGCTCCCTATCCTTACCTCCCTTTTTCTCCATGGCAACTGTTATATCGTATTTTTATTTGTCTATTGCCACCTCTCCCCCCACTCCTGCCACTAGAATGTAGGTGACAGGAGGGCAAGGACTTTGTTTTATTTGTTCATTACGGTATCCTAAGCCCCCAGAACAGCTCTGGCATTTAAAAGATGCTTAATAAATATTATTTAAATGAATAAGTGAATGAATGGTGACAAGCACACAGTAAGTACTTAATAAATGGTAGCAGCTATTATTAATACGAATCCCAATAAGTCACTTCATAATACTAAATAAAGCACACATACCTTGAATCATTTCACTGATTTTGTTACAGATTCCTACAGCAAAGTCCCTTTGAAAAAAGAGAGAACAGCATAAACTTTAAAACCAAGAAAAATTACATTTGCTGAAGTTTTCTAAGGACTTAAAGAGAATACAATCAACACAACACTTCAAACCGTAACCAGTATTCCAAGGGTCAGGTACTGGGGGTGGGGTAAGAATTACAACTGAAACCAAAACTCCCACCAGCGAACGGCTTTGTCAACACCGTTTCAAGTGGTGTTCAAGGAAAGATGCTGATTTACGAGTGCTGCTGCATTCTGCGTCGCTGAGCGCCACCGTCTAAAAGATTCGAGGTCACTATGTCAGTTCACGATGTTTTAGGATAGGCTTTCAATTATGAAAAGCTTTTAATACAAGCAATAAAATATATTTTAGATATTCCAAGTTTTAGAAAAATAGACTAAATATGAAATAAAAATGTGGTAGGAAATATGGGCAGAATCTTACCGAGAGCTGAACTATTTTAAGTTAGCCATGTTTGTTTTTTTTTTATATTATATACATGTACAGAATTTTACAAGGGGCTGCTTTTGATTCTGTCTTAAAAATATCACTGAGCATTGCAAAAGTTATTAATAACACGAATATTTGGGATAGGACATTACATCATATGAAAGGAAATATGATACAGATAATATGATCAAGCTTGGCTCATTTAGCCATGATAAATGAGATGTTAAGACATGAAATACTTCCCCTCTGCAGTTCAGTGGCTGTCTACATAAAATATTTCCTGCCATTAAGATTTTGCCATTTTCAATTTCATTCCTCATAAGCGAACACTGTTTTCCAGAGGCTACATGATGTATAATGATACTATCTCTTGACAGTTAATGGAATGTGTAATTGTGCATTCTTGTGTTTTCTAGAATTTTCCAAGGTAGTAGGTTTAGTGTATACATTTTCTGAGATTAACTCAGTTTGTTCTCAGTTCTCCTGTGCTCTTACTATATTTGTATCTATTATTTTTTTTTAACGTTTATTTATTTTTGAGAGAGAGAGAGAGAGAGAGAACGAGGCAGGCAGCGGCAGAGAAGAGAGGGAGACACAGAATCTGAAGCAGGCTCCAGTCTCTAAGCTGTCAGCACAGAGCCTGATATGGGGCTCAAACTCACAAACCGTGAGATCATGACCTGAGGCAAAGCTGGATGCTTAACAAACAAAACCACCAACGCGTCCCTTGACTATATCTATTATTATCTTTAGAACCTCATTATCATCCATCATTATTTTGAAATCCTGAGGTTTTCCTTATGTTTATAGAGAAATACATCAGGAAGTACACATTGGTATGTTTTGCATTAAATTTTCAAATATTTTTCTAAAATTTTATCTAAAAATGGTTTTGTTTTAGAATTTAACAATATTTTATTCCAAAATAAAGTTTATTTGTAAAGTCTTTTTTTATATTTAAAAAAGAATCACTGGCCAGAGATTAGAAGACTCATTTTCTCAACACACAGCTGTACTCTCTAGGTCTAAAGATGCTGAAAAAAGCTAAAACTGACATATCCAAGAATTTTCTAATAAGTGAAAAGAATTTATTCTAAAGAAAAGCAAAATTGTAAATAAAAAATATGACTAAAGCTATCCTTGATTTTTTTAGGCGTTTATAATTTAACTTATCATGCCTCATGATAGAAAACATTTCAAAATGTATTATGGTACCAGTTAACCTGTGGTTTCATTTTGAAACTATTTAGAATTTTTTTTAAAAGACTATGTTAAATGGGCTCTTTAAAATCAAAATATTGATTTTTAAGTTAGAAATAAGAACAGGGTGAGTTATCAACAATGCTCTGGCTGCAGAAGCGCACCAGTCACGGGAGACACGCGCCGCTAAGCGCTGCCAAAGCTGAAAACCCGGATGAAAAATCAGCCAAGAAGTCAAGGCACAGCAGCTTTTCGACATTAGAGTAACTTATCAAACAAAAGATTTAGCCGCAAACATGAAGACTGAGTAATAGCTCCGCTGCAGAGTTTTATTCTGCCTTACAGACGGACAAGTCAACACACATGGTGAGACATGTGCTTCTGGGTGTGTCAGCACCACCTAACCATAAAACATCGTTTTTTACATGAATTCTGGGCAGTAAACATGATTTGTGTTGAAATTTTCCAAGTGAGTAACTTTTTTTTTTTTTTTTAATTTCCTGGTTTTCCTGGAACAACAATGCTGCTATCTTCACCACTGGTACCAAAGCAATGAGTGAAACTGCTGGCACCTCGGCAAGAGTCAGGGCAGCGCCACCAAACTGAATCACGGTCGTCGTACTACTGACCGCTATGTACTCACGTTAAAAGGAAGGAAGCCAGATGCACTTACTAACATCCTTGATAAAACAGTGAAAATTACTAATTTTATTGAATTTCAACTCAAGAGCAAGTGTCTTTTTAATATTCTTGGACGAAATGGAAGGCACACATAAAGCACACAGTGGGTGTCTCAGGGAAAAGTCCCAGGCAATTGTTTGAGTTACGGTATGAATTACCTATTTCTTTTTCACGAAACTTCATGGTTATTCAGACTTGGCTATTTGGCAGACATTTTCTCAAAAGACGAATAAAGTCAGTTTGTAAACTCACAGAAAATAACGGGAAAATAGTCTGCCAATCTGAACTTCAAAGCAAAAGTCAGGACTTAAGAAAACTTGCAACTATGGCCATGAGCGTGACGGTTTAATATTTAAAGACCTTCCTGATGAGACTGGTGATGAGAGTAACAAATGTGAACCTCTGATATGATACGGTGAGATGGGTCAACATTTGGATGACATGCACGATAGAGTGAACCAGTATTTTCCAAAAGACAAATGCATAAATTATAAAACCATACATGGGTAAGAGATTACAACGGATTTCAATGTAATGAAGTACAAGTTCATGGATACGGTTTGAAGTCCACACTACAGTTAACCTTTAAGAAACCACACCTGTCTGGTTTTGGTATCGCATCAAAGAAAAATATCCATAATTACCTATTAAGCCTTTAAAAATATTCCTTTCTTTTCCAACTATATATCTGTGTGAGGTTGGATTTTTTTCATACACTGTAACCAAAGTAACATACTGCCAGCAGAAATGTTGAGTACAGAAACAGACATAAGAATCCAGCCAGACATTAAAGAGATTTGCAAAAAATGTAAAACAATGCTACTCATCTCACAAAACTGTTTTTTTTATTTTGGAAAATAATTATTTTCATAGCAGTATTTTTGCATTAACATCTTTAGAGAATTATTAATTTAAAAATGAATTAATAAGTATTTTAAAAAATCTAGACATTTAAATTTCTAATGTTGGAAATATCACACACTGTAGTCCACGTAAACAAAAAAGCTCTCTGAGGACCTCGATAATGCTTGAAAAGTATAAAGAGATGCTGACATCGAATATTTGAAAACTACGGTTCTAAGATATCAGCTTCACATTTGATAAGAGAAGTTAAGTTATAAATGTCTTTTAGGTGTAAGGTGAGAGGTGTATCAGGTCTGTAGAGACAACACACTCACATTTCAGAATGCTTTCATACTAGCTTTCCCTTCTTAGAATATTCTTCCTCTCACCTGCTGCCTCTTCACCACCCAGTTTCAGCTCAGATGTCTTTTGTCAGAGAGGCCTTCCCTGATCACCCTACTTACAGCAGTTCATTCGGGTCATTATCACAATGATGAAATTATTTTTATCACAATATTGTTTTATTTTTTCAGAACATTAACACACATCTAAAACTATTGTGTCTACATAATAATACGGCCATGATCTTCTCTATCCCTGTATTTATTCCTGAGTGCTGAGAATAGTATTTGGACATGGTGGATATTCAATAAGCATTTCTTCAGTTACTATATAAGTTTGACACAACTCAAAATTTATAAACCTGTTATGGACCTTTAGGGCCAATGAACTGCAAATCAGAAGACTGCAGTTTTCCTTCTTTCTTTCTTTCTTTGTCTAGTAATACTTGTTAAAATTCTTAATGTCAACATTAAGAATGTACGTTAAGAATATATAGTCTCACATGGTAATAAGACTATAAACAGAATATCAGATTTTCCAGCCCCCCCCCCCCCCGCCCCCGCCCCATGTCAGATTTCACAGCATTGCACCTATCTTCCTACACTGTCACAATCAGCTGGGGCCAAGGGGCAAGCAGCTACCACTTTCAGATGGCAAGTGCACTATTCTGTTCAGCACCGTGGCCACAAGAGGGCACCTCTCTCACTGACAGAGCTCCCCCAGTCTCTGAAGGCATTTGGGTCTCCAATTCCTGCTTTGTGACTCAGTGACTAGCTCTTTTAAATATATAAAATCCTAACAGGTGAGATGTGATTATGCTAGTAGACAGGAAGAGAACAGTATTAAATAAATTCTTAAGGTCTTATTTGGCCAGTTTTTCTAATTTGTTTAAGATCCAAAACTGATAAATAGAGACACTAAGACAAAAACCCATCAGTATTGTTTGAGATATCTGATCTCAAGCCAAGTGGGTCATCATTTCAGAAGACATAAATGCTAATCTCAAAAAGATAGAGTTCATTATACAATTTTACACTCTGATACATTTTGATTAGCCCCTTCAGCCTTTCCCACTGCACTATTTTGGTATTTTTAAACATCACAAATTTTATCATATTGAAATCTTTTATATTTATTTTATTTAAAAATTTTTTTTTAATGTTTATTTACTTTTGACACAGAGACAGAGTGTGAGCAAGGGAGGGGCAGAGAAAGAGGGAGACACAGAATCCGAAGCAGGCTCCAGGCCCTGAGCTGTCAGCACAGAGCCCGACACGGAGCTCAAACTCACAAACTGTGAGATCATGACCTGAGCTGAAGTCTGTGCTTAACAGACTGAGCCACCCAGGTGCCCCGAAATCTTTGTATTAAAAATTGCTTCTACATAAACTGTTAATTTAAATATTTACTGGTCATCAATTCTGTAGACAAAGAATCATGTTTCTATGTTACTTGGTCTTACTCTTTTCCAAAACAGATCAGAAATTCCATAGCTGGTAAAATTAGCTTCTGATTATAACACAAGAGAAAATGTGAAGTAAAAATGATTCTCATTAAATAAAATATAACCCCTAAATTACTAATTTATCACCTAAACTTACAAACTAAATTTAGAAAACTATTTTTTGGAGCTACAGAAAGTAGCAAATTTACTCAGGTAGATTATAAAGTACTGACGCCTTGTCAGTGGTAATCAGATAACTATTCACTAGATACAATTCCTAGTCAATAAAAATATTTTTAAAAAAGTTCTCTCGATAGTAATGACCCTCGATAAGAAAAAAAATGTCAGTTTTCAGAAGCACAAATAGGAATTATATTTACTCAGATATTTCTCCTCCTCAATTACTGCCACACCTACTAATTTTGAGCAGTACATTAAATATTACATGCTTCCTGTTCTCTATTCTCTTTTTCCAACAAATAATCCTCAGATTCTGAAGGTGTGATAGGAGGAGCTGAAGAGATGAATAATCATATAACTAAAATCTGAATAAAGAAAGTTGGTGATTATTTCAAGTTTTATTCAAATTTAGCAGAGATTCTTAATTGGAAATGCTATTTTTTTAATTTCAAAAATAACATTCAAATAATTATAAAGTCAAAATCTGCTGACAGAAATTTATAAAAAGGAAAATTAAAATAAGATACCACTTATCACCCAGAGACAATATTTTGATCTACATATCCTTTGTCTTTTTTCTATTCCATTAATACATGTTTCTTAAAAAATATATTCTATACTATCCCATAAGCTATGATGTAACCTGTTTTCAAAGACGTTTCTAAAATTATTTGTGAAGAACTGATACAATACTTCATTGTATGTTCATATTTATCTAAATACATTGGCTAGAAGTTAGGTTGCTACTAATCTTTGTTTTTATAACATCGCGACTAGCATCCTTGCAAATAATTATCAGTACGTATTGCTGATTCCTCAGGACAAGTTTTCAGAAGTGGATTTTATAGGTCCACTTAAGGGGAAAAAGGACAGACATGTTTAAAATGCATATTACCAAAATGCCCTTCAGAAAGCAATGCTACTTTTGATTATCAGTCAGTTAAGGGGATAATATATATTTTTAGAGAGAGTAATCGAACAAGTCAAACAGAGTAACATAATCATGGTCAACACTGCATCCAAAAAAATAAAATTGTTCTACAAGATAATAGTATGGTATATGACATCCCAAATAACCTGGTTTCAGTTCAAGTTACTACTCTGTCAGACTGTGCACAGCTCCAACGCCAAACAGCTAACGTCGAAAGACAACAGAAAAGCAGCAAGTGAGCATCAGAACCGTGCATGTTTGGGGAGGGTGCCCGGGTGGACAGAACTTGTGCTCCTCAATGAAGCCTTCCCTAACTACTCCAATCTATGCTGATCTGTCCTTCTGGAAATTCTCATTTCATTTACAACTACCGTCAACATACGTACTTTTCTGTTTTATGTACTGAAGTTCCATCTCCCCAACAGGATGTAAACCCTCTTGGAAAGTACACCTCCCCCATTTACATTTTTTTCTCTTAGTGTTTTTGTACAGTGATGTTATTCCTTCAAAACCTCTTCAAATTATTAAAAGGCCGATGCTTACTTTGACTGTGCGGAAAAGTTTGCAGCAGCAAAAACGGCAGCTTCGACTTCTACGTTATCATGTGAATCCAGACTCTGCCGGATACTATGATGAGCATTCTTCCTCTCAGGAATTATTGATGCCAGACTTCCCAACATCCTACAGAGAAAGAGACATCCAAGAAGAATACAAATACATTAAGCTAAAAATCAAGAGAGGAAGAAGCAAGGCAAAGCTAGACACTAAAATGAAAATTTGTAGGTAATTCCTTAAATCTCAGTTAATAAAGCATCAATTTTTAAGAATCGAGCAGTGACTCAAATTCTAACTACTTTTCCGTACTCCAACATCACAGAAAAATTAACATGGCTTATCTAACATAAGCAAAATTTTAAGTTATCATCCTGAAGTACATCCCAGGTACCAAGTAGAGCCCAGAAACTTTTGAATTATTAAAGCATTAAAATATCAATTTTCCAATGTTCTACAAGTAAGTCCATTTTAGCAGAGCAACATTTTTGCTATTAAACAGATCCACAAAGTAAAAAAAAGAAGACTCCCAGTCTTTTTTTCCACATCGGTAAATACTGAGACCATTATTTTCAAATTTGTCTTCAACATCAAGAGGAAAGAAGTAGAGACTACTCCCTGGGGCTCATATCAGAATCTGCAGGGGTGAGGAAGAGAGTCTGGAAAAACACAGTCTACTTTATAATAAACTTGGAAAAGGAAAAAAAAAATCTATGATTTGTAACATAAACTACAGACGGTAAAGCTTGAAAAATGTTTTCAGCAGAAAGGCATGGATTTTAGAGGGCTGCAAAACACTGCAATGAATAAGAGTTCCTACCGGGACAACCTTCCTCTAAGTCAATGTCCTAAGAAACCTTCCACTTGACATGTCATCGCTATCTTATGGAGATTTGATTGGACATAAGTATTAGAGTTTATATAAAATAAAATACTAAAATAGACTACAGAGGTAATTTGTATTCAATTTGAAAATAAAGTTTTGAAATTACATAGATGGGTTATTTTTCGAAAGAAATAAATGGCTGGTAATATATTTTCTACAAGAGAAGATTAGGTAAGACTAACATCGACACATTTTGATTAACAATTATTACTATTTAAGTAGTATAAAAGGGCAAAACAAGTAAAATCCCACTGGTCACTACTTTGAAGACATTTCTGGCAATATCATAAATAACTTGTAGCACTACATTTCAAATATTATAAATACTTTCCAGCTTCTTCTTCATTTGCTTTAACTGATGTCTAGATTTTTAAAAAATATTTTTGAGAGAGAGCGAGAGAATCCCAAGCAGGCCCTGCACTGTCAGCGCAGAGCCTGACCCAGGGCTCGAACTTAAAAACCATGAGATCATGACCTGAGCAGAAATCAAGAGTCGGATGCTTAACCAACTGAGCCACCCAGGCGCCCCTGGTAAGTCTAAAGTAATGATGTTTAAAGAAAACATCTTTAAAATATCATCTCTTCCTTGTCCTTCCTCCTCTTTAAGTTTAAATCATTCTGACTCCAAACTCCTTAGCGTTTGAGAGACATCACCTTTTGCTTTTCTTCATGTGTTTAATCTTATTTATACATTCTTCTAGAAAGCAGGCTCCTTGATATCAGAGTTCCCACTTTAATCTATGTTCCTTAAACACACAACAAGCTTTCTATTCAACGGGTACTCAGAGTACTTAATGTTGATCTATCATTCATCAGCCCCATCTTTTCCTTATAGACTTTTTCTCCTTAACAGGATCATTTTTAAGTTTTTCATTGTGCTATTGCCATGCTCCTCAATGAAAAATCATGTTCCTATAAAATGTAAAGATCCTTTCTGTGTTATATCTTTTTCTTTATAAAAAAAGTATTGTCGTCAACATTTCACGATAGAAGGAGTGAATATATAATCACTAATATGCTTCCTACTTTTTCAAAGACAGAGTTTCAACAGCCAGGTTCGTTACATTTCTATGGTGACTGAAAACTTTTTTTTTTTTTTTTGCACGTGTTGCATTCTCCCACATAGAAAATAAGTGGATCCATTAGGGCAGGTATCATTTTTCTTGTTTTACAGCAGGGAAGGTGATTTATGAAATGTCAGCGCATGAGAACGTGAGCGGGGCCCGGAACAGTTCTTCATATGCATACAGCCAAACTTCTCCTCAGCAGAGCAGGCCACTGCTTCCCAAATGGGGACTCAAAATGCTGACATCCTTTTTTTTTTTTTAAATTACAACAGTACTTAAATTACTTTTCCATTTTAAAGGCAGAATATTTTGAAGACCTCATGGTATAAACTAAAAGCATATGTACAGTGGTTAGTGGCTATAACATAAGCACACTCACGGCCTACTCACTTGGTTTCATGCTACCAGCATCTGGGGTGGTTTTGACAGTTACCCGATTTGAAACTATCTTTATTCTGAGGCATACATTATTTTAGTTACAGACAGAAAACATAAGAAACGATAATGCTGAGCCATAACTTAATGAAGAGCATAAAAATGGCAGTAATTCTGTTATGGTGTTAAGGCCCTAAAGGAAGTTTCTGTCTACGCTTAAGTATGATATGTAAAACATGTATCTGACAAAGGACTGGTATTGAGAATACATCAAGAAATCCTACAATTCTGTAATAAAAAGACAAGTAACATAATAAAATCTAAACAGTCTAATGAAAGAAAATGGGCTAATGATTTGAACAGATACTCTCCAAAAAGAGACATAAAAACCACTGTCAAAAGCTCAACCACTGAGAAAAAGCTCAACATCATTACCATCAGGGAAATGCAAATCAAAACCTCTATACACCTATCAGAATGGCTAAAATGTAGAGACAGACAACACCAAAGGTTGGCAAGAGGGTGAAGCAATCAGAACTTACGCACTGTTGGTCAGAATATAAAATGGTTAAAACCACTTTGGAAAAAGGCTTGGCAGTTTCTTATAAAATTAAACATACACCTACCCTATGATTCAGCAATTTCACGCCTAAGTATGTATTTGTCAGAAAGGGAAGCACGTTCACCACAGGTCTTGTACAAGAAGGTTCAGAGCAGCTTTACTTATAATAGCCACAAATTGGAAAGCGTTCATCAGTAAGAGAAAAAATAAACTGTTAGTCACACAACAGAAAAGTACTCAGCAATAAAAAGAAACAAACTAGTGACATACAAAATGAATTAATATCAAAAAACTAAAGGAAGCCTTGCACAAAAGGATACCCACTATATGAGGCTACTCATATGACGTTTGAAAACAGACAAAACTTATCAAGGTAACGGGAGAACCTCAGACCAGCAGTGACCTCTGGGGAGGTAGACAAAGGAAGTGAGTAGGATAGGGCGTAAGGGAATATATTCTGGAGTAAGTTCTGTGTCTTGACAGCGGTTGGAGTTACTTGAAGTATCTGTCAGTACTCAGTAAATTAACTGGACCTTAAAGAACTCGTAACCCTATAAACGAACTGAACTCTAGCTAATGATACGCATGCTGAAGTATCCAAAGGGAAGTGTACAGTCTGTAATTTACTAGGAAATGCATTAGAAAAAAAATCTTTGCTCTTTTGTTAAAGTTTATAAAAAATGATACTGGAAAAGAAAGGAACCTATATTTTAATATATTTAGCCCCAAGTCAAACATGTGATTTAAATTTTTTGTTGACAGATCATGCTTTTTCCTATGTAAGTAGTAAATGATATGGTGCTTGTTACTTGTTTAAGGGCAAAATTAGTTTTCGTATAATTTCTAATAGACTGTATTTTTAAAACTTTATAATGTAACATTAAATAATATACTAAATTAAAAAATACATTTTTTACTTTAAGTCATTTCTTATATGATGAAAAAACTATGAAATCATGAAAAAAATTTCTAAGGCTATTTGAAAATGTTCTATTTTCGTGAAAAGGGTCTGACACTCTCATATTGTGTTAATACTAGAATTTCAGCTTTGAGTTGTTATAAATACATCTTTTTTGTTTGGTTTGGTATTTACAATTCTGCAAACTTTACAAAATGATCTGATCACCCCTTATTCCCAATCTTCAAGCTCTTTTGCCTGTTCTGAAAGTACCTACTCCAAGAATGTTTTCAAAACAGGTCCCTATATTTGGCAAAACCTTCTGAGGCCTTATCTATCTGAGAACCCTCTTATTGTACTACGCTTTAAAAGGCAACCGGACTCCACAACATTCTTAGCTCAAATTTCTTTTAGTATTTTTTGCATCAAGTGTTAATGTTGAAAAATATAACTTCAATCTGAATTTTTTTCTTTTAAGGTGATCTAAATAAATAAATCCTTTCTTTCTGGAAGCTTTCTAGAAATGTCTGGTTTCACTGATAGCCAAGAGTTATTTAATGAAGAATTGCGGCAAAGCCCAGTTGCCATGACTTAGAAAGGGCGAGCACGGAAAATGAATGGAATACCCAAATATTAATCTATATTCTTCTCAAAATATTCAGACTAGATCTAAATTATTTATAAAATCATTCCACTGGTTACATTCTATTTTTTCTTTTTTTTTTTTGTCTTCTGATCAAAACAACAAAAACAAAAAAACCCTATACTTGTGGAAAATAACTCAAACATAAAACCGCTCAGAAGTCTCCTGTAACCATAGCCAAATAACTCCTGAAAAAAATAATCACTATTAACGGTATATATATATTCCTTCAGATTCTTTTCTGAGCCTATGTAAACACATATATTAATATTACAGACAAAAATGAGTGAATAAAATAGACATCACTTTTGACTGTTTTTTTTTAACTTAATATCTCTATGTTAAACACATACTTCATTCTTTAAAAGTTATAGAGTGGCCCATAAAATAACTTTTCCCATATTGACACATGATTTTTCCCCAATTTTTCACTTTTTACAAAAATGATACTATGATCATCTGTATACATATATTCACCAACTTTTAAAAATGATTTATAGAAAACAATCTGTAAGTGAATTTGCTGAATCAAAAGGTAAGCATATCTTGGTGTGCCTGGGTGGCTCAGTTGGTTAAGCATCCATCCGACTCTTGATTTCAGCTCAGGTCATGATCTCACAGTTTGTGAAACAGAGCCCCATGTGGGGCTCTGTGCTGGCAGCATGGAGCCTGCTTGGGATTCTCTCTCTATCCCTCCCTCGCTTGTGCGTGAGTGCTCACTCTCTCTCAAAAATAAACTTAAAAAAAAAAAAAAAGGTAAGAATATCTTTAATTTTTTATATACAGTTTTTAAAAGATAAAGCCAATTAATGGACTTTAAAATATCACACTCTGCTCAGAATTCAGTCATTCAAAAGCATTTAATCCTGAATAAGAGGGAAGAACTGGCTCTTGATGGAAAAACTTAGGGAAAAAATGATATCCTAGACTTCACGGTTAAAAAGAGGATTGTCTGAACAAGGCAAGGCAGAAATGAGCCCTGTAATTTAGGAAAGTCAATTTCAAAAGTCTAAAAATTACACATACATCCCATAGACAGCAGACCTAAAACGTCTAATACGGTTGAAGCCAGATAGAAGACTTACAGTATAAAATGCTGACAAAATTAAAAAATAAAATTTTTATATTCCAATAAAGAAAAGGCTGAACAAACAACAGTGATTATATCTGGCATTCTCCAAGGGGTTCAAATGCAAATTACTGCATATAGAAATGAGCACATAACCATGGATGAATATCAAAACTGACATGAAACAGAACAAAGTCAGGAAGGTAAGAGCACAAAACGAGCTGAGGCTACGCTAGATTCAGATCCCAGTTACCTGATCAGAACGCCAACTTAGGAAAAGGAATGTTTCAAACACAAGTTAGGCAATAATTTACAACCAAACAGTAAAATAGATGGTAACTGGAAACGTGTATAAATTGGGATGGTTACCATATTTCTGCCTGGGGTCTTAATTGAAAAAACAAATCCTTTCCATTCAAAATGAAAAAAGTAAATACACTGCCTTTCTTGAGTACATAATTACAACCCCAACAATCTTGTGGCGACTCATGACAGCAACGGAGCGTACCGGAGTGTGATGGCTCTTGCCACGGGATCATTACTGTGAATCACAGAGAAAATTCTCTTCACAAATTCATCCACATTTAGAATCTTCTCCAAATGCTTCTCACTCTGTTGAGTAACTTTAAGAACACACAGCCTCAGGAAATTGTTTCTGTGAGGAAGCAGAGATAAGGTAAATGAGACCACTTTAGGAAAGTAATATTTAATTAGGAATCAAAGCAACACTAATGATTTCAAATTTTGGCAATGGGGCAATGTTTTTCAATCTTATCACTTTTTGTCTCATCGCTAAAAGAGTTGAAGCCTATGCTTTGAATACTAAGCAAAAGCAGTTAGCCATGTCTGGAGTCCTGCTGCAAGAGACCAAGAGGGCAGTGGCAGAACGAGAAGCCATCGAGATGAACCACATCTCTTCAATCGTATTATAACCGTCGCCAGGAGGTCAGATGGCCTTCCTCTTCTTGCAAGTTAATGCAAGTCTGACTCCGTGTGTGTACAAGTACCTGAGTGCATGAAAAATGGTGTAAAGTAGCGGGGCTGGTGGGGAGAAAACAACAGCAGCAGGGATTTGTCCAGCACTTCCATGTTCAGGCATTTCACAGTAACACGTAATCTTGTGTTATAAAATATTAAATCAGAAACTTCTCAAAACTATCTGTGCAAATCAGATACTTCCAAAACATACATTAAGATTGTCTTAATTTGATTTATCCTGTTCCCCAAAGAAATAAGTACTCTCTGACTTGTGACTTCATTTTTGGCTTAAAATGCCATCACATTTCACACCAAAAAAGTGTAGCAAACTGCCATGTGCATCCGCTAAAATGGTCACTAACTGCGTGCAAGTCCTAAACGGCAAAAAGGATAAAGACCGCAACGTTAAACAAAGACACATGAACGATGTACTTCAGGACGCGGAGGCTTTAAAAAGACTCACCCAACTCTGAAAACGTCAGCTAACTTCAGGAATGCAGAATTGATGAGAATAGGGAATGGATACTTCTGAAAGAGCCTGGGAAAGCGAACAACTGCTTCACACTGTTCGCCAAGCTTGCCAGATCTCAGACCTACAAAAGGCACAAAAAGAGAAGAGCAGCTTACAAATCTGTGGTTACGAAAGGCAAAACTAGGAAATACCAACACAGCATTACACAGTAAAATTACTTATACCATAAAATAACAGTCATTCACAACAACTAGGTAAGGTACGACTGTAACTCATGATTTTTATAAATAATAGGCCAAACAGTAATTTGGCAAACTGTCACTTTTAGATATAAAATAATGAAGAAACAATTTTTTTAAAAGGTTGTGTAGTTTAAGAATATTTGGGGCCATAAAATAAGTCTCAACAAATTTAAAAGGACTGAGATCATACTTGTTATATTCTCTGATCATAATGGAATTAAGTTAGAAATTCCTAAGAGAAAAATATCTAGAAAACTCCCAAATATTTAAAAATTAAACAACTTATAAATAAGCCATGGGTGAAAGGGAAATTAGAAAAATATCTTCAGGAGCCTGGCTGACTCAGTCGGTTAAGCATCCAACTCTTGATCTTGGCTCATGGTTTGTGGGATTGGGCTCTGCATCAGGCTCTGCACTGACAGCACAGGGCCTGCTTGGGATTCTCCCTCTCTTTGCCCTTCCCCCACTCATGTGTGCACCCACAGGTACTCTCTTTCTCTCTCAAATAAACGATAAAGAAACTTAAAAAAAAAAAGATAAAAAATATCTTGAACTGAATGAAAAAGAAAGCACAACTAAGAGAGGCAGCTAATGCAGTTTTTTAAGAAACATAACTTTAAGTGCTTTATGTTAGGGAAGAAGAATGGTCTCAAAGCAATGATCTAACAAAGGGGCCAAGATAATTCAATGTTGAAAGGATACTCTTTTTAACAAACTGTCCTGGAACAACTGAATATCCATAAGCATAAATAAATAAATAAAACCTTGATCCCTAATTTGCACCATACACAAAAATTAACTCAAAAATGAACCACAGACCTAAATGTTAAGAGCTAAAATTACAGGGGCACCTGGGTGGCTCAGTTGGTTAAGCGGCCAACTTCAGCTCAGGTCATGATCTTGCGGTCTGTGAGTTCGAGCCCCGCGTTGGGCTCTGTGCTGACAGCTCAGAGCCTGGAGCCTGCTTCGGATTCTGTGTCTCCCTCTTTCTCTGCCCCTCCCCCGCTCGTGTTCTGTTTCTCCCTCTCTTTCTCTCAACAATAAATAAACATTAAAAAAATTTTTTTAAGAAAAGGGCTAAAATTATAAACCATATAAAGAAAATACAGAGGAAATCTTTATGAGCTTGGGTTAAATAAAGACTTTTTACATAAAACACAAAAAGCATAAACCATAAAGTAAAAAAGTGATACTTCAAAATTAAAAAATTCTGCTCTTTGGGGCACCTAGGTAGCTCAGTTGGTTAAGCATCCGACTTTGGCTCAGGTCATGATCTTACGGTTCATGGTAAGCCACATAGGGCTCTGAGCTGACAGGTGGGAGTCTGAAGCCTGTTTCAGATTCTGTGTCTCTCTCTCTCTCTCTGTCTCCCTCTACCCACCCCCATGCACATGCGCACTGTCTCTCTCAAAAATAAACATTAAAAAATTAAAAAAAAAGATTTTCAAAAGATACTGTTAAGAGAATGAAAAGACAAGTCACATACCAGAAAAGATATTTAGAGAACACATACTTGATAAAGGACAATGCGGAGGCCAGTTTTAGGCAACAGGCCTGACCAATGGAAACCTGAGTAAGGCAGAAGGGTCCATAGTGACTACTGAGTGAATGCAAATGGGACGACCCGTTTCAAAATATCCATAAGCCCCAGCTGATCAATGGGCTACTTATGAGTAGGCACAGGTACCAAAAAAGGAAAATTTCGTATGTTCCCATGCCCCTTCACTCCCCTCTCCCCCATAAACTGAGTCCAACACTGCCTCCTCGCTTGTCTCTCCTTTGCTATCCTGCCCAACGCTCCCTTGCAGTGTATTCGATAAACTTCTATCTCCTTTGTTCTGCCTTGGGTGAATTCTTACACTCCCCCAATCTCCAGTCTCCACCCTCTAGGGTCATTCCATAGACATCATCTATACTTCTTAGGCCTTAATAAGACGACAACCTGATTTTCTAAATGGGCAAGATCCGAAGAGAAATTTCATTAAAGAAGAAATACAAATGGCAAATACATGCAAGTTAACAGATGTTCTACACAGCTGGTCGTCAGGGAAATGTAAATTAAAAACCACATTAAGACAGCACTACATACCCACTAGAATGGCAAACAATGTTAAGACAGACAATACTAAGTGCTAATGATGATATGGAGCAACTAGAACTCTCATATATCGCTGGTGGGAATACAAAACTATACAACTCATTGGAAAACAGTTTGGTTGTTTCTTAGAAAGGTGAGCATTCACCTATTATATGCTTGGCAATCCTACTTCTAAACATTTATCTGAGTGCATTGAGAACATTTGTCCGTACAAAGATCTGTATTCAACTGCTCACGGTAGCTTTATTCATAATGGCCCCCAATTGGAAAAAACCCAAATGTCTATCAACTGGTGAATAAATAAAACGTGGTCTATCCATACAAGGGACTACCACCACTCGGCAATAAAGGAAACAAATGCTGCTTAATGCAACAACATGGGTAGATCTCAGAATCAATATGCTAAGTAAAAGAAGTCAGACCCAAAAAAGATATAAAACTATATGACAGTTTTTTATGACATTCAAGAAAAGGCAAAGCTTTGGGACAGAGAACAGATCAGTGGTTGTCAGGGGCTTGTGAGAAAAAATTGACTGCAAAATTGACAGAGAAAGTTTTTGGGGTGAAGGAAATGTTCTGTGTTGTGTTTTTAAGTTTATTTATTTACTTTGAGAGAGAGAGAAAGAGAGAACAGTGTGAGCTTGGGCGGGGGAGGGAAAGAGAAAGAATCCCAAGCAATGCTCCATGCTGTCAGTGTAGGTCCAGTGTGGGGCTCGAACTCACTAATCGTGAGACCACAACCTGAGCCGAAATCAAGAGTTGAACACTCAACCAACTGAGCCACCCAGGCACCCAGGAAACATTCTATGTCTCGACTGTGGTAGTGGTTTCATGACTACATACATTTGGTGAATTTTATTATATATAAGTTATACCTCAATTAATCGGATTTTTTAATGTAAGCAAAAAGCAACCAACAAATAATAAAGGTAATGTTCAATCCAAAAAAATATTCATTTAGAAAGAATATCTTGATATGGTATTAATATAATCAGCTTCGAATATTTCTTTCTTTTCGTATTTTGGCATTTACAAAATGTTAATTATATGTATCCGTAATTGTACAAGAATAGGTATGCTACCATCTCTCTGTTTAGTAAAGTCTGCTCACTGTTAGAAAATGGTAAAGGAAATACTCATCTGAGGACTCTTTACTGGGTGTGACTGTGTCTCGATACAAAAGACAATCACAGAGTAAATCTGCACAGGCAATTCCTACAACTTATTAACAGTGTGAGTTCTGCAAATGTACTCATGTTGGTTATTTGGTACTTGGAATATATTTCCTCACAGGGAAAAAAAGCACTATCAGCACGCATCATACTCCAGAATCCAATAACCACTTATAATAAAAGTTCCCACGGGAAAATTAATTCAAGTTTCTAATTGAGATATTCAGAACATATTGCTTTTTTGCCTGCTCCCCTCTTCCACCCCCACCTCCATACACAGAACTGACACTAAAAGTCTAGGACTCTTCTCCCAACCAAACACACCTTGCCAATGGAAATGTTCTAGGTACCTGGCAGTGGCTCGTGTAGACTTAAAAGTTTTTCTAAAGACTTGACTTGACAAAGGGGTCCGGGGATGCACAGGGCAGTAAGGACAAAAGGAAAGGGGAGAAGAGGAAAGGCAAATCTGAGGATGGAGGCGAGAGAACAGAGAAGTAACAGATGTGTGTGTGCATGTATGTGGGGAGAACCTGTTGGGATGATACGCAGCCCCTGGACTTTTTTCCTCTTCTCTCTGCCAGTAGTTGAGTGACGCAAAAGGAAGCAAAGTTCTGTTTGTGATGAATTAAACCTTGGTTGGGATGAAAACCATAAAGTGGGAGGCAGCCATGTAGAGGGAGTTTCCTGACAGAATACGATCTGTTTTACATCCCTTTAAAAAGCAGAACCACAGATTACACTGATTTGTTTAAACATAGTGATTTAAAATGTACCAAAGAGAATTTTGAATTTGGCCAGAGAAATGTTTTGATTTCTCTAATATTGTCCAATTTTATTTCTTTAAGATAAAATAGACCCTCATTCCTGTAACAGGGCCCATCAGAATAAATAAGTTAAAGAAGAGTAAATTTCTTGCTTATTTTCTGATGTCAGAGCTTTAGGAAAAAGGAAACAAGAAGTGAGGCTGGCTCTGAGGGACAGAAGCTAAGGTGCACGGGAAGAGGGAAATGCATGAAGACCTAGGATTTGGAAACAGTTCTAGGCTGGGGTTCTGGTACCCATCTTGCTCGCTCTGGGCCAATTTCAATTTCAGAATAAGCCAAGCACCCGAAAGTAGGCACTCAGCACAATCAGATTGTGTTCTATGAAGGACTGTTCATTTTATTTCTGTTACTAGCTACAACCTCCCTGAGGAAGAATGCCCTAATCATAAGATCAATGATCGTGAGAATGCTGCTATAAAACCAGACAATAAGGTGCAGGGATGTGACTGCTTTTCTACATCTTTCTTTGTATTTTCCCACCAAAGAAACAGAGCTCTCCTTCTTTTTTCTTTTTTTAAATGTTCATTTTTGAGAGAGAGAGAGAGAGAACGAGTGGGAAAGAGGCAGACAGAGACAGAGAGAGAGTCTCAAGCAAGCTCCACACTGTCAGTGCAGAGCCCGACAAGGGGCTCGATCTTACGAATCATGAGATCATAACTTGAGCCAAAAGCTACTTGGAGAGGGTAGAACTTAGAACCCCGAGCTATCCTCCACCACCTGCACCCGACTTGGCTGCCCTGTCTATACTGCAGTTAAAAAACTAGTAGGTTGCTGAATCTGGCCCTCACACAAATTTTATGTGAGATGTAACAAAGTTTTTTAAAGGTTTTGAATTCATTGTCAAATTTTAAAAATGAAATGAGATTTCACACACACAAAAAAATTTCCCAGAATTTCTGGTTCTGAAAATTTTAAAGATCTGCAATGTCATTAAAGAAGGTGGCAGTCTTGAATAAAGAAACACTGTAGTATTGCAGGTCTATGTCTAAGGCCAGTTTGGGTTTGATATCATTTGTGATTATAGCCAAATACTCTACGGTAGGACCTTCTCTAGCAATTTTTGGCTGCCTTTGGGCTCACATAACTAGAAGACAATCCTGGATAAGAATTTAAAGTGCTAGTAAGAAAGTTAATAGAGTCAATAAAATGAGGCACCATGAAATCTAAGCTGGATAAAGAAAAAAACGATGGAAAAGTCTGATGGGTAAGGGAAACTAGACAGGTGAGGTCTGAATGAAAATAAAGAGTAGTCAAAATAGCAGTTATTAGTGATGACGGTGGTGCATATCAACTGCTTATTCTGTGCCACTCCACTAAGCACTTTAAATGTATTAAACTCTCTCTACAGTTATAGAAGTTAGGTACTATTACTATCCCCATTTTATTTTTTTAAGTTTATTTATTTTGCGAGAGAAGGAGAGAGAGAGCGGGAGGTGAAGAGGAGGGGGGAGGGAATCCCAAGCAGGCTCCACACTGTTAGCACAGAGCCCGATATGTGGCTCGAACTCACGAACTGTGAGATCATGACCTGAGCTGAAACCAAGAGTTGGACGCCCAACTGACTGAGCCACCTACTATCCCCATTTTTAAGATGACACAGGCAAAGACTGGTTAAGCAACTTGCCCAAGAAACAACAGCTAATAAATGGCAGATGTGGGATTCAAATCCCGGCAATCTGGCTCCAGAGCTTATGGTCCTAAACTATTAAGCTAAAAGACATCTCTAGAAAGCAACTAGAGAAGAGTGGTTAAGATTTAAAAAGGGATTATTTGATTATGATTAAAGTGCTGTAATTCAGAGGGATGACAAATTCTAGGGAACTGAGAAAGAAAACATAAATTATGATAAACTTGGAAGTTGTTATGTACATTAATCAAGTTTTCAAAACAACATACATCTCCAGGTAGCATGTATCAGTGAGAGTTCTTAGCTTCAAGCCACACAAGCTAACTGGCTGATCAGGCAAAACAAGAGTTTATTGAAAACCTAATAAACAGTTTCAAGGCTAAACACCTAAGAACACCTAATACCACACTGCCAGACTGATTAGATGAGAAGTCCCATTGCTGGGAAACACGGGATGCTACTATTAGCTCTGCTGTCATCCAGGAACAGCCATTGCTGCGGTTACTGTCTGCTAACACCGCAGCCACTGTCACTGCCAGGGCACGGAACTGTGAGTGTGCCCTCAACTATGTCTTCTTGCATTGCTAACCTCCTGTAACACAGCCCGGAGGAGGTCTGTCTGATTGACAGAGCCAAGTTCATATCCTGGGCTCTTGCAAAGGAAATTAGAAAGGTGAGTTTTTGCTTCCACTCTGGTGAGACAGGTTCGTGGTGTGGGTCATTCCTCAAGCACAAGAGGAGCGATCACGAGATGCTAAGTGACCACTAACATGACTAATACCCACCACAACTAATACACATTACCATACAAGCACGTTTTAAGAGAGTTTGGTATATACATACGCTTTAGCTGAGAGGTGAGGATGATTCAAAATGGAACCATAACACATATGTATCTTAAAGTGTATTCATTAAAAATGGAGGTAGGAGAGAAGAAATACCAACATAAGAATGCACCACACATTATAAGATAACCTAACAACCCACAGCTTAATAAATTGATCACGGCAAGTCTCAGTAAATTATATTTAAAAAGCAGGAACAGAAACAACTGAAATGATAGTCAACTCAACTGACAATGAATAATAAAACATTCTTCATCCAAATTTCATAAATTGTAACTGTACACGGTGGGATGTATGCAATACTGTAAAGCCAGAATACTGAATTAGAATCATAAACAAATGAGTTTTATTTTATGAATACCAACTTTCAGGAATATTTAACAATGCAGTTTGTAAGTTACAAGATGGTAGCTCTTATCCATATTTAAAAGTGAGTCCATGGATTTCAGTAAGAATTGAAGAAGAGCTTTGGGTTTTTGGAATAGTTCATGACCCATCAAGTGATCACCAGTCACGAATTGAGAGTTAAGACTCTTAATTCCACATGGTCCACTTCTTGATACGGTCAGACTAAATATGGCCTCGTGGTACAGATTCCCAAGACAGAATTTGATGGACTCAGTGTGGGTCACATGTTCACTTCTGAATCAGTCGGTTATGGCATGGAGTGAGTCACCTGGTACCGACTTTGCTGCAGAGGCCTCCCTTCAGTAGGAGATATGGAGATACTTCCGAAGTTTCACATTTGTTTATCGTAACACCAACCACATCTGCGCCAATACGGATAGTGTAATAGCAATCTGTGGTCTCTCACAGTCTGAGAATTCACAGGTTTTGGAATATAGGTGAGATGATAGCGTCTAAGGGGGTAAATCAGGGAGAATAAATACTTGTCCTGATTTCTATCAGTTTTCTATTTCATACTTAAATTTTTCAATGAGCACACCTCAAGATTTCATGCAGCAGTTAAGTTCACCAACACCTCAAGGAGCAACTCCATCTCCTGTATTTCCTCTCTTCCCGTAGCCCAGCTGTAGGAGAGGGAACCACTCCCTTCCAGGTTGCTCTTTCACCTATCCTTGCCAAGGCCACCCTCACAGGAATCAGACAGGCTGAGTGATGTCACTTAAAGGAGACTCCTTTTCACTCAGGGTGAAGGAGATCTTGCAAAGATTTTCCTAAATCATCAGGACACTTTCTGTCCATTCAGACTATGCAGAAATGATATTAGTGAGAAGGTTACACTGATTAGTTTGTGTAAGAAATGTCCTCGATAATGCCTGTATTAATGATTATCCATATTCTGAAATGTGTCAGGCAAATGTAAGTCATACTTGATTATAACATTTAACTCTGTATATGTATAACTCTATAGTCTTCACAGCTCAGTCAGCATGGTTATTAGCTTACAACTCTAAAAAAGGGACCAAAAGACCTCTACAAAGCAGCTGGAGTGATCTCTAAAAACATAAACTAATCTTGTCTCAGTCTTCTGCTTAAAAACTTTGTGTCTTCTCAAAGCACTTGGCATAAAATCCAAACATCTTGTCCTGGCTCACAGGCCACATATGACCTGGCCCTGTTTCCTTCTTAAAGCTCTAGTGTTCACTAATATAGCCCCAAGTCTGAATACAGTGACTAACACGATGTCGGCGATCTGTAAACATTGGCTGAGTGAAAGAATGGCTATCGCCTGATTATTTTCCTGGGTTACTAACTACCTCTGGAAGGAATGGACTTGTTCAGTTTCAAAATGGGATCCATTTATTCCTAGAGAGCTCAGAAACAAATAGCTTACTGCCACGCTTGCTCGAAAGACTCGGAACGAAGCGCAAGAAGTTATAAATGACATTTCCCAAGTGCGCATCTTAGGACACTACTGCCACAGATACTTCTTTATCATGGAGTTCAAGTGTCCCATCTGTACACCTAACTGCCTACGTAAATCTCCATTTGGATGACTAAGAGATGTCTCAAATTTAGCAGACCCAAACTGACTTCACTTTCACCCACTCAGTAAACGGCAATACATACTTCTAGTAGATCAGATCGAACACCTCGAAGTTTTTTCCTGACCACAAATTCTCCCGTTCTCATCAACTCCGTTAGCTAATCTTGTTGGCTCTACCTTCAGAATATATCCAGAATCTCAGCACTTCACATATCTTCACTGAAACCACGTTGGCCCAAGCCACTATTTTTTTTTCCCCCGCTGGATTGTCATAATTGCCTCCTCACTAGTTTCCCCACTTCCATCCCTGGTCCTCCCACTTCAGTGCACTCCCAACACGGCAGTCAGATTGATCTTTCTCAAAGGTAAGTCAGATATGCCACACCTGCGCTGAAAATTCCCCATGGTTTCTTATCTCACTCAGAATTGATGCCAGTCTTTTCAATGGCTTGTATTGCCCTACAGGAACTGGCTCCTGGTTATCTTTTTATCTTCAATGGCTATCACTCTGCTCCACAAACAGGCATGCAAAACAGGCTCCAACCTCAGGGTCTTTGCATTTGCTATTCCTCTATTTGACCAGTAAGGCCTTGCCCTGGCTATCCTACATAAAATAACAAACCAGGGGCGCCTGCCCCGCTTCGGGCTCTGGGCTGACAGCTCAGAGCCTGGAGTCTGCTTTGGATTCTTTGTCAGCTTCTCTCTCTGCCCCTCCCCCACTCAAGCTCTGTCTCTCTGTCTCTCTTTCAAAAGTACATAAACATTAAAAAATAAATAACAAACCTACCCCAGCCCCACACCCAGTTTTCTCCAGCCCCCTTCATTAGTTTCATTTTTCTTTATAGTATCACTACCTATTACAATATATGCTTAATATATTTGCTTATTGCCTGTTTTCTCTGTCCCAAATATAAGCTCTACAGAGGCAGAGGCTTTATTTTGTTTTGTAACTATATCCCTAGTACAAAGCCTGATGAAATAAGTCATGTGAGTGTCTGTACGTTTTGCGGGGTGTAGGGAGGGACAGGAAGAGGGGCTATGGAGTGAGAATCTCCTATTAAAATACTTGAGAAACTATTCCTTGGAATGCAATTTGGGGAACTCTGGTCCTGACGTTTTGGAATTAAAACAGAGAACTTGTAGCCTTCTGACCCTATGACCTTTGACTCATAAAACAGAAATACTTTAACAGGTAAAGGACGAAATGACTCAATAGTTAAAATACTAAATTATATTCTAATGAAACTGGCCATTCTCGTGATCTAATTTCCTAACAGCTTTAAAAGGTGAGCATGCTGAAGTGAAAACGAACAAAAGTGTTGTTCTTATATTGTTCAAATTATCTTTCTGAGCCTGAGACTCATCTAGGAAATACTCACCTGGGGTACTGCGGGGAGAACTGAACACGATCACTTGCTTAATACCTAGAGCTGACTGCTGGTTTATAGTTAAACACTCAAGAGTCATGCATTTATTTCTTAGACATGAAATATTGTAGTTCTATTTCAACTTCTAAAAAGCAAGAATTGTGTTAAATATTTCTTAACACAATGTCAACTTATTAGGAATTCTAGATTTCTGACTTCTTCAGAGCCTGATCCTGATCTCTGTTCTACAGCCGCTGTCCTACTGTCATGAAACGAGCCCACCTGGACCAGAGGGGTAGAAAATGTCTTCGGAATTGGTAGGGTTATTAGATATCCAGACCTGCACTTTCACTGTGGGATAGGAAGGAATTTTCGGAATGAAAAGGAAAAGCTTATGTAGTGTTTAAAAAACACATTTACTAGTATAATCTCATATTTCATAGGGGAAACGGCCCACAGCTTTGGTAAGAGAAAGCAAAGCCCGGCATCATTTTCTTGGCTGATGGCGATGTACGAAAGATAGTGTGACTCAACCCAAGGAATATCTCATCGGAGTGCTGTGATCAAAAGGAGTTAAAAGCTTTTTCTGAGAAACCCTTATCTAGGCCTACCTACTAGAAATGTTTATAGGTTAAAAAACAAAAAAACAAAATCTCGAAAAGTTGACAAGAGTTCCACGTTAGAGAGCTGGGAAATGGTTCAAAGTGGACTTAAAGACAGATCCTTCTAATCTGTAGTCCCAATTCTCAATATATTATACATTGGCTATGATCAATGAAGAATTAACTGTATACCAGGTGACAAATTTAATAAAAAATCATTGACCTACACTGAAACAAAGGTTTAACACTTGAGTTCTTTGCTGTCAAATATTGGCCTTTGCCTCCCACATCCATATCTAAGAAGGCATATCTCTTTCGCATTTAATAAAGGCTTCCTTTGCATACAAGTACATCAATATTTACAACAGTCTTGCCAGCTCAATGGTACTGAACTCACTTTGGAGACACAAAAACCTAGGTTAGGTGAACTTAGGTGACCTGTCCATGATCATAAAATTAGTGGCACTGGAATTCGATTCAGTCTAACTCGAAAGCTCCTTCCAGTACACCAAGCAGCCCTCGCACCTTCCACCCCTCGCCCCTTCTCCGACAGGGAAAGAGAACCCGTGGAATTTACAAAAAAAGGGGGCTATGCTTTTCGGATTTTTTGGGCCATATTTAACCTGCCTAGTAACCCGTAGGTAACAGAATTATAGAAATAAAATAAATCGCTATAAAGTGGGTGCAAGATTATTATTTAGCACTCCTGGTGAAGACCTTGCCTCAACTGAACGTACTTAAAAATAATTTCAGAATTTAAATTTAGCATTTTTACAAACTGCTTGGAAAACCGGGGGACTGTGCCCTCAAGTGGACAAATCGGGCCCATCACTGGAGCTCGCTACTTGTTCAACTGGTGCAAAGCCAAACCGGCAACGTTGCAATTTTCCTGCAATCTTCCAAAGCTGCAAAGGCTGTGGATTCACCAAAAGCATGCGTGCCCGCCCCCGCCCTCGCCCAAGAAAACTAGGCGCATGCGCCTGTCCAGCGGCCACCACCGCCTGGTGGCGCCAGTGCCCCCCACACCCGTTTCACCCGCTCAGCCCGCTCTTTCGAATACCTTTGTCTAATTCCATAAGGGCAGAGTTAGCATCCAGCTCCTGTTCGCCATAGCCGGCATCTGCCAGGAAAGACTTAGTTGAGTTTGACGCCATGACCTGAATATTCACTCCACTAGCCTATTTAAAAAGATTGCAAACTCTGCCCCAGCACCGCCATCTTCTTCCACCACCTCGCGGATTTTTCCTCCGCGCTGTGTCAAGCCCTGTTACGCATGCGTCCAGGTCTCCCCGCCGTTCGCCAGCGCCTCTGCGGCCCCCCGCGCAGGCGCTCAGGGAGCTCCAGAACTCTGGGTTCCCGCGGCTCGAAGGAAAAGAGGCGGGGATTGGAAGGGGGAAGTGACTCGGAGGCGCCCGGACGCCGCGGCGAGAGCCAATCAGAGGGCGTGACGTCAGTTTGGCGGGGAGTTTGGTGGCCGGGGCTTACAGTGGCGGGAGTTGGAGGCAATAACTAGTCGAGTTCAGAGGGGCGCAAGTTACGATTTCTGCTGAACCTAGGGCCATTTCCTCGGTTTTCCTATACTTAAAGCTTTTCTTCTGGCCCAGATGCTCTTCAATTCGGTGCTCCGCCAGCCCCAGTTCGGCGTCCCGAGAAATGGTGAGTAACGGCCCTAACCGCTACTTGTTGCTGGCGGGCTTCACCTCCCCCGAACAACATCGCGGACCAAGGCCGACTCCAACTCTGTTTCCCAGCCCCCGAGTTCTCAACCACGACCAAAGGGAGTTCGCGTTAGTGAGAACTACCGAAGAAAGCTGCACTTTCATGCCTTTGGGACACTTTTAATCGTAATCAGGAGTTTTTAAATTGCAATACGGGCCGACAGAGGGAGGAAAGTGGAATCGGCTGGCCTTCTTTACGGCTTATGTCTGCATTGCACGCTAACTGGACAATGCGTGCATTTGAGTGTGTGTGCGTGTGCGGTTTAACAGCTTTGTGAGCTCTTCAAGGCTCATATCCACGGATTCGTTTGTAATTAATTGATTTATTTGTTGTAGAACTTTAGTGAGCCCTACTATTTGCTGTATACGCTTGTGAATGTGATTCGCAATTACGGAACTCAGTCAAGCAGAGAAGACGGAACATCTGCTTCTAGCATGGTCAAAAAATTGTACCTCCTGATTACTACATGTGCATAAAAATTCGAAATTACACAGTGAAAAATGCCCATAACCATATCCCCCAGAGATAATCACTGGTAGTAGATTAAAGTATATTATTCCAAATGTTTTTCGATGCCAAGGTAATATGTATTGTTATTTACAGAAATGGGATTAAAATGCTTTGTTTCGTTTTTCACGGTAGCGGTATAACTTGGGGATGTTTCTGTCTTAGTAGTGTGTAGAAATCCAACTTAACTCGCTACAGTTGTTGGGTTCCTTAGGTTAAAATCTTGGCAATAGGAAATTTTAAGCTCAGGTTTGAGTGTCATCAACCTGAAACTTTTTGGTAAGTTTCTGACCAGGAAGTTACTGCCCAGACTAAGGTTGGATATAAATGAAATCTCATTTATTTAAAAATGGACTAGGTCTTCTTTCCCCTTGACACGGTGTGGAAAACACAAAGAAAAGAATCTGAGAAGGGAACTTTTTGTGTTATGGCAAAGGTCTAGGAAAAGGATATTGAGAAATAAACTGAGGAATAGTCCCTCAATTTCCTGCCCCCATTCTGAACTTTGTACTATCCTTACCTACTAACCCTCTTGTATATTCTTTCTGATGGTGCTCTAAATGCCCCTCTCTGACTCTCCCGGGACTTTGCGTAAGTAACTTCTCTGTGCCCTGTGTCCTGAGTGGCAGTACTGCCCAGTGGGTAAGAGCTCTGTCTTTGGACTTAAACTGCCTGGGTTTTAATTCCAGCAGGAGTCCTTACTCTCTGTGAGACCTGGGGCAAGGTATTTATATGTAGCCTCTGTTTTGTAACAGATGTTTTCCTAATTCTCCAGTATATCTGTCTACTTGCCCCCTCTCTCTCATTCACAAATACTCATTTATCATTATACGTCAGACACTGCAATTCATTCCTTGTTATATACTATGCACTGAACTTGATAGGACCATCTTCTTTCCCCTTCCATGTTGGCGTTCCATTCTAGGGCCCTTTTCTCCTTCTGCCTACTCCCATGGATGATCAGAGCCACAACCAGGCCTTCTTCCTCTACTACCCGCAACCTCCTTTCCTATACTTTACATCCATTCCTATAAAAGCTGTATGAGTATCTTCACCCACCAGGTCAGTCTCACAAACATCTCAGACTCAAGTACCCAAAACTGAACTCACTTTTTCCTTAAACCTGCTCTATTCCCCATTATTTTAAACTAGTCTTCCTAGACAGAAACTTGAGTCATTCAAAATTCCTCTGTTTTCCACAAAATACAGAAAGTTCCCTTAAAACCTCTTGAATCTGTCCTCTCTGTTCCCACTGATTTTTGCCTCATCAGTATATCTTGGATCTGTTCTATGCTTACCATTCTATTTCCATTGGGTCCTAACAACTTCTCTATACTGCAACAAGTTTCCTAAATGGCCTCTTAGTTTCTCTCTCTCCAGTTCATTCTCCACATTGCTAACAGTCTTTCTAAAGTGGAAATCTGATTGCTCATCTATTTTTAAATTGTTATCTAAAAGTTTTTCTTATAGGTTTAAACTTACTGAAATTTTAAAATGAAATATCAAAATGTATCTAATAGAATATAAAGACTAGTGGTTTGATGATCACAGCATTTTTTAAAAAATATGAACAGACTCTTTAACTGCCGGGTTTTGTATGTACAGTTAACCTTGAACAGTATGGGGGTTAGAGTCACCAACGCCACGCAGTCAAAAACCCACCTATAACTTTTGACTCCCCCCAAAGCTTTACTAACCGCCTCCTGTTAACTGGAAGGAAGCCTTACCAATAACAGTCAATTAACACATACTTTCTATATTATATACTGTCTTTTTACAATAAAGCTAGAGAAAAGATATTAAGAAAACCATAAGGAAGAGAAAATTCATTTACAGTACTCTATTTGTCAAAAAAAATCCACATGTAAGGGGACTCGCACAGTTTAAACCTGTGTTCAAGGTCAGCTATAGTTGCTTTTTCTCCTTGATTTTATTTCCACCTTTCACAGGATTTATCCTAATGTAATTTTATTCTCGGCTTGAAAATTTATTTTACCGATCACACTGTCAAAATTCTCTGTAATCATAAGACTCTTAAGTGTCAAAGGTTTCTTCTGAATTGTTATAGTTATTAGTATCCAAGTGATCAAAACAATATGAACTATTAATTTTGATAAATAATTATGAAGCAAAAAGTAAATTTTAATTGGAAGTATATCTTTTAAAGAGATGGTTTTGGCTATTTATGATGCATTTATTAAAGGAATTATCCTATTGTCTCTTACTTGGAGTTCCATAAGTTTTTATACTTCGGATCAACACAAGGTTTAAGATTAGGACATGGAAATGCCTTTCGTTTGAAAAGTGGAAGAAAGACAGTGATGAAGGGAGAGGAGGGAAAAGAGTCACGACCTTCTCCGATCAGTTATAGAAACGCACATATAGCAAGTGATTCTCTGAAAACTCTCATATCCTAAGATACTCCTTGAAAAATTGGCGTATAATTCTAGGGGCTTAAATTGTACATCAAGGAAAGAATAGACTTTTCCAAGTGAATGTTATGGGGGAAAGAATTATACATTCATGTTGGAAGCTGCAAAGCCCGATAAGGATCCAACGTTGGTTAAGAGACCCGTCTACAACTGTGTGTTACAGGGAGTGCAGAAATGGAAGGGTGGGTAGGGACGAGTTACCAAGCTGTGTTAGGCCTTTTGTTGGTGTCTGAATATTAGTCTGTAGGCAGTGAGGTAGAGTTTGAAGGAGTCCCCCATGTAATTGCAGAGAATTAGGCCTCCAGAGCTTACCTGTTCAGTTTTACCTAAATTGTTCAAGACTTGGTCCTTTAGACTTTGTTGTAGTCATTAGATTATTATATTTTTTAATCCCAAACCACAGTGTACATTTACATAATTTTACAGCACAGGTTTTTGTTTTAAAATTCATTCTGTAGATGGATATTTGTGAACTTTACAACGTAACTGTTGTATTCTTCCTTGAGTGGTCTTTTAATGGCTTGTTTACCCTGATAACCTGACCTTGAGGTCATACCCCCAGGAATAATGACTAAATCTGGATTGTATTCTTCAAATTGTATTCTTGGCTTCTTTTGTACTGATTCCTTCAGATTATCTCTAGGAACACCAAAGTTAGATGTGTCTGAAGTATGTCAGACTAAGAAGCGTTCTCTAAACAGTATTTTTGATGAAAAGTGGGAATTGAAAGTACCCTAAAATGTAAGAGAGTGTATTAATTATTTAGACAGCTCTCGATAGAATGTTCATTGTCCTCTGGTGCTTAATAAACATTTAGTTCTCAGTAACCATTTATTAAATGTTTCTTTTAAATATTCAAAATGTATTGACCCCTATATCTAAACAATAAGACAAATCTTTGAAGATTGCTTACTATGTGCACATTAGATCTCTGTCCCAAGTAGAATAAATTCTCCCTCTACCCTGAATTTCTTCCTCTCTTGTATATTCAGTGAAAGTTTACTCATCTCTCAACTTTGATTTCACCTTCTCTAAAGACTTCCTGACCCTACAACTAGCCAGGGCTTAACTGATTGTACTCTAGGACTAGGTACATAATGCCTCACATGAAAACTGCTCTCATATGCTTTAAGGTGCTGTGACTTGTTGCTGTTAACGTTTTAGAATCCCAGAATTTCAGCACTGGTAAGGAAAGAAGAAGCGGAATTGGAATTTACTTGTGAATACGTTAGTGGCTAGGTAGGCACGTTTACCTACGTTATTTCCTTTAACTCTTTGACCATTGGATTATGTTCAATATTTCTAGTAATTTAAGAGTTTGCAGTAATGTTGATTTAGAAACTCTGGAAAAAAAATTTTAATTGAAGAGAAGGGCAGTTTTAATGGTTGTGGTAGTCTTTGTGGTTGTGTTTTGTAGTTGTCACCAAAGGGTGGAGAGGAGGTAAGATCTTTTTTAAACGTGCAAAGGCCACTTGTTTCTTAAAATCTTCAGTGTACCAACAAGAGTCTGTTTAAAATGGATTAAGATTCTAAGCCCAAAGCTGTATCTCACCAGAAGTTGAGAGTGCTCTTTCATTTCTATCTTTCTACCTCCGAATCCCTTAGGGAAATATCAGAAACTGTGTTCTGGAGGGTCCCGGATAGTGAGTGGATCTGTATAAAGTATGTAAAGCTTTTAAAAACAGATATTTACCTCTGTGCTTGTTAAAAGTACTGATATGTGATGATACATTGGAATTCTATAAGGAATTGTGTCTTACTTTAGGATGGTCTTCACAGTACCCTCTCCAGTCCCTTCTAACTGGTTATCAGTGCAACTGTAATGATGAGCACACTTCTTATGGAGAAACAGGAGTCCCAGTTCCTCCCTTTGGATGTACCTTCTCTTCTGGTAAGAGAATTACTATCTAATCTAGGCTTGCTCAGAAATAATCTATTTCATCCTTAGAGAAGAAATATACTGGGTGTCCCACTTTCAAGAAAAAGTAGGTTAGATAGATGGTAGAGTTTTTCGAATAACTGTTCTCCTATGATTTACGAAATAGACTTTTGTTAATCTCTATGCATAATTATTAATTTCCTCTAAAGCTTAGGACGATTATAGCATTGTTGGTTTTGTTTTTTTTAATTGATACTGGGAAAGGATTGCAAAGGTTCAGCCATCATGAAAAACAGTTTTGCCCAGTAGATACCCTTTTTGCTCTGATGAAATCTCTGTCTCTTTGTAATGCATTGGGGGAACACATGAACCGAAATAGAAGTACTTGTCCCCACTGTTAATAGTTTAAGAGAGGAAAAGCAAAAGGGTATGAAAAGGAAATTTAACTAATAGACTCAACCTGCTGGTGGCCTGTATCATATGCTATTCTTTGCCATTGGTCAGTACCACTCTTATTTTGTTTAAGCACTACCCTTCTGTAAATAACAGATTAACTGAAGATAATTTTGGTGGTTTTGAGTCATTCACTGAATTAGATATTATGGCAAATTTTAAGCAATCTTTAATTCAAATAACCTCTTTACCATATCAAATGTTACTTGGGTAGAATCCTCTTCCCTCTTTTCAAACAGGTTCTTTGTGTTTAACTAGCAGCATTTAGTTTATCTATATTGTACTGTTTTTATAGCTTTTTACTCAGCTTTAAAATTTCTGTGTTCCTTTTAAATATTTTATTTTTTATTTCTTACTTAGCTCCCAATATGGAGCATATACTAGCCGTTGCCAATGAAGAAGGCTTCGTTAGGTTATATAACACAGAATCACAAGCCAATAGAAAGAAGTGTGTCAAAGGTAAGTGTAGGTCTAAACTTTTTGTTTTAACATTATTCTAAATTCATAAAGCCTCATGTAAATTGTTATTTGGATATATTACCAATTATATTCATTTCTGATTAAGTTTCTTTAGGGACCAGGCTAAAAGTAAATGGTAGACTTCCTTTCTGTCAATTTTATTAACTATGGCAATACCTTTACTGAAAGTTAAACACACACACACACACACACACATTTTAGGGTTAAAAACAGTTATTCTTTTAAGAAGTTAAATCTTTTACTCTTAACGTGGTTGGAGGAAACATCACTTTAAAGTATTTATATTGACCAAGCATTTCCTAAGGAAAAGTTCTACTGACTTTAAGAAGCTAATAGTTTGGAACTAGTTAAGTCAATTGTGGAGATAAATAAAACAGGCTAAAAATGATATAGATGTATAAGAAAAAGGCCCCAGGTGTCAAAAGGAAAGATTTCGTGTAGTAAAGCTGGCAAGGAACGTTTTTCATGAAGTGTAGGGCATTTGAGTTGGACTATGGTGTTTAAACCAATGGAGGTGGACTAGGACATGCCAGGTGGAGGGGAAAGCATTAGCAGAGGCCTAGAGATAAGAAAGCATAGGCTATAACTAGGGAATCCGGAGTGATCCAGTTTGGTTGGAATAAGATCTATGGAGAACAGTGAGAGATAAACCTTGCAACAGAGATAAAGACCAAAATATGCAGAACCTTAAATGTCCAACTAGTTTAGATTCCATTCAGAGTGCGCGATGAAGAGTTTTGAACTGGAAATGTTTCGGAAAGATCGCTTAGAGAGTATATTACTAGTCATCTCATGGAAAGGAATTTGATATCAAGTGGGAGTTTCTGATAGGAGTAAAGGGAACGTATAATATCTGTGAGTACGCAGCTTCTCTTTGGCCCATGGACTGTGGGGTGCTGATGACTGACCTTTCCACTACAGTTTTCAAGAAATTCAAACTGCTATTGATAAGGCTAGCCCTGAACATAGTCTAGACATGTCACAATCGCCATTGTCTTTGTTTAGAATGGATGGCTCACTGGAATGCTGTCTTTGATCTGGCCTGGGTTCCTGGTGAACTTAAGCTTGTAAGTGACTTTCATTTTATTGGAATTTGAGTAAATACCGGTAAAGCGTTACTTTATTCAATTATGCTACCTTGTTTTTGAAAGGTTACAGCGGCAGGTGATCAAACAGCCAAATTTTGGGATGTAAAAGCTGGCGAGCTGATTGGAACATGCAAAGGTCATCAGTGCAGCCTCAAATCAGTTGCCTTTTCTAAGTTTGAGAAAGGTAGGTTTGTACCTATCCTCTTTCATGTCGTTAACCCCCCTTACGGTGAGTTAGCAAGAGGCTGTGATTGTTTCCTTCCTTTCCCTGTCAGAGTTGCTACTTTACCTACATAGATGATTGAGAGTCTCATGACTGAAATCCACGAAATTAAGTTGGCTTTTAGTTCTGTTCTTATGGACATTATCTCCAGTTTGTCCTTGTTAAGAATCTTCAGATAATTTTTTTCTATAATCTTGCAGATAAGGTAAATATAAACAGCCACGATATCTCTGTTCAACTTTGAGTGTCCTTCAAAATCAAACCCTGTACTGGACACTGATTAACTCTTATTTGTAAACTAGATACTTTAACTCTACTTGTAAAATTTTAATTAAATGGGGTGTGAGGATAAGTGGGAAACCTGATAAAATGGGCATGATTCTCTACTAAAAATTTACCATTTAATTACTTTAAATGGCCCAATTCTCTGATATGTTTTCAACTATTATTTACTTGCAATTGATCTTTTTTTTACCCTAACCCTAACCCAAAATAATAAAGGACGAAGATATAAAGAGTGATACAATACAGAACAGTACTCTAGTAGCTAGGAAAAAACTTAAAACCTAAAACTTAGGATTGTCTGAACGAGCTCTTCATTTCTGTTCACTTCTTCTCCTTCCTCCATTAGTTTCTCACTGACTAATTTTTTTAATAATTTATTGTCAAATTGGTTTCCATGCAATACCCAGTGCTCATCCCAACAAGAACCCTCCTCTGTACCCATCACTCACTCTCCCGAATAATTTTTTTAACAAGTAGACCAAACACTGATCTCAAAGAAGTGGCTGAATTAATTAATCTGACTTTAATCTCAATGAAAAAGACAAACATTGCAGTCTCCTTTATCATTAAGAAATATTCTGTTTTTAAAAGGAACATTTTCGTTTATTCACATGAGCACTCAGGAAAATTAAACTGAGTTGTTCAGCTGATCCGTACCCAAAAAAATGTCAATTTTAATTGACTGTGATTGCTTTTGAGAGTGGAACCTTGAAGAAAAATATATGGCATAGTTTTTACTTCTAGGTTTTCATTAACACATCCATTGTCTGTATGTTTGTATTCTAGTTTATTACTGTGGGTAGTTTACTCTGAGTTTATAAAAATAAGATCATGAAAACTTACCTTACTAAAAGTAAATTTATTTAAAGAGTAATAGAAAAAGGAAACACTGTATCGTTTGGTCCCTTTGCTTAATTTCTTTAAAACTCTATACTGTAAGTCTATGCCAATGTGGTCCAGTAGAAAAAGCACTGGATTAGAAATTGGGGCCGTGGTTTTTATCATGGCTCCCAGTAGTCTGTAGGTGCTCTAGCATGAATTATCTCCTTGGACACTGCCCCCAAGGCCACATAGTGTGGTTGGTAAACACAGATTAGATTTTAGGTCCTTCAAGCCAAATGCCTTTGTACAGGGCACACTTTTACAACCTTACATAGAACCCCTGTTTTATTCTGGTTTCTGCCTCTAAACTTTTGGGCAAAGTCATTTTTATTTCCCTGGACTTTTATTTGTTTTTTTTGTTTTAACAGGCAATTAACTTAGTAGTAGTTAGACTGCAGACTGTCAGACGTACAGGAGGGTCAGATCCCACTTTAGTTCTTCAACATAAGCCTTAGTTCCAAGGCGCTTTTGGTTTTCTCTTGCATATATGGTTCAGGGGCCAACCAGAGACTTGTGCTAAATTTAATTTTTAAAAAAATTTTTTAATGTTCATTTATTTTTTGAGAGAGAGAGAGTACGAGCAGGCGAGAGGCACAGAGAGAGGGAGACACAGAATCCGAGGCAGGCTCCAGGCTCTGAGCTGTCAGCACAGAGCCCAACGTGGGGCTCAGACTCATGAACTATGAGATCATGACCTGAACCATAGTCGGAGGCTTAACCAACTGAGCCACCCAGGTGCCCCGTGCTTTAAATTTAAACACAGAATTAGAGTTACCCTTTCTCTGGCTCTCTCTGGAGTTCCCCTCTCACGCTGGCGGCTCTCGTTGCCTCAGTCTCCTTTTCCTAGTTCCTATATGGCTTGAAAGATGGCAGGTTGTTTTTATTGGCATCTTAGTTGCCTGGTATTGGTACTGCAACTGTGGTTACCTTCAAGGTAAAAGTAATTTAGCCCAGGCCAATCATTTGCTTCAGGTGTAAACTCCCCTCCCAAATTTGCATGTTTTTGTTCAGTTTCCAAACACCCTTAGGTAGTTGGTTTTTAAATTTTGTCCAAAGTTTATAGCTAATGCAGGCAAAGATTGGTTCGGTAAGTGCTCACTCTTCCACACAGGAAACATCGTCTTTTTGGTTTAGGTTTTAAAGAGTAAAACATTACAGATAAACTGAAGTTCCCCTGTGTTCCCTTCTCCAATCCCATTGCCCTTTTTCCATCCCTAGAGGCAACCTCTTGTACCATTTTGTATAGATCTGATCCATATTTTTATACTGAGACAGTGTAGCTTGGAGGTTTAGAGAGTGGGCTCTGGATTTATTCTGCTAAGAATATGTTTACAAGTTACTTATCTTCTCTATGCCTTAGTTTTCTTATCTATCAAATGGGAATAGTAATAACCCCCTACTAGGTTTGATAATAAGGATTGAGATAATTTATATAAAGCACATGGGTTAGTGTGTAGCACTTAGTAAGCTCTCAGTATATTTTGGTTATTGCTTGTTTATCATTATGTTTTCCATAAGTGTACTATATATAGTGTTTTGTGTGGTTTTAAGAATATTTACACAGAGGGATTATTTTATAAAGTGTTTTTTTTTTTCAGCATAAGGCTTTAGAGTTCTTTGTAATCCTTTCCCTTCACAGCTTTGTTTTCTCTTACTTGTTACGTCATGTATTTTTTTTTTTTCAATTTTAATCTCCTATGCCAATTAATAGTGCCTAGCATATAATAGATACTCTAGGAAACTTAAATTGAAATGCATGCATTATTGACTGGTTTCGTTTCTTATAAACTGTTTCCCCATAGCTGTCTTCTGTACAGGTGGAAGAGATGGCAACATTATGGTCTGGGACACCAGGTGCAACAAAAAAGGTAGCCTCATTCCGTTTTAATTTTGATAAATGCAGAATCACTCCATACTTATTTTGATTGAGTTAGTGATTTCATCTGGTTACCACCAGGGGGCACGTGTTCATTTCTGCTCACTGTACAAATTCTCAGGATGTTGGCAGTGTTGCAAGCATTACCTTCCATATTTACTTCTGTCGTCTTCTGAACTATGCCATTTACCTAAATTATTGATGAGATTATTAATACATGGGCTCACTGGGAGATGATCTTTTAATTTAAAATTGAGATGATCTTTTAATTTAAAATTATTTGGCACTAAAGAATTAGATTAAACATAATTATGCCCACATTGCCGCCATGATACCGTTAAGCAGAATGCAATGATCATGTCCCTGCTTACTTCTTTTTTAAAAATAACTCGTTTATTTTTAATAGACTATTTTTCAGAGCACTTTTAGATACACAGCAAAATTGAACAGAAAATACAGAATTTTCTCTGTCCTGATCTACTCCCTATCCCCATAGCCTTTCCCACTGTCAGCATCCCACAGCCGAGCATGACATTTGTCAGAAGTGATGGCCCTGCACTGATACATCATTAGCACCCAGTGTCCCTCTGTACTTTATGTTAGGGTTCACTCTCGGTATTGTGCTTTCTCTTGGCTTCAACAAACGTATAATGACATGTATCTGCAATTATAGTATCATGCAGACTAGTTATTGGTGGCTTGGTAGCTCATTTCTTTTTACCACTGAATAATATGCCATTGTCTGGATATACCACACTTTATTCATACATTCATCTCCTGAAAGACATCTTGATTGCTTCCAAGTTTTGGCAATTAGGAATAAAGCTGCTCCAAATACCCATATGCTTATTATTTTTTTATACATTATAATCTCACCAAAAGAAATGTAATGCAGTAGCTCCTGCTTCTTATTTCACTTTTAAGAATACAATTAATTTTAGGATCTTATGTATAAATGTTATATTCAGCGTGGGAATAAAGTTCTGAAACCTAAATTTGTTTGTTTGGAATGTCTTTCAGATGGATTTTATAGGCAAGTGAATCAAATCAGTGGAGCTCACAATACCTTAGACAAGCAAACCCCTTCAAAACCTAAGAAGAAACAGAATTCAAAAGGACTTGCTCCTTCTGTGGTAAGGTTTTATAGCTGCGTACATGTGTGCAGAATTTAACAGTAGCTTAGAATCTCATTTTACAGAGCTTCTTGGGCATAAAACAGGGACTATAGATTAAGTGAATGAGAATCTTCATTTCCTCTTGGTGACAGTGGTTTATTGCTTAATACTCAGTACCTACAGTACTACAGTAGTAGTGTAGCAACACAGTCACCTGGAAGTGTATTAAAAATTCATCTTCCTGAGCCTCATCCTTAGAGATCTGCATATACGTATCTACAGTATAAGTAATTCATTAGGAAAGGGGGGATAGTTTGAAGAAGAAGCACATGAAGTACCTTGACACGGTTTTCTTTAGGGAGAGGGAATCCCTCTTGTTTTCATAACTATGAGAAATATGTGAGTTTCTAATAATTTTTTAAACATTTGGCAAAATATTAAATATATTGAGACATCTAGGTAGAATGTAGTATCTCTCTAGAAACCTGTAGTCAAAGCTTCAACAGTCTAGAAGCTGTAGTCAAAGCTTCAACAATGCCCATAATACATCTTTATTCTTTCAAAAAAATAATCAGCATTGCTCTCTATCGTGTTTATTTTTCTAATATTCCTGGTCTGTAGGATCCAAATTAATATGTTGAGAAGTATGTTTACTGATTAAAATTGTATACGATGAATAGGACACAGGCATGAGTGGAAACTGACAGGGTTAACGTGGTTTTTGGAGGCCAAATAATATCATTTCAGACAATCAGATTCTGAGCCAAGAAAACTTGTTAACAGCAATTAGGAGGTAAAACTGCACTGAGCTGCTTTAAATTTTTCAGAGCATGTAATCGTCTTTCGTCCATAATTCTTCAGACGCTCCTATACGATAGGTTAGGTGGACGGTGACATTTTACAGATGAAACAGGCATAGGAAAGTTAAATGAGTTTCCTAAGAATACACAGCTTATTAGTAGAGCTGATTTTAAGTAGAACCAGTTTGTTTCTTGAGAACAAGGCAAAGTCAACATTACATACTATAACTTAGTGATGTTTGGTTCATTTTCACACTAAAATTCTTTCTTGGTCAGTATAAATATCTGATTTAGGATTATTGGAAAGAGAAGATTTAGTCTTAGTTAGGGTGGGGGGAAGCCATCATTTTAGCATCGTGTTCTCTTGGTGAAGATTACGATATCCAAAATAGGACTTTCTGCTATTCTTTTTCTGCTTTTGGTGCTGTTAGGATTTCCAGCAGAGTGTTACTGTGGTCCTCTTTCAAGATGAGAATACATTAGTCTCAGCGGGAGCTGTGGATGGGTAAGAACCTTTATTTCTTGTTTCTTTGATGAGCTCTCTTTCATAAATGTGATAGGGAAGTCACCTAGTCCTGTTAAAATCGAATGTGTGTGCTTTTAACTTTTGACATAGTGAATATCCAGCTGAGAAGAGGAACTACAGATCACACTGAAAAATACCTAGTTAGGACTTTTGCTCATAAAATTAAATGAGGTAATCCACGTGTCACACTGGGCACCTTAGCTAGCATGCAGGTGCAATGTTGGCTGCTGTAGCCATTATGGAGAAGCTGGATGGGTAGCTCACTTGTGCATGTAGTGAAATTTAAGCAGTGGGTCTTATTTTGAGGAGGAAGGTTTCTGTTATTTTGGGTTTTATATTCTCAGGTTTAGTAATAACCCTAAAAGAAGAAATCTGATTCTGGGTATATAATGGGCATTTGGGGGAGTAATAAGGCCTAATGACTTTCACATACCTGCCATCTCTGATTGGTCTCAGTGTTTGGTTTCCAAATAAGTTTGTGGTACTTCTCGATTGGTTGCTTTGTTAGAATAAAAATTCTTTTAGTGTTTTTTTGAGCATACTTCTTTGCTCCCTTATTTGCTCATTGTATCTCTGAAAACATCCCTCCCTTCAAAACTAATTTAAGAAGATGATGGCTTAATGAACTAGGATTTCCGTTGTCTCTTCTGGACACCAAAACTTGTCTGTGGACCAAATTCTCAGGCACGAATGGAGGATTATCTGAAGGTTGTTAGTAATGCTTGTAATGACTGTGAAAGCTTGCTCTGTTTGTTTCCAAGGATACTGCCCTTTTATACCAAGCTCGGGCTTCCAGGTTGCCTATAAACTAGATGTTGAGGATTAAAACAATTATACCAATAGACGAAATGAAGAAATACTTCATTTCACAGGAAAATTTATTTAGACTACTTAAGGAGTTGTATAGAGAGATATAACCATAGGACGGAGCTTATTCCTTATGATGTTAGAGGTTACATGCAGGAGTGTTAACGGCTTAGGAAGCATTTATTTTGTTTTGTTCTGTTTCTGAAAACAATGAAACAATGACCATCGGAACCCAACCTTCATCTTCCTTTTCCGTTCCCTTAAAGTAAACTCAAGGTAACCCATCACTGGGTCATATCACATCTGTTTCCCGTTCTGCTTAAGTTGTTAGCCCGACATTGGAAACAACAGTATGAGTTCAATCTGTTCCCCAGTGAGCTCTCCTCATTATACCTGGCTGATGTGGCAGAGGAGTCAGATTAAAAGTCATCTCACATTCAATGTAGTTGAAACTCGTTGGAGTTGGATGGCTACAAAAATAACTTTTTTTACCTTGGTTTTTAGGGTAATCAAAATATGGGATTTACGTAAGAATTACACTGCTTATCGACAAGAACCCATAGCATCCAAGTCTTTTCTGTACCCAGGTAGCAGCACTCGAAAACTAGGTAAGCCTTTTTATAGCCTGTAGGACTTTTTTTTAGATATGTGAGTTTTTGTTAAAATTTTAAAAATAAATATCAGGCTGGTTTTCAGCAACATAGACTTCAGGCTAACATGTGGTTGTATCTTTTTGAAATATAAAAGATAAAAACTCAGAAGAATATTTTTGATTTATATATACTTGGGGGAAGACGAATTCTGATAATCTTGTGGAATGTTCTTTTGCTTCCACATTTTCACCTCAGTTCTACTCACTGTCATCAGGACATGCTAAGTAAAGTTCATTTTTCTAGGGTACTCAAGTCTGATTTTGGATTCCACTGGCTCTACTTTATTTGCTAACTGCACAGATGACAACATCTACATGTTCAATATGACTGGATTAAAGACGTCTCCAGGTAAGATCTTAGAAACTTCAGATCTCTTACCTGAAAACTAATATGGAAGTGTTGGTTAATAATAATTTAGTATTGACCCATTTTCTAAACCAAATTTATGAAGACCTATGTGGACTTTGAAGTCTTTGACTAGTTCTATTGATGTTTTCATAAGTATATTTTCCCTGTGGTAATTGCACAAGTAAACAGAATCCTGCTCTATATGACGACTTAATTTTATGTTAACAGTGAGTCTTTCCTAAAATTATGTCCCTTTGACTATATTTATTTATTTATTTATTTATTTTTAAAAAAATTTTTTTTAACGTTTATTTATTTTTGAGAGACATAGAGACAGAGTATGAGCAGGGGAAGGGCAGAGAGAGAGGGAGATACAGAATCCGAAGCAGGCTCCAGGCTCTGATGAGCCGTCAGCACAGAGAGCCCGACGCGGGGCTCGAATTCACAGACCAGTGAGATCATGACCTGAGCCGAAGTTGGCCACTTAACCGACTGAGCCACCCAGGCGCCCCCCTTTGACTATATTTAGACTTATCTCAATTTTTGTGAGATATAGAAAGATTGTTCTGCTTAGCTTTTGTCTTGTTTGGGGGTTGTTTATTATAATTAGGGGGCTGAAGTTTTTAAGCACTTAAATAGGTTTTATCTACTCAGCCTCCTTTATGTTGAGCAGAGTCTATTTTATCTCTAGTTTTCTCCAACCTCACCTTTTTTTTTTTCCCCCAAGAAAATTAAAATTGGAATCTGGTATATAAAGTTGATATATGACATTTTTTAAAAATAAGTCAAAGTTTCTTAGGCATAGTCTAAGAGGGTTATTTGCGTTACATAATTTTAAGAATATTATCAATTACTTAGGCAAGCTACATATGAGCTGAACCTGAACCAGGTTCTTGCTCAGATCAGAAACAGACTTTGAATTCTATAACCAATCCCCAAAGCTACCTAGTTCCCATAAAGTAAGATGTGCCGATAAATAAGAAATCTTTAAAAAGTACAGAATTTAGCTGGGCTCTTATAGACGTTTCCAAAGACTGGCCCAAGCCATTATTAGGATGAATTCTATGACAGCTTCACAGTTAGTATTTCTAACGCCCTGGATTAGTTCTGGTGTTGTCTAAACAAGAACAAGAATATTTGGAAAGGGGAAGCGGTTTATAACTTCTTTTCCTGTTTTCCTGAGTAGAACCAGAACTTGGATAGCTTTTAACTTAAATAGTCATATAAAATAGACTTTTTGAAATCTTTCTCCCAAAAATAAAAGTATAATCCTAATTGTGTTGTCAAATATACAAGAGCTCCTTCTTTTTTTTTTTTTTTAATTTTTTTTTTAACGTTTATTTTAGAGGGGGGAGAGAGAGAGAGAGAGAGAGAGAGTGGAGGCGGGGCAGCAAGCGATGGAGACATAGAATCCGAAGCAGGCTTGAGACTCTGAGCTGTCAGCACGGAGCCTGATGCGGGGCTTGAACTCCCAAGCCATGAGATCATGACCTAAGTTGAAGTCAGATGCTCAACAGACTGAGCCACCCAGGCGCCCCACAAGAGCTCTTTCTGTGTCATTGTTTTATAATGTGGCCCTAAACGGGGGCCTTGAGTTTAATTTGTCCCTCTGTCATCAAACACATATGCCCAAGGCTACTTTACTGATAATTTAGTAACCTTATTCCTGTGCTCCTAAAATAGTATTAGGTAGATAGATAGATCATATTCCTTAGAAACTGAGCGACAGATGTGTGTGTGACACCTGGTAATTACCTTTTTCAAAACTTCAGAAAGGATCCTGGGCTTAGTATTTCATCTCCCATACTTTTAATTCATAATATCTTATTATACTAAGTGCTGTTCATAAGGATGACTTTGAACTACTTCAATAAAGCATTTTTGGAGCCCAAGCTATTAGAGTTTAAGTTGAGCTAATCAAAGCCAATACAGGTTTAAGGATTTTTCTAAAGGTTTGAAGCATTTACGGTGTACGTTATTAGACCAGCAGAGGGCAATAAATACTTACTGGTTTAGTGGGAACTTTGGTCTGTATTTTTCCATTCATAGTTGGAGTTGAGAAAGATAAATAGAATTTTGGAGTTGTATTCAGAACAAAGATGCTTGTTTATTTTGTGAAGATTTATCTATTATAATAGGTAAAAAGAAAATGTATATCTGAATTGATTCACATTCTGCTTAACTTCCACATTGGGAGGGTTGTGGTGGAGACTATTTAATATGTAGGCTTTTTCTTGAAAAGCTAATAATACAAGATCTTTTTCCAGTTTTATTCTGGTAAAAGGAAGAGGTTTCTATCACCACTTAAGGAAAGCTATTTTCTTTCTGTTAGAAGATTGGAGTGAATTTTTTTCCCTGCTTATATGTATCCTTGAATTCTCCAATAAGTGAGATTTTTTTCTTGTGTTTCGTATTAGTGTTCTCATACCAAAGGCCTCAGGTTTTGGTCGTCTTAGGGTAGAAGAAGCTGTCGAGCACATCGTGCTAGATTGGATTACTTGCCCTTTTACCGCAGATACTAAGAAGTCTAAACCTGAAAGCTAAACCTAACCTAGTTGGAGTATCTTATGAATGAATATATAGTTTACCCCACTAGCTACTTCTTTCCAGCCTATTTAAACTGTTTAATTAAAAAGACTCCTACAAAAAAATTAAGGTAGACTCCTACATCCCAAATGAGGTGTCCCTAAATCTTAATTCTTTCCACTGATTACTGCTTATTCATGCAACAGATATTTGAAAATCAACTCTGTTCAAAGCACTGTGAGGTCTAGGGAGGAAAGAGTAAAAAAGAAAATTTATCCTTGAGATATGAAGTCTTAGAGGAAGAAGGACCAATGTATTAAACCATGGAAAAGACCTACCTCACAGTGGGGAAGGAGAGGTTAAAAAAGGCATTTTACTAAAAGAGTGGACACTGGTTCCATTCTTCTTAGGAATGTTTTTCACTTTCTCTTCTATAGGCAGCTCTATTCCAAGTATTTGGGCTTAGGTCATGAGAGTCGGTTTAATATAAAGCCTCTCTCTGAGACTTCCTATCCTTTTCTGCCAACGTCCAGTTCTCTTTAATTTAGTGACTATAGCTTGACTATCTGTTTCAGTATTCAGTGGTCAGTACACTAATAAAACTTGTTAGAACATGCGTACTGTCTGCATTTATTTGAACACCGGAAATAACAAGAACCAAGTAATTTGATTTTTTCCCCCCTCTGGCAGTGGCTATCTTCAATGGACATCAAAACTCTACCTTTTATGTTAAATCTAGTCTTAGTCCAGATGACCAGTTTTTAGTCAGTGGCTCAAGTGATGAAGCTGCCTACATCTGGAAGGTAAGTTGCCAAACTTCCCTCACAAATGTGAGACTAAAGTATTCTTACAAATATTTTTTCTAAGATGAGCAAGTTTAATGCAAACACGTACTGTTAGCTTTTTCTACATCAGATGTTCAGTAAAAGTTGCTTCTTCTTAACATAGCCAAACCTCTCTCTGATTTGTCAGAATATATCACACTTTCACGGCCAGAGCTTCTCAGAAATTGACAATCCATGTCCTCCAGGAGTTTCACAGATTATCAGGAAATTGGAAAAAAACTGGAGAGAATCTTAACTATTTTGTCTTACTTCCTGGAAAAACATACTGGACTGCCTTTCTGCCTTGATCATGAGATCAAGCCCCGTGTCGGGCTCTGCAACGAGTGTGGAGCCTGCTCGGGATTCTCTCTCTCCCTCTCTCTCTGCCTCTCCCCTGCTTGCACACACATGCACTCTCAAAATAAATACATATTTTTTAGAAATATCTTCAAAATACAGTATTTTAAGCCCCAGGATCCTGTGCCCAAATTAGCCATAGAGCCTTGTACAAAACACTCAAAAATATTTGTATGGTAATTATACTCTTTACTCTTTCACAAGTGTCTAATCTTAAGGTTATTAGAATAGATGTGCTTTATCAATTTTATATATGTATATATTTTTTTAAGTTTATTTATGTATTTTGAGAGAGAGAGCACAGGGGAGGGACAAAGAGAGAGGGAGAGAGAGAGAATCCCCAAGCAGGCACTGCACTGTACAGTCAGCACAGAGCCCAAAGTGGGGCTCAAACTCACGAACCGTGGGATCATGTCCTGAGCCAAAATCAAGAGTCAGTCGTTTAACTGACTGAGCTGTTCAGGTGCCTCTCATTTTTGTATATATTTAATAGCATTATTTTTTTTATTTTACAGATTTCCCATTTCACAAGTTTATACTATTTTTTACTTTTTTTTTTAAACATTGATTTTTGAGAGACTGAGAGACAGAAACAGATCATGAGCAGGAAGAGGGGCAGAGAGAGAAGAAGACACAGAATCTGAGGCAGGCCCCAGGCTCTGAGCCGTCAGCACAGACCCTGACAAAGGGCTGGAACTCAAGAACCATGAGATCATGACCTGGGCTGAAGTCGGATGCTTAACTGACTGAGCCACCCAGGTGCCCCAATATGTTTTGTTTTGTTTTGTTTTATTTTATTTTTGAGAGACATAGAGACAGAATGTGAGCAATGTAAGGGCAGAGAGAGGGGGAGATACAGAATCTGAAGCAGGCTCCAGGCTCTGAGCTGTCAGCATACAGCCTGACGCGAGGCTCGAACTCACAGACCGTGAGATCATGACCTGAGCTGAAGTCAGCCGCCCAACCGACTGAGCCACCCAGGCGCCCCCCCAATGTGTTTTTAAATAACAGTGATTCCTAAGTGACTATTATAAGCTAAGAAATTTAAAGCTGTCGGGAACATCTGGGTGACTCAGTCCATTAAATCTGACTTCAACTCTAGTCATCATCTCGCGGTTTGTGAGTTTGAGCCCCGAGTTGACTCTACTGACAGCGCAGAGCCTGCTTCAGATCCTCTCTTTCTCTCTCTCTCTGCCCCTCCCCGCTCGTGCGCATGTGCGTGCTCTCTCTCTCTCTCTTTCTCTTTGTGTCTCTCAAAAATAAGCAAACATTAAAAAATGTATTAGAAAGAAATTCAAAGCTGTCCATTTGACATTAGTGGAGAGAACAAATGTTACATACACAACAAGTAGCACTTGCTGACCACTGAAAAATAGCTCTTATGGGACTAATTAATTATAGAAGTGTCTGGGAGTTCAGAGAAATGAGTAATATGGCATTGTTTTCCTACGGTTAGAAATTAATTATCTTCTAGATTGCTCCATAATATAAATATCCTTGATATTGATGAATCGAATGATCAGCATTCACACATTTTGGATCTTAGAGTCATAATATCTCAAACTTCATAGACCCATAGATTCAATGTTATCAAATTCCTTCTCAGGAGGCAATTACGTCTTTCTTAGTCCTGCCAACGTCTAGGAAGTCGCGACTTTAATGTTGACTTACGACAGGGTAGAATCTGTCAGGTATGAAGGATAATTCTTCAGCTTGATTTTATCTGGTCTTCGAGGGCACACTAAAAAGTTATTTCTCTGAATACCAGAGGTGCAAAAATGCAACACTACCTTAAGAGTTTTTAGTCCCAATATTCTAGATGGTCACATGGTGGAGACGTTGTTCTATCCAAGTTGCTTCTGTGTTGTGTACTTGCCTCTTTTTCTACAAGCACATTTCTTTTATTTATTGTGTTTTCATTTTAATTTTTTAAATTTCTTCTTATGTTTATTTTTGAGAGAGACAGAGCATGAGCAGGGGAGGGGCAGAGCGAGAGGGAGACACAGAATCTGAAGCAGGCTCCAGGCTCTGAGCTGTTAGCACAGAGCCTGACGCGGGGCTGGAACTCACGAACTGTTCTCGAGATCATAACCTGAGCCAAAGTTGGATGCTTAACCAACTGAGATCCCCAGGCACCCCTATTTATTATATTTTTAAATGAAAACTTACTTATAAAATACATACCCGAGACCCTCATTCGTAGTAGTTTTTACTTAATTTCTTATCTATAAAATTTTCTGACTTGAGTTTTAAACTTTAATGATATAGGTTACTAACACTAATGATTTCTTCTAATATTTTAAATTTTGAGTTTCAGATTTGGTCTTAATTCTTATTTTTCTTTTTGTTTTCCCTTTCTCACTATCTTATCTCCATTCCTTTTTCTATTCGACTCCCAACTTAGCAGGAAGGTTTTATTCCTATCAAAGTCTGTATCTTTTTAAGTTTTTTAATTCTTGAAAAGAAAAGTACGCATACTAATATGTGTATTGTTAAAATATGCAAAAAATACTTAATGTACTTATCATTCTTAAAAATCATTTAAAATCCATTTTTTTATTACATATACCTAATTATCCTTATAATTGTATATTATACAGGTGTGTGTGTGTGTGTATAGATATGGTTTATTATCAATTCTCTCTAGCTATTTTCTTTAGTACACAGGCCATTTTGTCTTGTTTTGTTTCAGGGAATGAGGATCGAGGTATAGTTGCTTGCTTTAAAGACATGCAGTAAAGATACTTGGCTGTTGTTAGTAACCCATTTTCAGACATCTCCTCAGTGGCTGTCACATACATGGGTGACCCTTTCTAAATTCCTCGGCTGGGTCACATGTCAGTGCTGAATGATGTGGTTCAGACATGATGTTCTCCTGCCTGTCCACACATAACTCAATGTGCAGGCTCTGATATTTGAGATCCTGGCAAGCTTACTGCTCCTAAAATTGAATTTGCCTAGTGAGGTGGCTCAGTTTCTCTTTTCCATGATTAAAAAATAAGGTGGGAATGTAGTTTAAAAACCATTCCATGCAAGCTGAGTATCCAGGCTGTTAGGTTATCTTATAGCTCTGCTATGTTTCCAAAAGATCAGACTTCCTCCAAGTGTTGGGATTTTTCCTATGTTAAAAAGCCCTTGGGCACAAGAAAACAGAGTGAAATAAAGGAGTTTCAGATCTCAAGACAGAAGAGAATCGCCTTCTAATCTTTACCACTGCTCAGCAAAGGGGAAATGTAATATAGACCCTCTGCTACCGAGGCCCAAGACTTAAAAATACAAACAGTTACTATGTTTTTTTCTTTTTAATTTCTTACCCCTCACCTCCTTTCCCTGGTTCATTTCTGTTATAACCACTGAATAGTATTGAAGTGGTTATAAATAAACTCATTTGGCGCAGTCATTCTACCGCTGACTGGCGAAACATTGAGCCTGACACTTTAGGAAGTGTAAATGATCTCATGGCAGAAGTAAAGATGAGATTTGGTTTCTCACTGGGCATAGTAAGGAGATTTTTGGGAGGGAAAGGTGCTGATTTTTTTGTTTTTGCATGTTTAAGGATACAAAATGTTTTATTACATGTATAGCTTAGAGCCAGTTTTTCTGCCTGTTGCCTTTATAGTTCTGAGAGTTTTGCCAATGGAGACTCTTCCTGCCTTGAATTAAAGTCTGTATAACAACTAGAATATATAGGAGGGGACAGTTTTCCATGGTTTGACCCTCTCTAGGATGCACAAGATGCTACTTAAAAATAGAGGCTTTTAAAAAATGAAATCATGTAAATACAGTAATGTTTTATAAAAACAAAATGACAATAAATAAAAATTTATTTGAATAAAAATGAAGGATTTAAAAACCACTTGCGCTTCACCAGAGATCTCTCATCCTCTTCAAGTAGTCAGCAGGTATACTAGTCCATGCTAGTACAGTCCTAAACTGTGAAAGTCTTGTAACTACCATTCATATAAATTTACTGGACAGTACCTCTCATTTCAACCCGCCACAGGCCCTTCTCTCCACTTTTTTTGTTGAGATAGAATTCATATAAGGTTCATCATTTTAGTCATTTTTAAGTGTGCAGTTCAGGAATTTTGAGCACAATCGCAGTATTGTGCAACCACTATCACTGTTTCATTCCCAGACATTGTCATTACTCCAAAAAGAAACACTGTCCCCTTTAAGAGTTGCTCTTCATTCTCCCCTGCCCTCAGCCTCGGGCAAGCCTTAGGGCAACTAACCTTTGTTCTGTCTGGGGATTTGCCTCTTCTGGACATCCGATATAGAGCCACACAATATGTGATCTTTTACATCCAGCTTATTTTACTTAACATAATGTTTTCAAGATACGTCATGTTGTTGCAAGTATCAGTACTTCATTCCTTTTTAAGGCTGAGCAGCCATTTTATGTACTGACCACATTTTACTTACCCATTTATATTAGTTAGTAGACATTTGCATTATTTTACTTTTTTGGCTTTATGAATGAAGTGACTATGAGCAAGCGTTCATGTATAAGTTTTTGTTTGAACATACATTTTCAGTTCTTCTGTGTGTATATCTAAGAATATAATTGCTGGATCACCTAGTAATTAATTTTATGTTTAACTTTTTGAGGAACCTTCTCCCCCACGTTTAAAGCTATGTAGAGCGCCTGGCTCAACAAATGCTGACTTTTATTGTCATTATTATTCCTACCTTATTATCAGTTTGTAAAGACTTTTTCCAAGGGGTCTTTTGTTTTTCTCTCAGATCCTATAGGTAAATGCAAAAATGTACATGGATTCTATTGGCGGATGTTTGGTTTTTCTCGAAATTTATTTTAATCCTTTGCATACACGTTTAGGTTCCCTTAGGTATTGTAATGCCTAGGAAATTGAAGAAGAGCCAGAATCATGAAATGACAAGCTAGAGGCCACAAGCAGAGTAAGCCAATGCAGTAGAGTGATAGGTTCCTACCAGGGAAAGTCAAAAGGACGTTAGGATTTTCTCTCCCCTTTCATTTGCTGCTACCAGTCCTGCTTGGGCCTTGGATAAAGAGAAACTTTGGGCTGGAGCCATCCCAAAGAGAGAAGGAAGGAGAATTTCTGTGGCTCCTGAAAGAGACTATCTTGAAAGTCTTTTCTAAAATATGCTACCTCGTGAGAGAACGAGTTATTGTTCTCCATGCCATTGTAGGAGGCAGAAAGTGAGATCCTTTTTATTAATACTCAGTAAAAAGGTTTTTCTGTGAAACTCTTAATTAACCTAGCAAGGCAAATTAGACTCACGTTCTTTCTCTTCTTTTGCTTTTTGAATCCTTACATGTGCCATTTAACCCAAGAGGAGAGTAGTAATAATTGAGTTAGAGAACCTTATGAATCAGTGTGTTGAACATCTTCACTACAATCGAAGGAATCTATTAAGTTTACTGAGTCATTCTTGCAAATATTCTTTCCAGAGTCGCCTCCACTTTCCTCATACAGATGAGCAATGGTTCAGAGCCTCAGGAAAATGAAAAGGGAATAATTTCTCCTTTCCAAACACATGTGCTAATAGTAGTTAAACGAGTTTGTGCCATATTGTGCTGATTAATTCCCATGGCCTCTGAAAGGATTGACAGCTCTTGAATGAATCAACTGTCAAATGCAGACCACTAATGGCATCCAGTGAGGGGGGGAATCTGATTCTTAGTCACGTGTGTTGCACTGCACAACATGTCCCTTCTCGATTCATTAAAATGTGGCAGAACTTAACTGGAAATTCAAGAGTTCTTAAGCAAATTAACCAAGATGAAATTTTAAAAGTTTTTTTTCCCAAAAAGTGCCACGTAAAAAAGCATATGGTTTATAGTCCTTCAAAATGAAAAAGGTGACTTTGGTAAAAGTCAGTAAGTCTTTTGGATGAAAGACTGTCCTCTTGTCGCAGGAGAACCGGTAGTATGTCTGAGGTGCCTTCAGGGTTTCGTTAATGTAGTGTTCCTGGAAGTCAGTGAGTAGACAAAATCTGAAAATGTCTAGGCCATGTGAAAACAGGACTCCACTGGAAGTGCACACTACCTGGCAGCTGAACTCCATCCAGCTAAGAAGTGAGGGAAAATGCCATTCTTGAATTTTAGTCAAAATACATAGAGATAGCTAGGTAGTCCTGTCCTGGTATCTAAGTTCATACCTGTTTGCCCAGATCAGCGACAGAAATACTTTGCCCGTTGGAACTCTTTTCTGAGCTATGGTAACAAAGCTGTCTAAGGCACAAATATGGAGAGATTCAAAGGGTCTGTCTGGGAGACCTAACACTGCTCTGCTGACTTGTTTTTTTTCTTTTTTGATGGTGTGATAGGTCTCCACACCCTGGCATCCTCCTACTGTGCTCCAGGGTCACGCTCAAGAGGTCACATCTGTGTGCTGGTGTCCGTCAGACTTCACAAAGGTTTGTAAATAAATCTCTGTGGTTGATTTAAAAAGTGGATCACAGATTTGTAGATTTTCCCAAAGTTAGTTTGAGAGTTATACAAGACTTTAATGTTTAAATAGAGATTGAGAGAACCAGAGGCCATCCAGGATCTGTGTCAGCATTAATCATACACATTGTACTTTTCTCTACCAGTAGAGAAATGTACACTAAGGAATAAGAATGGATTTCTTGATTCCTTGGAAGTTATTGTTTTCCTAAACATAGAATTAAGTTTTAATGTAATTAAATTTCATCCAAAAATCTAAGGTAAAAAGAAAATCTTAAGATGAAAAAACTTGTTTTATTGACTTCCTACGTGTTATCAATGTGGTATATTAAAAATAACATCTCGACTGTTCTTCACAGTCCAATTTAGTTTTCACATGGCTAAACAACGCTTACTGTGAAGTCTTAATGCGCTAGGTTATCCATGGCGAAATTGCATAAGTAGCTCCAAAATGTTTTAGACATTTCTCACTTAAAAAAAATTTAACAGTAATACTTAAAAACAAGCAAAATCCTGAAATGTGGAAAGGCCAGAAACATAAACTTTATGTACACATAGGGCTTTCATACAATAGTGGCCCAAGTTCTACCCACTGTTCTGGCCTCTGCTGCCTCTGGTCTTTGAGTTATTTGGGGTTTACAGGAAATATCACTTCTGTGGAGATCTCCCCTTTCATGTATGACGTTTTGAGGTTTTGTTCCCATCTGTTTTTTATCTTCCAGAAACTTTTTATGGTCTGGTCTACTTATGGCATCCCTGCTAGCTTTCCAGTACTGCTGTGGATTTCATTTTACTTCTGTATCCCTGTATAACCGTTTCTGTGTCAGCCTCATGATAGACCTTGTTTTTTTTTAACTCATTGTTTTAATCACTAATAATTACATCCCAATGACATTTTCCTTCTAAGATTCTATGTAACTTCCAGTGAAATATCTGCTTTTAACATATTTTATATTGCTGTAGAACTAATATAGTTTTTTAATTTTTCAGTTATTTATGTATATTATCTTTTTCAACCACCATATATTGTCCTTATCTATACGCACAGAAAAGACTCCTAGGAAATGACAGGGCTGTTTACCTATATTAATCTAGTGACTACCCTTTTAAAAGGTTTTTTTTAAATAATTTTGCACCTAGCCTAGAGTTAGGAAGGTAAGATATGCTTTAAAAACAAAAGGTTCTAGCCTTTGAAATTAGAAAAGCTTAATATTTCAGTTCTAGCTCTCCCACTCAGTTGTGGCGACATTGGGCAAATAACTTTATTCTTATTTTGCAGATAAGATTATTTGAGTTCAAGGTTTTTTTCATTGCAAGAATTAAACAGGATAAAAAATGTAAATTGTCAGATGCACAGTAGGTGCTCTGAAAATAATAATTCTTATTAACAGACCATAGAGTAACTGGGGATTCCAGGCATTTCTTGTTGAGCAGTTAAATATGTGTGTCTTCCTTTGGCCTCCCAGTAAGGAAAGGAAAATGCTGCCAGTCTCTTGGGGGCCAAGACTTAAGAGAACGTGTATTCTTTTTTTCTCTCTCTTTAGTGACTGAAATAGAGAAATTACATAAACAAATGCTGGGGAACAGCTCTGGTACCAGTGGCCATTTGCCACAAGCTCTTCAGGCTGGACTTTCTCTGCCATAAAAGGCTTGGGACCAAGATCAGGAATGGTCAGATATTTTTAAAGGGGCAAAGGTTATTTTTAACTTCTTTCAGCCTAGTGAATTTGTTGTTTTCCCAGATCGCTCCTTTACCTATGTGAAAAAGAATCTCAAAGGAATGGTTTCGTTCTACTTGTCACAGCTTCCTAGAGTCATGGACTAAGCTGGCTCTTGGAAATGGTCCCATTACTTTAGTAGTAAACCAGAACATGTATAATTCAAAAGAAAGTGGTAGAAATTGAATGTTGGATATACTGGTTTATCATTTAAGAGGAAGAGTAAAAAAGGTATTATAATTATATATGTCATGGGATTATAAAAGGTGATAAAGGTAATGACTTGCCCAAGTTCTTAAGATTAAAATGAAATGAACTTGGTTTTATAGTAGGGCATTAGGTCAGGTAAGGTAATGAAAGACATACCAGCAGAATTATAAAGAAACTATAGAGAGTCCTTTGGAAATCTGGACTGATTCCTGGAAGCAAGGAATGGAAGTATATGATTTTTCAGGTATCATTTTCTATATCCAGGTATAGCAGACAGAATAATTCTCCTTAGAGTCCTTAGGATCTACTTTTTACTTTGTCGTAAATCTTTGATTGAAACTTCTTGACTCCCTTCCTGGTTCTCATTAGATTGCTACCTGCTCTGATGACAACACACTGAAAATCTGGCGCCTGAATCGAGGCTTAGAGGAGAAATCAGGAGATAAACTCTCCATAGTGGGTTGGGCGTCTCAGAAGAAAAAAGAGGCAAGAGCTGATCTAGGTAAGGACCCATTTTTCTAAGTTGTTCGTGGTTTGATTGGTTTCATTCTACGGTACAGAGTGAAAGCTAGTTTTGGTCTTGTCTCGGTATATTTTTAAAGGAAAGCACCATCTTTTTGACATGAATTCTTTTCAATAAATATTTTCTGAGCACTACTGTTTATCATCTATACAAAGCACTGGAATACAGTGGTGGATTTATTTTCAAAATGTGTATTAAACATGTGCTAGGCACTATTGTGAGTTGCTGGAGATTTAGCAATGAAAAAAAGAATCAAAAAGCCCAAAGACATAAATAAAGCTTACAAATTAGTATGAGAGGCATAGAAACAAGTTAAAGTGAAATATGTACTACGTCAGATGATACTAAGTACTTGAGGGAAAAAAAAGAACACTGGAGAATTAGGTGCCTAGGGAGGCCTCAATGTTTAGATGACATTTGAGTAAAAGAAGTGAAATAATGATCCATGTGGACATTTTGAAAAACATTCCAGGCAAACAAAACAGCAAGTGCAAAAGCCCTAAGTAGGAGCAGGACTGACATATTTTTTGTTCCTCGAAGAGGCTAATGGGGCTATAGCCCCTGTGGCTGGAGCAAGCTAAGGAGAGGGAGGGGAATAGTAATGGAAAATGAGGTTCTTCTACAATTTGCCTTTTATTCTGACAGACAAAAAGCTATTGCAGGGTTTTAAATAGGTGAGTATCATGATCTGACTTTGCTTGATCATTCTTAATCCTGTGTTGAAAACAAATTGTAAAGGGGGCAGTATAAAAGCTGGAAGCTAATTTTAAAGTCCTTTTGAAATAATCCAAGAAGCCATGGTGGTGACTTGGACAGAGGGGTAGCAAAAGATACGATAAGTCTTCAAATTCTGGATCTATGTGCAAGGTGGAGCCAACAAAATATGGTGTGGAATCAGATGTGGGATGTAAGGGAGAATTACCAGGGATGACTTCAGAGCTTAGGGCTTGCAAAGCTAGAAGAATGGAATTGCCATTGACCTAGACAGGAATCACTGCAGAAGGAATAGGCTTGGGAGGGAATAGCTGAAGTTCCCTTCGTATATGTTGTTTGATATGATTATTAGACATTCAAATGGAGATGTCACAAAGGCAGTTAGATGTTATTCTGCAGTTCGGGGCTAAAGCTATAAATTTGGGATTTATCATCATGTAGGGCAAGGAACCTATAGCTAAGGAAAGAGAATAGGTCTGGGGTCTGAGCCTTGGAATGCCCCAATGTTTGGAGATTAGAGAGGTGAAGGAACAGACACAACCAGAGAAGTTACAGATAAAACCAGGAGAGTATCGTATTTTGGGAACCAAGTAAGTAATGGAGAGGGGGATCCATTTGGTCAAATGTTTTTAGCATTCCACGTAACACAAGGACCGGAAATTGACCTTTGGATTTGGCAGTGTGGGGATTCTTTGGTGACTTTCATAAGAGCAATTGTGGTGGAGTGTCATGGTCTGATGGGTGTTCAGGAGGATCAGAGAAGAGAATTTGGAGACTACAAGTATAGAAGGCTCTGCCAAGGAGTTTTGCTAGAAAGGAAAGGAGAGTAATGAAGTGGTAGCTGAAGGAAGAAGCAGCATTTGTGTCTGTTTTGTTTTAATAGAAATATAGCATTTTGGGGTACCTGGGTGGCTCGGTCAGTTAAGAGTCCAACTTTGGCCCAGGTCATAATCTCACACTCTGTAAGTTCAAGCCCCATGTTGGACTCTGTGCTGACAGTGAAGAGCCTGGTTAAGATTCTTGCTTGTTCTCTCTCTCTCTCTCTCTGTCTCTCTTTCTCTCTCTTTCTCTCTCTCTGCCCCTCCCCACTCTTACTTGTGCTCTCTCTCTCAAAAATAAACATTTAAAAATATTTTTTAAAGGAATATAGCATTTTGTATGTGATTGGAAGGATCCTATAAAGAAGAAAGTTTGCTGGAGCAGTGTTCTCAAGTAAGTGTGAAGGGATGGTGTCAAATTCACAAGTATGGATTTGATACTTGGCTTTGCCAAGAGCGTGAATAGTTCATCCATTGTAATTAGAAGGTGGAACATATAGGCACGGTGAAGGTAGATCAGAACCTGTGGAAGTTGATAGCTTCTGTTTTCTTACTAAGATAGGAATCAGGATCATCAGCTGAAAATAAGGGTAAGGGAGGAGGTGGTTGAGATTTGAGGGGAGATAAGTGAGTCTGAAATAGTCATGCAGAGAAAAGAAGAGTAAATGGACCGGGGAAATATGGTTGTTGGGCAGTGGGTCAGCTTGAGACTAGTGGTCATGAATTCCAGGTGAGCAGTCAGCATGGTTGTGTCTGCCACCCAGGTAGAGATACACTATAGGTGCGGAGTTGCATATGACCAGGGATGTGGTTTAATTCCTCAAGTGTAAAGTGAGAGGAGAGCCAAGGAAGTTGAGGGTAGTTAGGAGAGGATGGTTGTAATGGCTGACTACAGGATTTAAACTGGGTAAAGAGGGAACTGAGCATATAAGTGACACTGGGGGATAGTGTCAGAATGGGAAGATCAGTGAATTGAAGATTCCCTAGGGATGAGGGATTTGGGGGATTGATCACTAAAGTGAACTGTTAAATAGGTAGTGGTTCGGGGCGGCTGGGTGGCTCAGTTGGTGAAGCCTCTGACTTTGGTTCAGGTCATGATCTCACGGTCTGTGGGTTCGAGCCCCATGTCGGGCTCTGTGCTGACAACTCAGAGCCTGGAGCCTACTTCAGATTCTGTATCCCCCTCTTTCTGCCCCTCCCCTGCTCACATTTTCTCTCTTTCTCTCAAAAATAAACAAACATTTAAAAAAATTTTAAATAGGCGGTGGTTGAAACTGAGATAACAGAGTATTTGCAGGTTGGTAGTAATAAGGTCAAGGAGTAAGTGGCTTGAGTGAATTAAAGGACAAGGCTGTAGAAGGCCAGGAGACTGAGCGCCCAAGGTATTGGAAAGACTGTGTATGTGGATTTTGTAATAACCATGAATTGACAGAGACAGTGTAAAAGAGAGTGACAATATACCAAGAGCAAAACTCTTCTAAGCACTGAACCAGCCAGAGGTGAATTCTCATGTTATCAATAGATCTATAGTAATAAGCTGGAAATTTAAGCTTAAAGATTCATTTCATGTTAACCATCAAGGCCTAAGCTAATGGGGAGTTGAAGGTGAGACTGAATATATGCCCATTTTTCTAATGACTTCGTTCTTTAGTCTCTTACAAGATGCTGTTAGCAGAACTGGACTCCAGGGGGGTCTTTTACTCTTAAGTCTGCTTCACTAAAGCCTTTGATGCCTTTATTTTTAGTTTTCGGTGTTTCCTCTCTCTAAAATAATTTCTCTTATTAGTATTATAGTTTAACAAGTCAGCGAGTCCTTCAACAGTGGATAAGATAAACAGCAGTCCCCACATGCCCTGCCCCACAGTCCCTTTTCTCAGGGGCAGCCACTCTCAGTCTCCTAGCTGATTCTTTGATATGTGTGTCTATATCTCTAAATAGTATTTGTGCATTTCTGTTTCTTTTGGTTTTTCGTTTTGTTTTGTTTTCAACGTTATCTACTGACTTCTCACTTTGCGAGATGAGGATTTTGCTCTCTGTGTTCCCACCATTACCAAGCCTCTGTACACTTCTCATTCCCCTGTCTTCCCAATACGGGATCATAATTTTGGTTTGAACAGGAGTTAGTTTTTGTTTTTGTTTTTTCTATTCAGAATGGAGTTACATAGTAAACTGCTGTTACTTTTTATTTCCTGAACTTTTTTTTTCCCTTGAGCCTTTTTTTTTTTAAGAGATTTGTCAAGATATATTTACATACCATAAGTCCACCCATTTAAAGTATACAATGCAGTGGGCTTTAGTATATTCTGAGTTAGGCAGTCATCAACATAATCTCATTCTAGAATAATTTCAGCATCCAAAATGAGGGAGTTCCATTTCTGTGTATCCTTATCAGCACTTGTCTTCTTAATAGAGCCCTCCTAGCGAATGTGAAGTGGTATCCATTGTGGTTTAGATTTGAGGTGTCCTAACGCCTAACGATATTGAGCTTTTTTTCATGTGCTTATTTGCCATTTGTATATTTTCTTTAGAGAAATGCATCTGCACTTCCTTTGCCCATATTTTAATTAGACTATTTGTCTTTTTAATGTTGAGTTGTAAGTGTTCTTTATATACTCTGGATATAAGTCATCTGTCATATAATGATTTGCAAATATTCTCTCTTTTTCTGTAGGTTGTCTTTTTACTTGCCTAATGGTGTCCTTTGACACAAAATTTTCTAATTCTGATGAAATCCAACTTATCTGTTTTTTCCTTTATCAGTTGTGCTTTTGATATTGTATCTAAGACACCATTGCTTAACCCAAGGTCACAAAGAGATTTTTAGTTTTAAGACACCTGGTCCATTTTGTGTTTGTTTTTGTGTACGATATGAGGTAAGGATCCAAATTCATTCTTTTATACAGGAATACCCAGTATCATTTTTAAAAGAGACTGTTCTTTACTTCATTAAATTGTTTTCATGCCCTTGCCAAAAATCAATCGACCATAAATGTAAGGGTTTATTTCTAGATTCTATTCCATTGATGTATATGTCTATCCTTATGCTGATACTACATTGTCTTGATTACTGTAGCTTCATAGCAAGTTTTAAAATCAGAAACTCCAGGTTAGTCCCCCAATTTTCTTCTTTTTCAAGATTGTTTTGGCTATTCTTGGTCTCTTGTATTTCTACACAAATATCAGAACCAGCTTGTCAGTTTCTGCAAAATAGTCCCCTGAGATTTTGATAGGGATTATATTGAATCTATAGTTCATTTTGGGGAATACTGCCATCTTAATAATGTGTTAACTTTTGCGAGCCACGAACACAGATGTCTATCAGCTGCCTTGTCCTTATAATTACTTATCTCTCCCTAATTTTGGAAAACAAAAAAGAGGAGAATCATATGAGGAAAAAGCCATCAGTGTTTCCACCACTCACAAATAATTTTAATTAACATTTTAACTTCTTTTTTGAGATTTTCCTCCTTTTCTACAGAGATTTTTATTAATAGAATCATGTTTATACTGTAAATACATTTGGATTTCTTGGGGATGTCTTCACTGGACATAATGTCCTAAGCACTTTCTATGTTATCTTTTTAACAAAATATTTAAAACAGTCCACTGAGTAAATGTTCCACAATTTATCTAGCTATTCTCTCATAGTTGGACATTTTGTTTCCAATATTTTGTGAAGCTTTTTTCTGAATTTAGGGTTCCCTCGTCCCATTAAAATAGATTCCCAGAGGTGGCATTTCTGTGTTAATTGCTGTAACCATTTTAAGAGTATTAATGAAAAGTTAAGTTGCTTTTAACTAATTATTTTTAGTGTGTCATTAATCATTCTTGGTTTTGGAAGCCAAATCACAAAACAAGTTACACATGTTGACCAATTTTGGACCATAATAACAGCAACAACCTTTAGCCACTATTGAGTACGAGCACAGTTGTTCTAAGGACCCACTTAGATTATCTTATTTAGTTTCCCAAGCAGCCAAAGCTGAAGCTCAAGGAAGTTAGGCTTGCCTAAGATCACACAGCCGTGAAGTTCGTAGTAGAACTAGAGTTCAAACACTTGCAGTCTGGTTTTAGAGCACATGCTTGGAAGCACTCTGTACTGCTGCCTCCTTTAGAACCCTGCACAGGGAAGCCAAGTTCAAGTTATGACCCAACCAAGATTTCTCCATTCAGGGTGCTGCTAGAGTTACTCTGAAGAGCACTACAGAGAAGCAAGCCCACGTGAGTGCCAGAGTTTGGCACATTGGCTGTTCAGCCCTGTAGCCCAGCTTCCAGCAACCGATTGGCTGCTGTTCATCACACTACCATTTTGAAAATTATGGTCCTCTGCTTTCCCAAGCTTTTAATTGCCACCCCAATCCTTCACTGTTGTCCTGGGCTTTGTATCTTCTCTTCTGGCCCTTTTAACACACCAACTAGAAGGCTTTAAACCCAAGGCACAGCCCCTTTTCCCTCCCTCTGCCCTACTTTTCCCAGCCGGCACCTGCTCTATCGCTTACTATTGTTTCACTGTTTCAGCCAGCAATCTCAGTACTGTCAAGGCAAATGGTTCTCAGCCCCGGCCGTACATCCTAACCAGTTGTGGAGCTTTTAAAAGTTCGTGTGTCCCCAGAGATTATTCAGTAGGTCTGGGGTGGGCGCCAAGTACTGTATTTTTATAAAGCTCCAGGTGATTCTGGTGTGCAGCCAGGATTGAGAACCTCTGGTCTGGGCATTATCGAGTGACAAAGATGATTGTCCTTATCTTAAAGAGACGGAAATCTTACCTGCTCTGTCTCATGTGCCTGCTATAGTCTCGCAAATCTGCAGAATGCTTACAGAGTCTGTTTTTTGATGCATAGAACCTTACTGTCGTCCCTCTCAGCAGTAATGAAATTTCACAAACATTGTTTAATAATTCTTTGCTGGGTACTACCAGGGCACCCCACCTAAAAACGAGTAAATCATCATCATCACCTGCCTTGTAGGTGCTCACAGTCTGGTCCAGGAGGCAGATACAAAAGCCATAGTACATTGTAAACACTTCTCTTAGCTGTATAAACAAAACTCTGTGTAAACAAAAGGAACCTACTTCCTGTGGGAGAGGAGGAAAGAAGTTTGTGAATTCTTCACAATGAAAGAAGTTTGTGAAATCTTCACAATGAAGTTAATGGTTGTCATCATGGCCTGAAATATGAGGAGAATTTTTGCTTGGCCAAGAAGGGGCAGACTTGGCAAGAAAGCCACATGAACAAGGACAGATGTGACACTGCGCAGCTTGTGCAGGAAGCAGTGAGTAGTCTCCTGTAACAGGATCCTCAAGTAGCGGTACATGATACGACCGAAAAGGTGGGCTGAGGCCAGATGGCAAACTCTTACACAGAAAGAGGCCCCAAAGTGACTGATTATTAGTAAACTGTCTATAATTTCTCAAAGGAACTGACTTGCAGGAGGCTCTTAGGGCAGTAATGCAATCTATGATACCGTGTCATCAGTGCTTAGGGTCAGTGGGGCTTCAGGAGATGGCATGCTAAATGGCCATGTCATATTTAAATCGATGAACAGTATAGTGACGTACTTTGTAGCTATTAAAAAGAATGCAGTGTATCTAAGTGTACTTCTAGAGATACAGAGAAAAAAACGCTGTTTAGAGAAAAGAAATTGCAGAATGTGTGTATGTGGTATGTGTTTGTGTGATAATCCATTGTTGGGTTTTTGAGGTCTGATGCACCTTTGTGCTGTTGGCATCTAGAAAATTTGGGGATGCGCACGAATGAGTAAAATGAAAAGGTTGAAAAGAGGGATTTTTACTTTTCACACAATTCTCCTTTGTAACCGAATATTTATACCATGAAGTTTTATTATCTTAACAATCTAATTACTATTTTTTTAAATGATTTAAATTTGGCCCAGAGTTTTGTTAACCTTTAAAGTTAATAAAATCTTCTCTTTGAAACCCCATGGTCTACTCCTTCCTCCATTTTAACATCCTGAAGGAAGAGAAATGCCCCAGCTTTCCGCCACATCAGCTCTCCCTCCAACCCTTCGTGAACACTTCAGATGTCTCTGCTACTCAGGGGTCAGAAACTTGGATACTTGCTTGGGCCAGGGCCCAGCTTTTCCTTCTCCCCTAATCCTGTGTTCACATCTGCATGTTGTAAGACCCATGCTATTTTAGGATTTTCTGCCTTACCCCTACCCTTCAGCCCACTCTCATGGAACTAATAACTGGTAGGGGCTGTGCAGTGACTGTTGACCTGTGGTGAAGAGTGAAACAAATGGAAAGTTTCTGTCCTCTTGAAATAATGACTAGTCAAGCTCTAGAATAGGAGTATGAGAACTCTCACCAGGTGCTGCAGGGACAGTCCCTGTCACAGACTCTCCTTCTGTAGCACGTTATGCCAGAATGGGATTTTCCTGTAATGATCGTAATTGAAGTAAGTATCACTTTGGCCATTTCGGAATGTATAGTTGATAGAGAAAGTTGAGGTGAAGGTCAGTTTGTAGAATTTCTGTGTCTCAAGGCAGAACTGCTTGATGAGTAAGAAGCACAGGGAGAACATTCAGAGTAACTGAATGACTGAAATTAGTGCTCATGAATCTGCATTCTAGCCAGAAGAGATTATTTTTTTATGTCCGCTCATCCTAAATTCAGGTGCATATAAATGCAATTCAGTAATTAAACTTAACTAAGTATCAAGTTCTAATTCAAAGAGTTTGTGACTTAGACATAGTTGATGGCCTTTCCTTGTTATTGGAGACCGGAACACTATTTCAGAAATCTAGAAAGCTCAGAAGGAAAGTAAGAAAATACAGAGTTGTCTGTGGTGGGGCCCAAGTGGGAAGAAGCATGAAGCTTACAAGAATTTTCCTCAAGTGCTTGCTGCTGCTTGTAAACAAGGGACAGGACACATAGAGGAGAGTTCTATCCTCCAACTTGCTTTACCGAGAGCAAGCATTTGGTTTTGGAAATGTTCTTTGGCATTCTTTGGCTCCCGGAAAGTAGCCATTCATAAATTAACTTTAACAAGCAATTGAAGGGACTATTTCTTGTGGACATTAAAAGCTCTCCATTTAACAGATGTGGAAACTGAAGCAGAAGCAGAGGAGGTAAAGGGTTGTGTTCAAGTCAGTAGTAAATAAACGGTCATGCCAAATTTTAGGTCAGTGCATTTCTGTGTGGGAACCGCTCCTCGCTCAAAAGCACTTACAGAAATTCTAATGGCAACTTTACTCAGGAAACAAAATATCATTAACAACTTAAATGTCTTGCTGTTATCTTAGAATACTTGGTAGCTATTAAAAATTGTAACATACATCTATATTAATGTGGGGAATGTTCATGATATGCTGAGAAGCAGGTTACTGAATAGCGTATACATTATGGTCTCATATAGAAAAAAATTGAGTTGTATAATGTATATATCACATGCACAAGTAAAGAAAAAAATGATTTAAGTGGTTTAGCTGGATGTTTTAAAAATTTTCCTTTAATTTTTCTGTATTTTCTAGATTATTACAAGAATATGTTTTACAACAGAGTGGTTGGGAGGCTGGCAGTTAGGAAAGGGGAAGGAAAATGCTGAGTGTGGTAAGAATCAAGTAATTTAAGTGATCTCACTGGGAGATCTATTCCTATTATGAGTAAGTTAGCTATAATTTTCCTTGGTGAGAATTCAGGGATTTTTCTATGGCTTTCTCTTCTGATTTTTTGTGACCTTCTGTTCTTTTTCAGTACCAGTGACAAGTAGCCAGAGTACTCCTGCCAAAGCCCCCAGAGTAAAGAGCAGTCCATCTATTTCTTCCCCATCATCGGCAGCTTGTGCTCCAAGCTGTGCAGGAGACCTCCCTCTTCCGTCAAATACTCCTACATTCTCTATTAAAACCCCTCCTGCCAAAGCCCGGTCTCCCATCAGCAGAAGAGGCTCTGTGTCCTCAGTCTCTCCCAAGCCACCCTCATCTTTCAAGATGTCCATTAGAAACTGGATGACCCGAACACCATCCTCGTCACCACCCATCACTCCACCTGCTTCTGAGACCAAGATCACATCTCCAAGAAAAGCTCTCATTCCTGTGAGCCTAAAGTCATCCCAAGCAGTGGCTTGCTCTGAGTCCAGAAATCGAGTAAAGAGGAGGCTGGACTCAAGTTGTCTGGAGAGTGTGAAACAAAAGTGTGTGAAGAGTTGCAACTGTGTGACTGAGCTTGATGACCCAGTTGAAAAGCTTCATTTGGATCTGTGCTGCCTTGCTGGTAGCCAGGAAGACCTTGGTAAGGACTCTCTGGGTCCTACCAAGCCAGGCAAGATCGAAGGAGCTAGTAGTACGAGTATCTCAGAGCCTCCTTCTCCTGCCAGTCCTTATGCTTCAGAAAGCTGCGGAACACTGCCGCTTCCTCTGGGATCTTGTGGAGAAGGGTCTGAGGTGGTAGGCAAAGAGAATAGCTCCCCAGAGAATAAAAACTGGTTATTGGCCATGGCAGCCAAACGGAAGGCTGAGAATTCATCTCCCCGAAGTCCATCCTCCCAGACCCCTAACTCCAGGAGACAGAGCGGAAAGACTTCTCCAGGCCCGGTAAGTCGGCAATGGTGGGAAGATGCATTTACTAACTTGAAAGGGGCCAGTGAGAAGATATATCCTCTAACTGGAAGAGGTCAAGCACAAATTCCTTCTCAGAAGTCAGAATTTTTTTTTTTTTTTTTTTTTTTTTTTAGTAAATCTTTTTATACCTAGAGTTGCCAGATATAGCACATAAAAATTCAGGACAAATATTGCATGGGACATATTTATACTAAAAATTCTTTATACTAAAAGGTTGTTTGTTTGAAATTCAAATGTAACTAGGTGTTGCTGTATTTTATTATCTAGCAACCTGATTTACTCCCATTAAAATCCCTTCTGTGAAGGTCCATACCCCTCAGCCCTGGTGCCTGATTCCTCAAAGCCTTCATCATCCTCTAGTATGTCAATTTCAAAAATACCTTCCCTCTTCTTTGTTTGGCATTATTCCCTCCCCACCCAACCCCTGCGTTTTCTTTTTATTTTCCCCACTTCCCAGCCCCTGGCAACCACTTTTTATAGGTTCCCTCCCCTTTTTATAGATAAAACTGACATTCATGGGCAGGCTACCAACATCCATGAATAGATTTCCAGTTTGTTAATTACAGTTGATGATTATTTCAAATACAGTGAAACTTAGATGCTTAAAATAATTTAAATGCAGAATCCTTCCAGATTTTTATGATTTTTCCCCAATTTTTTTACCGTCACCTTGCTCATATCAGTATTTTTGGCAATTCACATATATCTATACTTTTTAAACTTTTTAGTTTCACTTATCTTTTTAGGACTCCAATTTCATTGACTGACATATTTAAATTAAATAATTTCAAAAACATGCATTGCTGGCAGAAATAGGTTTGTGAACATTGAAAAGCAAATGACCTATGGTAATGGTGGAGGGAGAAGGAACCGTGAGCACTGGGTGAGTATGGGCACAGGTTAAAAGGACTAGAAAGCTTCAGGTAATCTGTTTGCAAGTGAGGGGAGGTAGGTTAATGAAGTTTCTGCTCTGATTCATAGTAGTTCTTGCTCTGTGTTAAGGAGAAGGTGGTAGGATGGTTAAAATCCAATCCAAGAATCTAAAAGGTAAAAGCTGGATAGCCTCAAGCCAGTTCTAGTTTAATAGGTGCTCACATCTCCCCCTCCTGCCGTCCTGAAGCCTATCCCATAATTTTAGGGAAAATTAACGAAATATTTTAAAGATGACTTCGAACACAAACTCTAACCAAGATCTTGCTCTACAGGTCATGGAAAAAACAGCTATCAGGAATCTTTTCTTTCTTCTCCTAAAATGATCTTTGTATCTGTTTTTTGCCCCTAACCAAAATTCTTCTTTTTTTCCAGAACTGGTCTCAACTGTGTGTTAGCAGAAAAATAATTTCAATAAAAATTTTTCACTAATGTGTAAATTTTAAAGGCTTTTAAAAATAGTGTGCCAGTCCCATGTATCTCTGGTTTTATAATTTCAATCTTTGAAGCTAAAGTTTCTTTACAAGATTTTTCTTCTTTATGTGCATAATGATAAGACTTCCTCAGAAAAGGGTAGCTACTGCCATTTGAATCCCTATCCCATTTGTAAATTTGGGGCGGGGGTGGGGGGTGATATACTCATTTCCTTTAAAGAGGAGGGTTATTTTAACCTTTGGTTCTTAGTAGGAGGTTTAACTGGTAATTATTTTCTGTTCACATGAAGAATCTATGCCTTCCATTCTTACATATGTCTATTAAATTTTTATTAAATTCAGTGCAAATCAGCCAAAAGAGACATTGCCCTCAAAGTATTTGGGACTTGAAAGCTGGCTGACTAAAGAATCAAATGTCTAGGCATTCCACCTTAGAATACCCCTTACTGATAACTTGCTGAGGTAACAGCTGAACTTTATCTTAGAAAATCTCTGAAATCTAAACTCTCTTTTTCTAGGTCACCATTACTCCCAGCTCCATGAGGAAAATCTGTACATACTTCCATAGAAAATCCCAAGACGACTACTGTAGTCCCGAACAGTCAACAGAATTATAGATTCTAATCTGAGTGAGTTAACTGAACTTTGGCCCCTTAAAACGAGACAAAAATACAACGGAGTGATTCAATAACTCTGATCTTTAAGAAAGCTACCATATTTTCATTTTCAGAGAAAAATTCTTTCAACTCTGAAGTTTACCTACTCTGGTTCTAAGCTTACATGCAGCTTCCTTGGGGCGAATGCTGTGTTTAAATTCCATAAAGTAAGTTTGTCACTCTGTAACATGTTGAATGAGTAGTCTTCACTTTTTAAATTATGCCTCTTCTCTACAATAATGACATCCCAGCTCATAGAGGCAAAAAGCAAGACTTGTCTCTTGTTACTCTGAGACTGTGGGTACACAGTGTAAAACACCTGCCGGGCCACAGCAGGAGGCCTGTCTGTGAAGGCCAAGTGCTGAAGAAGTCTTCTGCTGGGGACCCCCGGCTCTGTGCGGCCTCAAACAAATATAATTTCATTTAGCATTTATATAATCTTTTCACTACACTTTTGGTTTTTTGTTTTGTTTTTTGTTTTTAGTATGTGTAAAAATGTGATGTTCAGATAAGTACATTTAAATTCATTCAGTGTTAAAATACAGTCTTTTAAGTTAAAATCATCTTTATTTTAAGAGCAGGGATAAATGTCAACGCTTTGGAGAAACTAGGAGGACAACACTAGAAACCTTTACTTGGCCTTTTGCCCCCAAATATATCTCCCATATGAGACTATGATTCTTATATTTTTACTAAGCAACTTACTATGTATACAGCAAGCCAACATCATGTTCTGTAAGAGGTTGCAGTTTTGCCATTTACTAGACAAAGATACTTATAAAATCAATAGTCCTGCGTCGAAGCTGGGTGTAAAATCCGTCCTCCGTTTTCTAGGGCCTGCAAATTTTTCAAAATATAAGTCATCAGATTTTAAGAAAAAGTCATCATTTCTTGTTGATACTTTTATAAAAGAAGATAGCTCTGAACTGAAAACCCAGAACCTAAAAAACAACTCTTGGCTTTTAACTTGATTTTTTTGGATTTTCTTCATATATATATTTAAAAAAAAAACAAAACAGTGACCCTCTAGAATAGCCCTGAGCTTAAAAATCATGGAAAGTTCTCTAGACATTTAATGTAGAAGATGTTTAGGCCGACTCTAGGTTCACAGTGCACAAAGCATCTTGAGCATCTTCTCCTTTAACCAACAGTTACGTGTCGATCACCTTGAACTGAACTGTTGTTTTAGTTTTGTCCCCTTTATAACCTCATAGAAACAAGCTCCATGTGCTTTCCATGCACAAAGTCCTTGGGAAGGACTCCCCTAACAATTATGAAACTTGATTCATAACCCTGAGAAATGTGTGGAGTTTATTCATATTTTTGTCATAATTTAAAAACCTGTTCTTAACGACAACTTTTTAATTCCTTTAATTCCTGTCAGTCAAGCTTGTAAAAACCAGAACTACCAATGTTGATGACGCACGGTTTCCTCCAAGGAGAAAAATAAGTAAAGGGAAGCCACAGAATTGCTGTTTTTGAAACAAAGCACTCCATGGCATTAACTGAATATTTAGGAATTCTGCTTATAATCGATGTTGATTTTTGAGTGTTAGGCTATGGGAAGGTGTTGTTTATGACCATATCTGCTAATAATGGTATCTATCTCTTACTTTGAAAGCCACGTGTGGGGGGGGGAGGATAACTAGATAATTGTATTCTTTGTATCCTTGAACATCTAACAGCTCTACTCAGTGAAATTGGCATAAATGTGGCTGGCAGGAACTGTGCTGAGAGTCTACTGGCTGTAACACGTCCCACTTGGAAAACTAGTACTTCAAATGGGTGCCGAAGGTCAAATGTAATGAGATAATAATTATCCCTGCCTCTGTCAGTGTCAGACTTTGAGCTGATCCTGAATAATAAAGCCTTTTACCTTATCTGATAGCCTTTTCTGAGCTTTTTGCATTAACCTAGAAGCAGTCTACACAAAAGAATTGTCGTAGTAATCAAGAATCCCTTCTACTTATTCCTTGAATAAAATTTGTTTATTCCCAAGGATATGATCTAGTTCAAGCTGAAAGAGGTTTTAATAAACATGTCTTGCTTGGTCAGACCTTGAACGCTTAAGATGGCTTGAATTACTTGATGAAGTCGGGTGGAGTGATGTAGTTCTTTTTCTAAACAAGTCTTTCCAGCCCAAGCTTTTCCATTTGAATACACTCCAAGCATTATTGCTGCAGTGCTGTATTAGAGTTTCCTTTGGCTGTTTCATCACAGGCCCCTAATTTACTTTTGTGAGGGTTGACTAATTAGTCCTTTAAAATGTTTCCTTTAATCTGGGCTGCATTTAACTGATGATAAATCAAAACCATCTGTAGCTACCCCTGTTGGACTGGCAGAGGGTGAGTTCAGCTCACCACCCCATCTCTACCCCTAAAAGCTTAAAACTTCACTAAGACTTCTGGGAAACCCAGCATAGGAGGTATTTTTTGAAAACCTCAACTGTGCAATATGGATGCCCAGAGATAACTTTTTAAAGTGTGTGTGTGTGTGTGTGTGTGTGTGTGTGTGTGTGTGTGTGTGTGTGTGTTGCTTTAGTCCCCAGCTTGAAATTAGCCTATGGTCGTGATCTTGTATAGGTCATATATCAATTCAACATGTGCTTTGTGAGAGCCTATCATGGCAGACAAACTGCCGCTCTCAGGTCTACTTTTCCTGGACTTCCCTTCTAACTGCTCCTCAAGCAAAGGCCAAGCAGTCTCGTAGAATCCGTTCACAACCAGGTGGCGTGCACAGCATTTCACAGACGTGCATCAGAAGAGAGATTAGAGGAGAATGTCATGTGGGGGAAACTGAGTTATTGTCCTCCACATGGCAGTTAAAGGGCCGAATATGGGTCCAGGGAGCTCTCGCTCATCAGGTCTCCCTCCTTCTCAGCAGGTCTTCATAGGAGATTCTTCGGCTGCTTAGGTTTGGATCATGCCACATCATGAACTAACTAGCCGTCACTCATTAAAGTCTTGGGAATTATGGAAAACCCTGCTTTATGCATTAGCTCGTTAGGTGTTGGTTAAAAGTCACGGGGAGGACAAACGCATTTTGCTGGACATGAGGCAAGTCTAATGCCTCGTTAGATCTAGTGCTAGGAATACAAGCCACGCATTGCTCTAAGAGACCCATTTAGTTGTCTAAAGTAGTAGAAAAACCTTTTTTATTTCTGAGCAATGTATAAATGCCTGTTTAAAAGTGTAAGGGTCATTAGGGAATGTTGTAGGGTAAAGTCAGCCTTTTACAAAAATCACCTGAACGTGTTAAGCAGCTTGTGCAGATCCGTGTGCTTACAGCAAGTACACAGAACACGAATAAGAAGTATTGTTAAAGAATAGGTTTCTTCCATCCCCAGAGCTTACCCCTCCCATTTCCCCGGCTAAGCCAAGAAAGAGGATTTCAAGGATATATAACCAGGTTCTTTATTTTGAATTTCAAAGGTTTAGTATTCCATTTATACTTCATTTCTCTTTAATTTCCTTAACTTGCCACATGCCCCTTCCTGTTTTGACATTCTAAATAATTTGTATTCGAGCCATTTTGTGGACTATGAATAGCACATTTCAAAGGGCCTTTGACTGGAAGACTTTCAATTCAGTCAACATTTTAGTCATCACCTGGGTGCCAAGCCCTGTGTGAGGCACCTGGTCTGCTGAGTTCTTCTCTTCAGTTTTGGTTGTCAAAGGAGTCACTTTACCTGTGGCACTTCAATAGGCTACAGTCAGCATTTGAGAGAAACAGGCAAAGATCAGATTTTCAAGCCCTTTGAGTGAAGTTGTTTGTGAGCAGCTATAAATGCAGCAAGTGCTGTCTGGAGGCAGCGCAGACTCTTCCCTCCAGGAACTGCATTCAGCAGCTTCTCAGAACACCTTACCTTTTCAAAGTAAAATGCTTTTCTCATGCATGTTTCTATTATATTCTTTACGATATTATGAGTAATAGTTAAAAACATGTTCTCTATAGCCAAACTGCCTAGCTTTGAATCCAAGCCCTAGCTGCGTGACATTGGGCAAGTTCCTTAACCTTTCTGTGAATCAGTTTTCTTGTCTGTAAAATGGGATTGTGTGGTTATTATATGTACAGCTCTTGGGACAGTGCCTGGCATGTAATAGCTAACATTTATTGAACAATTACTGTTAGCTATTACTCTCAAAGTAGGGAGGGCAGGATTCTATCCTTATTTGATTAATGGGCATAAAGGTTTAACTTTTCATTTCTAAATCATTCCTATTCGTTCCTGTGCCACTAGAGCCATGGTCCTCAAAGGTGTGGGAATTAGATAAGAATCACTTGGGAAGCTTTTTGTTGTTGTTGTTAATGTTGCCTCAGCCTTTCTTTCAGTCCAGTCCTGACACTTTTCAAGAGGAGCAAATAGACCTCTAGGGGTAAGGAGGAAAAAAACAAACTCCACAGTTTCACAGGTGTTTGAGATTCATGAATCTTTCCCACCAAGTACACGTGAAAATTGCAGAGTTTATTTCATATGTGGCCTCAGCCAATGTTCAAAGAGGCTATAATTTGCAAATCTGTATCCTGGACTCCTAAGCAAGTCACGCATTTGCTCACACAGAGCCCATCATCCTATTTCCTGACCGCTGCCCCCAGCTCTGCTATACCGTTCCACACGTGTTCACCTTTAGGGAGGAAGCTGCAGCTGGCTGGCCTTTAGTGCCCCCTCTTGTGTTCCCCGGCCAGCGGGAAGGCAAATAAGAGACGGAGCTCAAAGCAGGCCATGTGGCTCTTAGTAGCATGCAGGATTCAAACATTTGATTGAGGAGTAATGCGTAGACTCTAGATTCTTTTTTCTCACCTAATGAGATTCTTTCCTGGGCTTCTTGCTGATGTTGACTGTGTCACATCAGTGCCAAAATACCAGCCATGAAGGTTTCTTTGACATTATGGTGGACAGACTCAACACTGGGGTTTCTCTTAGCATCTGAGCACCAACTTATGCTGCCGCTGCCACTGTTCAAGACCCTGGTTTCCAAATGGGAACTTACAGAATGTGGCATTCTCTTACTAGCTGGCATCTGTACCTCTGCAAACAGCGGGTCCTACTGTGCTCAGTCCCCTTCATGGGTTGGTGCCAAAATTACCAATTCAAATGAAGATGTTAAGGGCTATATTTTTTCCCCCGTTATCAGCCTACTCACTTTTAATTTTGTTTTTTTAAGGTTTATTTTTGAGAGAGAGAAAGACACAGAGTGTGAGCAGGGGAGGGGCAGAGAGGGAGACACAGAATCCAAAGCAGGCTCCAGGCTCTGAGCTGTCAGCACAGAGCCTGACGCGGGGCTCAAACTCATGAACTGTGAGATCATGAACTGAACTGAAGTTGGACGCTTAACTGACTGAGCCACCCAGGCACTTCAGCCTACTCATGTTTAAAGTCATAATGTGAAAGTTCAGTAATTGTACAAATCAGCCCTTCCCCTAGCAATATACTACCAGATAATATATGTTACTGAGACAACGAACTATAAATAAACCATCTTGGCCTTGCTATGTTGACCTGAAGTTAGCAAATATTGTCATAACCCATCATTCAATAATCATTCCAAACCACTCTTCCCCTTTTTAATTTCTTTTCCACCTTTTTTCATAACCTACAATGCACTCACGATATTCTAAAAATTGCTTAATAAGCATAATATGGTTTATTAAGTGTAACTGTGAAATAATAGTGGTACAGGAAGTGATATAATTAAAACAAAAATCCAGTAGTCGTTGTTGCCTCTGTAATGGGTCATTATTTGGCTCACCATTTGGTATCAAGTTGGAAATGCTGCTTCCTCAAGAGCCTTATTGAATTTAGATAACTTTGTGTGGAAGTAAGAGACTCAGAGTCCAAAAATCACTATCTTTACAAGGGTTGAGTAACAGACAAGTAGAAGCAAACATTAGTAACTTCAGGGTAGGAGGGTAAGAAGAGAATGGCAATGCTAAACATTTCTCACCTCTCTAATGAGGCAATTAGGTATTGGCCTTGAAGTGTTGAACCTGTAATTAAGTTTCTGGCTTTGGAAAACTATGTCCTAAAACCAAGAGATATAAGCAACAAAGTCTGGAATCCTACATGGAGGGTCTGGAGGATGAGGAACATTAGAATGTGGTTTTTCGATGATTCGGAATGGTTTCTGTTGCAGCCAACTCTCTTGTACAACAAATTGTACGAGATGGTGCCACTTAGAGCAGCTTGTTAATTTGAGCTATCCTCTGGTGTCCTCTTGCCTTCCTGTATACTTTGACAATATTTCTAGTCCCATTCACTTTTTCCTTGTTCGTGTTATGTTGCCTACTGAACTCAGTTGAATATTACTTAAAGTCGGGGCTGTGGATTTGATTCCCAAATGGGCCAATTCTCTTCTCTGTGTTCTGTGGCTACAGGCAGCATCTCACTTGCATACCCTAGCCAGCTGCACCAGAAAGGAGTGAGAAAAGTATTTAGGCTCAATATAAACACTGGAGACAAACTCATAGAATATATCCTCACTACATAACCTGAAGGCATTTTGAAAGCCTGTCTTTCTCCCTAAAGACCAAGTTTATAAACCTCTTTTGACCAAATTTATATAGATCGTCTCATGTAACACAATTGCTCTATAGGTGGGTACAATTTCTTATCCACATTTTGACAGAGAAGGAAACTAAAATACAAAGAGGTTAAGTCATTAGCCCAAGGACTTGTGGATTTGGTCTGACTCAAAGCCCACAGTTTTAATTCTCATACTATAATGCCTCACAGAAAGAAACTTGTCCCTGGCCCTCTATTAGTCAAATACATGCTTTCTATTTTGCTCACACTTGAAAGAGAAGAACTCTCAAAATGTTCCAAATATATTTCCTCTTTGAGTAATAAGTGAAAAAATGTTACTTCTTGGAGAAGAAACCATTCTTCACTACCAGAGGAAGGTGTTGTACAGCACTAGAAGCTAGAATCAGTACTGATAATGTGTGTTATAGGAACATAAGATTAACCAACATGATTGAAAGTTGGAAAAAACAGGAACAAAGGCACAGAAGTTAAAATTCTTCAGACAAGAAAACGTAGAGAAAGACTTGCTCACAAATGTGGGGGAGAGACTGAAGAATGGAGAGGAGGATGTACATACCATGTGATCCAACAATTTCACCCCTGTACTCTAGGGAAGTTCACACGCGCCGGGCACGAAAGCGAGGATGTTCAGAGCAGCATTGTTTATACTGGCCAACGCCTGGAAACAACCCAAATATCCAGCCACAACAGAATGGGTAAACTTGGATACTCATGATAGAACACTATGTAACTATGAAATGAAAAAGAATAAACTAGCTACACACAACGTGAATGAGTGTTAGAACGGTGAGCAAAAGAAGCAAGAAACAATCAAATACATGCAATATGATTCTGTTCATGTCAAGTGTTAACAAAAAACGCAATACTGAACTAATGTAGAAGGGTACATACATGGCTAGTAAAAGGCAAAACAAAGATCATGATCACAACAAATCAAGACAGTGGATCCCTCTGGAAGGTTGTACTTGGAAAGTAACGGGGGACTTCCTAGACTATGGCAAGGTTCTCTCCTCCTTGGTGGTTACATGGGTGTTTGCTTTATAATTATGTCTTACATTTATGTTACACACATGTGTCTGTATGTTTTATGATTCATGATGTTTTTAAAGGCTTTTGAAAAGGAATGAAGATTAAATAGTTCTCTAGAGAAGATTAGGCAAGATGTGGGGATAGAGAAATTCTAGATAATAACAATTATTCAAGTGGAATAAGCTACTAGGGAAGTCTGGGATCTTTTTAATACTTTCTAAGGAAAGAGAATCCTCTGTTCTCTCAAAGCAGAAGGATGAGCTGACTTGCATTCACTATATCCATTCAGTTTAAAAGAAAAGAATTTCTCCTTAAGCAAACCGTGCAATCCCTCAGCTACGGGGTAGGAATTTTCATAATTGGGACTGAGTCAGAAGCTCAGTTGGAGGAGCGAGGGGTCCTACAGCATTTGCCCTCCTTAAAGCTTCACACTAAGTACGTTTCTTCCTTTTCCCTTCTTCCCCACTCATATTTTCTTTCTCTTCCCAAGGTCCATCATCAAATCAAGGCAGAAATAGGCCATGGAAGTCAAATTCTGATTTTCAAGATGCAGAAACTGAAGAAGTTTACCAGTTTGACTAAGGTCACAAAACTAGATAGTGGCAGAATCCCATCTGGCACCCCACATTCTTTGTACCCTAGTCTTCCTGATCTACTAGCCATTTCTGTACATGCCATTTTTAAGACCCAGTTCAAACCCTCCCGCCTTCCTATAAGAGGTATTCACAGATTTTCCTAAATAAGCCTTCCTTCCACTCAGCCCCATACATGGTGCCTTGTTTTAATGCTCTCTCAGTAGTGCTTATCACATTTGTCTCAGATTTATTTCTATATTCCCTCCACCAGATTATATCCTCCTAAATGTCAGACCGGTCTTAGTCATTTCTGCACACCCAGTGGTATGCTCGCAAGAGCCAACTATTAAATACTCGGGAATTGTGTGAGCTGGTCGTTAAGATGTTGGTAGCTGGAAATCGATCCTGGTGAGAGTCTTTTACGCCGTGGAGTAAACAGAAGCTGCAAACCACGGCTTTTTCCCCCCGAAGGGGCCAGGTTACCAGCACATCACTGTACGAATCCCACCACCACCAGCAGCCACCTCTAGACTTGCTATGATGCGGAGCAGTTTCCAGAAGCGTGGTGAAGGAAGGGAACCAGTACAAGCGCAGACCAAAAAGTAGAGAAAATTCAAAAAGCATCAGTTCAGGAGCCCAGGGAAGAGAGTTTTTTGAGAAATAGATGGTTCGCTGCTGCAGACAAGTTAGGAAGAGGAGAGCTTGAATAAGGCCAGCACGTCTTTGTCTTCCTCAAGAGCTTTTTCAGCAGCATAATAAGGATGAGATGTGGCTGGGAATGAAAAGATAGGGGTGGTTAAGAAATAGGCAGTAAATGTAGATGCCTTTCTAAAAAAGCAGTCTTCCTTATTAAGCAGCTATTTGCTGAATACCTGTGTGTGCCAAGCATTGCACTAAACAAATAACATACAGGCCCATCCTCAAGCTGCTCCCAGATGCTTAGGGCAAACAAGAGAACATTGAACATGGCGTCATGAGGGCTCTGATGAAGACATGATGTGGGGCCTGTGGGAACCCATCGAACTGAGCCTGCGCATTCAGGGAAAGTTTCATCCCAAAGCTGATGAGCTGAGCCTTAGAGAAGGAACATTTTGCAGATGGTAAGTGAAGGAGGAGCATTCCTCACAAAGGAAATAGCGGTGTGAGGATATGTGAGGAAGAGTGGCCTGTCTGAGGAACTCTAAAGTAGTTCCAGTTTCCTGTTGGAGCTGGAGCAGAGGGAACACATAAAACACCAGCAGGAGATGAAGCTGCAGAGGCCAGCAGGGCGCAGGGCATCAGCACCCCTACAGTGCCACCATACTGAGTTTGAACTTTATCTCAAAGGCCCTGGACAGCCCCTGAGTGACTAAGCAGGGGATAAGCACATCATATTTTTATTTTAGAAAGATGATTCTGGTAGCAACGTGGAGGTTACATTGGAAACGGATTGGACTTTAGGCAGTTCACCCAGTCAGAAGGAGACCGTAGTAGTCTAAGCAGTGAGGAGGGTGGCCTGAAGTGAAGTAAAGGGGGTGCATATACGAGGCCATTGCCGATTTGAGACATACTCCTGAAATGGCAAACTCGTGTTTTCTTAGGTGAGTAAAAGAAATCGTGAATCCCAGGATCCTGGCACTGGCAACTGGGTAACAGTGGTATCATTTGCGGAAGGGGGATAGGATACAGAGATGAGAGGATTATAAGAGATCGTCTTCCTTGGGGAGCCCTCACGGACAGCCATTGGAGATCCCATCGGTAGTTGTATGTATACAGCTGGAGCTCTGGAGAGCCATCTGGAATGGAAAGAATTTTCGGTGTGAAACGGAGAGTTAAAAGGGGAGCTCACAGAGATTAGCCAGAGAGAATGTGTAGCACAGCGGCTCTCAAACTTGAGCACGTACCCCACCAGTTTTTGATTCAGGGGGTCTAAGGTGGGAACCTGAAAAAATCTGCATTTCTAACAAGTTCGCAGGCTGTGCTGACGCTGCCGGTCTGCGAATGAGAACCATCAATGTAGAGAAAAGCCAGCATTTGGGGTGATTAAAGAAAGAAGTGACAGAAGTGACTGAGGAGGAGTCATTTTAGGAAGAGACGGTCAAGATAGCGTTTCAGGAAATAATGTTGACTAAAGTCAGGCAAGATGAAGAGCAAATAATGTCAACTGCATTTGGCGATTTAGAGGGTGCTCTTGGAGCCAAGTGGCAGTATCCGGGAGAAAATGGGAGATAGCCAATGTAGTTTACTCTCCAAGGAGTCTGGCTGAGAAGAGAAGTGAGAAAGGATAGACGCTGGGGGACAGGTCATGGTCAGGAAAAGATCTATGGATGGGAAAAATGGAGTAAATGTATAAGCCAGGCAAAAGGAGGGTCTGGAGAAGAGAAGGAAAAGGAACAAATGCTTTGAGTACCTGATCTGTGCCAGGCTCTGCGCTAGGCTCTTTAATAAGTACAACCCTTTAAGGGGGTTATTATTATTCCCATTTTACAGATAAAGAAACTAAACCTCTGAATTTAAATCATTTGCCTATAGAGGCTAGCGAGTAGTAGAGGAGGGATTTAAATCCCAACCTCCAAAGCCGGTTCACATGGGAATGGCTGGAAAGAACCGTTACGAGAATTACAGTGTCTTCCCTTCCTGGAGAATGAAGACCAGGACACTGCAGCCCAGTTAAGTAGTTAGAAGGACCCAGGGCTGTGGTATATGATGTCCAGAGGGGAGCTCTATGGGAACTGATTCAGTCAGAAATGAGGCAGGAGAAGATAGAATACCCGGAGACTCTAGAAGCTCACCGGGACTTCTGCGGCGATGCCTTTGGTTTGTGATCTACATTGACCAAAAACAATAAAGAGTCAGAGTTGAAATGCACATATGTCCAATTTGGAGTGAACAAGGGTTGACTTAAAAGATTGCTGAACTGCAGGAGGAGCTCTGATGAAAGTCAGCCAACCAGCTTTATGCAGAGTTGTTGATCATCTTATGATGAGACCTGATATAATGTCTCACCCGGCTTCCCTAATCTTGGTTCTGCCACTTACTAATAACTCTGTGACCTTCTGCAATTTACTTCAGCTTTCTGAGCCCCCGTTTGCTCACCAGGTGAGAGAAGCATTCACAGTATTTTCCTCATTGTCATTGGGTAGGGGTTGAATGAGTTAGCATGTGTCAAGTGCCTAGACAAGTGCCAGACGTGTGCTAAGTTTTAACTTTTTCTAACTATTCCGGGGTGGCAAAATTTCTACCTTGAAGAACACGCAGCGGGGAAGAGAATCGGACACACGTGCTCTTAACGGGATGGTTTGTCGAGGGCTCGGGCACAAAGAAGGCTTGTCAGTTTCCAGCAGAGCTCATCAGTCTGGGAGCAGAGGCAAAGAAAGCTGAGTTGGGGATTAGCCAAGATGGGAAGGCAGCAAGGAAGCACCCAGGGAAGAATAAAGGGATCCGTGAGCACTCTGGAAACGGCAGACCAGTAGGTCCAGGCTGGATATGTAGGAAGTGGGGGATTCTGGGGAGGGTGGAGGAAGAAATACCTCGACGGGTAGAAAAAAAGTCAGGATGTATTCCAAGTAGGGCTGTGAGAATTTGAGATGACAGGGGCCGTTCTGGTGCCCATGTCCAAATCACGTTCATCACAGTGACTCCTAGGTTGGGCAGAATTTAGTCATGTGTAGTTTTTCAAAATGATGGTGAAACCAGCGTATCTGAAGGGTCCCCCTCACCTCACAGGGATGAAGCGGCCAAGAAAGCTGTGAGGCAAGCATTAAGCCACTGAAGAGGATAAGAGAGTGCTGGAGATCAGGATACAGTTGAGCGGACAAGGCGGCCAGTAAGATGGGATGGTGTGCCCTAGAGGGATGGAGGAGCATGGTCTGGGGAAACATCGGGAACTCAGAGAATGCCCGGTGGTTCTCCTGACCTTGAAAACCGGGGAAGGGAGAGAAGCTGCCCTCTCTGGAGAGGGCCAGAGGCAAAGCAGGGCAGGTATTCATTTAGGATAAGAAGGTGGAAAGAATACGTATTGATAAAGTGGGGGGAGGTAAGGAAGTGTGTTCACCAGTCAACATGCTTTACAGTCCAGGGACAAGGAGACACCTGTTCAAAGGTCTAGAAACAGTTAAGTAAAGCCCCATCCTGTGGTAGGATTACTGCCCGGCAGGAGGTGAGAGTCGGAGGCCAGGCATGTCCCCATGCAGCTCTGCCTGGGCCCACCACCCCAGGACAGGACCCTGCCAGAGGAAGGAACCGTGGCTTCCTGGATCAGTGCACTCGGCCTATTTCTGTACATTCAGGCTGCTGAGTAATGGCTCCAGAGGCAGTGCCAGCATCTCACGGCGCAAGGGGAAAGTGAGAAGTAGGGCTTGGCACCTTATTTTGGGACCTGCCGTCACAGGCCCAACCCTCCAGTTCTGTGTGCCTGACACTCAGCTACAGCTCTCACCGTGAGCCTGGATGACCAGCCCTGCAGGTCTGGCTGAGATGCCCGGGGAGCCCTCAAGAAAGAAGAGCTCTGCAGTCTCCCCAAAGATAGAGAATTCTGAGTACTTACTTCCCGGAGGAGCATTGCCAGCCATTCCAATTGGTCAACCCACTAGGCTAGTGCCTCAGGTTAAAGGTCCTCAGAAGTGAATCTTGTCTTCTCTCCCTGCTCACATGGTCTTTTAAACTTACCATGAAATGACAATGACGCTGCTCCAAACCTGAGGTGTCAAGGTGTGTAGTTCGAGCCCAAGTGTTCTTTGAGCAAGATTCCAAAGGTGGGGATCCACCTGTACTCTCCCAGCCAGTCCCCTGTGTGTCCCTGGTGATGTACATCTGCGACTGCCGGCCGGAGTTAGGGCTCAGTCGAATGTGGGGACAGTCACATATACACAGAGGACAAACCTGTGATCCTATGAGCGCAGGACTCTAGCAACTTGCGGTAACTGGCCCTGAGAGCCTTTGGGTTAGTTGCTGCTGAAGGGATAGGTCTGAAGACTCTCCCCTGGGGATATTTGTGGCTCCTTAATTGTAAATCTGGTTGGCTAGAACCCTCCAGCCTCCCTTAGATCCATTCATGGCCCCCAAGTCTGGACTCTAGGTGAATCCCCATTTAATATCTTGACTTCTCTATACCTTCCCCTTTTCTTAAAAAGTAGGGGCGCCTGGGCGGCTCAGTCAGTTAAGTGTCCGACTTCGGCTCAGATCATGATCTCACTGTTCCCCGAGTTCGAGCCCGGCGTCGGACTCTGCGCTGACAGCTCAGAGCCTGGAACCTGTTTCAGATTCTGTGCCTCCCTCTATGTCTGTGCCCCTCTCCTGCTCATGCTCTGTCTGTCTCTCTCTCTCTCTCAAAAATAAATAAACATTAAAAAAAAAAAGTAAACCCTGTTAACTTCTTGGAATTTCTCTTTGGGAATTCAGGTTTTCTCTTCTTATATTAAATATCCCTAAGAAATAAAGGAATTGGGATCCAACAGGTTTGAGTGGTTTGCAGTATACTTAAGAACTCTATAGCACAGCAGTGATTAGAGCCCAATAGGGGCTCTCCCTCTTTCAGTGGACCCACCCCCTGCCTGCTTGCCTCTGTGTTTGTGCCAGTCTAAGAACCAAACCATGGATGGCCACAGGTGTGGGCTCCTCCATCGCTGCCATCGCCTCTCTGTGACAGGCGTGGACATCACTGCATCAGGTGGAGATTATCATTACACCAGGGGAGCTTTTCTGATACAGACCGTTGGCAACTGCTTTTCTGCTCTTTCTATGAGTTTGACTTTTCTTCCTTTTTTAGGTTTTAGATTCTACATGCAGTATTTGTCTTTATCTGCCTTCCCTTAGCAAAATGCCCTCAAGCCCTCAAGGTCCATCCATGTTGCAAGACTTCCTTTTTCCTTATGGCTGAGTAGTATTCTGTTTTATATATATATATACATATCCATTCATCTATTGATGGACACTTGTTTCCATAGCTCGACTTGTGAATAATGCTGCAGGGAACATGGGAGTGCAGATACTGCTTCAAGATCCTGTTTTCATTTCTTTCAGATAAATAATCAGCAGTGGGATTGTTGGATCAAATGGGAGTTCTGTTTTTAAATTTTTTGAGGAGCCTCCATATTGTTTTTCCTACTGGCTACAACAATTTATAATCCCACCAGCAGCATACGAGGGCTCCCTTTCCCTACATCCTCTTCAATACTTATTGTGTCTTATCTTTTTGATGATAGCCATTCTAACAGTAATTAGTGTGAGGTGATATCTTAATTGTGGTTTTGATTTGTATTTCTCTGATAGTTAGTGATGCTGAGTACTTTTTCGTATATCTATTGGCCATCTGTATATCTTTGGGGAAATGTCTATTCAGTTCCTCTGGCCATTTTTTAATTGAATTGTTTGGGGTATTTCGTTTTGTTTTTGCTATTGAGTTGTGTGAGTTCTTTATATATTTTGGATATTACCCCTTATCAGATATATGACTTACAAATATTTTCTCCTGTTCAGTAGGTTGTCTTTTCCTTTTCTTGGTGGTTTCCTTTGCTCTTCAGAAGCTTTTTAGTTTGATGTAGTCCCACTTGTTTATTTTTGCTTTTGGTGTCAAATTAAAAAAATCATTTCCAGAGCAATGTAAAGAGCTTACCCTCCATGCTTTCTTCTAGAAACCTTACGGTTTTAGGTACCGTGTTGAAATCTCTCATCTATTCGAGTTGATGTTTGTATATGGTGTAAGGTGGGAGTCTAGTTTCATTCTTTTGCATGTGGCTGCCTAGTTTTCCTAGCACTCTTTATTGAAGAGACTGTCCTCCCCATTAAATATCCTTGGCTCCTTTGTTGAGCATTAATTGACCATATGTGCATGGGTTTATCTCTGGGTTCTCTATTCTATTCCCATTGATCTATGTGTCTATTTTTATGCCGATACCATACTGGTTTTTATTACTATAGCTTTGTAATATAGTTTGAAGTCAGGAAGTGTGATGCTCCCAGCTTTGTTCTTCTTTCACAATGTTTCTTTGGCTCTTTGGGGTCTTCTGTGGTTCCATATAAATTTTAGGATTGCTCTATTTTTGTGAAAAATTCCATTGGAATTTTGATACAGATTGCATTGAATCTGTAGGCTGCCTTGGGTAGTACAGACATTTTAACTTAAATCCTTCCAATCCATGAATATGGAATATCTTTCCATTTATTTGTATCTTCTTTGATTTCTTTCATCATTTATAGTTTACAGCATATGGATCATTCACCTCATTGGTTACATTTATTCTTAGGTATGTTATTCTTTTGATGCAATTATAAATGGAGTGGTTTTCTTAATTTCCCTCTGATCATTATTGTATAGAAACACAACTGGTTTTTGCATATTGATCTTTATTGAATTTGTTTATTCTTACAGGTTTTTTTGGTGGAATCTTTGCAGGGGGGTTCTATATGTAATATGACATCTGCAAATAGAGACAGTTTTACTTGTTTCTTACTGATTCAGGTGTCTTATTTCTTTTTCTTGCCTAATTGCTCTGGCTAGGACTTCTAACACTGTGTTAAATCAAAGTAGTGAGAGTGGGCATCCTTATCTTGTTCCTAATCTTAATGGAAAAGCTTTCTGCTTTTCACTGTTGAGTATATTAACTGTGTGTTTATCATATATGGCCTTTCTTATATTGAGGTACACTCTGTCTATACCCCGTCACTGAGAATTCATATAATCTTTACAACAACATGTCAAGGGGTACTTTTCTTAACCCCATCTTAAGGGTCAGGAAACTGACCTCACAGCTTACAAAGGTTGAAAAACTTCCCCAAAGTTTGCAAATGGTGAAGCCAGAACTGAACCCAGCAGTCTGACCCCCACAAAGCCACTTCTGAGAGCTGAAGTAGCAGAAGGCCATGGGGGAAGCAAGCTGTAACTGTGGCTACTGCAGCCCAGAGAGAGCCATCCTGTGGTGTCTGTGTTATTCATTTGGCCATGTTTGGTGCTGCATGTTATACTGTACTTTCCTATGTGTTTGGCTTAGTATCTTTAAAAATACATCGTGAGCTTCTTGAGATAGGGATTGTGTCCCACTATAGAACTGCACATGGGCCAAGCAAATAGTTCGATAAGTACACTGTATTTATCTCCTGCGGCTCAAAATTCCCTGAGGAGAGAGACATGTAACACAGAACATCAGAACTACATCTTAAAGATCTTCTAGGATCTGGAACTGGAACTTTGAGTTCCAATTTATAGTTGAGGAAACTAAGGCCTAAAAAGTACAGAGCCATGAAAGTTCACCATTTTCTTCAGGGTGGAGCCACCTAAGTTATTCTCTCTCTCCCCTGACCCCTTGCTCTGGGACCAGTGCTGGGATTAGTGCTGGGACTCTGTGTATCATCTAATGTGTGTTAAGACCTTGGGATCCAGTGCCCATAAAACAATTAAAATCTGATGTCGATGTCATTCCAGTTCATGAGATTTATACCCAGAATATATCAGACTTACAGTCAGAAGGAGCCTTAGAAATCATCCCGTCCAACTTTCAGGTTGTAGAGATGACAAGTGTCATGCGAGTCCTTGTCAGCTGACCAGTAGCTTATCATTTATATGAGGTTCCTCTGTCCAGAGGGAGCAGAGACACATAGGAAACACACATTGACCTTTTTCTAGTTGGAGCATGTATGTCGGGGGAAGGGAAGGGCGGGAGTGTGACTGTCTTCCCAAGGCCAGTCTGCCTGGGAAACCTTGTCTACGATTCAGCAGAGCCAACAGTGGCTCACCCTGTGTTTACCCTCTCCCCTCGCTTCTCTATGCAGTGAAGTCACAGCTGAGTCCTGGGTAGGAGCTGGAACCTGATTCTTCCGCTCCTTCTATCCCACCAGCCCTTCCCTTCCCAGTGCCAGCTCTGGCCCAGCAACCAGGTTAGGAATGTCACACATGGACGAATTATAACTTGGCTGCCCTGTTTTCTCCTCCTTGGGTAAAAAGCTTAGAACCGAAAAAAATCAGTATCTCCATTCTATTTTGCTTTCCACAGAAGCCAAGGGACAGAGGAAAGAGAAACCCCATTGCTTCTTACAGGCAGTACTGGAAGCAGAGTATTGAGTGAGTGGAGCATTAAAGGAAGCTGTTTTGTCCTCACTGGAGCTTAACAGTGACCTTCCTCAGGGAGTCAAGCCCTGTCCCTCCCATGCACTCACAAGCGCAGTATGGATCAAGAAGCAGCACATATAAAAAGACCTTTCTGAAAACTGAAAGGGATTGTTCCTGACAAGCCTACAGAAACAGCAAAGAGCATATATGGGAGGCTGAGCTCTACATGGGCGAATCTGTCAGGCTAACAAAGGATCAGCTCTCCCAGAGACAGGAAGTTTGGAAGATGGACTTCAGGGAAACTCATCTCGTGGGGACAGAGGAACCACCTTCTTCCCGTTTCCCTCTGGCTATGCTTCCACAGAAAAGTTGGGCAACTGGCTCGCCCCCAGCTGCCTAGGCCCACAAGCAGGTGGGAGAAATTTTCCTCTCCTGTTCACCCACAGATGAACCTTTCTGTCTGCTTCCTTCTTGCCTGCACCTGAGCAACCAAATACTACTGAAGAAAGTCTGTCAGACAGATGGTTCCACTATAATTGAGAATCGCCACCCCCAAATGGGACAAAGGGTGGTTGAAAGTTTTATACTTGTCTCTGGTCAGCTCACACTCCTACTGTCCACAACTGTTTCAAACCTTCCCCACTCCCCTGACTCTTCTGACACCCTCTACACAAGTCCTCACTGTTGAGTCCTTCCTTTGTATTGCCAAATGTTTAAACCTACTGGCACGTTTACCCTTCCTTCTTGCTTCCTTTTACAAGTGAAAAATGTTTCTTCTACTAACTAAGAGCAGTTCTACCACTTGTGTTTTATAGCCCATTCTCACCCACCTTTTCATGAATCTCATCTGTAATTTATCCAGTCTTGCTCTTGTGTATTCAGTCCTTCCCTCTCTACTGGATCCAAACAAACTCCTATCTCTCAACAACAAAAAAAAAGAATCCCTGGGGTGCCTGGGTGGCTCAGTTGGTTAAGCATCCGACTTCAGCTCAGGTCATGATCTCATGGTTCACGAGTTTGAGCCCCACGTTGGGCTCTGTGCTGAAAGCTCAGAGCCTGGAGCCTGCTTTGGATTCTGTGTCTCCCTCTCTCTCTCTCTGTCCCTCCCCTACTTGTGCTCTCTCAGAAATAATAAATGAATAGACTTTATAAAAAATAAATAAAAAATGAAAAAAGAATCCCTGAACATACATCCTCTATCTGCAGCCTTCTGTCTCACATCCTTTACACAATCTAATTCCTCAAAATAGTTCCACTTTCTCACCTCCCACCTACCCTTCAACCCACTCCTATCTGAGTTTTGCTCTCATTAATCTGCTAAAACAGCTCTTGCAATGGTCATGAGTGATATCTATGGTGAATATAATGGTAACCTTTTGGTCTTCATCTTGCCTCTTCAGCATTTGACTCTATTGAATGGTTGAATGACCCTTCCTTTTTTCTCAAAAAAAAAGAAATATCTTCCCCCACCTTCTGTGACACAATATTTTTCGTATATCTTTGACCTGATCTTTGACCTGATCTTGCTAAGTCTCCTTTGCAGGCTTATCCTTCTCTACCTAGCTGTTAGTTGTTAGAGTTCAAAGTAGGGAGTTCTCTTAAGTCTGTTATTCGAAAGTGCTTTTAAACACCACACTGTACTGCCATGTTAAAATGTTTAAATCAGCAATATATATTACAAACATCTTCCCATATCTACAAAATTACTTTAATGAGTGCTTACCATTGTTGTTCATACTATAACTTCTTTATTTCATCTATTGTTAGGCATGTAGGTCATTTCTAATATTTTACTTTTATAAATAGTGCTATGATTAAATTCCTTATCTAGTCCTTGTTATGTGTGACTAGATGAATAACATTAATATTGATTACCACTCTCTAGTCAATAATAAATTGCCATGGGGAAATTGAAGATATTTGGAAAATATGCACTTTGTGTTTTGAGGCCAATGGCAGAGTACAACAACCAAGTTTGCCCACACAGTAATACTGGGCAGGACAGAATCTTTGGCAAAAGAAACTGGCTTCATCTAGGATAATATATCTGCTATTTCCCTGTTCTTCTGAGCTCTCAACATGGGAGTTACCATCACAGATGATAAGAGGGTTTGGCCAAGCCACTGCTCACTGTTCAAGTTAGGAGCCATTTGCCTTATTCCCACCCTATGCTTTGGCAGGAGTCAGTCCTGATGGAGCCGGATGGATCTCAGATGACTCCAGAGTACTCCGAGGACATGGATTGGCTAGAGCAGTTTCCAAGGCCCAATACCAATTCTGGAACTGATCTGTCAGGCCTGGACTGGGATGGCCAGCCACAAGATAAAACAGGTCAGCAGAAGTCGGAGCCAGAAAATCAGCAAGACAGGATGGGGCATACTCATGGGAGTAAGAGAGAATCATGGGAGTGGGGGAGAGGGAGAGCTAGCACAAACAACTCCAGGGTTCCATTTCATCTCCCCAAATATTTAATATTGGAGTGTCCAAGGACTGAGTCTTCTCTTTTCTATCTCTACTCTCTTCCTGGGCGATCTCATTCAGACTCATGGTTTCTAATACCACCTATACAGAGACAGTTCCCAATTGTGTATTTCTAGCCTGATCTCCAATATCCAGTTGAAAAGTTGACATCTCCGCCTGGATGTTTAACAGGTGTCTCAAGTTTAACTAAACTAATTTTACTCCCCCCACACCCTATTCTGATCTAACCTCAGGTAATAGCAATGCCACCCTTCGAGTTTCAGGCCAAAAACTTGAAGTCATCCTTGACCTCTCTCTTTTTCTCACAACGTGTATCCAACCCAGAATCAAATCCTGCTGACTTTATCTTCAAAATATATTCAGGCTCTACTTCCACCCATGAAAATAATGGGACTTACTCTCTCACCATAACCAACTGAAAAACTGGCTCAAAGATGTGAAACAACTATCTTTTAGACATTAGACAAGAGGCAGAACAGGACTGTGATCCGTGAGGGAAGGGAAACGAATGAGACGAACCCTCAATTGTGGAGGAAATTTTCAGACACCTCAGCCTCCATTACAGCACCATTTCAATTTTACGGATTGTTTTAGAAAACCCTAACAGAGCCCAGTGATCTTGCTGGACTGAGCAGGCAAATTAGAGCGTGGGGGAGCCGTGTTAGCTAAAATTTGCTAGATACATGCCCAAAAGGAGGGAGCTACATGGAGAAAGAGCTCTGTATAAGGAGTTGAGTCTTTGAATGAACACCAGTCTGTGCATGCACAGGGTGACATTTCATAAGACCAGGCCAAAGAAAAACTGCTGCAGAAAGGCTAACTCCTGGGAGCTATGAGCTGAAAAATTCCTAGGGCTCATTCATGACTGGGACTTATTCAAGTTCTTATCAGCCAGAGTAGAGAGACCTTGTTGTGGCAGATTGTACTTTCCAAAGATGATCCAATATCTCCCATACCACATACTCTTCTACAGTGTGACTTCCTATTCCCACATTGGAAAGTGGAGTCTAATTTTTTTTTGTCCTTCAGTCCTTTAATCTGGGAAAGTTCGTGACTGTTCCTACCAACTGAACAAGTTGGAGATGCTGTATTGACTTTGAGGCAAGGTTGAAGAGTCTATGTAGCTTCCAGACTCCCATGGCAACTACCACATTTCCCTCAGCTCATACTTTTGGCCACGTGGTGGGGCTCTTATGATCAGCTGATAGAGGAGGAAGAAGCTAAGTTTGGGTCACAGATGGGTCAAGCCACAAGTAGACCAGTGCTGCATTACAGCCTACCCAGGGGCAGCTGTCAAAAACAGTGGTGAAGGGGAAATCATAATAGACAGAGCTTTCATGCACCCGTTCCTCTCTTGTAAGAAAAGAGAAATAGCCTAAGGTAAAGAATATACAGATGGTGGTGAATAGCTTGGCTGTATTATCAGGGACCTGGGAAGGACAAAGCTTAGAAGATAAGAACCAGGGAGGTCTGAGGGAGAGGAATGTGGATAGATCTATGGAAGTAGGCAGGAAGTATGAAGTGTTTTGCCACATATTAATGGCCGTCAGAAAACAACCACCACTAAACCCAAATAGAATAACTCAGCCAGTTGATCTCAGATAGTTTCTGTCCCCAGCTACCTCTGTGCAAACTCCCAGATACAAAGGCTAGTCTAGCTACTGCCTCCACAAACGACCAACCTACCAGGAACAGAAGCTAATGCTCAGCCCCCCCCCCCCCCGCCCCCGTACAGCACCATCCTCCGAGGACACAAGCAAGTTGATTGCCCTAGAGCTTTTTCATCTTGGAAGAGGGAACCATTTGACTGGCATTAAGACCTATTTCATTAACTCAAATACATATGCATAACTCTTACATTAACTCAGAACAGATCACGGCTTACATGTAAGATGTAAAGCTATAAAACTTGCAGGAGAAAATGTTTGGGATCTAGAACTAGGCAAAGAGTTGTTTTTTTTTTTAATTTTATAATAGTTTATTTTCAAATTGGTTTACATATAACACCCAGTGTTCATCCCAACACGTGCCCTCTTTAATGCCCATCACCCCCTCTCCCCCCTCCCTCATCCCCCCTCACCCTCAGTTTGTTCTTAGTCTTTGAGAGTCTCTTATGTTTTATCTCCCTCCCTCTGTGTCTTTTTTTTTCTTTCCCCTCTTCCCCTCCCCCTGGTTTTTGCTTAGTTTCACAAAGTCCACCTATTCGTGGAAACATATGGTATCTGTCTTTTTCTGACTGACTTATTTCACTTAACATAATACCCTCCAGTTCCATCCATGTTGCTACACATGGCCAGATTTCATTTTTTCTCAACAAAGAGTTTTTTGACTTGACACCAAAAGCATGACCCACAAGGAAAAACTGATAAATATGACCTCATCAAAGTGTAAGACTTTTGTTCTGTGAAAGACCCTACAAACTATAATTGGGAGAAAATATTTGCAAAGTATATATCTGGCAGAGAACTAGAATCTAAAAATATACATATACAAAAATCTTAAAACTCCACAGTTAAAAAAATCCAGTTATAAAATGGGCAAAAATATAAACAGACATTTCATTGAAGATCTACAGATGGGAAGTAAACATGTGGAAAGATGTTAAGTATCATTAGCTACTAGAGAAATACAAATTAAAGCCACAATGAAATATCACTACATACTTACTAAGATAAAAAAATGGTGACATCAAATGCTGGTAAGGATGTAGAAAAACTGGATCATTCACATATTGCTGGAGGGAATGTAAAATGGTCCAGCGTCACTAGAAAACAGTTGGGTAGTTTTTTAAATAAAACTAAACATACAATTGCCATATGACCCAGCAATTGCACTCTTGGCCCTTTCTCCGAGAGAGGTTAAGACTTATGTTCACACAAACACCTATGTGCAAATCTGCAAAGAAGCTTTATTCATTACAGCCAAAAAACTGAAGACGGCCCCGATGTCCTTCAGTGAATGAATGGTTAAACAAAGGATGGTATATTCACATCATGGAATACTCAGCAATTAAAGGAATGAACTATTGCTGGATGGGACTTGGACGAATCTTCAGGGAACTATGCTGAGTGGAAAAAAAGCCAATTCCAAAAACTTGTGTACTGTATGATTCTGTTTATAAAACATTTTTGAAATGACAGAATTTTAGCAATGGAGAATAGATCAATGGTTGTAGGGAATTAGCGATGGGGGATTGTAGTTATAGAAGGCCAACACAGGGATCCTTGTGGGGATGGAACTATTCTGTATCTTGACTGCGGTAGTGGATATACTAACCCACGTGTATGATAAAATTGTGTAGAACTAGGGTATGGGCACAACCACACACACACAGATTAGTGTAATTAAAATTGGGGCAATCTGAGTTCTATCACAGTTGATATCCCAGTTGCGACACTGTGGTCTAGTTTTGCAAGATGTACCATTGAGGGAAACTGGGATCTCTGGTACATGGGGTCTCTAGTTTAATTTTAACAACTGCATGTGCGTTTATAATTATCGAATAAAGATTTAATTTAAAAACAGTATATTCTGGTTGATATTCCATATTTGGATTTGCCTTTCCTTCTCAATGGAGCCTGGGCCAACACCATAATTCAAAGGCTTACAGAACATTAGATCCACTGACATGGGATCGAGCATGACATTGCCTTGGGCCATGGGCCTCGCTTTCCAGCAAAGGAGATGTGGGAGTGGGCACATGACCACGGTATCCCCTCGTCCTATCTCATACCCAGAAGCTGCTGGCCTGATAGAGTAGTGAAGTGGGTGCTTATGCAGCTGAGGTACCAATTTGGAGTTGATATCCTGCAAAGTTGGGGTATTGTCCCCCAGGAGTGATCTCATCCTGAGTGCAACCATTATACGGTACTGTGTCTCCAACAGGCAGAATCGTAGGTCCAGGAACCAAGAGGAAGACCCATTCACCACCACTCACAATGACCTCCTTGAGGAATTTGTGCTTCCAGTCCCTGCAGCTTGTGGCTTTGTGAGTCTAGAGGCCCTGGTTCCCAAAGGGAGAATGCTTCTACCAGGAGGAGATACATTAGGGGTTCCAGTAAGCTTTAAGCTACAGCTGCTCCCTGGTCACTTCAGGCTTCTCATGTCAAGAGACTGGCAGAAAGGAAAGGATCACCACATTGGCCAAAGTGATTGACCCTTATCATCAGGATGCTGTGTTACACTCTGGGGGAAGGGAAGACTATCTGTGGCACTCACATAATCCACTGGAGTGTCTCCTGATACTCCCTCTCCTGATTATAAAGGTAAATGGGAAAGTGCATCAATGTTGATCTAGGAAGGGCATGGTGACCCACTGTTCAGATCCCTTAGGGATGAGGGTCCCGGTCACAACACCAGGTAAGCCATTTGGAACAGCGGAGGTGCCAGCCTGAGATGAGGGGACTCTAGAATAGGTAGTACAGGAGGGAGATGATGAGTCTTGGTTGTGGCCTCAAGACTAGCTGCAGTAGTGGAGACAGGGAGGGACGTGGCTAGTTCATCCCGCTAACCTTCTATAAGTTTCCTAAGGAAACAGACCCAACTGTAGTTCTAGAGAAACCATTCCCAGATGGAGTGGATTTGAACAGCACAAGAGGTGCTTTGTAGTGGATACTGTGAGGTAGCATCCAGACCCCCGCCTTCAGGACTAAGACATGTGTTCCCTCAGTATCCATAAGCCTTGCCTATTGATGGCTCACAACCTTGTCCCTCTCTGGACAATGTCGTCAGCTAAAGGGAGCTTCCTTGGCTTATTTACACACCCTTTGCTGGGGACAGCCCACGTTTGAAAACTGGTCCCTGTGCTTCAGTTTGGGAATCTCTATCTAAGAAGCATCTCAGAATTAACTTAATCAAAACCAAACTCTTAGAGTCCTCTCTAAACCTGTCCCCTTTCCCCATTTCAGTAAACACCAATTCCATGCTTCCAGTTGTCCACTCTAAAATCTTGAGAGTTTTCCTTGACTCCTCTCTTTTTCTGGTTCCCCGGACATCTTAATATACCAGCAATTCTTGTTGGCTTTACCTTCATATCTCCAGTTTAACCACTTCTCAGCATTACCTTTGCTAACCTTCTGGTCCAAATCCCTATAAATTCTCTCCTAACTGGCCTCCCTGCTTCTCTGCTTGCCTCCCCCGATCTATTCCATGCAAGCAGCCAAAGTGATACCATTAAGAGCTAAGTCAGATCATGTCACTTCTTCTAGTGGCTTCTCATCACACTTGTACTACAAAGCCCTACGTGGTCTGGCCCCACGCCACCTGTCTAACTTCATCTCCTGCCACACTCCTCCAGTCTCTGGCCTCCACTCTGTTCCTTAAGCTCCCTGAGAAGCCTCCTGCTACAGGGTCTTGGTATTTGTCTTTCATTCTGCCTGGAATGGTACTCCCCCAGATAGCCCCATGGCTCCATCCCTTGCTTCCTTTGGGGCTCCACTTCAATATCACCTTATCCAAAACATGCTTAGATCGCCTTCTAGGTAATCAAAGCTCCCCTCTCACCTTATCACCACCTGCTCTCCCTACCCATCTTGCTTAGCACTTATCACCTGACGTAATTTTTTTGTTTCTTGTCTATCTCCTTCCACTAGAAGATAAGCTGCATGAGGACAGGGACTTTGTCCTTTTTGTTCATTGTACTATGTCTCCAGTTCCTATAACAGGGCTTGGCATGTGGTAAATATTTAAAAAAATATATTTGTTGGATGAACCAATAAAGTTTCAGGCACTTTATAATTTAGGCTTTCATGCTACCCTGCCCCCACTCCAAAGCAGCTACACCCCAAAGTGAAGACACACTGAGACCACAACAAAAATACCCATAGTCCTGTGCGACACACACCTTCACTGACCTAATAAATACCTTAGGGGAAAAAAAAAAAACTTCTTTAGTTGTGAATTCACTCTTCTGAACCATTTTGGTTGCAAAAATTCAAGAAGAAGGAAGAGGTGGGGGCACCTGGGTGACTCAGTTGGTTAAGCGTCCCACTCTTGGTTTCGGCTCAGGTCATGATCTCACAGTTTGTGGGTTCCAGCCCTGCATCAGACTCTGTGCTTACAACTCAGAGCCTGGAGCCTGCTTCATTTTCTGTGTCTCCCTCTCTCTCTGCCCCTCCCTTGCTCCCTCTCCATCTCTCTCTCTCAAAAATAAACATTAACAAAGAAGGAAGAGGGGTGCCTGGGTGGCTCAGTTGGTTAAGTGTCTGACTCTTGATTTCAGCTCAGGTCATGATCTCATGATTCATGGATTTGTGCCCAGCATTGGACTCTGTGCTGATAGCATGGAGCCTGCTTGAGATTCTCTGTCTGTCTCTCTCTCTCTCTCTCTCTCTCTCTCTCTGCCCCTCCTCTCTCTCTCTCTCTCTCTTTCTCAAAAATAAATAAACATTTCAAAACCAATAAAGGAAGAAGGAAGAGACCCAATCCTGCAGGAATAGCTTATGGCCTGACACCAGAGCCAACCTATCCATTAGGCACAGTGTTGAGGACCCATGATACTTTTAGGGGCCACAAAAATATTATAATTTTAATTTGTTAGAATCAGAAGAAAAGTGAGTATAATAATAATAATGAATATAATAATAAATCCAGATTGGATTATATCCATCTTTATACCAATGTAGTCATGAAATAGAATTTTTAATATTTTTTTATGGAAGAAACAACCCAGGAAGACAAAAGGGACCCATGAGAGTCATAACGTGACCCTCACGTTAAAGGCGAGGTGACACAGCTCACCTTTAAGGCTCTGGGCAATATTGAGGGCCAGCACGACAGGGAGAAGGAGAGGAACTGATGTTCAGCATGCTTTCTCACTGTCACCCCCGCTTAGCATTATAGTCCCATGCTATCAAAGGGGAAACTGAGGCCCTGAAAAGTTAAATGACTAGAATTCGAGCCTAGGCCATTGGAAACCAAGCCACTGGTGATCTTACCACACTATTAATGGTGCCTGCAAAGCCGCAGGCACAGAGATGCGGTTAGACACTTCCCTCAGATCTGTCCCTGCCTGCCAAAGGCTGTGCCCCACACCGGGTCCTGCCCCCTGAGTCACCCCAGCTCCACCCTGCTCTTTGTGAGCCTGAATTTCCCTCGTCTACTTTGTCCCCAGCGCCAAGCCCCTGCCCCACCCTGGCTCTCGATCTTAATCACTAAACTTGGGAGAAACGGGTCAAGTTGTGTTGCCCCACCCTATGAACAGGCAGGTCTGGTTGCCCTCTCCTGCCCGTCAGTCCTTCCAGAGAACAGTAGCTTAGTCCTGAAGAAGCAAAGAACAGCCTGGCAGGGACTCGTCCTTATTCCTGCCGCAGGCTGTGTGCTAACTCCTCCCTCCCTGTGCCCGTGAAAAGGTCTTCAAAGACTCTGAGGGCCTCTTCTGTCTGCACCTGATCTTCCTCAGCACAAACTTAAGGGTGAGTTCTTTGCCGAGGCCCAAGCAGTTCTCGAGTGGAGCCCTCCTGTTATTCTCCCCTCCACCTCTGCCCTTATTTGGTGAACCCTCAAATAGGAGTGGCTGGGTCGTAGTCCACATCCAGGAAGAGGGCTGGAAAGTGTCGCATGGACTTGGGAACAGAGGGGCCTAGTGGAATTCCAGCTGCGTATAAATAATTTGACCTCTCCGGATGTAACTAAAACTTGCTGAACGCTAAGAACGAACAAGAGGTTCATCACATGCTTAATCTGGAATCTGGAATAGAGTTGTGCTGACAAATGTTAGTGATCTTTTATGCCTGCTATGTCTTCCACTCTAATTTGCCTGGTTCTATGGCTGTCATATTCCTGGTTTGCATCTCATTAATGCATTACACTTGCTATATGTCAATCAATATGTGGGCATTGGAGACACAATGCTGAAGAGAAGAAATTTTTGCAAGGGACCTCATGCTCTGGTAGGAATTGCAGAGAAGTGAATAGTCAGCTACAATACAGTGTGGTCATTGTTCAGCTCTGGATCTCAATCAATGGTGTCGCCATTAGGGAACCAAAAACTCAGATGGCAGAGAAGCAATTAGCCTTTAAAAATTGGGTAGTACAGGGGCGCCTGGGTGGCTCAGTCAGTTAATCGTCCAACTTCGGTTCAGGTCGTGATCTCATGGCTTGTGAGTTCGAGCCCCACATTGGGCTCTGTGCTGACAGCTCAGAGCCTGGAGTTACTTCAGATTCTGTGTTTCCCTCTCTCTCTGCCCCTCCCCACTCACTCTGTCTCTCTCTCTCTATCTCTCTCTCTCTTTCAAAAATAAACATGAAAAAAAATGTTTTAATTGGGTAGTACATAGATAAACAAGAAACCAAATCATTGGTAAACAAGACAAACCAGGATGGATAACAAGACCCTGTAACCTAGCATTTGACCATTTTATAAAGTAGACAGTGTAAACCTAGTTGTTCCTGGCTATTCCTCCTAAGAGTGAAACCCCTATTAGGGTCCTGGGGATTTAACTCTCTGAGTTTTCTTTTTTTGTTTTTAACGTTTATTTATTTTTGAGAGACAGAGCGTGAGTGGGGGAAAGGCAGAGAGAGAGGGAGATGCAGAATCTGAAACAGGCTCCAGGCTCTGAGCTGTCAGCACAGAGCCCAATGTGGAGCTCAAACCCACAAACGATGAGATCATGACCTGAGCCAAAGTTGGATGCTTAAGCCACTGACCACCGAGGCGCCCCAGCCCTAGGAGCTTTGTAAATTAATAATAGATTATTTTTTATCAGGGCTGGTTTTATGAGTAAGTGGAATAGGTTGCCACCTATGTGTATGTTCTAAGAGAAATGGGAAGGGGCCTTGCTGCATGCCAAAATGCCTCCTTAGGTCACCATTTCTAGAAGTCCATCATTAGAGTCAGTCCTTAGGGATGGTTTTAGCCCTCAGGGTCTTCTTACAAAGGCATATCGTCCAGAGAGAGATGAGCCTTTGCTCTCACTGTTTCTTTTCCTAGGTCGCTCTTTTCCACAGATTCAAATCCTATCTGTCATTCAGACCCAGAACATTTCCTCAGTGGTTTTGTTCTAGCTTGGCCTTCCCTCATCTTAAAGCTTTGAGTTGCTGGTACAAGTCTTTGATCCAGCAGGCATGGCCTAACGTGGCTTCTTGGTTGGATTCTGTGTGTACGTGTGTGTGTGTGTGTACGTACACTCTTCCTAATTAGTGTCTTATCAACTATCAATTAATGTGTCTATTGCATTATAAAACCACACCAAAACTTAGTGACTTAAAATGATTTTTACTCACAACTCTACAATACGGGCTGGGATCAGTTGGGTGGTTCTTTTGCTGGTTGGCCCAAACTGTCTCATGTAGCTGCATTCATTTGGAAGCTCAGTCATGATGGGAGGACTCAAGAGGGCTTTATTCGCATGTCTGATACCTCAGTTGAGGAAATTAGAACCCCTGGGAGTAGGCTGGCCCTTTTCTCCATGTGATGCCTCGTTCTTCAGGGCATCTCCACATGGTCTCCTCTCTTGCTGGTTATCCTGGGCTTTCCGACAGCATGGCAGCTAAGTTCTAAAAGAGAGCATTTCAAGAAGTAGAGCTCCATCGTGCAAGTACTTATCTACCTGCTTCGTGTGTGTTGATATCTCCTTGACTGAGAAAACCACCAGCCGACCCAAGAATCAGTGTGTGCTTTAGACGGGTAATACTCGTGGGAGATGTGGGTTTTGGTGTGCTACCAATCTCTACCACAGTTTATAAACACTTAGAGTAGAGATTGCATCTTTTAGTTTTTTTTAAAAATAGCCTGGAGTATATTGGTATGTACTAAATGGATAGTTGTTGACTGACAAGTGTTGAATGTAGTTAACTGCCAGGCAAGAACGGGAGGTTGCTCTGTGAGGAAGCAGAAGCCTAAAAGGAAAGGGTTTTGAACACCAAATACAAATTGGTAGATTTTGGTGAGTCTAAATAATGCCTTCCCTATTGATTTCAAGACTGGAAAAATGCAAGCAAAAAATATAAGAAACCAAAGGATACTCAGTTCAGCACTATGTTAAGCTTCAGAGGATGTAGAGGAATACAGGGCCTTTGAGGTCATTGAAGAAATGAGAAGTAAAAACAGGTTAACTTAAATATTACAAGACCTAATAATGTTCCTAACACAGTGTATGGCACATAATAGACACTCAAGAAATATTCTGGAAAGAAGGAACAAGGTGTGGTCAGGAAGGGAAAGGTAGGAAAGTCCAGGGTTTGGCAAACTGAAACCTACAAGCCAAATCTGGTCTTCCAACTGTTTTTGTAAATAAAGTTTTATTGTAGCATTGCCATGGCCTTATTTTTTTTTTTACATATTATCCCTGATTCCTTTTGCATTATAACAGCAGAATTAAGTAGTTTCAGCAAAGATTGTAAGTCCTGCAAAGCCTAAATATGTACTAGCTGGCCCTTTACAGAAATTTGCCAAACCTAAGGGCTCAGTGAATGCTTCCTAGACTCTGTGAAACTGGTACAGTTTTCCTTGATGGAGGAGAAGGTAGGTGAGCGCTAGGTTAGATGGAAGATAAAATATTTTGTGCTCAAAACTGTGACTAGTTCTGGTCCCTGTGAAAAATGTTTTCTGAGACCCTCCCCCCTGCAGGAAAGGATTTGTGTTGATATGCAATAATCTCAGGCCCTGAGCCTCTGTTTAGACTAGTGGTCCAGGTAGTTCCTTCTGGCCTTCTCCCCCTCTCATCACCCTGTTGTGCACATCTTCCTCTACATTTTTGACTTGTGGTGAGGCAAAGTATCCAGATATTGAACTTGGACGTCAGGGAACCATTGACGAGGTAGATGCACTTTCCCTTTGGATATATATCTGGGTTCACAGGAGGAAAGGGAGCAGCTAACTCTAATCCTTGTTCCTTCAGCTTATATGGGGTCATCATCAAGAAGTCATCGTGATCATTCCTCTGTTTCAGACTGGATTGAGTTTAAATCATCTCCTACATCTAAATCACACACACATCGGAATATACCCAGGTACACACCCTCTCTGTGCCCCACGCCCACATGCTTAAAAATAGCATAGCCTCTCTCCAGAGCTCACCTACCCATAGGCACAGTGCTGAGGGCCCAGGATATTTTAGGGACCAACAAAAATGTTTTTTGTTTTGTTTTTAATGTTTTTATTTATTTTTGAGAGAGAGAGAGAGAGAGAGGGACAGAGTACAAGTGGGGCAGGAGCAGAGAAAGAGGGGGACATAGAATCTGAAGCAGGCTCCAGGCTCTGAGCTGTGAGCACAGAGCCCAATGTGGGGCTGGAACCCACAAACCGTGAGATAATCTGAGCCAAAGTCAGACGCTTAACTAACTGAGCCACGAGAAGCCCCCAAAATGTTTTAATTTTAACTTCTTTTTAAATCAGAAGGAAAAATAGTATATAATATCAATGGACATAGAAGAAACCAGCCTGAATTATGCTAATCTGTATACCAATTATATAAAACATAGTTTTTAATATTCTTGTATGGAGGGAGGGGCCCACAAAGGCAAAAGTGCCAAGGGCCAGCAAAAGCCATACCGCAACCCTCTCTTCTTCAAGTAACGGGTTTCAGGGCCCACAAACTTCATGGAGAGAGAATGCTTTGCAAGATCTGAGCAGAGTTCCTCATAACCATGTCCTTCTTTGGCACAGTCCTTGGGAGAATGGAACACGGCCGCCTTTGACCTTTGAGTCAGACTAAAAAACAAAAAAGCTCTCTGGGAAGGAAGCAGAGACTTGCTGCTAGATGAGAGGAGGGCTGGTGTTGATTCAATTGGCCCCAGGGCCTGGCGAGGCCAGACTGCCGAGCAGTGCCCCCGCCACCAGTGTGTCTGCTCTCGGCAGAGCAGAACCCAGCTCAGACCCTTCATAAATAAATACTGCTTCAGGCCCAAGTATGTTGACTTAAGAAAGCTTCACCTTTCCCTGGCAATGCGGATTGTTCTGGGGGAGCAGCTCTCCAGTTAAGGGTTCTCCAAGAAGTGAACACAGACTAGAATTTGCTTTCAAACTTGGTCAAGCTTTTGGAGCTCTAAGTGCTGCATCTCTCAGAAGCCAAAGTTTCCGTTTGTTGATTAACCAGCTGCTTTAATTTTCCTCCAGTCCCCCAAGTCCCTCCCTACTTCCCTTTGTTTTTGCCTCATAGCAGTCCTTTATGGAAGAGTGGGGTGACTGAAATTTGCTTTCTTTAGAGTCAGGGCAGCTGGTGCCACTTAAAACACAACTTAAAATTTACCTGGACAGTCTTTGTTATGCGTTGAGTTGTGTCCCCCCTGCAAAGATGTGTCGAAGTCCTAGTCCTTAGTACCTCAGAACATGACCCTATGTGGAAATTGGCTCATTACAGATGAAGTCAAGTTAAGATGGCATTGCGCTAATCTGATATGACTGGTTTCCTCATGAAAAAGACTTTACTGTGTGAAGAGGCAGAGACACAGAGACAGAAGACCATCATGGAAAAACAGAAGCAGAGGAAGGAGTTGTGCTGTGAGAAGCCAAGGAACAACGAGGGCCACCAGAAGTGGACAAGACAAGGAAGGATCATCTTGTAGAGGCTTCGGAGGGAGCATGACCCTGCCGATACCTTGATATCAGACCTCTAGCCTCCAAAACTGAGAGAGAATAAATTTGTTGTTTTAAGCCAGTGGTTTGTGGTACTTTGTTCCAGCAGCCCTAGGAAACTAATACGGTCTTCCAAGCAAGTAATCTGCACGGCTAGAGCCTCAAGAATCAATTGACTGACGTATAGTAATCACACCCAGCCCTTGCTCAGTGTAAAAACCTTACTGAGATTCTCAAAGTTCTTCTTTCCCCATTATCTCATTTTTGCCTCATGAATGCTTTGTGACCCAGGGCAGATTTTTATGATCCCTCATTTTACAGATGGCAAAATCTGAAACTCAGGGTGTCAGTCATTTACCCCAAGTCATACGTTAAGTGTCTCTGTGGCTTAGAAGAAAACAATGAGTAATAGAAATTCGCAGTCAGTCCTGCCTCTGACTAAACCTATAGGGCCTTTGGTAAGTTACTTAACTGTGTATCTGAACTTTGGAATTTCAAGTACAGTCACTACATTTGTTTAAAGAGCATTAAAAATTACCTCAAACATGAAAAACAAGAGAAAGTCCTAATATCAGAATAAAAGACAGATCTTCTAAATTGAATACATTTAGTTAATTTTTTTTTAACTCACTACTTTGTCTCCCCCGCCCCCCGGAAGACAGATAAAAGGATTGGCATTTGGAAACCACTTCTGAAATCTCTCTAGGCCTCATTTACCTTATCAGACTTCTCCTTGATTCCCTTCTCCACTTCATGTTTTATGATTCTCTGACTCAAGCCCAGATTCTCTTTCTACTAACACATCTGGAAACCGGAACCCCTGAGTCTGCACGGCGACGGCCAGAATTCCCTGCTCAGAGGAACCGGTGGAATGAAACGTCCTGCTTCTGTCCTGATACCACGACGTATCTTGTATTCTGTGAGAGGGCAACCAGGGGTTGTTGTGATGGCCTCAGGTAACCTGTGGGAAGACCTGCCTTCCTTTGAGAACGTGACCCCTTCGTATTTGAGGCAAAACAGTTTGGGATTTGATGTGCAAACTGCGGCCAACTTTCTCCCTGCACTTCCTGCCAGCAGGCTGGCTCTGGCTAGCTTAGCTCTCCCCCCACCACCAGCTGGAGAACTCCTTGACCTACCAGGCCATCAGTCCCCACAGGTCACCTGTTTGGAAAAGCCAACCTGAAGAATCCCAGGCTTCCACCATAGGCTGCCACTGGGCTAAGCCTGAAGCTTGAACGTGCCTCATAGCTAAAGTCAATGATTTTATGATCATCAATGATAGTAATAATCTTTCACACACTGCTTTTGAAGTATTCTTAAAATCCAGTATCTTTGGGGGTACCTGGGTGGCTGAGTGGGTTAAGCGTCCAACTCTTGATTTCAACTCAGGTCATGATCTCACGGTTCATGGGTTCAAGCCCTACATCGGGCTCCACACTGACAATTTGGGACCTGCTCGGGATTATCTCTTTCCCTCTCTCTGCACCCCCTTCTCAAAAATAACTAAATAAACACTTAAAATCCAATATCTTCTTAGCATAATATCGGTGCTCAGAGAGATCTTCATGAAAGAGATAGGACTGAAAGGACTCCCCAAAGAGGCAGGCAGTATTTGAGGGGGGAGTAGGGCTAGGAAAGATGGGGGTGGTCTGTAGGGGGACTAACGGACAGTCTGGAGGGTGGAAGGAGTGGTGCTTACAGCTGGGGAAATCCCTGCCTGAAGGGGGCGCTGAATTCCCACAGGGAGAAGGGGATGAGCCAGAAGTGTGGAGATGTCACAGGCTTCTGAGGCAGACAGACTGGGTCAAACCCTAGTGCAGCCACTTTCTAGTGTTGTCCGCCACCGCCTGCCCCCTTACTGTGAGGGAAAGCTCTCCAAGGCCGGAAAAGTTTAGTGATCATGAAAGGTAGGGAAAGGGCAGGAACAGAATGAGTCTGAGCTCTACTAAAAAGTCCTTCAGGGAAACTGTCAAACTACCTCCACCCTCTCAACCTTTTGACCTGATTGTGTTTGGTCCCTCCTTTTCCCTGAGGGAGAAGTGCCAGGGTTAACAAAAATCCAAGGAAATCAACAGGTCTTCAGACAAACTTGACCCCTCTAAAGCCCTTTGACCAAACCACCAAGCCAAAGAACAGTCCTTCTTCCCCCGTGCTCTCGGGCGGAGTCCACACCAAGGGCTGAGGAAGTGGCCTGAACTTATCATGTCAGGGAGGAAAGCTTTGCACTCCTTTTTCAGTGCAGAAGGAAAAAGGAGCGGGGTAGGGGGTGAGGGGAGAATCTACTGTCTGCAATAGTTTTTAGAATATAGAGGAAAAATATTTTCTGCAATTGGGCACCTGCTCCCTCCAATCTGAGTGGAGAGTCTGCGGCTTTAAAGAGACCTTTCTCTAGAAAATTTAGCCTCTACTTTTATAACCATCCCAGTTGGAAACCTAGAGGAATTTTTATTGTACATGATGTGGATGTGTTTATTTCTTTACTATGTTTTGTTTGCCCATCATTTCCTGTTGCATCTGTGGAGATTCAGATTTGGTAGTGTGTGAGGAGGTGAGCCATGCCAACCTAGGAAACAGAGGAAGATTGGGAGCAAATACCTAATTAAGATATATTCGATTTTCCATGACTTTAAATTTGCATTCTTATTATGAAAGCAATATATGTACCCTGTAAATTTTGCGTTTTTACTATGAAAGTAACTTAAGTACCCATGGTAGAGTTTAAAATGAATATAGGCTCCAAGTAAAATAAAATTAAATAACATAGAGTAAAATAAAATAAAGTAAAATAAAATAAAATAAAATGGTTCTCATATGGTCTTGTTCTCCCCATATCTGACCATGTAATTAGTTCCTTATACAGTCTTATATAAAAAAGCATTTATGCATATGTAACTATGAGATGTATCCTTTCTTAAAAACATAAACACAAGTGGAATCATACTATACATATTGTTACACAACTTGCTTTTCTCACCGAAAAATCTTCCTTGGAGATTATTCTTTTTTTTTTTTTTAAGTTTCTTTGTTTATTTTGAAAGAGAGAGAGAAAGCGAGGGAAGAACAGAGAGAGAGAATCCAAAGCAGGCTCCGCGCTATCAGCACAGAGCCTGACACAGAGCTTAAACCCACGAGCCATGAGATCATGACCAGAGCCAGAACCCCAAGAGTCAGAAGCTCCACTGACTGAACCGCCCAGGTGCCCCTGGAGATTATTCTTTATTGGTAGTATGATCATATGTCCCATACCGGACAGTCCAGGTTTACACCTTCTGTGCCAGTATACCTATCAATAGAATTCTTTCCACTCTCAAGACAACATCTTGGTTTGGATAAAGCTTCTGGTCACTCTACGTGTCAGGCCAAATGGATCTTTTTTTGCTTTCCATAAGTTCATGGACTGTCACATCATGGATGCCTCAAATATAGCGAATCACCCATCCGAAGACATTTATTTCTAGTTCTTAACAACTAGAAACCATTCAACAGAGAGCTTCCTTGGACACTTACCTTTGAACTCCTATGAGGCACATGTACAGAGTAAGTTCCTAGCAGTGAAAATTGCTGGGCCTAAGGATTTTTGTCTTTTACACTTTTTTCTGCAAAAATATCTTTATTTGCTTTCTAATTGAGGTAATATATTCTGTTGTATAGATATATCACAATTTATTTATCCACCTTTTACATCTTGAGCTCTCTCACCAAATACATCTCCAAAAAGGAGGAACTATAAACACAGCAACCAGCCCAGAGTAACCCAGACCCTCCCACACCTCTTTCCTGGGCTTCTGATGGGCCAGGTCACAATCCCCCACCCCTGGTGACAGTAGGTTCTGATCTGACTCCTCTCCATCTCCTGCGGGTACCGCTTCCTCCAGGAGGCACTGCCTGGCTGCTCCACTGAGGCTGGGATGGGGCCCCTTCCGTATACTCCCAGCATCTGCTACTTCTCTGATTGCCGCACTCATCACATTGAACTATAATTTCCTCTTGAATTCCCATCTTCCCACTTGAACTCTATGTTAGGTTCTTCTTGCTGCTGTAACAAATGACCACAAACTTAGTGGCTTAAAACAACACAAATTTATTATCTTACTGTTCGGAGGTCAGAAGTCTAAAATAGGTTTCCCTGGGGTGAAAACAAGCTGTGCATAAGGCTGTGTTCCTTCTGAAGGCTCTAGATAGAATCTGTTTTCTTGATTTTTCCAGCATCTACATACTGTCCTCATTCCTTCGCTCATGGCCCCTTCCATCTTCAAAGGCAGCAATGACCAGTTGAGTCTTCCTTACGTTGCGTCACTCTGACACCGACTCTTCTGCCTCCTTCTTCTCCATTCGAGGATCCTTGTGATCACCTCGGGGCCACCTGAATAATCTGGGATACTCTCCCTATTTTAAAAGCAGTTGATTAGCAACCTGAATTCCATCTGCAACCTTAATTCCTTTTGCCGTGTCGTACAGTCTATTGACAGCATTCAAGGTTTAAGACATGGACATCTTTGGGATCTGTTATTCTGCCTACCACAAACTCCAAGCTCTGCGAAGACAGAAAATGTTTCAGAGTCTCTGTCATAGCCCCGTACCTGGAGCATGGTAAGTATTCAATAATTGTTTCTCAATTCACTGCACTATTCTATTCTCGCAGGTCCGATAAAGAGGGCTGGCCCTAGGGCTCCACAAGAAGGCACTTTGGTGTCTGCTCATCAACATGGGCTAGGAAACCTCATTGTGGAGGCTGAAGAATCCTTTTCCAAATACAGAGGCCATATCCTAGATACCATTCGAGGCAAGGACCATGTCTTCTATATGTGTGTTTTCCCTAACACAGAGAACCTGGCATACTTTTAAAACTCAATGTGTGGGGCGCCTGGGTGGCTCAGTTGGTTGGGCGCCGACTTTGCCTCAGGTCATGATCTCACGGTCTGTGGGTTTGAGCCCCGCGTCGGGCTCTGTGCTGACAGCTCAGAGCCTGGAGCCTGCTTCGGATTCTGTGTCTCCCTCTCTCTGTGCCCTTCCCCTGCTCATACTCTGCCTCTATGTCTCTCAAAAATAAATTTAAAAATGTTAAAAAAAAAAAAAACAAAAAAACTCAATGTGTGTTTGTTGAGTGGGTCATGGTGGGACAGAAGTCCAGTTGGGGCAGAAAAGCTAGTCGCTAGGTGTCCACTAGGGCACTGAGTCAAGGTGAGAGAGGTCGAAGTCACTTGGGGGTCACTCCTGTGTGACCACGGGTTTCTGAAGCTGACAGTGCTGTATCAGAGAGGCCCAGAGAGCTAGTGTGGAGAATCAGATCAGCGAGGAAGTCAGCAGCCAGCAGACAAGGCGATGTGACATGGACAGCAAGAGAAGGGGCAGGGACCGGGTTCAAGCACCCGGGTGAGGGTGGAGGGTAAAATCGAGGGACCACATCAGGAACCTGCAGGAGAGTAGGAGCAAGCTCAACCATGCCAGCTTCCTGCCCCACACCCCCGGGTATTTGTATCATTCCTCTGTGCCGAGAATCTCGACTTAGTCACACGCCCCTGGACAGTGGACGGTGCCCATGGCATGGGAGCAGGAGTAGCAGCAGTGAGGGGACAGTGAGCAGACATGAGCTGGGGATAATACAACAAGCGGCGGGCACAGTAGATACAAAGCTGAATATGACACAGTCATCATCCTTGGGAAATCACAATTTAGGGCAACAGTCAAGCACGAACCCACTGTTATGCAAGGCAGTAGATTAGAATAAAAGGGGACTAAACTGAAAGCTCTTTAAGAAAAAAAAAAAAAGGCTTCATTTACTCTTCGCAGTAATTCATGTGGTAGATGTTATTTCCTCCATCTTATGGGTGAGAAACGTGAGGCTCAGAGAGGGAAGGTACTTTGCCCAAGATCACACAGGTGGTTAGTAAAGCCAAGCTACAACTTTCGATTTCTCTTACTCTCTCTGTTCTGATTTCTTACTCTCTCTGTTTGCTGTATTGCCAAGCACAGCCCCAAGCACATAATTCTTACGTTCTTGTACTTTGCACCATTTCTATTATGGCTCTATTTTAGCACTAAGCTCTTGGTAGAATAATCACATCTCACTCATGCCAACCAGGACTTGAAACAGGACAGTTATATGGTTCTGAACTTCCCTTCCTACCGAACCGTGAGCTCCCGGAGAGAGGAGCTTCCGTGGTCGCCCCCTTTGCCGAGGTTCTGCTTTTCCCGGTTTCAGTTAGCCGGGGTCAACCATGGTCTCGAAGCAGATGAGCCTCCTTCTGCTGCGTCAGTTGCGGCATAACGCTTCATGACAATGCCTTCGTCACTCGCTTCATTCTATCTCATCAGGTAGGCATTTTATCATCTCACGTCCTCACAGGAAGGGGGAGTACAGTACAATAAGGTATTTAGAGAGAGAGAGAGACCATATTCACATAACTTTTATTTTAGCATATTGTTATCATTGTTCTATTTTATCATTGGGTAAGTTGTTAATCTCTCATTGTGCCTAATTTATACGTTAAATGTTATCATAGGTGTGTACATATAGGAAAAAATAGTATAGACAGAGTTTGGTACTATCCACAGTTTCAGGCATCCACTGGGGGTCTTGGAACAAATCCTCCATGGATATAAGTGAGCTACTGTATATCCTCCTTACCTGTTAGCCTAGCACATAGTAGGTGTTCAGTTACTATAAGTATGAATAAGTGAAGTATAATAATCTATGCTGTTATAATCTATGGACAGGATGGAGTACAAAGAGGTTCTGGGTTGAAATGGTGGGGACTGTCTTTTTCTTCTCAGTGTTAGTATAGTGCCTGACATATTGAAAGTACTCATGGGGCACCTCGGTGGTTTGGTTGGTTAAGCGTCTAACTCTTAGATTCAGCTCAGATCATGATCCCAGAGTTGTGTGATTGAGCCCCTCGTTGAGCTCCGTGCTAAACATGGAGACTGCTTAAAACTCTCTCTCTCTGCCCCTCCCCTCACTCACATGCTCTCTCTCTCTGTCTAAAATTTTCAAAAAGCACTCATAAACATTAGTCGAATCAATGAACAAATGAATGAATCCTGCATTTACATTCCTGTATTTCAGAATCCTAATTCTCATTATAACAGTAAAATCCTATCTACTCCAGGCAGTTCTAGAACCAGTAGAGACATTGTGTTACATTCTGGGGACCCTCCCACCCAAGGAATTTCACACAGTGTCTACAGAATACCCCGTCTCCAAAGAGACTACACTTCAGTTCCAAATAGTTGTACCACGATCATAAACACAACCACAAAGGAATAGAAACAAACCACTGTGAGTGGGAGGCCCAGCTCCTCCCAACCAGTGGAGAGCATTTCTAAACAAACACAAAGGGGCTTACACCTGCTCCAGATCCTGCCCGAACAATACGAAGTAGAGCCAAGAAAGTCAGACTGGCACCAAGTGAGAACCCAACGGGGCCAAACAGGAAGTTTCCTGGAGGGGAAGAGATCCCAGGGATTAATGGTGGTCGGAGGTTGATCTAATTCTATTGTCTTCAAGAAATATAATTGCACAGTCTAATGAGTCATACAATTCAGACACTTCATATAGTTTTAAGCAGCGATAACAAGAAGAATAACAACTGACTTTTACTGAGTGATTACTGAGTACCAGGTTCCACACTAAGCGCCCTTTAATATTAGCTCACTCTTCGTGGCAGCCCTGTGACTTGCTAACACTGGCAGGGTGGTTATCAAGTCATGAGACCAGCAAGGTAGGTGAGAGAAAAGTTAAGGCGAGCACAGTACCACAGCTCAGGGCAAGAAGTCCAGACGTCCGCAGGCAAGAGAGCCAGCACAGGTGTCTGCCAGACCTCCAACTCCTTAAGCTGATGACTCCCAAGGCACCAGAGTCATTTGGGGAAGTTTTCAAAAGACAGTTTTTTTGGGTCCCCCAAGACTGACCAAATCTGAATTTTTTTTTAATGTTTATTCATTTATCTTTGAAAGAGTGAGAGAGAGAGAGCACACAGCAGGGCAGGGGCAGAGAGAGAGAGGGAAACATAGAATCAGAAGCAGAGTCCAGGCTCTATGCTGTCAGCGGAAAGCTCAATGCGGGGCTCGGACGCACAAACCGTGAGATCGTGACCTGAGCCGTAGTCGGATGCTCCACCAACTAAGCCACCCGGGGTGCCCCCAAAATCTGAATTTCTAAGAGCAGGGCTTAGGGCTCTATATTTTAACCTATATTTTTAAAAATCTATATTTAAAAATATATCTCTATTTTTTTAAAGCCACACTGAATTCACTCTCATTTGTGTGGATGTAGTCAATACACACAGGACCTTAAGGAAAGTGCAAATGTTAAAGTAACTCAGGACCCTGCATTGGCTTCTTCCCAAACTGCTTTCCTTTAATACCAGCTCCACCTGGTCCCATGGCTCTGAAACCCCAGAATTCTGGTGTTTCTCTGGACTACACTCAGTCTTTGAATCTGAGTCAGTCTGTAACTCCCCAGGATTAACAAGTCCGTCTGACATTTAGTGCTACCCCAGGTGCCTACACCCTTCCACCCAGTCTTTGCATCCAGCCAAAGCAGTGCTGAGCCTCATTAGTGAAGGCGTGGGAAGGGACACTTTGGATTCAGAATACCAACAATCAGAGCATCGCATATTAAGACGAGGGGACTACAAGGTCTGGCCCAACCGAAGGCCTGATATCTACTTTCTGTTAGGAAAGGAATGAATTCCTTACAGTCCCTGAGCCCACAGATAAGAGGATACAAGTGAGGAGGAGAATGAGAGGCCTGAGCTTGAAGGTGGAGGTAGGACCATCTCCACAGGTTCTGAGTCCTGTTCATGAGGCTTCCTTATGCATCAGTAACCGTCTCTACCAACCTCTGTCTCTGGTCTTTACTACAGGCAAACCCCTCTTCTCATTCTTGGCAACCATCCATGATGCACAGACAAAAATAGACCAGCTGGCCTCTGCAAGCACTTTGCCTTCACTGATGAGAAACAAACGCCCACTTGGTTTACTTTCCCTTCAAATGTCCAGGAAGCCTCTTGACAGAAGATACTGGGAAGGTTTAGTAAAGGCCAAGGGTTTAAGTTTTGAAATCTAAACCATTTGACAGGTCCTGTGAAGGTGATGAAAGCCAAGAAACTTATGGTCAAGTTGAAACCCTCGTACTTTAGGTCTCGTTAGATGTGGTAAGACATTCATCAGGATTGCTTACGTGCAGAAAAAATTCAAGTACAGTGAAACAGTTTGTGCTCCAGAGAAGAAAGAACTTTCTACTAGAGCCTTTCATCAAGAGGAAGAATAGGTCATGGGAGGTGTGAAATCATTTTCGTTGGATGTGACTCCAACTCATTATCTATCAGCCATGCCACAGGTGTGAGGTTGGAAAAGGTGACCTTTAAGGTATCTTCTAATCCCTAAGTCCATGACTCTGTGATCATTATCACCATAAACCATGAACTGACCAATTTTTAATCCTAGGAATATTTCTGGATATTTCAGTCATTGAGAATCCAAGCAGCCTCAGCTTTGAGCAATGTCTGCTAATCAGCTTTCTTTTTTAAAACAGTATCTGGGGGCACCTGGGTGGCTTAGTTTGTTAAGTATCTGACTCTTGATTTCAGCTCAGGTCGTGATCTTATGGTTCACGAGATCAAGCCCTGTGTCAGGCTTTGCACTGACAGCATGGAGCCTGCTTGGGATTCTTTCTCCTTCTCTTTCTGCCCCCTCCTGCTTGTGCACACACATACACTCTCTCTCTGTCTCTCAAAATAAACAAACATTAAAAAAATAAAACAGTATCTGTTTTGTACGCCTTCTTCCCTCTGTCTAAAACACTCTGACCTTAGTTATCTGCATATCTTGTTCCCTCTTTTCCTTCAAGTATTTGTTCTGTTGTCACCTTTGTAGTCAGACCTTCCTAGACCATCCTGTTTATCCAGCCTGTCCTTTAATCATAGTGTTTAGATCATTTATGTTTAGTATAATTACTGATACAACTGGGTTTAAGTCTACTCTTTTGCTATTTACTTTTAACTTATGCTAGCTGTCCTCTGCTTCTTTTTACCTCCCTTCCTGCTTTTATTTGTACATAGCAAAGCATTTTTTAGTGTTTCATTTTAGCTATTTCTCATGGGGTTTTTGTTTATTTTAATGGTTTCTCTAGAAATTACAATATACATTCCTAACATCATGAGGATATTTTCAAATAATAATATAAAATTATATCACGTCATGTACGAGGTAAGAAACATACAATGATATATTTACTCCCTTTCTGGCTTTCGTGCTACTGTTATAATATGTTAATTATTTCTACATGTTATAAGCTCCACAAATTGTTAATTTTTGGTTACATCTCAATTGTATGGACTCATTGAACTCCTATTCAATGACTTACATTGTTACTATTATTTTATTTATTTTTTTAATCTTCAACCTGTCCCTGGTTTGGTCAGTAGGAATCCCTTCACGTTATCTCTTGCGTCCTTTCGATATGTTAGTACTTAATTACTTTTGGTAATAGGCCCTAGGCTCATCTTATACTTCCCTGCCCTTCCCCTGAAATCAGCCATTTCTCCAAGAAGTTTTGAGTCCTTTTAATGGAAGGGGATAATCATAAACCAGGATCTGGGTACTTGGTATGCTCCTTCCTTCTGGGGTGTCATTTATTGTTTCTAGGCCCCTGTCCTTTCAATGGATAGAGCTCGGAAATTATAAATATAAATATAAACATAAACATAAATATACATGCGCATCTGTATCTATTTCCATATCTATCAACAACCATGAGATATAACCAATGCCTCCAATTCCAATCCAACATTGCAGGGTTTATCTTCCCCATTCCATTCCAGTAACTCCTTTCACTAACGGAGGAAGAATTGACTTTCATTATCCTCAATATATTACATATCTGCTCAGTCCACCTCGATGTAACCAATGTCCTGGCTGCTCTGAGGCCAGTCCTTGGTCCTTAAGTCCATTCCCACCAGTGACATCAAGGCTGACTTTTTATCCTTTGGGCCCTCTAATCCCTGCTGGCCATGTTGGGCCAAAAACCTTGATCCTTCAGGTTATATTCAGTACACAGACTGAATATAATACTGGCCCCCAATCAAAAATCATCAGGAAGTCAAACTTCAAGGCAAGCCCCTGTCCTTGAAAGACTGAGTAGCCCTGACATAGAAGCGAAAGAGACGGCTAGATGAATTCAAGAGCGGTGATGGGTAGAGAAGATGCAATGGGAAAATCAGGAACCTTGGATGCTCAGAGGATGTGTCATCTGTTTCACGCAGGATGTAGAAGAAAAATATGTCAGGAGGCATGCCGCCTTGGTCGAAATGGAAGAGTGGGAGCACTGGAGACCCTGATAAAATCAGAGAATAGGTATGGTGGGGATGAAGTTCTCTGGGAAACCCAGTCATTTCCCACTAGCTAGCCAAGTGTCTGATTATATCTACACGTGAACCGGGCTACAGTGATTCCACTGGAACTTTTACTGTCAAGTGTGTCACATCCGGGAGAATTGCCATTAAACATTTTTCCAAAGGGGTTACAGGTGCTTCCCCTCCAGTAAATTAAATCCCTAATAACAGAACTAAAGGAAGCACATGTACACAGACTGAATATAATACTGGCCCCCAATCAAAAATTATCAGGAAGTCAAACTTCAAGGCAAGCCCGTCCTGAAATGACTCCTTCATGATCAGATAGCACAGGTATCAAAGAGAAAAGGCATAAATGGACCGTTGGCCTGTTCCTGAACCCATGAGGTCTGAGGTTCTGAGAGACCACCTGGAAACTGGGTTGGTTAATATCAATAAATGAGTAATCAGACCAGAGCTGGGCTTTGCAGACGAAGTAGGATTTCTGTAAATAAGAGGGAGGAGTAGAATTCACATGGGAAGCAACTAAATCACAGATCCAGAGCAAGCTACAAACACACCAGAACTGTGTGACAGAACAGTGGATACATCTGCTCCACTGGAGGTGACATAGGTCAGGGCTTTGGCAGAGTCACATCTCCCTCCAAAGCCAGGCACTTGGTGCCACTTGGCAGTATCTGTGTTGTCAGTTTCCTCCTTTATTCCCTATGATAACTTTTCAAAATCTCCCTTCTCGGAAGACAGCCTTGCTGGCTTCAGTAATAGACATCAAGACCATCAGTCATCAACTTCCTTGATCTCCTGCCTCTGCACCTACAAATTATTGCATTAAATTTTTTAAATTATTTTTTAAAGTAATCTCTACACCTTTATTTAAATAATCTCACAACGCTGAGATTAAGAGTTGCATGCTCTAGGGGCACCTGGGTAGCTCAGTCGGTTAAGCATCCGACTTTGGCTCAGGTCATGATCTCGCAGTTTGTGAGTTCAAGCCCCGCGTGGGGCTCTGTGCTGACAGCTCGAAGCCTGGAGCCTGCTTCAGATTCTGTCTCCCTCTCTGCCCCTCCCCACTCATGCTCTGTCTCCCTCTATCTCAAAAATAAATAAGCATTAAAAAAAAAAAGAGTTGCATGCTCTACTGACTGAGCCAGCCAGGTGCCCCCAAATTATTGTATTTATACCCACTCACACTTCTTTCCTTCCCAATCACAGGAAGACATATCCTGTCCAAGGTTACTTCTTCAAACTGCACTCCAGCCCCCTTCTCCCTCCCCAGAAACATTGTTGCCCCAGTCATCACCCTCAGCACCTTCCAGGCTTTTTCAAAAGCCATGAACAGGCAAATGTCTGTCCCACCAGAAGCACTTGAAATATCGATCCTATACCCTTTAGCTATTGCCTTTTCTTTCTCTTTCCTTGAACAGCAAAACTTTGTTGTTGTTAAATATCATTTCACATGTTTCTCTAGTTATAAAGGTAGCACATGTTCATCATAGAATATTTGCACAAAACCGTACTGAAAAGAGCTTTTGTAACCCTGCCACCCATCTTTGGGTTTCCATGTGTATATCGATGTCTAACACTTCACAGCTGACGTTTTGCTGTGTGCCCGGCTCACCATGATCCAATGAGAGACTTACCCACAGTTGTGCCATCGAGTCTGTGGCATAGTCTAGCTTCAGGTTTAGCAAGTCTGGCTCCAGGGCATAAGCTCTGAAATTAGCTCCTTATGCTTCTAATTTACACCCAAATCAGAATCATATATTATAGGTAGAGGGAGCATTTTTCAATATCACAAAATAATGTTTCAGAAATGTGATTTCTAAGCATAACCAAGATTTTCAATATAATGGCTGGCCAGTTTCTAGCCACCTGTCTGCCCACTGCACTTTTGCCCTCATCCTCACCGCTCGACAACACACACTGACTCCACAGGGGCTAAAAGTAACCTCTTTGATGCCAAATCCAATGGACACTTTAGAACCCTTCTCTTTCTTGACACCCTAGCAATATTTGAGACCATTATCCCTTCCTTCCTTCTGTCATTTAGTCAGTAAGCATTTATTGAGCACCAACTAAACTCCAAGCACGGTACCAAGAATCAGAAACTTTTTTCTGTATTGATTTCCAGGACATACTCTCCTTTGCTTTCCTCCTCCTCCTCTGACCGTGTTTTCTTAGTCTCAAACTTCCTGCTCCCCAGGTCTTCAGCCTCCTGTTAAGGTCTTCACCAGGGTCTCTCAGCCCTGGCTGTGCCTTAGAATCACCTGTAACACATGCTTGGAGATTCTGATTCAGAGCGGAGCCTAGGCATCAATAGTCGAAGATGTACGTGTCTCCCACGCAACAGTTGCTTTTCCTCCCGTGTTCCTCATCCCAGGAAATGGTGTACCTCTCCACCCTTGTTGAAGCTGGAAACCTTGCCTTCTCTTCCTCTTCCAATCAATCACTACGTCATGTTGATTCTATCCACCTTGCACATGTCTCCATCTCCATTGTCATTACTTGTATTCAGCCCGTCATCATTTCTTAGCCGGATTATTAAAAATGTCCTCCCAGCTGATCTTGCCTCCAACCTTGCCTCGCTGCATTCAGTTTGTTATTTTTGGTGTACCACAATGAAAATAGCTTTGCTGTTTCTTTCCTGATTATATAAGTAATACATGATCGATATAAAAATAAGACAGTTTTACCAAAATAAGGAAGAAAGAAAATGATCACCTGAAATCCCACTACCCTGAGATACTTCCATTCTTCCATCAACTTTTTAACATTGATCAATCATATGAGAAAAGTTTGATCCTTGTCTCCCACTGGGATTCGGATGCCTCAGGACAGCCCCGAGGGAGGGATAATTGTACGTAGAAACAAAGAGGGCTCAGAAGGAGTGAATATATAATTGGAAATAAATGGGATAATATTATAATGCTGTTCTGTTTTGGATAGAAGGCACTTAAAATTTTTTTTCTATACCTTCCCTCCTCTTCCTTTACTTCCTGCACTCCACCCCCACCCCAGTTAATCAATGCTAAGAACTTGATATGTATACTTTTGTACCTGTACTTTCATGCTCACAAAAACATATATTGTGTTTGGCTCCTTACAACAGGGACCCAACTATAGAGGTTTAATTCCTTGAGGGCTTATTCTTATATGCACAAAGCCCCGGGGCTCCGCAAACTGACCAGGGAGCCAGGTTCCTTCAAACTGTCTGTCTTGTGATCTTTCTCATGGTCGTATCTTCAAAGCCATAAAAATGTCTGTAAAAGTGCCAGCTCTCACATCCCCATTTCAGATAAGAAAAGGAGAAGACCACTCCCAGCCCCGGCCCCAGCCGTAGCAGCCGATGAGATGTTGACGCCCAGGAAGAACCGTATTGCCATTTATGAACTCCTTTTCAAGGAGGGAGCGCTGGTAGCCAAGAAAGACATCCACTTGCCTCAACCCCCTGAGCCAGTAGACAAGAATGTGCCCAATCTTCACATCATGAAGGCCATGCAGTCTCTCAAATCACGAGACCACGTAAAGGAACAGTTTGCCTGGAGACATTTCTGCTGGTACCTTACCGGCCAGGGTATCCAGGATCTCCATGACTGCCTCCACCTGCCCACCGAGATCGTGCCTGCCGCTCCACGTCACAGCCGTCCTAAGACTGGCAGGCCAGGGCCCAAAGGTCTGGAGGGAGAGAGACCTGCAAGACTCACATCAGAGGATGCTGACAGAGACCCCAGACAGAGGGCTGTGTCCCCTAGTGCGGACAAGAAAGCTGGGGCCTGGGCTAGGTCAGCAACTGAATTCCAGTTTAGAGGGGGATTTGGTCATGGACGTGGTCAGCCACCTCAGCAAAGGTGGAAGAGATGGTTTTGTGTTAAATAAATCTGAAGGAAGGAAGGAAGGAGGGAGGGAAGGAAGGAAGGAAAGAAGAAAGGAAGGAAGGAGAGAGAGAAAAAAAGAGAAAAAAAGGAAAGAAGGAAGGAAGGAGAGAGAGAAAAAAAGGGAAAAAAAAGGAAAGAAGGAAGGAAGGAAAGAGGGAAGGAAGGAAGGAAGGAAGGAAGGAAGGAAGGAAGGAAGGAAGGAGAGAGAGAAAAAAGAAAAAAAGGAAAGAAAGAAGGAAGAAAGGAAGGAAGGAAAGGAGAAAAGAAGGACAGAATGAAAGAATGAAAGAGAGAAAGGAAGGCAGAAAGAAAGAGAAAAAAAGGAAGGAAGGAAGAAAGGAAAGGAGAAAAAGGAAGGAAGAAAGGAAGGAAGGAAAGAAGGAAGGAAGAAAAAAAGAAAGAAAAGGGAAGACCAATAGCAAGAAAGATCTTCACCAAACACTCAGTCCAAAACTCCCACTATACCTCATTGGCCACTTGAATCTGCAAGACAAGACAGGAGAAATGTACACGCACACATACATGCACACACACATACACACACACAAACACACTAACACACAAAAGATGTTAGGGTTTTTGTTTTGCTGTTAGCAGCAAAATTGGATCAGAGGACATATACATTGTTGCATACAGCTCTTCCTACTTAATCACATTTAGTGGAAATCCCTCCGAATCACTGAGTATAGACAGATGTAGCCTATACTTTTAAAATGACTACATTACTCCCCACTGTATGTGCACACTATGTGGATTTCAGTCATTCCCCGAATGGTGGACATTCACTTCCTTTTCAGTGTTTTGGCAACCACAAACAACGCAGCAAAAAACACCTTTGTACATGTATCTTTTGTACCCTGATCTATTTCTATAGACTAGATTCCCAGCAGTATGATTGCTGGGTTGGAGGCTGTATGTATTCAGTGTTGTAGTCTTTCCCCGATTGCCAAAAGGTTTGCAGCAGTTCACATTTCATCCAGCAACGTATGAGTATCCAATTCCTCTTCATTTTCACCAGTAGTAGGTGTTATCACTGTTCTTAATTTTTACCAGTCCAGAGGGTATAAAGTGCTATTACATTACTACTTTAATTTTAATTAGCATCCTTAAATATATTTTCTGAACATTTGGGACTTGTTCTTCTATGAATTGCCTTTATATTATTTACCCATTTCTATCAGGTTTGTCTTTTCAAATCAGTTTATTTTTTTTTTAGGTTTATTTATTTAAGAGTGTGTGTATGTGAGCAGGGGAAGGGCCGAGAGAGAGGGAGAGAGAGAATCCCAAGCGGGCTCCGCCCTGGCAACATGGTGCCCAATGTGTGGCTCAAACTCATGAACCGTGAGATCATGACCTGAGCTGAAATCAGAAGTCAGACACTTAACCGACCCATCAAATCAGTTTGTGAAAGATCTTTGTATATTATGGATATTAATCAGTAGTTAGTATAGTGCAATTTGTATACTAATAGACTATATAAAACCTTGACTGGACCCAGTTTGTCTGCAGAATAAAATCTAAGTAGTTTAACAAGTCCAGGTGTGTTGTCTGAGCAGGAGACGGTATTTAGAAGCCTTTGATAAGAACAGTTAGGCAACGCCCTCCTCTCCATGTATCTGTTTACACCCACTGATTTCCATAAAAGTTGAACAGTCCAGCCTATGAGAAAGGGTCTGAATCTTGTCCCTGGTTGGATTTCAGTCATCTGATGGGCCTGAAAGAAACATGATTGTAAGTAGTAGGGGAACCCAGGAATTTAGCCATCGTAAAGAAGAAGGCATCTGGCCCCTTAAATCAAATCCGGCACTTGGGCTGGAGTGCCCAAGGGGTTCCTGGTGGAAGCTAACTCTGCAGCTTGCCTCACTAAACCACTTTGGCAGCCTGTGTGGCTCCTGGAAGAAAGTGGGGTGGGGAGAACTTCTGTGGAAGTTTGAAAAGCTTGGTGTGCAGTCAAGCAGCCTTGCTGTGGAAACTTTATTTGAACTGTCCCCAAGAAGGGCATTTTCCCAGAGGATTCGCTAGAGCAGTGGCAATCATCTCTGGTCTTTAGATGCAGCACTGATGCTCCAGGGTCAACACTATAAGACTCAACAGACTGCTAGGTGTCTGTGCCAATGATAGGACGAAACTTCCAGCCTTACGTTGGCACCCTTGTTGAAGCATTAAGGCCTGGGACTGCAGGATTGCGGTCTTGCTAGACATGGGCAGGTGATAACCTAGACTATGTCACCAAAACATAGAAGCACTCCCTAAAGAGCCTTCTAAGTACTTGGTGGAAAAGACCCTGAAAATAACTGATATTCTGCAGAGATCTTGACTTCCTCTAGTCAAGCTGATGGGATGCTGAGCTCAGGAGAGCTGGATACGGATGCTGGTGGGGGTGCCCCTGCACACACTCACTGGTGAAGCCTGAAACTGGTCACTTTCATTCTCATTGTACATGTTATGGCCCCTGCCAGCTCTCTGGCCTCCCCTCCTGCATTTTCTCTGTCCCTCTCTAAGTTTTGGATTTGCTACACCAGTAGTAAACTCCTCCAGTCACCACACTTTCTTTGTCTACTGTAACTTTGCTGATGCATCTCTCTGCCCCCGAAACCCCTCAGCCACATAATTTATTGGCTAACTCCTGTCAGCTACTACCTCTTTCAGAAAGCCCTCCTTGATTCCTCCCATCTGGGTTTCAGGTCCCTCCTTAATATTCTCGTAACATTCTACATGCTTCCATACCACACCCCTTCTATTAGACTGGAAGCTACTTTTCTCAGCATTGAGTACAGTGCTTGACATATAACGGATGCTCAGTAATCCTTATTACATGAGTGAATTAATGAATGAAAAATTAAATGTCTACATGTGTCAATGCTCTACTCATTTCTTCTAAGAGAAATAAAGGGCATATCCTCTGCCCTCAAGTGACTGATAACTCAGTTGAGGAGATAGAGGTGTTTTTTTTAAATTTGTTTTTTGCTTTCTTCTCCCCCCCAAAACTAGTAAATAATTATATGCATTTAAGATTAAATGTTTAAAAGCAATGGGGACTGGGAAAAGGGAACATAATGGAGCCACATGCATCAGGAGAAAAGGGAATACCCCATTCTGTTCGTGAACATCTTTATATGGTTCAAAAATAGCCTCCAAACATGTATCAAATATTGACTATGTGAAGCCTGCCATGCCAGGCATAGAAGCTATAAGTTGGGAAAATTACCGTCTTTGGAGACTTATTATCTCCTTGGAACCATGCCAGATTTTAATCGGAAATAGGTAGGGAGTACACAATAATCAAACATGTAACAAACAAGTACTGTACCTGGAATGATAGGACACGGTAACTACATAAAGAGAAAGCAGGGGCGCCTGGGGTGCATTAAGTGTCCAACTTCAGCTCAGGTCATGATCTCGCAGTTCCAGAGTTCGAGCCCCATGTTGGGCTCTGTGCTGACAGCTCAGAGCCTGGATCCTGGTTTGGATTCTCTCTCTGCCCCTCCCTTGCTCATGCTCTGTCTCTCTGTCTCTCTCTCTCTCTCCCTCTCAAAAATAAAGCTTAAAGAAAAAGATAAAGCAAATCAGTTTGCATGTATTAAAAGAGCAAAGGTTAAAGCAGAGATAATATTCAGCCCTGGTGGGGGCAGGGTGAAGTTGAGTACATGGAAGGGCAAATTGGTACATATTTTCTGGAGGGCTATTTGGCACCATATAGCAAGAATTTCAAAAATGTTCCTACTCTTTTGACCCACTGGTTCTATTTCTAGTAATTTATGTTAAGGAAATAATCAGAGGCATGGACACTTATGTACAAGGATATTAATAGCGGTGTTATTTTTAAGGGAAAAATAAAAACAGTATAAATGTCGAACAATAGGGAATCTATTAAGTAACTTATGATTCATCTGTACGATAGACATTATACAGCCATAAAAATCCATGTTTTTTCCAGAATTTTAGCATTATGGGAAATTTCTCATGGCACAACAGTAAGTGAAAAAGTACACAAAACTGTATATACCTGTCATCACCCACATTTTGTGGTTGCGAAAGGAAATACCCCCAAGATGTCAGCAGTGGTGAAATTATAGTTCTTTTTTTTTTTTCTAAAAGTGTGTGTTATTTTATAGTTAGAAAATGGTTTAATGAAACAAAATTGCTAGGACAAGGTAGTTTATGCTAAAAGTAAGAGGAGCTGGTGAGCATGAAGTCGCATTCACACAGAATAGCTAGGAATTGTACCCACTGTTGTCTTCCATGCCATGTAGCTATAGCCTTGTCCTCTACAACCTTTGCAGTGTTCGAGAGGAGGGCATGATGAGCAAAACAAAGACGGGGGACTTGAGGGACTTTCCATGAAATCTTGTCATGTTCAAGTGTTTCATGGAAAGTTTGTGGGTGGGGCAACTTGGAGACCAGGGCAGTCAGCATCCCATACCCCGTGTCCCCCTTTTCCTTTGTTGTTTTTTTTTTCTTTTTGTTTGTGTTACCCTTGTTGAAGAAAAGACTGGAACAACGTAAGTCTTGAAAGGGGTTGAGAGGCCAGAAGAAAGAATTCTCACGCTCCCAACATCAGCAAGTTGGGATCGTCATTTCTATCCGTAGGAGTCTGTAATGACTCTCCAGGAATCTGACCTGCCCCAGGCACAATGGGATCAACAAACAGCATCTCAGTTCTTTTGACCTCACGGGGAAGGAGCACTGAGGTAGGGATTGACAAGTAGAGAAGGGACAGGCTCAGATGTTAGCCCAGGAAGTCAACCCAGTAATTATAATGCTTCAAGCAGATGATCAATGCAAAAGCTAGCTTCCATTTGTATCTCTTTTGCCCCCAGTTCGTTAAGGGATTTTATATTCATTGTTTTATTGGATCCTAACCAGAACCCGGTGAGAGAGGCACTAGGGTCCTTGTTTTACAGCTGAGACCTTTGAGGCTCAACTAGATGAAAGGATCTGCCCAAGGTCTCTGTCAGTTAATAATGACTGAGCTGGGACCCAGGACTTGGGATTGACCTCTCTTTGGGCTCGAACTCACAAACTGCAAGATCATGACCTGAGCCAAAGTCGGAGGCTTAATTGACTGAGCCAACCAGGTGCCCCATTCCTCTTTAATTTTTTAATACTTATTTATTTATTTTTGAGAGACAGAGAGAGGGAGAGATGGCATGAGTGGGGGAGGGGCAGAGAGAGACAGAGAATCCCAAGTAGGCTCCTCGCTGTCAGCACAGAACCCAATATGGGGTTCTATCTCAGCGAGATCATGACGTGAGCCGAAATCCAGAGTTGGACACTTAACCAACTGAACCAACCCCCAGGTTTTCCTGATTCCTCTTTCTTGTTTGACACACTGAGCTGTGAGAGACACATTTTCATACAAGAACACACAAGGAATATCAAAAAGCAAGGAGAAAAATGGAAGTGTGGTTTACTAAAAGTTGGTTCACATGATCTTAACTAATGGTTCCCCTCTTGAGATTCCTTTTTATTTCTCAGCCCCTATGGTCAATGCCAAGGAGACACACCACAGACGGGGCCAAGGCACCACCTCTGGGCCTTAATGCCACGTTTGTGTTGTGTTGTCCAGACACGACTGTAGAGCCGGCGCTTAGTGGGAATTCCCAGGGGTGGCCCTATTTGCCAAAGGCAGTGCTGAGGCATGGACCATGTGGCCTGTGTGTCCTGGGCCTGCCACAGGCTCTCTGTGGAGGAGTCTCTGGACAGGCTGCCATCTTGGATAGGCAACCTGGGCTCAGGCTGGTTCCCCTCCAGATGCCACTTCATTAGAGGAAAGCACAGTTAAGGCCCCACATTGGGCACACCTGTTTATCCAGCTCCACCTCAGCTCCTGGCTTCCCACTACTGTGCCTCTGACATACACATAAAAGAAATGCGTGGAGCTTATTTTGGCCTAGTGCTGTATATTATCACATTTAATTCTTGGTCCCACCCTATGGAGTGATTGTCTGCATTTTATAATTAAGGATCTTGTGGAATCAGGGAGGTCAAGCGACTTATTCAAGGAATCATAACTAATAAGTGGCCCATGTAGGACTTGAGCCCAGCTCTTTCTGGCAACAGAACCCAGGCACTTTTCAGTGTGCCACCAAGCCTGCTCAGGCAATGGGAGCTCTATAGAAACCTCAGCTCACTCCAGTCTATCGACCAACTTGAGTGTGTTACCACTGCCCATCAGGGGAGTGTACACGAAGACACATTTGTAGATCATGCATGAGACAGATGATAGTTCCTTTTTATTCAGCCAAAGTAGATTTGAAATCCTCCTTTTCTAGAAAACTTTCCTGGCCCCACCTGAATCCACCTAGCTGTAGAATATTATGCCGTCCTCCTTCCCTGTCTTAACCTCTAAATGATCTTCCTTTGAGAACAGTGGCAGAAGCATTTCAGACCAACTGTCTTCATGTTTGCATGAGGGATCCTGTCACAGGATTTTGGCCCACAGAAGGCAGGGGCCTGGGCTGCCTGAGTCACTGTAGATAAGGCAGTGAGTCCCAGATCAGCCCTGAGTCACCCACACCTGCCCCTCTCTCACTTCCAACCACCTTTCCAGGGGTAACACCTGAATCATCTTCTCTGCCTTCAGAAAGTTCACATCTTAACGGAAACAAGAGCAGGGTCTCTCCGCAGGAGATTTTCAGACTCAGGTAAGAAAAAAGAGTTCTTTTTATAGAGTTTTCTCCTTTCAATGTGCTCTATAACCCGCTCTTTGGACTTTCGACTAGAATCACCCATCTTTTCCCACACGTATGTCCTCTGTGCACTGTGTCCAGTCTTCAGCCCTCCTGCCGGTGGTCAGGGGTCTGGCTGAGGTCTACAAAGATAATGCTTATGGCAGAAAGTGGAGGGGCACCTGGGTGGCTCGGTTCAGTGTCTGACTTCAGCTCAGGTCATGATCTCACAGCTCATGAGTTCGAGCCCCGTGTCGGGCTCTATGCTGACAGCTCAGAGCCTAGAGCCTGCTTCAGATTCTGTGTCTCCCTCTCTCTCTGCCCTTCCCCTGCTTGCCCACTGTCTCTCTCTCTCTCTCTCTCTCTCTCTCTCTCTCAAAAATAAATAAAAACATTAAAAAAATTTTTTTAAAGGCAGAAAGTGGAGGCTTGACTCCATCACTACATTTCCTGTTGCTTAGCATTTCTACATTTTCAATGTATGTGTATCCAGTCTCCTCCAATAAACCAGAAGAGCAGAGTGTTAGCAATGGGAGGAACTCTAGGTCACAAAGCACCTCCACAGCCTGTTCCTCAATACCTCCTGGGTCTTTGGCATTTGACCAAATGCCAGAACTCTCTCGCATCACCACAGCAGTTCGGAGGGGAAACACCTCTCTTTTTTCCTCATATCTTTGCCTCCAAATCTTTGCTTTCACGCCAAATTCAGTGCTCAGCATTGCTGACCAAAGAAGCAGAATCTACTGGCTCTAATCACCCTTGAGGGACCTCCCAAGTTAGCCAATAGAACTGCAGGCACGGGCATGGTTGTTGGGCTCGCTTTGGCAGTGCCAAGGCATGGCAGGCATGACTCCTCTGAAGGCACAAGCCTCCTCTGGTCCCTGCTCCGCCACCGCCATGACAGCCCTAGCCCCTTCCTCCCCTGAATGAGCTGCCCCTGTTCCTGGGGGCAGGGGTGTGGGCCTCCAGCCTAGAGGCTCTTCTGTATCCTCTTCTGGACAAGTCTTTCCCCCACACATCCCAGCCCAGGAATCTCAGCAGCGTATCTGTGCTCACTGATGGCTTCGGTTGGCTATGGCACTGACGCCTTGAGAAGGATTAACGAGCTTCCCGGGCCTGTCGGTTGACTCTGCCTTGGGAAGCCGTCCAATCCAGAGCTGGGTCTATCCCACAGCACAGCATGCTTTGCTATGACTCAAAGCTTGCAAATGCTGAAAATGCTACCACCATGTTCCTCGGGATGATAAATCCTCCCAAATGCTATCACTATGGACTTCCTTCCATGGCAGGCTTCGCACCGGGTCCACAAGTCAGCGTAAGCCCTAAGGCTCTGGGCTTCAGGTGAGTCTGTTTTTTAATGCTAGTTTTCAACAGTGGTTTGGATAATCCAAAGACACAGATTATCTAGAAATAATTTACATAATTTAAATCTCTCTCTGGAGTGTGTTAGGCGATTTATTTGTTTTATGGAGAGCATTTACCTTCCTAATGATACTTAATTTAGGGTAATGAGAGAAAGAAATGGTATTCCATCATCGCAAATTAGTTAGGCAACCCTGGAGGTACAAGAGGAAGGGGATCCAAGGGGGCAGAATTAAGAAGCAATGTGTTTAACATTCACCACGGCCAGAGGAACCCCCTACTCACTTCCTACCCAAGCTGTTACATGGGCTCACTGTCTTTGCTCCCAGGGGTAGGTTGGCACACTTTGCCATCTTCCCATTGGTGTGGAGAGGCCTGCCAGCTTAGGAGCTACAGAGGAGCAAATCAGGGAGGGAAAGAAGTACTTCTTATGTCTAGGATGTGGGAGCTGTATCCCAAAATAAAAAAGGGTAGGATAGAATGCTCCTCTTCCAGTAAGTATGAGAAGATACCCTTGAGAGAGAGCAGGCTCTTAGCTCATGGATGACCAACTCCCTATTGCCTTTTCTAGGATCTCAGAACTCTTAGTCCTGAACGTCAGGACATAAAAAGATTCCAGTGAGCAGAGAAGGGGACAAGGCAGGCAGATAACATAAGAACTATACAGGCTTCAGACTGAGAAGAAAAGGGAGCCTCTTAATGGCTCCGGGATTTTTGGCAAGTTATTAACTGCTCTGACTCCACATGTACTCTTCTGAAAAAAATGAAAACAGCAACAATAATAAGAGTATCTAGCTTACAGAGAAGTGGCAGCTAAATAATAACGTTTATGAAAGTATTTTGGAAGCTGTAGGGTCCTGTGAAAATTTCAGTTATCACCATACCTCTGACTGGTTCAGTGAGATGCATCCACAGACCTGAATAGGCAACTCAAGGCACATGTCCCATTCATAGTTGAAGGGCTGTGTGTTCAGTACATAAGGGGCATATTCAGGTATGTACAACAGGCCTCCCATATTCACGGGGGATGTGTTCCCAGACCCCCACGGGATGCCTGCAACCGGGGATAGTACCAAACCCTATATATACTGTGTTTTTTTTCGTGTGCCTACATATCCACAATAAAGTTTATAAATTAGTCACAGTAAGAGATCGACAACAATAGGTAATAATGAAGCAGAACAATTATAACAACATGTCGCAATGAAAGTTATATGGATATGATCTCTCTCTCAAAATCTCTCACTGTACTGTGCTCACCCTTCTTGTGATGATGTAAGATGAAAAGCATGTCTCTGTGCTGAGATGAAGTGAGGCGAATGACAAAGACATTGCGACGTAGGGTTAGGCTACTATTGACCTTCTGATGACAGGTCAGAAAGAGGATCCTCTGCTTCCAGACCACAGCTGGCCAGAGGTGACTGAGACTGCAGACCGTGGTGCAAAACCACGGATGAGGGGTTGGTGATAGCCACTGCTGATCTCAGGCCTTCCCATGGGCTATCGTCTTTTCCCATAGAGGAGAGAGAGAAGAGAATCATGACTAACATGTCAGGATACACCGAGTTTTCCTTCTCTGATGCGAACCCTCATTCCCATCTCTCATTGTTCCCTTTCTTTGTTCTCACCATTGCTGCCACCCCTGGCTCTAGTGTTTCTGTTCTCTTGTCCTCTTAAAGCCACAGGGCCTCCTTCAGAAGAAAAGAAGCTATGTGCTCTAGGACCAGGGAGGTGACCTCAAGGCTTTCATTATTGCTGAGAACCGAGGGACAACAAGTTCACCTGGATGTTGTCAAACAGGTTGTTCTCATTTAGGTTAGGTCTGTCTATTCCTATATCTTCACAGACCTGTGTTTCTTACCTGTCCAAATTTGATAGAGTCTTAATCCTCTTTCTATATGTTGTTGTCGTCACCAATTAGTCCTTCAACCACATATCCACCACCTCCCAGTGCTTCCTACTCTTCATGGTAACTTGGCAAGTTTCAAATTGTCTTCAATGAACATAGTGTTTCTACGAACAGAATTCTTCATTAGGATTTAGTAAATAAGAAATTTTCAGAAGGTTCCTATCCTGTTGTAGGTTGAGTTCCCTAGGAAGAAAGTCTAATATAGAGATGCTTGTGCAGGTGACTTTCAGGGAGAGTATTCCAGAAGAATCATGAAAGGAGGGGAGGGAGCAAGATAGAGAAGAGAAGAAGCTAGGCAGGAATGTGGTTTCAGGAGAAATGTGGCCTCCTTCTGGGAGCTCCGGAGTATAAATGGCACCATAGGAGGTGGGTGCTTTTGTCTCCCCCTACCAATCAGTCATTGGCTGTAGGCTGTGGAGGGGTGTCATTCCCAGGCATGCAGGGAGGCGGCTCCATTGGCCAAAGGTGTGAGTTGTCAGCAGCACCAGCAGGGGCTGGAGGAAGGACACCACTGACTGTCAAAGGGATCCTGGGGATGCCAACAGCCTCTGCTACATACCCTGTGTCTCTTTAATTCCAGCCCTGGAATTCTGCCGTATTGAAATAATTCTAAGTACAGAAAGAAAAAAGAAAAAACAAAGATGTTTACTGCAGTATCATTTGTGATAAAACATTTCAAAATGTAAAAACCTAAATTTCAACAGGATAGGAATAAGTAAGTTAATTATATAATGAATGGTACACTTAAGTAAATAAATTACGCACTGCGCGATATTCTTTGCCCTGCAAAGCCTTGGCCCCCGTCTCTTCCCTGATTTTATCTGGTAAGACTCTTCCCCCTCCTCACTATACTCTATCCAAACTGGTCTCCTCTCTGTTCCTCCAGTACACCGGGCTCACTCCTTTCCTGGGGCTCCTGCACTCACGTTCCCTCTGCCCCGAATGCTCTGCACATGGCTGCTCTCAACTCACGCAGGGCTTAGATTCCATATCTCAGAGAGGACTTCCCTAAACATCCATCTTCAATAGCTGTCCTTGCCACTCTCTAACATATTGCCCTGTTTTATAGCTCTTATCACTCTGTGGTTTGCTCATGTATTTCTTATCTTTTACCTGTCTTCCCTCCACTGGGGTAAAATCTCTGTGAGAGTGGCGATTGTACCTGTTCGGCTCACTGCTTTATTCAGAGCCTGGAGCATTAGAGTTATTCAACTGATAGCTTTTTGATAAATAAATGAAGGTAAATACAGTTTAAAACAATGTTTACCAAAATTATACAGTGAAATGGAAAAATGACCCAAATCTACTGTTAAGTGAAAACATCATGATGTAAAATATCTATGTTTTATCATTATATCTGCATGGAGAAAACTTCTGCCTCTGGCCATATGGAATAACAGAGACCCCAGGAATTTACTCTTTTTTTTTTCCTATTTTTTTAATGTTTATTTATTTTTGAGAGAGAGAGAGAATGAGCGAGTGAGGGGCAGAGAAAGACACACAGAATCCAAAGCAGGCTCCAGGCCCTTAGCTGTCAGCATAGAGCCCACTGTTGGGCTTGAACTCACAAGCTGTAAGATCATGACCTGAGCCGAAGTCAGATGCTTAACCAACTGAGCCACTCAGGTATCCCGTCTCTCTTTGTTTTTTGAGAGAGAGACAGACAGACAGACAGACAGAGTGAGCGGGGGAGGCGCAGAGAGAGAGAAAGAGAGAGAATTCCAAGCAGGCTCCACACTGTCAGTGTGGAGCCCGATGTGGGGCTCAAACTCACAAACCATAAGATCCTGACCTGAGCCAAAACCAAGAGTCCAATGCTTAACTGACTGAGCCACCCAGGCACCCCAGGAATTTATTCTCTTAACTTAAACTAAAGCTAAACATCTGGACAAACTATGAAACAATGGTTTCAGGCTTTGGGCCATAATGACCACAGGGATGCGGTCCCTCAGAGAAGGAAAAAAAACCAAACCCAAAGTCAGTTCCACAGTTGTTTCAGTTTACCAGGTGGAGGCAGTCTCCAGGCTACAGCGTGGGGAGGCAGAACCCAAGCAGTCTGGTGGTCTCACTGGCTTAGCAGGTAGGAGTTCAGGGAAGCCAAGATGGCTAGGGTTTGAGGGGCAGCATATCAGAGGATGGACCCACCCAGAGGGACGTCTGTAGATCACGTCTTTGGCTGAGTGCTGATTCCCACATGTGTGAGAGAATACTATGTGAAGCTGGTGGGAGGCATCAGTTAGGGAGCACAATAATGGAAAGCAAGAGCCCCCTATATTCCTGGAGCTCACCCAACTCTGTTCCCCTTAGCCAGAGTGGAAAGACCTCATGATACACACAGCATCCGGGAGAGTCCTCAGAAAGGCATCGTCCTAGCAGTGGAGCTAAATTCATTCTGAACTCACTATTGCTCCGGGTCCGCCCTAACAAAGCTTAAAGCAAGCCTTGCAGGAATCAAACTGACTCTAGGCAACTTATCTGCATGCCAGAACACGTAGTGCCCCACTTCAAGGATTACAACAAAACCCAGTAACCGACAATGTAAAATTCACCATGTCCCACAACCAAGCAAAATCTGCCAAACATGCATCAGAGTAGGATAATATTATCCATAACCAGGAGAAAAATCAATTAGTAGAAACAGACCCAGAAAAGACAGAGAAGATGGATTTAGCAGACAAGAGCATTAATACAGCTCTTGTAAACATACTTCATGTGCTGAGGAAGACAGAGGGAAACAACATAAACACAATGAAGGGGAAAATGGAAGATGCAAAAAAGATCTAAATAAAATTTCTAGAGACAAAAAATACAATATCTAAATGAGAAGTATACTGAATGGGATTAAAAACAAATCAGATAATATAAAATAAAAGATCTGTGCATTAAAGACATAGCAATAGAAACTGTCCAAAGGAAAAAAAAAAAAAGACTAAGAAAAAACACTTTAGTTACCTGTGAGTCAGTATCAAGTAGTGTAACATACCTGAAATTTGAGTTCCAGGAAAGGAGGGAGAACAGAAAATTTTGAAAAATGAATGGCTGAAATTTTCCCAAAGTCGATGAAAACTGTAAACTCACAGATACAATAAGCTCAATAAATTCCAAGCAGAATAAACATACAGACAACTGCATTAAGGCACACCATAATCAAATCACTAAAAGCTACTGATAAAAATTAAGATCGTGAAAGTAAGGGGAAAAGAAGGAAGATACAGAGAAGCAAAAGACAAGAACGATAGCATTCTTCCTGTCAGAAACTTTGCAAGTTAGCGACAGTGGGGCATCTTTACAATGCCGAGAGGAAAAATTATCAACCTAGGTTTCTATACTTCCTGAAAATATCTTTTCAGAAAAGAAGCAAAAGTAAATACTCTTTTGGACAAAGAAAAGCCAAAGAATTTGTTGCCAGAAGACTTGTGCTGGAAGAAATGTTGAAGGGGGTTCTTCAGGTGGAAAGTGATGGAAGTTTGGTCTACACGAAGGAATAAAGAGCACCAGAAATGTTAAATAGTGGACCGAATGTAAAAGAAAATTATCTTGCTTTTAAATTTCTTTAAGTGATAACTGATTAATGTAAAAATAATTACAATGGCTCTTGGGGGTCACAGCCTATGTTGGAGTAAAGGATAGGACAACAGCACAAAAGATAGAAGGAAAGAAATGGAATTAAACTCTTGTAAGTTGCTCTTGCTCTACGTGAAGTGACATAAAACTGAAACATTATCTGAAGGCAGACTGGGGGAAGGTGGGTGCTATAAACCATAGAGAGCAAGCACCAAAGAAAAATTTTTAAGAGATGCAGTTAATAAGCCAATAGTAGAAATAAAATGGAATTATAAAAAAGAAAATCAATCCAGAAAAAGCAAAGAGGAGAAAAGAAACAAAGAACAAATGAGATCTGTAGAAAATGATAACTCAGGAGCCCCTGGTGGCTCAGTCAGTTAAGCATCAGACTTCAGCTCAGGTCATGATCTTGCGTTGGTGGGTTGGAGCCCGGTGTTGGGCTCTGGGCTGACAGCTTGGAGCTTGGAGCCTGCTTCAGATTTTTTGTCTCCGTCTTTCTCTTTCCCTCCCACGCTTGCACTCTGTCTCTCTCTCTCTCAAAAATAAACAAACATTGAAAAACAGAAAAGAAAACAATAGCTTGAACATTTCAGTCGACACACATGAATAACACGGCTCCCAACCTCCTAATTTGGGAGAAGGAAAGCCACTTGGTTCAGCCAGGGCCACACCTCAGGCTCCCAAGTGGGAAGGCAGTTAACGGTGTAAATCGTGGTTTGAATCATGGCTATACCAGACACCTACTCAAGACAACCTTCCTGAACACCATCCTAAAGGACACCACTAAGGAAAACACCCTTGGACCTTCATTTGTCATTCAGAAAAGCCTGTCAATCAGCCAGCCTATAGGGCGAATAGTAACAATGAGCACCACTTGTATGCAGAGAATGGCAGGTGTGCCAGGATAAACCAAGAGGGTCCCAAGACCACACCTGTGCAGGAGTGTCTCTCAGCCAAGTTTTCCTCATGTGTCTGTCTTCTACCTTCACAGGCACTAGAGAGGTAGGGTCTTCTGAGACCGCCATGAAAATGTATAGTGAATGGACGGGGAACTCTGTGTCATTGGCAGGTTATCATGGATTAATTAGATTAATTAGAGTATACCTTGGAACTACCAACCCTAGGAGAAAGAACTCTTTTACCAGTATTCTGTGTTGCCAGGAAGCCAGCAATAGTGGGCAAGAAGGCTGCAGCAGGAAGAGGAAATTATACCCTGAAGACCAACATTCCTGTTTCCACTTGCCCTTGGACTAGTTCTGTTGAGTCTTTATGATAGAGTGTGGTGGTTCTTAGTCTTTTCAGCTGGAGACACGTCTTTGACCACTAGAATTTGGAATGGAAAATTTGGGAAAAAATTATCATAAGACTCAATAAAACCCTGAAGCCAGTAGTGGTTTTGCCTTCGGTCATTATCAGAGTATAACAAGCCCTCACTGCATCTCCAATAACCATAGACAGAACATTCATTTTTGGCCCTTTGGTTCCTTTACATCACCGTGTCGCTGTTGGAAAAGAGCCTGTTTATTGCCATGTCTTACATACCCCGAGACGAAGGTCTCATACGTTCCAGTCAACGCTGTAGAGTTTTTTGGTTTTTGATTTTTCATGAATTTTCTTGGGGAAGGGTGGGAGGGTAGTTTCTGGCTCCACGTCACAACATTCCTCTTTCTAAAAGAAAGTTCACGAGGTGTCTGGGTGGCTCAGTCAGTTGAGCGGCCGACTTCGGCTCAGGTCATGATCTTACGGTCTGTGAGTTCGAGTCCCGCATCGGGCTCTGTACTGATGGCTCAGAGCCTGGAGCCTGCTTCGGATTCTGTGTCTGCCGCTCTCTCCGCCCTTCTCCTGCTCACGCTCTGTCTCTCTGTCTCTCAAAAATAAATAAACGTTAAAAAAAATTTATAAAAGAAAGTTCACGTCCCTCTCTGTACCCTCTACATGATCTGCCTGACTCAGCATTCTGACGTATGCTAAATCCTCAGCTGTGGCAAAAAATTAACTTTGTGCAGTAACCAACATTTGGCAGCGCCCTGTGAGAAGATCGACAGGAGCAGAGAGAGTAAATAGGAAACAGGGTTCCAGCCCCAGGAAGTTCAACTTGATTCCGTCAAGGTCACACACCTGCCACATGCAAGGTCCCGAGCCTGAGTGGGTCACACAGAGTGGGCTTCTGTCACCAGCAGGAGTGCTTCAGCCTTGAGCCGTATCACCGGGCCGGGGCAGGGCCAGTTACAAGTGAGGAAACCATCATGTACGTCAGAGATGTGTTTTCTCTTCTTTTCCTTCGGGAAGATGTTCTTGGGAATTCTTTGCCAGGAAGTCTGTCACTTCCTGCCCCAATGATGAGGTTTCCGAAAGGCATAAATAGCTTCTCTTGCCGCGTGGAATTGGCTGAGGACGCCTGCACGTTCCAGAAGGCAGGCCTCGGGGAGGGTGCTTGCCAGCAGCAGGAAAGGAGCATCAGGAGTGTGTGGACAGGAGGCAGCAGGAGCAGCTGCGGGCGCTTGGCCGAGGGGGCTCGAGGGCTAAGGGGAAAGGGCAGAAGGGCCCAGAAGGGGGGCCAGTCTGCTGGAGAAACTGCCAGGAGAAATGTGCCGAGAGTGTGGGGAAGCACGTGAGAAGAAAGAGTAAAAGATGAGGAAGAATAAGAAAATGCGTTTGTAAGCAAGGGCCTCAGGAGACACGGCAAAGCCCTGACAGACATGTCAGTGACGGGTCAGTGAGTGACACAGGGTGAGCCGCAGGAAGGAAGGGCTCCAGTGTGCAAGAAGGGGAAGAAAGCAATAACTAGTAGGGCTGAAAGCTGTGACACTCACCTGTCGTGACACTGGTCACGCTGGAGTGCAGAACTCCCCAGGTGTGGGCTTGATGCCGCATTCAACTTTGTCTTGTGCACGCATTGCTTTCGCGTGGTCTAGTGTGTACTAAGTTCCACTGGTAGTTTATCAATGGCAATGATTAAGTTATTATAAAATATACCCTGTTGTGCTAAAGGTACTGGTCTGTCCCTGCCAGAGGGTCCCCTGCCTTGGGTCTATGCTTTAGAGTTTTTGATTCAGAGTACGGTCCTGTACTGCCAGGACTGGCATCACCCAGGGTTTTTTAGAAACTCTCAGGCCCTCCCCGAACCTACAAAATAAGATCCCAGGTGATTTGCGTGCATGCGAACGTCTGAGAAACGTGCTTCCTCCAGCTGCATCTCTCCTCACAGATGAGGAGTCCTTGGGGCCAAGGAGATATGGCCACCCAGAGCCCGTCTCCCCTTTTAGACTCCAGGGGTACCCGAATCCTTTGCACAAATAGCTCTGCCTCATCCTGCCATCAGAGTGTGTGTGACTTTCCCCAGGCCCGTCCTCCTGGGGTCAGCCTCCCTGCCAGTGTGAGGTCAAGTTGTCTTGGGGCGGCTGTTTGCAGGGGGTGTGGACAGAGGTTGAACTGCAGGATGGAGTATGCACAGGCTTGCACATGAGGCCCCTGAGAGAGAGAGAGCCAGGAGCAGGAAGGGTGGGGGGAGGCAGGAACCACCATTCCCGTGCCGCCCCCCTCCAGTGCAGGACCCCAAGGAGCTCAAGCGTGCTGAATTTGAAATGGTCCTTCCAGGCCATTCTGAAGGTATATTTGTCAAGGTAGGAGAATAAAACATACTTAATCGCTTATTCTCTCGATTCATAACTTTTACGTATTTAGCTATGTGTATATGAGACTCCATGTGTGCTTTTGCCTGGGCGCCACAAAGGTTTCTGTTGTACCTAAAACACACAAATCTGGGAAGAGCCAGAAGAACCATTGTCACATCAATTGGTCCCCAAGCAGGATGGGACTGTCCCCAAATGAGGACAAAACATGGACTCTTGAAATCGGTGGGGAAAAAAAAGACAACTCTCCCGTGCTGAAGAATTCCAAATAATTTGCAGGAGCACCCCACCCTCAGGAGGGTCAAGTGTAACTCCTTACTCCTTCGGTGTGGGCTGTGCACAGTGACTTCCTTCCAATGAGTACAGCATGGAAAGGGGCAGAAGGAGTCACGTTAAAGTGGAGAAATCTGACAAACATGACCCCAGCCAGGCGATCGAGGTCAACATCAGTAGAGATTAAGTCATGTTGATAATATGTACCCTTTATATAATGTGGTGAAGATGATATTTTATCTCTGCTGTCTTTTTCCTAAAAACCCATAATCCTCCTAATCATGAGAAAAACGTTTGACAAATCTCCAAAGAGGAACATTCTACAGAACACCCGACTCTTACGCCTCAAAACTGTCAAGGTCATCAAAAGCAAGGAAAGTCTAGGAAACTGTCGTAGCCAAGAGGAGCCTAAGGACGTGACAACTAAATGGAATGTGGCATCCTAGATGAGATCCTGGTATACAAAAAGAACACTTGGTAAAATCTGAGGACATCTGAAGGGAGAATGGACATTAGTTAGTAATAATGTATCAATATTGGTTCATTAATTGAATTGTAACGAATGTACCACATCAGTATATGGGGTACACAGAAACTCTCTGTACTAGTTTTACGATCTTTATGTCAATCTAAAAGTAAGGTTTTTTTGTAAAAGTAAGTTTTCTTTAATATATTGAGCATACTTACATGGTTTTTTCCCTAGAGTGTCCACTTGCCTTTAATTTTTTTTTCTTTAATGTTTTTTTATTTTATTTTTGAGAGACACAGAGACAGAGTGTGAGCAAGGAAAGGGAAGAGAGAGAGGGAGACACAGAATCTGAAGCAGGCTCCAGGCTCTGAGCCTCAGCACAGAGCCCGACGCGGGGCTGGAACCCACAGACCACGAGATCATGACCTGAGCTGAAGTCGGCCGCTTAACCGACTGAGCCACCCAGGCGCCCCTCCACTTGCCTTTAGAAATAGTGTGTCCAGGTGAGCCTGATGGGCAGTCAAGACACTGCACACCTGTGCTCAGTGGGAGCTTAGAGGAGGTAACAACACTTACCAACAACCATCTCTCATTAGGCATCTTGTGTATTAGCTCAGCATTCTTTGTAATGCTATTTGGTGTTTATTGTGGCCTAAACATTAACACAGAAGGAGGATGTGGTAGAGGGTTGTCTTACTCTGCTCGAGCCACCGTAACGAATGCCATAAACCAGTGCCTTAAACAACAGAAATCCATGTCTCATAGGTCTAGAGGCTGAAGTCCAAGACCAAGGTGCTGATGAGGTAGGTTTCAGTCTGAGGCCTCTTTTCTCGGTTTGTAGTTGACCTCCAACTCAGTGTGTGCCTACATGACCTCTTCTCTGTACATGCAAAGAGGAGAAAGACAGAGACAGAGAGTTCTCGTGTGTCTTCTTTTAATAAAGGCACTAATATCATCATGGGGACCCCACCCTTGTGACTTCATCTAAACCTTTGCCTCCCAAAGATCCTATGTCCAAATACCATCATGCTGGAGTTAGAGCTTCAACATAGACATTTTGGGAACAAGGGTGGGCACAGCCATTTAGTCCCCATCAGTGGGCGATGCCCACGTAGGCTGTAGAGTCCAACTAACTACCTTGACTCAAATCCTGACATTACCCCTTACTAGCTCTGTGACCTTGAACAATTTACTCCCTGCCTAGCTGTGCCTCTGTTTCCTCATCTGTAAAATGGGAGATATTAACAATAACTACCCTGCAGGTTGCTTTGAGGATGTCAGTATAAAGCGCTTAGAACAGTGTTGGCATGTTAAGTATCAGCAAATGCTAGCTATTATCATTATTATGATGCAATTCATGAGCTCCTACTGGTATTTTTCTCACTATCTCATATACATAAAACATTCTAAAGTCAGATATGTCTGAGGGAGACTGCAACAATGGGAAGGCTTCTTAAAAACTACCTTGGGCGGGGAGAGTCTGTCTCCAGTGTTCAACTTTCCCTGCAGATGTGCCCATCAAAGACACCCGGCCCAAGTGGCCATTTCCTTCCTTTGTTCCTTACCTCACTTGGACGGCTGGAATTTGATGTTCTTGGCACGTTCTGACTTTTAACTTAGGGGGAAAAGAATAAAGTCACATGTTCAACTGTGTAATATTATTAACGTTCTCGGCTCCACCTCGGGTTCTTCTTCAAAGGCAGAAAATTATAAATAAAAACAGGCATCTAATGAGTTTAGCACTTAGTTATGCATTCAACCGTTTGAATTCCAAGTTCAATTCTGATTTCTTAACAAATGCCTCACTAACTCTGTATCATAGTTAATGTTGATGGTTATTTTCCTCCTCACCTAACTTGTGGTATAGCAGAGTTATTGACTGCCCTTGCCCTTCCATTAGGCTAAAATAGTTAACCCATCTTCCACCCTAAGTTTGTACTCTCACATTTTCCATTTTCAACTTGCTTCTCTTATTTTAGTGCTTGGTATTGTATATAGACTGAACTTTAAAATGTATTTATTTTATTTGAGACAGAGAAAGACAGAGAGACATGGGTGCTTGTGGGGGTGAGGGGGAGCAAGAGAGAGAGAGAGAGAGAGAGAGAGAGAGAATCTGAGGCAGGCTCCACACTCAGCATGGAGGCCAATGCAGGGCTCAATCCCACAACCCTGGAATCATGACCTGAGTTGAATCAAGAGAGTCAGACACTCAACTGACTGAGCCACTCAGGTGGTCTCAGACTGTACTTTTTTTTTTTTAAGTTTATTTATTTTGAAAGAGAGAAAGAGTGGAGGAGAGGCAGAGAGAGAGAATCGCAAGCAGGCTCTGCACTGTCAGTGCGAAGTCTGATGCAGGCCTTGAACTCACAAACCATGAGATCATGACCTGAGCCAAAGTCGGACGCTTCACTGACACAGCCACCCAGGTGCCTCATCAGACTGTACTTTTTTAAAAAGTTTTTAATTGTGGTAAAAATGCACAGAATGTAAAATTTATCATCTTAACCATATAAGTGCATACTTCAGCCTGGACTGCATGTTTTTTAAGTCCTCAGATGCCTGGTAACACCTCCAGAAGGAAGCTGTGGAAGGTTTTCCTTTGGTTCCTTTTTTTTTTTTTTTTTTTTTTTTTTTAATGGTTCAACTCTATTCAGCAGGAAAAGGTTTGGTTTTCTAAGAAACTCTTAGTAATCTGGATAATGGTAATTGCTGTCATAAACCTCCCTAAACAGCTAATAATACTTTCTGTTTCCCTGATACCTTATCTCTTGAATAAAAAGATAAACATCACTTTTTTGGCCTTCTGGTAAGGAAAAGAGCAGGACAGATGAATGTGGTTCCTGTCTGGCCACAAAGAAGGGAACCAGGTGTGGGGTCAGTGAAGTGCAGGGTCCCAAGGGCATGCTGGGAAGCAGAAGCAGGGAGGCCCTGGAACCGTGGCTGATAGAGAGCCTGTTGCCCTGGTCTCCTCTCGAGAGCTCTATGCTCAGCTCAGCTAGACATTGTTACTCACACTTCACTCTGCCTGTGAAGGGTCTACAGTCAGCTCAGGAAGGTGAGGTGCATGTATGTAAATATAGTAAAAAGCAGCTCAGTGCCATATAAAAGAGGCAAATGAATGGCACAGATAGTAAATGCAGAAAGAAACTCTGTGGGTTGGAGGGTTAGAGGAAGCTTCTTAGGAGAAGTGGGATTCCTGAGTTACCTTGAAGGATGGGTAGGTTGTTGCAGAAACAGGCAAATTAAGGTCCTGCTACTAGAGGAAAGTATAAAAACAAAGGAGAAAAGAACAGGAAGTATTGAGAAGACCTTTATCTCCCCAAACTATTTACTATTGATTTCCACCTTTTTCTGAACTTGAGTTGGTTACATTGGCTTTCGCCATTGGCAAAGGCTGTTTTTTTGTTTTTGTTTTTGTGGGGTTTTTTTTCCCGCTTCTACCTCTCCTTGAATCCCTAAGGCAACGTTCAGCATTTACCTTTATATATTTCTGTGGGTAAAAAGCCGATCTGTCTTTTCCCCGATTTGAACGTTGGCTCCCTGAGGGTAGAGGAATACAAGGAGATACTCTTTGCCTGAACCCAGCCGTGTACCCACCCTGTACCCAAGATTAGACTTCTCTCCTGACAAGAGCTGCCTGAGAGTAGTATTGAGGGGTGATCGTACGTTCAGACACTCGTGTGGTGCCTATGACTAGCTAACCGTGGGGACGGTCTCCTCCATCACGGACTGCGAGCTTCTCCAAACAGAGATCACGTGTAGAGTTTTCATGACTCTGTTTATTCAACAACACTGACCAATGCGGCCTTCGAGTCTGGACCCTGGAGGCATTGGTCAACTTTGTGGTCTCTCCTTGACACTTTTGGGTCTCAGTCTGGTTAGTCAACATATCCTGGTCACGTGGGTCAGCCAAAAAGAAAGGGCTTCTGGGCAGAGTGCCACTAGGAAGGTTGTCCCTCAGGAAACAACACACCCTTTTATTTATGGTCTTTTCCTAATCCCCCATCAAATCAGATTTTGCTTTCTCACACTACTGAGGTGAAAGAGACAAAGACTTGTGTTTAATATGCAAAAGCAGTAGCTCACATCCAAATTGCTATTATTCCTGCAAAAAGGCTTCTTTCAGTGCTTTAAAATCCTTTAGCTATTTACTTGCATTGCATGGGTTACATTTACCTATTTTTGTTATTGTTGCAAGTTTTATATAGCCTAATCACAAGGGAAGGGAAACAGTTCTAGACTATTTCTTTTCCTAGCCATCCCATTGAATTTTCATTTTAAAAAGAAGGAGAAAGAGAAGACGAAGAAGGAAATTCTACCTGGATTTCATGTAAAGGAATTGCATGATATTTGAATGAAAAATAATTATATTTCATCTTATTTGCCAAGACAGATGATGAAGTCATCGACACATGCAAGTATAAAAGCACAATAATATGCCTTCAATTTCTTTTGGTTTCTTCCTCTACAAAATGAAAGGTTTGCCCTGAATAGATTATTTTTAAGTTTCCTTCTAGGTTAAGATTTGTGAGTCTACAAAAAAGATATAATGTTGTTTTTGTTAGAAATTCAAGATGGTAACAGCATTGAAAAGAAAAAAAAAACTAGGAGAGACCAAAATTTGGCCTGGAGTAGATTGGTGCCTATTCCCTTGAGACCACCTAGTTGGAAGAATGGTTGGCATTAGCATGGAAAGAAGGAAGAGTCGGCAGCCCTTCCATGGATTCTTTCCACCTGAAGTTTAAAATTTGCAGCCAAGGGTTGCAAACCCCAGTGCCTCCTGGGTTTTGAGGCAGATAATGAAAGCGTGTGAAGTGTTGGAGCGTGAGTCCACGGTGAATGGTCAGAGTCCCTGACCCCTACCTAAGAGTATGTAAATAAATAAATTCTATAACACTGTGTTGGCCAAAACACACAAACGAATCTGTGACTCTATCTGGCCCATAGGCTACTAGCCCCCTACTCTTAAATTCTAATTTAGCCAATATCTTTAATTTTTAAGTAAAACATGAGGGGCAGTAATTTACTGGAAGTCACACAGCTGCAACAAGGATTAGAAGCCCGGCTTGATTCCCAAGTCAGTGTTCTCCATCTGATTATCCCCTAGCTTGGATCTGCTCTAGCCAAGCAAGTCCACTGATTGTCCAAACACAGAATGGGTTGTGGTCTTGCCGCCCTTACCTGAAAATTTATTATAATAATACCTGCTTCATAAAAGTAAAAGGAGATCTACATTAAAGTCACTTTCAAAAAATGCTGGCATGCTATTAGCCATTATTAAATCATGAATAGCACCATTCAGCAGTCACACAGATAATTTTAAATTGTCTAGTAGCCGCATTAATATAAGTAAAGCAGATATATAAAAATATTATCATTTTAATTTGTAATACATATAAAAAACTATTGAGAAATTTACCTTCCTTTTTCATACAAATCTTCAAAATCTGGTACGTATTTTATACTTACCGCACATCTTAATTTTGACAACCACATTTCAAATGCCCAATAGCTACTGTGGCTACCATATTGGACAGTGAAGTTCTGGAAGCTTCCTTTTCATTCCATTCTCCCTCTGCTCACAGCCAACCAAAGAAGAGCAAAAGTCCCCAGAGGTTTGTCTCTTTCAAGCCTCCTATTGCCAGTTAATTAAATCTCTAAGCAACGGCTGAGTCACTTGCAACTGCAGAAGACAATTTAAGAATCTGTCTCAAAGCCAAGAACACAGCTCCCCCCGTACAAGGAGGGGAGGGCAAGTCCTTTGGGCTAGATGCCTTGAAGGAGGAAGTCTGCATTGAATCAGGTGCTCCTGTTGGAGAGGGGAAGAGAAATCACTGACAAGGAGAGAGGAAAGCAGAGAAGAGAAGGGGTCTTATTAAAGTGACTGTCTCCCTCCAAGCCACTGTAAAGGAGAGTCTACAGCGTTTCATTCACTCAGTCCTCATGACCGGTCCATGAGGTGAATATTGTGTTATTCCCATTTTATAGAGGAGGAAACTGAATCATAGAAAAAGTCATGTGGCTTGCTGAGGTCGGGTAGCTAGTAATTAGTAGAGCTTGAGCTCAATCCCAAATTCTTTACCATTAAGCTGTACTTAGGGTGTTGTGACACCATCTCCAAATCCACATGGGTCACATGAACATTTACGTGTTCATAAAATGTGCACGAGTGTTTGGTGTTTACATATAATTTATTATTGTCTGCATGACTGAACAGTCTATTTTCAGACAAATGTCAATCTAAAACAGTGCACCACTTCCTAATAAAAGTGGTAGTTTCTTAATTTTTCTCTTTGTTAATCCTTTTCCTTCACCCACTGTTTCTGGCGGACTCCTGGGAGCAAAATTGTATGAGGGGGCAAAACACAGAGCTAAGAAGAAGGAGGTAAATGCCAGAAATCAGCAGGTCTGGCTATCAGCCGAGGAGCTGGCTTATCTTTAGCATCTGGTTTGAGGTGGGAAAGGAGGGAAATATCAAAATTCTTGTTTATCTATTAATTTTTCCTCCTGTTTTTCCTACCATTAGAATGGACACTGATACTTGAAATCACGCAGTGACTACAATTGGCTTCAGCTGCTATATACTTGGTAATTTCTCAATACAGATGGTCCTCAACTTAAGATGGTTCAATTTAGGGGGTGTCTGGGAGGCTCAGTTGGCTGAGCGTTTGACTCTTGGTTTTGGCTCAGGTCATGATCTCACAGATCATGAGTCTGAGCCCTGCATCAGGCTCTGTGCTGACAGCTCAGAGCCTGCTTGGGATTCTCTCTCTCCCTCTCTCTCTCCACCCCTCCCCACTCATGCTTTCTTGCATGCATGTTCTCTCCCTCAAATAAATAAACTGTAAAAAAAAAAAAAAAAAGAAAGAAAGAAAAAAGATGGTTCAACTTAGGATTTTTCGACTTTAGGATAATGAGAAAATGATAAGAATTCAGTAGAAATCATACTTTGAATTTCGATCTTTTCCCCCAGTTTAGCAATATTCTTAGGATGCTAATGTCAGCCACAATCACACAAGTAAACAACTGATACATTTACAACCATTCTGTACCCACACAACCATGTTGTTATTCACTTTCAGTAAAGTATTCAATCAATTACATGAAACATTCAACACTTTATTATAAAATAGGCTTTGTGTTAAATGATGTTGCCCAACTGTAGGCTAATGGAAGTGTTCTGGGTATGTTTAAGGTAGGCTAGGCTAAGTGATGATGTCCAGTAGGTTGGGTATATTAAATGCATTTTCAACTTATGATGTTTTCAACTTACAATGGGTTTATTGGGGTGTAACCCCATCCTAAGTCAAGGAAGATCTTTATTCTCCAAGATGGTGGCCAGCACTAGTACAAAGAAAGAAGCCATTCACAGACTCAGCCTGGGGGTGTTATTTACAGCTTCAGACTCCACAGAATGAAAGTCTACATGGCACGTTAGCAACAGAAACACCCAGGATACCCCCGGACTGGGTGCGGTCTGTGAATGGCTCATTTCTTTGGGCACCTTCATAGTGTTCTTTTTCACCTCTCAGTTATGTACTTATTGAAACCCCTGGCATATAGTGGGTGTCCCATACTTTTGAACCCAAACACTTGGAGCCCACTAGTGCAATCGCTTTATAAAACACAATAGCTGCCATTCATATACTTCTTTATAGAGCATTTTCATCAACCTTATTTGTGTAATTGTCACAAATTCTCTGATTATGAAGCAAGAAAGGAAAATCTTACACTTTCCTGGAAACAAGTAAATAAACAAACTGAAGATCAAAGGGCTTAAGTAAATGGCCCAAGGTTCGTGCAGTTAGTAAGTGGAAGGTCTGTCTCTTGAATTCAGGTTTCACGTTCCAAATCTCAAGTGTTACGCATAGCCTGGGGGAGAAGCTGGAAATCTGGAAACCACCTCTGGCTTGCCACCTGCCCAGTCAAGCCAGAAATGGACAGAGCTGCCTTTTAGAGATACCGTAACAGAGCTACCCCTCTCTTAGTGAGTCTCACTTCCAGCACAGTAACAAGCCGCTCCTCTGGTTCAGCACCCGTGACTGAGGACCAGCTTGGCGCCAGGTGCTGTGCTGAGGAGATGTAATGAGGAATAAGGCAGGTGAGGAGCCCGTATGCCAGTAGGGGTTCCTGGATATTCCTGCTACACATCTGACACAGAGATGGGGGGAGTGGATGTGACCTTGGAAACAGGGCAAGGGGCATCAATAATCAGAATAAAGGCAAAATGTCCACAAGAGCCCCAAAGCAAGAAAAGTCATATGTGAACAACAAAGAGACAACAGCAAAGAAACTGAAACTGACTTCTTTCTGAGCTGCCCTTCTCCCCACCCCTGATCCCAATGTCTCCTGTTAGAATGTCTTGCGGCTAGAAAGATCTTGGTAAACACTGGACATATCTTGAGCTTGTTGGCCCCAAGAGCAGTGGGGGAGACTTCCCCTTTGAGGGATTCCTCCTTGCCTGGACAGATGGGGGATTACTGCCAGGGTCTTGAGATGGGGTCTGGGAAATGGAGAGGAGAGGATTGCTGGGTCTCCCATCTCCGTGAGGCCACAGAACCCTCAGAACCTCTTTTCTTCCAGTTGTGTGTTACTGGGTTTTGTGTCATAATGTGTGTGACTCTGTGCATTTAATGCTGAGAATGACATCATCTCATGACAAGATTGTAACTCAGGGAGGGAATGGAGGGAGACAACGCAGGGACTCTTCTCCTGGTTGGGTAGAAGGGAACGCCAACCACCACCAACAGCAACCACAGAGCTCACCTCTGTCTTTAGCAGGATTCAGCCACAGTGGGACGTTTTGTAGGGAGGGAATACCCCTTAGGCTAATATGAAGGCTCCTTACTTCTGGAAATGGACAGGAGTTTATGTTTTTTTTAATTTTATTTATTTATATTGAGAAGGAGGGCAGAAGGGGCAGAAAGAGAGGAGAGAGAGAGCATCCCAAGCAGGCTCTGCACTGCCAGTGCAGAGCCCGACATGGGACTCGAACTCACGAACCGTGAGATCATGACCTGAGCTGAAATCAAGAGTTGGATGCTTAACTGGCTGAGCCACCCAGGCACCCCTGGAGTTTATTTTTTAGCAGGGAAGAAGCCAGTGAACCTCTCCCCACTGCCTGTTGCAGCCCCACCCAGCTACTACCACCACCTCTGAGTGGTGGTACCAATCCTCAGTGACCCACCCCCCAGCAACTCTGACCAACAACACGGCAGCTGTTCTTCCTGTGGAAAATCCAGTTTCCTTCAACGCCTGAAGGCCAGCTGCGTGACTGAACAGTTGCTGCCAGGGATGCTCACAGAAGCTTAGTTTTCCATCTTCTCAGGGGGCATTGGTGTTGGATGAGGTAGGGCCTCCATCCTGACAACGAGTGATGCTAACATTGGCTGACCACCAGGCCCTGCTGAGCCGAAATAATCCTCACCAGAGGCTTAAAGAAAGCTGTAATGATCTCTCCTACAGAGATGGGGAAACTGAGGCTCAGACAGATGAAGTCACAACCAGCAAGTGACTGGGACTGAGTTTCATCACTGACCTGTCTAGCTTCAAAGCTCACACCTTTCCCACCATATTGCTTAGCCCTTTGGTATTTTGGGCACCATACAGATAACAACAATATTCTAGCGCACCAGTGCCAGGGGACAATTGTGGCTGGTTTGTTACCCCTCCTGTCTTGGGAAAACAAATCTGCTCAGCTTCTAGTGTTTTCCATTTGGTGCAAGGGTCTGCGTCCTTGTATTTTAACGAACCCCCAGGGGTTCCAATGTGAAAGCCTGGTCAAGGACCACCACAAGAGGCATTCTTTAAACGCAGTGCTGTGTGCGCCATTGGATTGTCGAGCACTAAGGGCCCAGGCACTTTATGTTTTCCATCTCATTTAATCCTCCTGAAAACTCTCTCACGTGAAGATTTACCCTATCAGGAAGGTTTCAGTAAATCGTACAAGGTGTCACAGCTGGAAAACGGTAGGTCACGGCATCGCACACAGGCAATCTAGCCTGAGAGGCCGCAGGCTTAGCAGCCGCTTCCCCACTTGCCCGGTGACATTTTAATCGGGTCTTCGGGAGAAAATGCCTTGCCTCCACTGAAACGAATTGACTGGTGGGAATAACTCACTAACCACAGGGCTGAGGTTGATAGGATATTTTGAAACACAAAATTTTCAACGTTTCCTTTCTCTCCTACCCCAAGTTCGATGCCAAAGATAGGCCGGCTCCTGTGCTGATAGAACCCCCCACCATCCAGTTTTGCTTCCAGGAGCTCATCAGAAATAGCGAGTGGGTGAAAAGGAAGAGCAAAGAGAAAAATTAAGAAAATGCCACTTTATTGGGAGCACTGATACTGTCGTAGATTGAAGTAGGCCCAAAAACACATCATTCAGGCATGCAGACAATAATAGTGTTAGCTAAGACTCGGTTTTGCCAATGGGCCAGCACTGTTTCAAGTGATTTACAAACAGTAAGTCATTTAATCTCTACGAGAGTCCCCGCAGTTAGGTTTATGACTATCCCCATTTTCCATAAGGGGACACTAACACACAGGAGGTTTGAGTGGTGGAGCCAGCAGCTGAACCCCAGTAGTCCTGCACCAGAGGAAACAGGGCAAGCTGCTGACCCTGGGGACAGCCTCTAGGACACGAGTGAACTCTGCCCAGAAGGAGGGGCAGAATGCTGTGTGACCTTTCACTGGTCACCACCTCTTCTCCAACTTGCTCTCCAGGATTCCCAGGTCGTTAGTGGTTTTTCCAAGGGTTCAGGAAGGAGACTTTCCATGTTTTATTCTATTTTGTTACACTTCTTGTTATAAGGACAACTTTTTAAAAAGGTGAAAATCATGATAAGATATAAAATAAACACATGTCCAAGATTGTATAAGGGGAGACTGGGTGACTCAGTCAGTTAAGTGTCTGACTTTGGCTTAGGTCATGATCTCATGGTCCGCAAGTTTGAGCCCTGCGTTCGGCTCTGTGCCGACAGCTCAGAGCCTGGAGCCTGCTTCGGATTCTGTGTCTCCCTTTCTCTCTGCCCCTCCCCCACTCTCTCTCTCTCACTCTCTCTCTCAAAAATAAATAAACATTAAAAAAATTTTTTAAAGATTATTTAAACTTATTATTAATGAGAGGACTAGGCTGATGTTACAGCTGGTTCAAAGGAACCCAAAAGACAGCAGATTTATAGACTAGGAATATTGAAAAGAATTTGTAAATGGATGCAAAACTGGTTTTTCTAGGGTGGAGAGAGGGGGACACCATCCCTCCACTGGACAGAATTCACTTGTGTGTCTACGGGCAAACATTATTTTGCTTTGCTCTCAGCCCTCTACTCTTCACCAAACTGTAAAATAAATCAAAGGCAATGAAAGACTAGAATCAGGTCATCCCAAAGGGTACGCCCTAAACAGTGCATAGCTTTCTATTGGAGTCTTAATTTTTTTTTCTTATTTCTAACTCCCTTACATTCTGCATTGCTAGATAATCTTTACAGCATGTATGTCACTGGATTATTTGAGTAGTATATATTAACTCTGCTTTTTAAAAAAAAGAATTCAAGCTTAATACCCTCTTCATTTTCTTACCTTTTTTCTACCCCCAAGACTTCTTTCTTTTCCTCATTCCACTGATTCTAAATATATCTAATTTATATTCTGTTTTGATAATTCCAGTATCTGAAGTCTTTGTGACCCGATTCTTCTGTTTGTTGTTTCTGTTGACTCTCACTCATGGCATTTTGTTTCCGGTGTGTTTCATAATTTGTTTTTGAAAACCATGGGCTTATATTTATTGGATCTTTACCTGATGGAATTTTTCAAGGCCTGGCCGAGGGTGGTATCTTCCTCCAGAGAGGATTTGCATTTGCTTCTTGTAAGCACTCAGAATCACAGTCTACCTAGGATCAATTTAAATGTAATTCTCAATTGGAGGTCTTCAGAATATGCAAGTAGAGTGAATTTGGACCCCAAACCTGAGTTGAGGGCTGGTTTGTGATGATTCATAGCTCAAAGAAACATTTTTTTCTCTCAAACTAACAGCAAAAGCCAAGACAAGTGATTCTTTGTTATGTCCCTTTGGAGGGTACCCTGCTCGCACTGCGGTTCTGCCCTTCAAAAGCTTAGCTTTGAGCTGCAGTCTCTGATCTGATCCTTCAGCTTGTGTGGGCTCTGTGGTTTCTAGAAATTGAGAGATTTCTCTCAAAGTGCTTCTGGCTTTAGCACTGGCTTACCTCTCTAAACTTGCTATTGCTTTGATTTTTTTTTTCTTTTTTTTGCCTTTTAGCGTTTCCTTTTCTCTGCGTGTGTGTGCATGTGTGCGCACACACCCATGCATGCACACACGGGAATGTCAGCTCAGCAGTACACTTTAATAATTTAAACAATGTTTTTCGTATTTTTAGATATTTCAGGTATTTGATAGTAGTGGGATTTTTTAAATCAGTTTATTGTCAAATTGGTTTCCATACAACACCCAGTGCTCATCCCAACAAGTGCCCTCCTCAGTGCCTGTCACCCTCTCTCCCGCCTCCCATATGCCCCTCAACCCTCAGTTTGTTCTTAGTATTTAAGAGTCTCTTATGTTTTGTCTTCCTCCCTCTCTGTGGCTTTTGTTTCCCCCTCTTCCCTTCCCCCATGGTTTTCTGCTAAGTCTCTCAAAATCCAAGTGGTGGGATTTTTAAGAGTAGCTGGTCGACCATACTGCAAGAAATAGAAGTTACCTGTTATTTCTAAAGTAGTAGCATAGGGTAATAAACCTGGGATCTGGGCTATTTTATTCAAAATGGCTACCATGTGCCAGACACTGTACCTTTCCTCTGACACTATAGCTATAGGAAGATGGAAGGGAAAGAAAGTGGAAAATGAGTCAAAGGCAGTATTTCTACCTCCTCTATCTTAAGTTATTAGGTTAGATTATTAGGTTACAGAGTTGGGAGATAAAAGAAACTTCGAACTGGATGATATTAAAGTTTTGATGTTGTAGTTGACAATACATCTTAATATTAGACACCAGTCAACAAAATTCTGACCTTGCCTTCAGGGTCCTGCCCGGTCCCATCTTCTTCAATGAAGTCAGAACTAGATTGAATTTGGCTAAGCTGAATATTAGCTGTATTAACTTAAATGCATCTCTTAACCTACAAAAAAGGAGATAGATACCTCATGGGCAGTGCTGAAGAGTAAGGGAACTTAACCTATAAACATCAGTTAGTATGATTTCTGATGGAATTGTATCACATGATCTTTCCTAAGCCAGCCATTATCAAGGGAAATAGACATATCACAATTGGCTTAGACCAATTAATACCTACCTTTGGAATTGGAGATGGTTCACTTTTCTCTGACCCTCAAAAGGAAAGAATTGATGAACAAAACTAGGGTTCTGTTAGCAAGGAAGAAAGAGAAAAATGGAAGTTGAGGAGACCACCAACAGGTCCCACTACAGTCTGCGAATGCCCAGGACAATGGCAACCAGCTGTGTCCTCAAAATGCTAATTACTAGTTCTCTCAGCTACAACCCAAGCCGATTTATACACACTGGCTTGAGGTCAACCCATTCATACAACTATTCATTTGGAAATCAAGTTGTTTGACAGGTGCCGGTGAAAAATTTTTCAAAAGCTAAATACTGGCCGCCTCCCATAGCGGGTGCCAGCTCTTCACACCTTGCTCCATGCTGCACAGCTCATCGTTAGGCAGGTGTTCTCGGGCCGATTGGTTGCTGCTTCTGCTCTCCTCTTGCTGGTGGATCCTCTGAACTTCTGTCCAGCCTTCCTTCCGCAACCGGCAGAGAAAGTCTGTGGGATGGAGGCCCCGCCATGCACACCTCGGCGCCTGGGAGGGGTGACTTCCAGCCACGGCCCTTTCACTTCAAATAAATATATAAGAAAGTAAAACACAAGAGAGACAGACAAAAAGCAGGCTTGGAAAGACAGAATAAGGAAAATATACTTTCACGAAAGCAAGAGAAAAGAAAAGGAGGCAGAGGGAAAAATATCTCTCTGTGTTCACTTGAGCTCTGGGAAAACCAGATTTTTTGAACTGTTTTTTAGATTTAAAGATTTATTACTACTCCTTCCCTTCCTAATAGCCCCCTTTTCAGCAGTTTCTTTATTCATCTGGAAGCAGGGAGGATGAACAAAGGATCTTTCCTCCTCAAGAAACACCCCCTCCTTCCTCGCCTCCACACCCCTGTCCTAGGAATCCATGATTCCAGGAAACGTTTTCAGATAAAACAATTCCAGTTACTGGAAAATGTTAAGGCTTTCCTCTGTGGGTTTGTAATGGCCTGCTCTCTGACTCACAACTAAAAGAGATTTACTGAGATAGTAACACCTTTTATGTAGTCTCAAGTCACTTCATCTTTCCCAGATTCAGACTCCTCAATCACACAGTGATGAAAGGTAGACAGGGTTAGTGGTTTTCACACTGAGTATGTGTGCATGTGTGTGAGCATGTGTGCCTGGAAGTGTGTGTGCGAGTACGTATCTACATAACAGAACATCTTTTTGGATGACATCTTGTGTAAAACACCATGATAAAAACAGATAAAAACAGATGTGCTTTGGTTGAAGGGAGGGTGGAAGGGACAAGGGTGGAGGAGGGGAAGAAAGGGGTCTTTAAAGGCCCCACTCTGGAGCCCTTGCGGTAGTGCCCCAAGTGAGACCTTCCTGGGGCTATAGATAACCACTGGCCTAGCTGTTGTCTATGGTCCCTTCTGTTCTAAAATCCTTCCTCCCTTCCTTCCTCCTTCCCTCCCTTCCTTCCTTGCTTCCTTGCTTCCTTCCTTCCTTCCTTCCTTCCATCTCCTCTTCCTCCCTCTCTGTCTTTCTTTCTTTCTTCCTCCCTCTCTTTCTTCCTCCCTCTCTTTCTTCCTTCCTTCCTTTCTTTTTCTTTCTTTCTTTCTTTCTTTCTTTCTTTCTTTCTTTCTTTCTTTCTTCCTTCCTTCCTTCCTTCCTTCCTTCCTTCCTTCCTTCCTTCCTTTCTTTCTTTTTTCTTTCTTCCTTTCTTTCTTAGAAAGTCTGATTCTTCCCTTATAGATCACACAGTAACACAGCACACCTTTCATAGATACAAAGTAGGGGAAAATATATTCCCTCCCTAACCTCATTTCTCTTTTTCTGGTAACTTTGAACAAAAATTGATAGAGGGAAATATATATAATATTATATTATTATTAATACAATATAATATTAATATATGTTATATTATACATATATAATATGGAATATATAATATAGAATATATATAATATGGAATATATATATGGAATAATATAACTAAAACTTACCATCCATAATCAGAAAATTATAATTTGACATAAAGACTTTTTTAAAGCAAAGAAATAAAACTTGGCAGGCAAAGTTGAAGTTCTCTTTGTCTTCGCAATCCTATTTTCTTCTTTCTCTCCTCAGATAAACACTATCATGACTGAATAATGGCCTTCCAAAGGTATCCATGTGCCAAACTGTGGATATGTTACCTTACATGGCAAATGGGAATTTGTAGATGTAGTTAAATTAAGGATTTTGAGATGGAGAGATTGTTCTGGATTATCCACCTGAGCCCAATGTAATCATCAGTGTCTTTATTAGAGAGAGAGTCAGAGAGAAGACGCAATGATGGAAACAGAGGTTGGTGGGATGTGGCCAAGAGTCAAGGAAAATGGGCAGCCTCTAGAAGCTGGGACAGGCAAGGATTCTCTTCCAGAGTCTCCAGAAGGAACACAGCCCTGCTGACCCATTGCAGACTTCTGGCCTCAGAAACTGTAAGATAACAGAGTGGTGTTCTTGAAAGTTATTAGGTTTGTGCCAATTAGTTGGAGAAACAATAGGAAATTATTATAGTGAGTTAGACAGGTTTCCATCTGGTCCATGTTTTTGTACTTGGATTAGATAGATGGATAGATAGGTAGGTAGATAATAGATAGGTAGAAATAGAGAAAGTAATTTTGTTTTAGGTATTTTCTATACCCACTTGGTGTTTTTGAGAATCTATCCATTTGATACACAAACATTTAGTTCATCCAGTTCAACTGCTAGTTCGTATTTTGTAATGAATATATCACAGTTTATGTAGTTCTCTAAAATGGAAATTGGGATATATTTTATTTTTCACAGCAATAAACATCCTAGTGCATATTTCCTTACACACGTACCTCCTTGTACATATATGCAAAAGATCTACTAGAATATGTATCTAGAATCTGTGATTCTGTCTTTACCCCAGCCTCAGATTATAAAGTTATTAGCATATGTGCCCAGACTGTTGACAGGGGCTACTTCTGGGGAAGGGAATAGGATTAGAGGAAAGAATGGGGAGGAAAACCTTCACATTCACCTTAATTCTTTGATGTTTTAATTTTTTACCGGCATGTGTTACTATAGTAAAAAAAAAAATTAGGTATTTAATACTTAAAATAGAGGTTGAAAACCAGAGGTCCTCAGACTAGATACAGTTGGCAGACATGTTTTGCTTGGCCCACTCAGGTTTTTAAAAATACTGAAATATTTGTTTATACTAAATAATAGGAGATTTCATATAAATATCCAAAATTTCAACTTCTTTTGAAAAATTTGAAGAGTTGGAAACATTGGACCTGCACTTTCACATGGCAACAATTGGCATGAGCAAAGTCGAGCTGATCCCCTGAATGAAATAAGTGTTCTCATGTTTTGCCGTGGTCCTCAGCCCACTCTGTTGCCTTATACCCTGCCCATATTCCTCACTTATTTTGTCTCCTAGCCTTCTGTAGGCATTTTGAGTTTGCCACCCTAGCGAGAGGTGCCAGATAAAAAACAGAGCTTCCAGCTAATTGGAACTTCAAATAAACAACAAATAATTTTTTAGCATAAGTATGTCCCAAATATGGCTAAACTCCCTGTATTTTTATGTGCTAAATCTAACAACTCTAACCCCAGGTTTCCAGCTCTTGGTAGCCTGGCCTCCCCCATTCCAACTTTATCTCTCATTGATTTCCTTTATGCTCTGGCCAAACCAGACTGCTCACAGTTTCCTGAACATGTTGTTTGCAATCTTCTCCTGGCTTTAGAGATCCCAACCCTGTTCCTCTCCAATCACCTAAGATTAAATCGGTGCCCTTTAAGACCAAGTTGAAGTTCAGGCTCCTACAGAAATTTTCTCTGCCTTGGGGATCACTTCTTTCTCCTTACGCCATAGCACTATTTAGTAGGACTCACTTAGCATTTATCACTTTGAACTGCAGTGTTACTTACCTTTTTTGCAGGTAAGACGTCTCCCCAAGTAGATTATAATCTTTGAGTTTTCACTTAATATTGTACCCCTCATGCCTAACAAATGCTTTGGATGTAGGAGACAGTTGGTTGATAGGAGTATATAAGATGTAAGATGTAAGGATAATGTATCAGTTAGCTTTTCATAACAAATTACCCCAAAAACTTAGTGACTTAAAATAACAAACATTTATTCTAGTTCATGATTCTGTGGGCTGGTTGGGTGGTTCTTCTGGTCTGGTTTGGCTGGGGCTAAATGTCTGGGATGGTCACACTCATACATCTGGGGCCTCTAGTGGAATGCCAGACCAAGGGTGTGGCTGGAGCCTCTTTCCATGTACCACCTCTCATCCTCAATGAGGAAGGGCCAGGCTTGTTCACATGGTGGTAAAGAGTTCCCAGTAGCAAGAGCCTCTGCTGTGTCAAATTTGCTATTGTCCCATTCACCAAATAAGGTCATAAAGCCAAGCCTGGATTCAATAGATAGAGAAATAGACTCAGAGAAACAGACTCTGCTGCTAGTGGGAAGAGGGATAGAATCACACTGCAGAGACATGCATGCAGGAGGGCAAGAACAAATGGGAGGCTGTTACTGCAACAGTCTACCTCAGATGATGATAAGAACCCAGCTTACAATGTGCTTAGAAATTCACTTTGGGGCACCTGGGTGGCTCAGTCAGTTAAGCGTCCAACTTCGGCTCAGGTCATGATCTCACAGTTTGTGAGTTCGAGCCCCACATGGGCTGTGCCGATAGCTCAGAGCCTGGAGCCTGTTTTTGGATTTCGTGTCTCCCTCTCTCTCTGTCTCTCCACTGCTCGTGCTCTGTCTGTCTGTCTGTCTCTCTCTCTCTCTCTCAAAAATAAATAAACATTAAATTTTTTTTTCTTTAGAGAAATTCATCTCAATTAAAGAAGCATGCTTATGTTCAAACTTGGTCTCTGCATATTGATAAAACTGGATTTCTGGGATGCCAAACTCCTTCTCCCAGAGGCCTTTCCTGTGCTGTTTTCTCTGCCTGGAGTGCTCCTCCTCACCTCCTTATCAGGCTAATTACTAACTACATTTCCTTCAAGTCCTTTCCTAAAGTCACTTCCTTATGGGGAACTTCCCCTGACTCTTCAGACCAGTCCAGGTCTCCTGTTCTGCATCCTCGGAGCACTGGGGGTGCTGCTTTTATGGTGCTCACCACCATGGTTATAAATTTCTGTGTTGTGTACTTATTTAAAGTTGTCTCTCCCTCTCAACAGAAAGAGCTCCTGGGCAAAGACCGGATCTATCTTGTTCATTGTTGAATCCCCAACATCTTGCACTATGCCTAGCATATAGTAGGTGCTCAGTATTGGAAGAATAAATGAATGAATGTACAAACAAATGGCCTCCAGTTTGCTTAGTGTGGAATAGACCTGTTCAGAGCACCTTGAACTCTGTCAGGGTGGAAGGCATGGGAAACTGCAGTTGGTTGGGGAGATAAGAATGGGTTGCACAAAGTCATCCGAGAACAACTCAGGGCCAAATAAAGATTTAAATGCCAGCTTCTAGACTGTAATTGCTGTGGGAGATGAGGAAGAAGATATCAGGCCAAGCCAGGTGGTTATAAAGGATTCACATGGGAACTAGGCCCCAGGAAGGAACAGGATTTGAATGTGATGAAATTAGGGAAGGAGGCTAGTCAGTCAAGGTCATGAGTTTGAGCCTCTGTAGCTCCAGTTATACTGGTATCCTCATAAGCTATTACTCACAAGGAGAATGAGTGAGGATGGTTGGGTGGAGCCATTCCCACTGTCACTAAAATGGCTCTAGAAGTTTATGTTTCAAAGGACATTGCAAAGTTGACAGTTGTCCACACACATAAAAACCAGCTCATTCAGAGCTCAGACTTCTCTGAGCCAGCAAAAAGGAACAACAGTAAGCATCTGCTTCCACTCTTCTGGAAACACTGTGGTCTGGATGCTCTCTCTCTTATTCTTCCTCTCTTTCATGTTTGACTATTTATTATGACAACTTCTGAACATAAACAAAGAAAAAGGGCACAAGAAACCCCATCCCCAGCTTCAAAACGCATCCATACTTTGCTATTTCTTTCATCTCCCTCCCTCTCCAACCCTTTTTTTCCCCCAGAGCATTTTAAAGCAAATCCCATATACAGTGTCATAACACTCCTAAATAATTCAGTATGCATCTCTAAAAGAAATAAGGGCATTTTTTTTACAAAACCACGATACCTTTCACATGCACAGCAAAATAAGGCATATTTCCTCAATATCATTTAATACCCAGTCCATATTCAGCGTTTCTTGATCCTCTAAGACATATCTTTTTACCATTGGTTTGTTTGAGTCAGGATCTAAACAAAGTCCACACATGAATTTGGTCAACATGTGTCTTAAATCTCTTTTAATCTAGACTACTGTTAAATTAATTAAACAAGGAGGCCATTAGACTGATGTGGCCCTAATGCCCTGGCAGCCTCAAAAGCAAACCCAAATCTAAGCCTGTAAATGCCTCAAGGTTATGAAATCAAAACGTTAAGGGCAATCATTTACAAACAGCCAAATAGGCTTTCAGCTACAGTCAATCAAATAATTTCTCTCTTTGTTTCTGTACTTTCTACATAAATCATTCCTCTGGCTCCTGTTGGTGGAGCACTCCTAACCACTTCTGGTTTGGTGCTACCTAATCTGAATTGATCTTTGCTTAGATAAACTCATAAAAATTTTAATATGCCTCAGTTTATCTTGTAACACTATGGATGTTCTCTTTGAATTGGGGCATCTCTTTGCTGACAACCCGCCTCAGCCTCCCCACCTTTATCTCTCTCCTGGATGGGCAGGGAGCTGAAAGATTAAGATCTCCGTATGAGGAGAGGAGGGTGGGAGGGATGGAGTGAGTATCAACGTCTTTAATCTTACGAAAAAAATTCTAATTGACTTTGGGAGAAGCAGATTATAATAAGAGACTCTTAAAAAACTGGAGCTGGCTTGTATGTTTTCTTAACACTTATGAATGAGAGGAATTTATGGAGATATGAGTCTGATTCCTGAAGGCAAGAAAGGGAGGGTGAGTGAAAGGAAATCTGGTCGAATCTGACAGACAACATAGAAACACGGGCAGGACCAGCTACATCATTTGTGGGGCTCGGTGCAAAGTAAAGATCCCAGACCCCTTGTTCAACAGTGTTAGGAATGGTGTGGCTGGGTGGCTCTATTGGTTAAGCATCCAACTCTTGGTTTCAGCTCAGGTCATAATCTCATAGCTTGTGAGTTCAAGCCCCTCATTGGGCTCTGCACTGATAGTGCAGATCCTTCTTGAGATTCATTCTCTCTGCCCCTCCTGTATGCTCCTTAGGGGGGAAAAATATTCCCAAGAGACACAGGAATGCTGATGCATAAGGCCACGTGTACCCCAATGTTCATAGCAGCACTTTCGACAATAGCCAAATTATGGAAAGAGACCAAGTGCCCATCAACTGACAAATGGATAAAGAAGATGTGGCACATATATACAATGGACTACTACGTGGCAATGAGAAAAAATGAAATCTGGCCATGTGTAGCAACATGGATGGAACTGGAGGGTATTATGTTAAGTGAAATAAGTCAGAAAAAAACAGATACCATATGTTTCCACGAATAAGTGGACTTTGTGAGACTAAGCAAAAACCAGGGGGAGGGGAAGAGGGGAAAGGAAAAAAAGACACAGAGAGGGAGGGAGATAAAACATAAGAGACTCTCAAAGACTAAGAACAAACTGAGGGGGAGGGGGGTGAGAGAGGGGGGAGAGGGGGTGACGGGCATTAAAGAGGGCACATGTTGGGATGAACACTGGGTGTTATATGTAAACCAATTTGAAAATAAACTATAATAATAATAATAATAATAATAATAATAATAATAATAAAAAGAAATTCTAAGATGGAGACCGAAGAGCAGAAGAACATTAAACCAAACACAGGTCCTTCCAAGCACAGGGACCTGTGTGACTACATAGCCACATGCCCCCATGAAGCTGGCCTTGACATAGTCCAGGCCCAGGGAGAGGTTCTTCAAGGCAACACTTTACCAAGTTGTGTCTCATTTGCATTTCAGAGACATATAAAGGCAATGGGAAACATTTCCACATCTGGTAGCCACTGCCAGCATCTCGGGCTTAGCAGAATGCTTACAAGTGGTGAATGGCTTCTGAAAGGTCACAGAGATCAGCACTACATAGCTCTCGAATCATGGATAATGATGGGTCTGGATCCCTTAGATGCTAGTCTACATGAGCACAGGCTCTAGAGCCGGAGTGCACAGTTACATATCCAAACTCTATCATTTATTGGTTACTGTGAAACCTTGGTCAAGTTACTTGACTTCTCTGTGCTTCAGTTTCCTCATCTGTAAAATAGGGTTAATAAAAGTACCTACCTCACAGAGTTGTTTTAGAATTAAGTTAGTTGATATTTGCTGGACTGTGGCAAGCGTTATATGTGTTTGTTAAAACAAATCCAGGGACTAGAGTTGGAAGGGTCCAGGCAGAGCTCTAATAACAGTGCTACTTGCAGGACGAAGATGGACTCTGATCTTCTTATAGAAGAAGGCTGTGCCTGGGATCCTCATTGTTCTCCCCAACAATTTACATGATGGTCATCCACTCAGTAGATTATTTATTCAGCACCTACTATGTGCCAGGCACTTACTGAGTGGAGAGCGAGGCACACGTGGTCCTTGTCCTTCTGGTGCTGGTCATCTAGAATAGGGAGGGTTCCATAGGCAAAGTCAAGTCTTACCTGGGTCTGGCACCAGGTCTGGCTCTAGATTCTCCACCTGTAGCCCACCATCAAGGCAGTTCAGCAGCTAGTGAGCAAGATTGGACTTCAGTATCCTGATTCCTTGTTATCAAACTGATTTGTGATATTCTGTTTTAACCAATCCCCTGCCTGATAATTCAGCATTTCTTTTGTAAGATCCAATAGTTTATATCCTGCCCCAGGACCTAGATCCCCAGCTTGAGATCCCATACCTGTTAAGCCCCAAGATGCTGTTAGCCTCCTGGCTGATTACCTAGGAGAAGCTCCCAGGTTCTTGGACTGGGTTGAGCCCACCTTTGGTTAAGCATAATCATGTGACACTGGCCTTCACAGGCTGGCCTAGACCCACGTGTGTCCATCTATCCAGCAAATAGTCTTACACCTTGCCCGTTCTCAACTCCTGGTTACTCCTTGACTCTGAACAAGTGTATGGATTTGGAGTCCCATATCACCAATGCTCAATTCTAGGATATAAAGAATATGGGCAAGAGAGGCTGTAGGAGGGAGCTTTTACCAATGTCAGTCTGACACTAAAACCAGACTCCTTTCCATCAACTAACAAATACTTGTCTACCAAGGACTTTGAGGGGCAGTTTGTGTCAGGATGGCTATGGAAGATAAGACAGGGTCATAGAGGTGGAGGGAGAATGGTGGTAGAGACACCAGCTGCTTTCCTGTTGGCCTGTTCCAACCCTGAGGTCACTTCGATGCTGTTCCAGCAGCAGCCCAGGAACTCTGTCTAGCACACCACCATCCTAACTAAAGGCCTCCAGGCAACTGGACTCTTCAGGCAGCTGGTGATACAAAGAAGCGGCAGGTTTAGAAGCTAAGTGAGAGTTTTTCTACATTTCCTTCTCCTTTCCCAGATCTGCATTTCAGAATTTCTGAAATGGTGAGACTAAAAAAAAAAAGTTTCTCCAAGGTCACTTTGAAAGAAGCAATGTATATAAATTTCACCCTTAGGGCCACAGAGCTACCGGTCCTGTTGATGAGGTGTTATTGGAACAGCAGAGAACCAGACTCTGAAGGAATTATCCCCAGAAAATCAGAGAGGACTTCAATGTGTAAACCTGAATACTTTGGCCCAGGGAAGGGAAGCAGCCCAGCCTGGGAAGAAGCCAAGTAGAACAGACAATGGAGAAGGTAGCCAGGGCACAGGGCCAGAACTTTTCATTCTATTAGCCCATGGTTCTGAACATAGAGCATTCATCTTACAGAAATTCTGGGCTTCTTAAAAGGGGATAAGTGAAGCCAGTCTTTTGGCTACATTTTCTCTATAAACTGAGCCTTTATAACAATTGATGTCTTTAAACAATTTTAAACTTTAACACAACTGATGTTGATGTCTTAAAGGACCAGTTGACAAATTAACTCATCCACAGTATTTCCTAAACAAAACCAAAGGCCGGTCGGGGAAGGGAGGGAGTAAAAAGTGTGACTTCCCGAAAGCATACTGTAGTTTAGAAGGACAATTTTTTTCAATTCTAGAAAATACAAAAAAAAAATTTAGGAAGAGAGAAGTAACAATTCACAGACGATATAGGATATAGAGTTCTGAGATGGCAGGAATGTTTCTCATCAGGTGTCTGGGAAGACTTGGGAAAGGCAGAATTTGAGCCTGGCCTTGCTGGTTGGGGAAGATCTAAGTTCCTTCCACATGATGAAGCACCTGCTGGGTGTCAGGTGCTGTGCTAAGGACTGGAACACAATGATGAGCACTGTGTGGGCTCTGTCCTTAAGGAAGGACTCACTGTCTTTGTGGGCACCAGGTGTAGGAACAGAGGACGGAGCAGAGCCCTGGAAAAAAGTGTGATATTCAGGTGGCTAGGAAAGTAAGCTGGAGGCATAGTGTGTGTGTGTGTGTGTGTGTGTGTGTGTGTGTGTGTGTGTGTGGCATCTGGTGTGTGGAGAGAGAGAAAGAGGGAAATAGAGAAAGGTAGGTTCTGGATGGGCTCTGTTGAGGTTGTAACATTTTAGCTGAGTCTTGAAGCTTCTGTGGACTCTGTGGACTCAGAGGAATGGCATTCTAGACAGGGGGAACAGTGAATGAGAAGGTGTGGACAGAGGCCACCTATTAAAGACCGGGTGAGAATTTAGAGAAGTCTGTGTAACTGGAACAAAGGATACGTGTGGGCTGCGATAGCAGCTGAGTCTGGGAAAAGGAGGCAGGAGAAAGATCCTGAAGGCCTCGGGTGCTAAATAATGTGTGATTTTATCATGTGGGGGAACGGGAGCCAACCATAATTTTAAGGAGGAGAGGGGTGGGTTCATGCTTACCTTTAGAAAGATCACCGAGAGAATGGAGTCTTGGAGCTCAGAAAAGCAGGAGAAAGGGGACCAGTTCTGGGGTTAGTGGGTTGGATGGGAGGCACTGAAGCTCATAAGCAAGGAAATGGCAGCAGCTCATGGGATGCTCACAGCTGGGTGGTGTGCAAGATGGGTTCAAGACAAGAGAACTATTTGGGTTGAGGGAGACCTTTAGGGGAAATGCCCCATGAAAGTCATTTATCTTAAAAAAACTGTAAATTTATTTATTTATCCTGAGAGAGACAGAGATAACACAAGTGGGGGAGGGGCCGAGAGAGAGAGGGAGAGACAGAGAATCCTAAGCAGGCTCCACATTGCCAACACAGAGCCCAACACAGGGCTCGAACTCACGAAACCGTGAGATCACGTACTAAACCAAAACCAAGAGTTGAATGCTTAACCAACTGAGCCACCTAGGCTCCCCGAAAGCTATTTATTTTAACAAATACTTTTCCATTGTTCTACTTCTTCCCCAAGGAGCACCTTTCATTTTGGGATTGTTAAAATAGATGTCATTTATGTAGCTTTCTGAGGTTTGATTTCCTTTTTTTCTCAGTTGAAATGGATTCTGCTTCACAGGAATCATCAGAGTTGACTTCAACATTTTTGTCTTCCGAGGATTGCCTCAGAGTCCTTTGTTCCAGGACTGAGGAAAGGTCTGTGATTGTCACGATGCTGTGAAGCTTCTAGAAATATATACTGAAATCAGTTGGCACAATTATGTTTGTTTAAAAAAAATAAATTCCCCAGGGGCAGTCCCCAAATTCTATACAAGGAGATCTTTTGTCTCGCTGCATAAATGGTTAGTCCTGAGTTACTCAGAACTAGACAGCTGTTTTCTGAGGTAGGTCTGTCCTCACAGGAAAAGCTGGGCTGTAAGAAAAGGGCACTGAAGGAAGTGACTTTTGTTCTAATGCCAAATCCCTGGGAGACTGGTGTTTGCAAAGTTTACATCCTTTTGACTTTTTACATGATTTCTCTAACTCTTACATTTCGTACGCCAAGAGCAAAATAGAACTTGACCCTGGAGATGTCTCACATGGTGAGTCTGCCAGGCTGGCCATGCAATGGGCTAGTTAGTCAGGAGACTGGAGCAGAGGGCAAGTAAGGTCGAGGTCATGGTTGAAACTCCTGCAGAAGCCGATTGGCTGGGAACACCCTGCCCTCCACTCTCTCTGGCTCTGGTCATAAGAAGGTAGTAAGGGGGAACAATGACTCAACACACCTCCAGTGTCACTCTCTTAAATCACCTTGCATGTCCTCAATGGTGGGCCAGTAATAGGAACTTCAGACCTAAGAAGACCTTGATTAAGAAACTGTTAGGGAAGAAAGCACCATTTTCTATCTCAGCTCTGATTTTCTTCCAGGCTTCTGTAGTGATATAGGGCGGCGTTAATCGTAGCACCTTTTCTACTAAACAGAAAATACTTTGTCTGCTGCTCCAGACAGAAATACCTGCCTAACAGCTTCAATTTGCCCCCAAACAGTTGTGAGTGCATAGGGTTAGGCCATGCTTCCGTTCCCCATTTCCTCTTTCTCTGCCCTTTGCTCCACCAATGGACTCTCCTTCCCTGGGAGCCCCCTGGAGACCCTTCTCTCTATTGAAGCAGGAAAGTCTCTTTCAATGGTTGTTTGTACTCACAGGTTGACAGGTTGCCCTTCGCAGCAATGACTTCTGTCACCATGACTTCAACTAGACATTGCATTTCAAAGTGTTGCCTGGGAGGCCGTGGGTAGAGAGTGGTGGTTAAGAGTGGGTAATCTGGAACCAGATCACAGCCAGGCTGGGATCTGGCACTGACACTTACCAGCTGTGTGACATGGGACACATACTTCACCTTGCCAAGCCTCAGTTCCCCTCTCTGTAAAGAAAAGCCCGGAGTGCAGTGTTGCTGTAAGGACTCAAGGAGAAAACCCATGTTAGTTCGGAATCTCTTGGAACATGATAAATATTAGCTATGATTATTTATTGACTAATTGACACACAAATGGCTTTATTCTACTAAAGTCCTTAGTATAACAGCGAGCAAGTGGCAAGAATCTTCTCAGTTTTTTTACAATGAAAAGCTTCGAATGTGTAGAAAAGTTGAAAGAATAGTACAGGTGACATGCAAACCCTTCTCCCTAATTCTACAATTATTAATTCCACAGTTTACATTTTGGTGTCCATATGTATTTTTCTTAACCATTTCATAGTAAGATGTACACAGGACCCATAAATACTTCAACACACATCTCTTGAAAAATAAGGGCATTCATGAATGAGGATATTCACAATCCTCACAATTAATGATAATCACCTTAATCACCTCATTCTAGTCCATATAACATTTTTCAAAATGTTACCTGTCCTCTGATAGATTTTTTTTTTCAAACAAGATCCAATCAAAATTCTTTTGAGTTTGGTCGAAATGTCGCTTTGTTCTCTTTTAATCTAGAGCAGTAGGTGTGCAGAAATTTAAGAACCACATCGTTACTGAAATCAGCTACATGAAGGGTTGGCTGCCAGGTGGGAACGTCCACCGCTTGCACTGAGCCCCACTGGCCCTGGCACTTTGCGTACTGATGCAGGTCCTGTGATACAACCGTGTTGTTGGTTTGTCGCACAATAACTTGAGGTTAGGGACTTTTATTATTTTCTTTATATTCCCATCACCTGCACTGTACCTGACACAACAGATGGTCAATAACAGTGGATGGAGGGAAAGGAGGCAGGGAGGGAAACGAGGCAGGGAGGGAAGAGTGGGAAAAAGAGGGTGGGAAGAAGGTGGCCCAGGTAGGCATCTGCATCCATGCCTGGTGGGTCCCCGAGGGAGGACAATCTGATCTCCCAGAAGCACCCGTTCTCTGATTTGGGGAGGACCATCCTCTGCTGTGGCATGTGCCTTCCTCCCTCTCATGCTCCTTTTCCCCATTTCCTGCCTTCCTCGCCTGAGCACAAGGCAGGCTCGCATCAGACTTCCTGCTAACTCTAGTTTGATCTCTCCCTCTATTTCCAGGGACTAGATTAGCACTTGACAGTTTTTAAAAAGTAATCTGTAGTAATTTATCTTTTCCTACAACCACACTCATTTTTTCCAGTAGTCCCCTCCCACATGATTTCCGCCTTCAGTAATGAAATTCCTGACCACGAAGAGAATCATGGGGAATACACGCTCTTTGTTCAGAGAGATTTCATGGTGTTAATAAGGAAGCATGCTCTGATGACAGGACAGGACCCAGATGGAATAGTTCCCAAAGCCAAGAGGAGTTGTCCTCCAAACAGAACCAACAAAGTTTAGCTCAGGCTTCACGGTCAAACTTCTAGTTGGTGGAGAGAGAACAATGACCGAAACGACTGGAATAAACCAAAGTGTGTAGAGCGAAACTTGTTCAGATCTCGTATCTAATCTATCTCTCAAATTCCAGGTTAGACACAGGCAGAGAAGATATAGAAAATGAAATTCAACTCAAGATTATCTGCATGGTGGGCTGACTAATCTTCATTCCAGGCTGATCTTGTTGATAGGCTTCTCTGTCACCTCTCTTTGCTGAGCAGTTGGCTTCTATTCAAAGTACACAAGGCCATTTAATTATTAATCTGAGCAAAACAGTATTAGGAAAGTTAAACTGTTGAGTGGGTCTCTATGTGTATTGTGGATACTTTCATGATTATCTGACTATTTTGTTTTGCTGTTTACCTCTCTGGGTCCCTTCTTCTCTTCAATTGTGGAGACATCTATAAGGTTATTATGATGAACGAGGAATTCCTAAGAGCTTGTTGGTCCTTCTCCCCCTCTCCGTGGATGTGTGTAGAAATGTTTGTGAGCTGTGGAGGTCTCATGTACACAAGAAGTGACTGACCTTGACCTTCAAATGGACTGTGTGTCTGTGACCAGGAAAAAGTGCAGTGTTTGTGTTTGATGATGATTTTATGCCCTGCTGTCAGTAGAGAGTACTTTATAGGGCTTACTGATGGTCAAGGGCTCCAGGAAACATAATGATTATTTAGCCAACTATTTTAATGAGTCTGTATAAACTCATTCTATTTTTATATTAATAACAGGGAGGGAAACATTGGAAGATTAAATATAGAGGAGGATGGGTTTTAGCTTCATTGCTCAGGGCCATTGGGAATTCTACAGATTTAAATCCATCCTATTCTCATTATTTTCTTCTTCCTATACTTCTCATCCTTTCTTCTTCTTCCTTCCTTTCTTCCTTTCTTCTTCTTTCTGGCTTCCTATCTTTCCCTTCCTTCCTTCTCCTTCTTTCTTTCTTCAACATTTATTGCATGCTTACTATGTATTAAACACAGTGCTAAATGCTGGGGATACAGAGATGAATAACACATGGCCCCAGCCCTCCTGGAACTTGATTTATTGGGGGAGGCAGACAGAGATACAAGTCATTCCAATGTAATGGGTAATAATAGGGGTAAATTCAGTGGAGGGACCCTTGGCTTGGGGAAAAAAGGCAAGAAACTTCCTGAAAGATAATTGGGTGATTGACTAGGAGAGGAGCAGGGCCCAAGCCCAAACCATTCATGTGCTTTAAGAGCATTGAACAAAGGAGTTGGGAATGAAAGAATTAGGGAATATGGGTATTCCATGGATGGATGACAACAGTTTTTGTTGTCATGAGGTATGGTTAGGACCACATAGGCAGGGTAGAAATGATACCTTCTTCTACTCTGGTAATGTACAGGTGACTCATCCATGAAGTACTAGATGTGTTCCAAGGGGCCTGCTCAGATGGCTGACGCCAGGGAGTCCTGGAAGAAATGAAAGCTAACATGAAGGAGAGATAACCTTTGAAGGCCAGCTGCATGATATGTGCTCAGGGGTGAAGTGTTATATAAGGGGAAGCAGGCTGGTAGGGGTAAAGAAGTAGAGATGAAGATCGGTGCCCACCAGGGTGGAACAACCGGAGTCGGAAAGGTGGAGGAGATCTTCTGGCCTCCGGACAAACAAGTCCTACCTTGTGCTACAAATTTTACCAGGAGCTCAGGACTCAGGAGGAGTTCTTCCAGCCAGAGTCAGACAAGCGGCCACATTTGTTCTTAGGCTTTCCAAGGGCAGAGCCCTATATGGGCTGCTCCGTGAGATACAGGAAATAGGTGACCTTTCATAAACTCAAGAAGGTAAGAAAGAGTCTATTGAGGAAATTTAATTCCTGTTTCTTGGAGGTCTCAACCTAATGGTAGAAAGAGAATATATGAGCCAGAAAGATTTAAATATCATGTCCAGTAATAACAACGGTAGCAATAGTAATAGCCATTGTATATTTAATGTCTACTCTGTAGCAGGGCACTTCATGTATTATTTAATTTATCCCTCACGTGACTGTAAAATGATATATGATGATAGAAGTTCTTACAATTTCCTCCATTTTATAGATAGGAAAATCAAAGGCTGGAGAGCCCCTAAATCCAAACTGCTTTCCTTACTGTGAATAAATAGTGCAGCTCACCTTTGACCTGAAATGGTGGAGTGGAGACACCCTAGGGACTGATGAACTACATTTCTATAGCATTACTAGTTGCTATGAAGATACATAACTTTTAACTTTTTATTTCTCTAATTTGTATAGTCTTAGTATACTTAAAAAATATTAGTATTAGCCAAGAACATATCATTTCAGGGGGAAAAAATACAGAGTTGAAAACAGCCTCTCTGAAGTCTATTACACTGGTAGTTGTTATAGACTGAATATCTGTGTCCTCCCCCAAATTCATATGTTGAAGTCCTAACCCCCAATGTGATGGTATTTGGAGCTGGGGCATTAGGGAGGTCACTAGGTTTAGAGGACACCATGGTGGTAGGGTCCCATGATGGGATTAATGCCTTTATAAGAAGAAGAAAGGGATGCCAAAGCTCTTTCTTGATGTACACACTCTGATGAATGGCTACATAAGGACATAATGAAAAAGTGGGTATCTATAAGACAAGAAGAATGACCTCACCAAGAACTGAATATGCCAGCACCTTCATCTTGGACTTCCCAGCCTCTACAAGTGTGAGAAGATAGATATCAGATATCTGTTGTGTAAGCCCCCCAGGCTATAGTATTTTGTTATAGCAGCCCAAATGGATCAAATCAATAGTTGATATCAGCATCTGGATGGACATGCTCCCTGCCATGTGTGTCCATGAACTAGATCCTCTTACAGGGTTGTTCACCATATCTTGAGACCCCTCACTCCCACCTGAGATTTGGGTGTTCTTTTTCTTGTTGACATTTATGAATAATTTATGCATAATGACTTTCATAAGTCCTTCTAGGGAAAATTTATGAGTTGCCTTATCATTCTTCGACAGATGAGATGTTGGGTGCCACTGCCATCTGTAGCCCCCAGAAGAACTAACAGGGAGGTATGTAGGTGGTTCTGGCCCAGGGAGGAGAGCTAGGATCTACACAAACCACCGGACTACCTGCTTCGCTCCTTGCTCTGGGTATCGATGGGCCTGAGGGAGACATACCTCAAAAGTATTGCAGCTGCAGTCCCTTTGAACACACACCAGACTCTCAAGCTGTGTGGTCTCCCAGGAATTTGCTACAGGGAGTCTGGTGTGTGTTCAGAGGGACTTCAGCTGTAGTACTCTTGAGGTCGTGGAGAAACACGTCCTGTAAAAACAAACAAGCAGAGAGCCGTGGCTTGGGAGGGGGAACATGAGCACACCTTGGACTTCCTTAGCAACCAGGTCCCCCTCCGCAGAGCGGCCTCGCTGCTTCTCAACTGGAAATGGCCCATGAAATCTTCCAGTGGAAGGAATCTGCAAAGGTCATTTAGTTGAGGGCTTCTCGGTCTGTTAGGTACATGTGTTTCACCTGGGAATTTTGTGGGGGTGGAGGGATTCTTGCTGAGTAGGTCGAGGTGGGGCCTGAAGGTCAGCATCTTTCACCAGCTCCCCCAGTGACTGGGAGCTGTCTGGGGACCACACTTTGAATGATAAGGATTTACTCTATCCCTCTGCGTCAAGGTAGGCTGAATTTCAGCGACCATCTCAGTCAAATGAGAATCCATTCTGCTGCAGCGAAGGAAGTTCTCTTGTTTAGCAGCTCTCTTACCTTTTAGAAGTTCTTACTTAGCGAGGCCAAATCGCTTTACACAAGTCAGGTGAGGCCATTTTGTCCGATTCTGCTCTCGGTAGAGCGACAGATCCAACGTAAGTAGCCCTCTCTCATATCACGGTCCTTGGTTATTTAAAGACTACTAAGTCAGATCTATTTTTAAGAGCACTGCTTCTCTCTCTGCCCTTACACCTGCATTATCCACTTTGGTCAGAAGGAGTGAAACTATTGGGGCATGTTTGGCAGAGGAACCGGCGTTGGGAAGCGTCATGGGGCTGTGTGCCCAGTCCGAGTGTCCTCACAGAGCCAGATACCATCCACTCCCCATTCTCTATAATGAAGGGGATGGCAGAATTTATGCAAATTAAAATCTGAAGAGAAAACGGAAATCTCTAACTTTTAGGCTCATCGCTTATCAGGACATGGTCATGGTGTTGTTCACAGGTAACGAGTGACCTAGTCTAGCAAAAGACCTTTTCTCTTCTCTCCCTGGCTTTTTATTTCTCCCACTGGCAGACTTGGAAGCAAGAATTCAGTCATCTTCCCTAGCCACACAAAGGAGCCAGAATAACCCACAGTGTGAATGAGAGATAATAGATTGTATTTTTAGTACCCAGTAGTTTGTCATGTCTCTTCTGCCCCTGTTTTATTTCCCCTAAATTCTGTCTTCTTCCTGTCTGCCATCAGCTTTTTGCACCTTTGTGTGACTAAATCAATGTGTTGCCTCTCTCAGGGGCACTTGTATTTTTTTTAATGTTTATTTATTTTGAGAGAGAGAGAGAGAAAATGTGAACTGGGAGGAGCAGAGAGAGAGCGAGGGAGAGAGAGAGAATCTCAGGCAGGCCCCTCGCTGTCAGCGCAGAGCCAGACGCAGGGCTCCATCTCACAAACTGTGAAATCATGACCTGAGCCGAGATCAGAGTCAGAGGCTTAACCGACTGAGTCACCCAGGCGAGGGGCATTTGGACTTTTAAATTCTCCTCTCTGAGTAAGGAATGTGAAAATGTGTCCTTTGTTACAGAGGCTGATGGTCTCCTGGTGACAGGTTATGTTATGTACCCTCTTGAATGGTTTCATGGGGCTCCTGCAGCCATTGCCTACAGTAAAGACGCCACAACCACTTACAGGTTCATGCTGATATCCTAGAGGAGGGACAGACTCTTCCAGTAGAGTGTGAGGCTTCCAGCAAAGCCTGTGAAATTTACAAGTTTCCAGAGAGCAGGAGTATCCAGAACCCTACCGTCACCCTGTCACCCCACCCTCTGCAGAACATCCTTCGTCATTTCGAGAAGGTAAAATGAGACAGCCAGAGTGGGGGACAAGATGGCAACTTCTGGTTTATTCTGACAGCCAGTGGGGAGGGTGCTCTGTGTGGGGAATATGACTCACCAGCCTCGGTCATGACTCTGGGCCCAGGATTCACAAGTGTTCCAAAATTAGCAACCAACCTTGTACACCCACAGAGTAGTAAGACACTTCCCATTGAAAACACTCAGCCAGTGGGGAAATACATGGAGAAAGAGAAGGTTAAAAGAGCTCTGGATTATTATAGTTCTTTCAGATAGCCTCGAAAATCTTTCTAGAGAATATAGTCTTCTCTGCGTCACCATGTATTACCCTATTCATCCACCCATTCAAAACATTTTTACTGGAAGACTCCGAATGCCTCGCACTGTTCTGCTTCAGATTCTGTGTCTCCCTCTCTCTCAGCCCCTCCTCCTCTGCTCATGCTCTGTCTCTCTCAAAAATAAATAAACATGAAAAAATTAAAATCATCAGTGTCCTGGTGTGCCCATCGATGCCATAGTCCAGTCTCCCCACTGGGTGCCCAGGGCCTCAGCAATGCCGTAGCTGGGAACTTAGCCCCACTGTGGATGGGACCAGAGATGCTGAGCTCAACATGCGCCTCCATCATATTAGAAAAACCTCCTCACTCTATGTAAAAGGAGCTGGCTGGGCAATCAATTAGTGTTTGATGCAGATAATGGTGATGGCGAGGATAAGAATCAGGAAAGTAAAGGAGAGCCTGGGTGGCTCATTCAGTAAATGACTCTTGGTTTCTTCTCAGGTCATGATCTCATGGTTTGTGGGTTCATGCTCCACGTTGGGCTCCACGCTGGCAGTGGAGCCTGCCTGGGATTCTCTCTCCCTCTCTGCCCCTCCCCTGCTCGTACTCTCTCTCTCTCTCTCTCTCTCTTTCTCTCCTCTGTCTCTCAAAATAACTAAATAAACTTTCAAAAAAGGTTTTAAAAGCATCTGTAAAGTGTAACTCAATCTTATAGCCGTTCATTTTATGGACCCAATTTTATAGTCACCATTCATTTCCTCTTCAGGGTGGGGAACCACCCAATCAGACAGTCGCACAGTGAAAAGGTCTGAGAATGCCAAGGTGTGTCACTGGTTGTGGTCCCGCAGCCGGAAAGGGCAAAGTCGGATTGCCAAACTGGGGCCACCTACCTTCAGCTGAGAAACCCTGCTGCCTCCAGGCCTACGGTTTCTCCAGACCTCAGTTCTTCTCCTGGGTCTCTTCCTTGGTGAGGTCTTCGGATGCCTGCAGGCTCTGATAGTTTCTGGTTTGAGTGTCTGCCTAAAACCGCTACGAGTATCCGTTAACACAGTCTCATGGTATTATCATTACGCGTTTACAAATTTCTTTATTTTCCTTCTTTATTTTTAATTTTTTTAAATGTGTATTCATTTTTTGAGAGACAGGCAGACAGAGTGCAAGCGGGGGAGGGGTAGAGAGAGAGGGAGACACAGAATCTGAAGCAGGCTCCAGGCTCTGAGCTGTTAGTACAGAGCCTGACTCGGGGGTCGAACTCACAAATCTCGTGATCATTACCCGAGCCGTTTAACCAACTGAGCCACCCAGGCGCCCTTCGTTTGTGAATTTCTTAATAGATCCTATTTATTTCCGTGTTCCTGATGACCTTCCTAGACCTCCTTCTGATTTGCAAAAGGTAGGTTAGACCCTCTGGCCTTCCCCACTGAGTATCTTGCTGCTGCTGCTGCTGCTGCTGGCAGTAGAGGGTTGGCAGGCAGATCTATCTTTTGGGAGGCAGCGTTAGTATCGGCCTCCTTGGTACAATTCCAGGTAAGTGCCTGAAATAACTCTGCCACCAGCCAGTTTCTCAGTCTCATTAACAAGGGGCAAACCTTCTTCCTCAGGGAGAAACAGTTAAAACACACAATGAGAAGCAGTAATTTGCTTTAAGTAGCCTCGACAAGGTGCTTTTAGATCATTGCTAAGGCTCCCTCCAGTTCTGGGGTTCTAGAATCTTAATTTTCTTGAGCCAGAGATAGTTTGAAGGGGTTTGAAGCTCGGCAGGGAGAGGAAAAAAGAAAAAAAAAATTAGTTGGCCTAGAAAGTGCAAGAAAAGCTTTGAGATTTTTCCATTTGGAGATTTGGCTGTATTTAGAGCCGGGTTTCGGCTCTGCCGGGTTCACCTTTCTGAAAGGCATGCCGCCGCGGGACTTAAATCGGCTCGCCCGTCTAGCTACTTGGTATGGCTTGAAACCAGCGAAGAACCGGGCAGTCAGAGGTCTGGCTCCTTTGCTGTGCCCGCTGCGATTTCCAGGAGACCCAGTTTGCCATCCCTGATTCTTCGTGGTCTCCAGCGGCCTCCTTCCCCAAGGCCACTTTCTCCTGTCCTTTCACGTGGTCATCTCTGTGTCCAGGTGTCACGGAGCCAGATGAGCCGGCTGTGAAATCCACCACTTGTTTCTTACGTGACCTGAACATGTTTCACCTCCCTGGGCTTTGAGTTTCCTCTCCACGAAATGGGCCCACGTTAACCTCTACGTTATTACAGAGTTCCCGCGAGGATGAGGTGTGTGCCTGCATACATGATCATACTTAAACACTGATGGAAAAGCTTTTGAGTAAGGGATTAGGTGGCTGTCCGGGCGTGCCGCTGAGTAGCTGCGGGAACTCAAGCAAGTTGCTTACCTTCTCTGTGCCTCAGTTTCCTCATCTGTAAAATGGAAATAATCGTACCATCTACTTCAATGACTTGGGGTAATGACTAAGTGAGCTAATAAGTGGGAGATGCTTGGAATAGTAATTGGCAGGCGGTAATCGTATGTGTCAGCCGTTACTATTATTGCTATTAACACGACACAACACGCGCAGCGTCATGCTCCGTAAGCCCTGGTACCTTGAGTACTAGACTTTCTGCCTGTCTTCTAGAATTCCTTCCTTGCTAGTTGTCCTGCTCAGCTGAGCCTCTCTCCAGCTAATAGGAAACTGGGGCTTCAGGGGCTGAGCAGATGGGCCCAGAGGAGACCAAAGCCGTGAGAAGGACCAGCATCTTCACTTCCTTCATTCCTTGTCCAGGGCTCTAGCCTCAGGGACACCCTGAGAGGGAAACTAGAGTGTGTGACTTGGGGGCCTTCTGAGGGAGCACACAGGTGTGCTGCCTTCCTGAAGAGAGGAGTCCCCAAACCAGATTGTAACCCTACTGCTATATATATATATATATATGTATATATATATTTATATTTATATATTTATATATATATTTATATTTATATATTTATATTTAAGATTATTTATTTATTTTCAGAGATAGAGAGTGAGCATGAGTGGGAGAGGGGAAGAGAGAGAGGGAGAGAGAGAATCCCAAGCAGGCTCTGGGATATTGGTACGGAGCCCGATGCAGGGCTTGAACCCAGAAACCCTGAGATCATGACCTGAGCCTAAACCAAGAGTTGGACGCTTAACCGACTGAGCCACCCAGGCGCCCCAGTAACCCTATGTTTTGTCAGCTCCAGCACATGTCAGGGAGGGGGGGTTCACTCTGGCAAGGATCGTTTTCTAAGTCTGCAACCTGAAGTAGGATACAGCTTCCAGTCTCAAGAATCGGGCTCCGCATGGTGCGCCAGGCTTCCACTTGCTGGCAGGGCTGCTGGTGCCTGGCTGTCCAGGGAGCCTGGCTGGGGAAGGCTGCCGTGGGGGTTGGGGGGGTGGAGGGCTGGGCTGCTGGCCGTGGGGGGCCGCATGGAAAATAGGCTCTCACCAAATGGCAGAATCAATACTGTATCGGGTGCTTACCCTGGACAAGGCACTGTGGAGGGCACAGTGGAAACTAAGGCACAACCCAAGCCCTTAAGGAGGTTAGGAATCTGGCGGAAGGAACAGAAGTACTTCAAGAGTAAACTAGGGGTGCCTGGGTGGCTCAGTCAGTTAAACATCTAACTTCACCTCAGGTCATGATCTCACAGTCCATGAGTTCGAGCCCCATGTTGGGCTCTGTGCTGATAGTTCAGAGCCTGGAGCCTGCTTTGGATTCTGTGTCTCCCTCTCTCTCTCTACCCCTCCCCTGCTCACGCTCTGTCTCCCTCTCTCTTTCAAAAATAAATAAATATTAAAAAAAATTTTTTTAAAGAGTAAACTAATAATAGCAGTATTTGAAGTCATCAGTGTGTCCTTGCAGATATCGGTGACCTGTAAGAGTCCTAAAATTCCTGGGATTCTAGGTAGAGCAGACCGTACTAGCAGAGGCATGGTAAGAATAGCATCTCCTGTGGACTCGGCACTCTTCTAAAGCCTTTTACATATACTAGTTCATTTAGTTTTCGCAGCAACCTTTTGTAGTAGGCCTTACTGTCCTTATTTTCCACAAGGGGAAACTCAGGAACAGGGAGGCTGAGCGCCTAGGCTCAGATCACACAACTAAGAAGTACAGAGCCAGGATCCAAGCCCGGGCTCTCGGGCTCCAGACACCACACCTTCCCCCTCCTTGTTAAGCTACCTGGAGCCAGGGAGGGCGAACCCTGGGAATGACACAGGAAGAGATTCCCTCTTCTCCCAGGTGGTAGGAAACCCACTGGTTATTTCGGTGCCTGAGGTTGACCCCACGGATCCACCCGTGCCTGCCCCCCCTCCCCCGCCCCCAGGGAGGTTGCTCATAGGTCTCCAATTCAATACCCTGAGGGAGAATCTGCTGGGTTTGTTCAGCACCACCCAGGAAAGGAATCCCTCTCAGGGCGCAGGACTCCTGCCAGGCCCCTCACCTCATAGGCTTTTGGCCAGCCTCCAGATGGCTGCCTTTGCGGAGGAGAGAATGCCAGTCCAATCAGTCGTGACCACGGTGGTGGGAGGTCAGGTGGTACAGAGGAATCAAGTGGTTCCCCGCAGCTCGAAAGAGCTTGACTAACCCACGAACCCACAAGGAAGGGTGTGGCAGCTCTGCATCCTTTATCATATTGAATTGTACTGTCTGCTAACTCAGAAGTCTTTAAAAATACACACGCGCGTGCACACACACACACACACAAGTGTGTGTATATATATACACAAAGTAGAGGGGACAGGTTGAATAAATTAAGGTACACCCAAACAATAGATTACTGTACAGCTATTCAAATCGCTGCTATATAAGTATATTTATTAACACAGAAAGATGTTTTCAGTATGTCAGGATCAACTTGAAAAGCAAGATGGATATTCTGGTCCTATTTTCATTAAAAAACGTCCATTTGTGAACAGAAAAAAAAGTTCATTTCTACACACAAAATATTAATTGAGGCTATCTTTGGCAGGGAGGATTACAGATTACATTCTTTCCTTTTCACTTATTTATATCTACATTTTCTAGAGTAAACATGTATTTCCTATGTGATAAACTTGTTTCGAAAATCAAATCAAGCGTTGAAATCACCTTAATTTGTAAAAAAAGATTCATCTCACCTTAAACATGAGTAAACAACATGTCTGAATTTCTTGTTCTCTTTCTTTTTTGTCCCTCCTGGTTTTGGTGGGAAGTAAATAGGATTCATTGTGGAGAATGATTCTGGGCCAGGAACTTACCTTTGAGTAATGGTTTGTGACAGCGAGAAGGGAACTTAGGGATTATCCAGCCCGATCTCTTATTTAGCCAATGAAGAAATTGGACTGTTAAGCTTAGCTGGTCTTCTAAGCGCCTGGTAGCAAAAACTCAGCTGGAATCCAGGTCCTCAGATGCCCAGCCTAGGGCATACTCTACACCATCATGTCAGACCATTATATTTGCCCTGTAGACACAGAGAGGGGACCGTAGTCATTTAGTATGGAGACGACAACTCTGAGCATAGAGTCAGCTGTTAACGCTGACCAAGATCAGTCACTATTTTCGGCTCTACTAAGAGGCAGATGTGGGATCTTGGGTTAACTTACCGTAGATCCCATAGTGAGTGTTAAGACATTGTAGTGAGTGATAGGAAGAGAATTCTGGCACTCTCTTCCGGAAATCTCCTATCTGGAAAGCTCATGTGTGATTGCACATGAAGGCAGAGACCCGGCCACAAGTCTGGTCCCCAGGTTCCTTCCTCTTCTGCAGTAGCTGGGTCATGAATGCTGCCTGGGATATTTTCACTCTTCTTCCCAAGGCTTATCTTTCTGGAAAGTAGAGCAGTGACAGTAATTCAAGCTCAGCATCATATAAACATTGTTCTTAGACCTTTGTGAAACTAGTTTTGAGAAGCTTCACTGATAATATTGCTTCGTTAACTTCCCTAGAGAATTCTTGGCTTGAGCACTATCATATTAGTCAAGACTTTTGGTTGCACACATCAAAAAACCCCCACTTGGACTAGTTGAGGCGAAAGAGGGAATGTATCAGCTCGTGGAATTCAAGGAAAGGTTGAGTGTCTAAACTGCGCAAGGATCAGGAATACATGGAGCTAGGCCTCAGAAACCACGAGAACCAAAGACTTCAGTACCAGGCAGGCCTTTGTCTCTGCCTCTGGCCTCTGTTTCTCATTCATGGTTGCTTCACCCTCTGTCACGGCAACAGGCTACTCTGCTTTCCACAGCCATGTTTCCATCCGACAGTCTCCGTCACCAGAGATGAACTTTCCTGGTGACCTCTCACTTGTTCCAAGGGAAGAGATCCCAATGGGAGGGCCAGTGTGGGCAAGCTAGGGGCAGGCTGCTGGGTCATGTAAGAGCGGGACAATTCCAACATGAACGCAGTGTTTGTTTGTCTGGGAGGAAAAGCGCAGAAAACTAGGAGGTATTTGCTGAGACAAGGATATCCTCTTCCTCCTTCTCAGAGATAATGAGTTGAGAAGAACCCGAACAGTCAGATGGTGAGTGAGAATCCTTAAGAAGTCAAAATAGAACTCCTGAGAGTGGGAGGTGCCGGGGATATCCATTCTTACAATGATTGACATCTAGTGAAAAAAAAAACCTGTAGAAAATTTCTCCTTGACAGGGCCCCCCAGGAGGCACCCCTGGGCATTTTAGGACCTGAGACAAGTTTCAAGAACTGTGCTCCCCCTTTCCCAACCCACTCTTAGACAACTGAACCACGGGGGTAACAATCCTGTAATTTTGACTGTATTTATAAATCCCTGATCCTTTATGTAGGACTTTTTTCTATTCTGTGCTTAGTCTGAATGTTGCTATTTTCACAGAGGAAATCAGAGGAAAGAGGCTATAATTATAGGTCAAACACAAGTTCCGGAAGCAGCAAAGGCAGCAGAGGGCCTATGGCTCCCTGCCCTCTTCCAGGTTGCACCCTGGACACCTCCCCCTCTTTCCTCGGGCCTAGGTCAGCGCCTGTATCTTTATCCCCTTCTCTTTTCTCCCGTTGTTTGCCAGTTCAGCAAATCACAAGACAGAAAGGGAAAGTTAGAAGTAAAAGCCAATGAATTAAAATGGCACGATCCTTGGGCAGACCTGTCTTTTGGAGATAATTCAAATGGAAAAGAAAAGGGGAAAAAAAAAACACATTTCAGGTCATTGGCCTTTTTAAACAGACCGCCGGCAATATTTACTCCTCCTGAAATAGCACAGTCACATGAAATAAAACCGTGTTCAGTAAAGCCCGCGAAACAAAAGGACAATTTACAGGCTGGCACACGCACTGAGGGCCCTCTGTTTGCCGGCCGGATCAGGGCTTCTGCTTCCTGGTTCTCCTGGCCACCTTCGGCAAGCCTGTGGGAAGTCTTCGAGGGTCAAGGTCAGACTGCCATAGAGACCCTTCTGGATTTTTTTCCCCTCGAGTAATCTGGGAAGATAGCTGGAGGGCTGAGAGCAGGGCTATGACAAGGATGTGGCGAATGTGGTGTGGCCTCCATCGCAGAACCAGTGTCCGGAAGCCTCGGTTGCAAACATGACAGGAGAAGCTGCCAATGGTGCCTGTCACCCTCTAGCATGGCCACCTCTGTCTCCTCTCTGTCCTTTACCCCCAGCTTCTCTTTATGTGTTACCTACCCCCCAGCTTCTCTTGTCTACTTTCCTCCATTTCCCCTCACTCTTTCTTATTTCCCCTCTTTGCCTTCTCTCCTTTCCTCTTAATTCTGCTGAGGCCCCTGGTGGACGTTTACTGAGTAGTCGTGCTGTAGCCTGGAAGGCTTGCTCAGGCTCCTGGTGGCAGAGTTAACCAGGCACAGGCCAGGTCTGGGGTCATGGTGACTTCCCACTAAGACTTAGAACTCACTGAGGACTCAGAGAAACCTTCTTGGCCTCACTCCGAAACTCTTCTCAGTTGCCCAACATTCCTTTTAAAAAGCCAAAGCCAGGAATGTCTGGGTGGCTCAGTTGGTTAAGCATCCAACTGTTGGTTACTGCTCAGGTCATGATCTCACGGGTTGTGAGTTCGAGCCCCTGCATCAGGCTCACTGCTGTCAGGGTGGGGCCTGCTTTGGATCCTCTGTCTCCCTCTCTCTCTACCCCTCCCCCGCTCACATTCTCTTTCTCAAAAATAAATAAAACATTTTTTTTTTTTTAAATCCAAAGCCATTTAGGGCACTTGGGTGGCTCAGTCTGTTGAGCATATGACTCTTGATTTCAGCTCAAGTTATGATCTCATAGTTTGTGAGATCGAGCCCCATGTTGGGTTCCACACTGAGAGTGGAGCCTGCTTGGGATTCTTTGTCTCTGTTTTTGTCTCTGTCTCTCTCTCTCAAATAAAAATAAAATAAAACATAAAAAAGAGAGAGAGAGAGAGAAAACATGTAGCTGACCCCATCTGCTTTCACTTCTTAACAGCCAACACCTGTGTCTCTATGTCAAAGGGCCACCCTCAGCCTGTCAGGATGTCCTTTGCCAGGGGACCCTGCAAGCTAAAGGGCCTGGACCGTACACACCCAAGGAGGAGCCCTCAACCAGTGACTGGCAGGTACAGGGAACAAACACCTGACTCTAAGGTCTGACATGCACTGCTGGTCCCTGGTGAGCCGGGGCTCGGGTTACTCTCTGCGGGACTTCGCTTGATATCAGTTCCTTCTTGGCGTCTTCATATTCCCCACACTACTTTCCCACAACCCTACTGGTTTCTCCTGGAAACACAGCCTTAAAGGTCACTCTCACATCAACTCTTGTTTTAGGATGTGTTTGTTTTGTCTTGGATTCCTTCATACTCTGGTCTGGAGTGTCAGAGTGAATGAGAAAGATGAGAGGGAAGAAGACCAGGCCCTCTGTCAGGCACCAGAGAAGGCTGTCTTTACACACTGAAGGTGGGGTCTTCCGAAAGGCCCAGGAAACAGGGGAAGTGCTCAGTCAGGGAGGGAGGCCATGTCCCTAAGTCTGCACAGGACATAGTTCCAGTGTGTAGGGGGGAAGGACCTGATAGGAAATGAATATCATTTGACACCTTAGGGTTTTCCACTCTGAAGAATACTAGAAGACGAAACCGAGACGGGCGGACAGCATCTGCAAACTGGGCAGAGGTAGCAGCTGTGAGGCACTTCTCCCAAGTGGCTTCTGGGGAGCAGACGTCCATGAGCAGACCCGTGCCTGAGCACGTGGGAACCACCATCTGGGATGCCCAGGAAAACCTGAGAGAAGTAATGCAGTATTGATAAATGCTACAACATCGATGAGCCCTGGAAACACGCTAAATGAAAGAAGCCGGACCCAAAAGCCTACATAGTGTGTGATTCCATTTGCAGGAAATGTCCAGAACAGGCAAATCCATTCAGACCGAAAGTAGATTAGTGGTTGCCAGGGGCTGGAGCAAGAGGGGAACAAGAGTGACTGCTTCACGGGTAGAGTTTCTTTTTCAGTGATGACCATGTTCTGGAGTTAGTGATGATGTTTGCAAAACCTTGTGGCTATACTCAAATCCACTCAACTGTTCACTTTTTTTAAGTTTCTTTATTTTCAGGGAGAAAGAGAGAGAGAGCACAAACGGGGAAGGAGCAGAGAGAAAGGGAGAGAGAGAATCCCAAGCTCATGGAGCTCAAACCCATGAACCGTGAGATCATGACCTGAGCTGAGGTCAAGAGCCAGTTGCTTAACTGACTGAGCCAGCCAGGCGCCCCTAAAACCGTGCACCTTAAAATGCTAAATTTTAAAGGGAGGGAAGGAAGGAAAGAAGGAATGGAAAAAAGGACGGAGAGAAGGAAGGAAGCGAGGAGAGAACGAATGAACAAAAGAACTGGGAAACTTGGGTGCAAGGAAGGAGGGGTTGGAGTGCTCATTCACCAGGATCACGAGTTAGTAAAATTTTGGATATTAACGTTATGTTCCTTCCTCTTTTGGTTGGCGATGACTGGGATCAGTAGTGTTATGCAAGTGTTGAAGGAGATCTGGCTGTGTAGATCGTACGTGGTAGGACCTCTGTGGCTGTACGTGGTGGCCCTGGTCAGTTGTATGTTTCTGTAAATATCTTCAGTACGCAGGGTCTCCACTTCCCAAGACAGAAGGTTGAAGGAGATAGAAGGAGACTTTTTTCCTAATTATTTCATGAACGCCCATCTCATTTCCCCAATTACAGTGTAAGCTTCTGACGGTAGAGAGCACGTCTTTGTAGGGAATTAGGGATTCCCTCTTCTTTTCCATAGGAGCTCCTGGACCCTGTGACCTCTGCACGCTGACTCTAAACTTAATGCAGTAGGCATGCTGCCTGGCAGCAGGGCCCACCTGTGTGAGTCTTCAACCCTGGACGAGGCTCTGTCCTGTTTACTGCTGGTCCCTCCAGGTCTTCTCCAAAGGTAGAGATGGTTCACAGGTCCAGAAATCTCCCTCATTTCTCTCCTAACACTTGGCATCGTTTGCTCCCTTCAACGGGAAAGCAAGTTTGACTTCTGGAGGCCACGTGACACCTGCTTATTCTTGGTCGCAACACATGCCAACGTGCAGCAGGCCGTTATGATCATATATTGGCTAGTGTAAACTCCAGTAAGCTTGAGGCCCAAGCATCAAAGCTAGTTCGAAAGTCATGACACATTTTCTCTTTCAGGGGAAAAAATAAAGAACTTCCAATTAAAGTGTAGAAGGGAGCTCCTTCCATCCAGTTCCTCTTGCATTTCCTTAACCTTCAGGAATAAAAATAAATCATTTTTCTGACAGCAGTTAGTTAGTTAGTTCCTTTCTACTCTAGAAACTTCCCAACTGCTCTTTGTGTGCTGTGCTGTGGGGCTGGAGGCCTCTATTCCTCACCCCATTCCTCCACTCTGAGAAACAGATTTGTGGGGCCAGCCTGTGCCTACAAGGGCCCGCATTTCATGGGGGGGGGAGGAGTCTGTCTCCAGACACCCAGGTTGGGTGTTTACTTGAAGGCTTGGATGAATAGGAATGTCACTTCCTGGCTTCAGAGCTGGCAGCGTGCCTGCCCGTCCCTACTCTGGCTGAGAGCCAGAGATGGCCTGAGGTCCACACATTCTCTGCACAGGCACGTTCTCAATGTCCCCGAGGCTGGGTCCCATCTGGACTCAGAGTTTCTGCCCCCTGAGGGAATATGCGTGTTTGTGTGTTTTATGTGTGAGTTTGTGGGGTTCATATCTGCACATTATAGGTTAGAGTGTTTGTGTGTATGTGCGTGTGGCTGTATTTGGGGAGTCGAAGTGGTTAGGTATATACAGAAATCAATAGTTATTGCAAAACAGTCTAACGATAAATAAAAATGTAAGTAAAAAAAACCACTCTATATCACCTTAGTGAACATTCTTCCATGTCTCTCTCTTTATAGACATAAATGAAGATATCTGTATATATTCTCTCTCTCTCATATCTATATATATACATAGATACAGATACACACACGTACATTTACATACACACATACACACATATAGATATGATTTTTCATAATGGGTAACAATATACAAGAAAGCTCTTTTCTAAGCAGATAATAATAATGGACATTACCGAGTGCTATGGACTGATCTCATTTAATCCTCATAGCCATTCTAAGTTGAGGGCACCATCGGTATCCCCATTTCACAGGTGAGGAAACTAACTCATAGACAAGGTAAATAAAGTTAGCACCTGGGGAGTGGCCACACAGCTAGTAAGGGGGCAGAACCTGGATTTGGACTCATCCAACTCAAGGACTCTGCTCTCGACCCTACAGCCCAGCAACCGAAGTCAGCAAGAGCTGGCAAGAGTCTTGAAGTTCATTCATTCATTTGTTCAACATTTACTGAGCGCCTAACATGGGCTAGATCATGGGGGCAAAAATATGAACAAGACACAGATTTTCTTGAGACTCCAAGTCTTTCAAAGGAGGCGGGGTGTAAATAAATCATTGCAGCTCAGAGTGATGAGGCAAATTACAAAGAGAACAAAGGGTAAGCCATTAATACTACCCAGGGAGGTTGCAGAGGTGACATTTTAACTGTGTCTCAAAAAAGGAAAAAGAGAAGCTATTTGCCAGAGAGTTAAGCTGGGGAAGAGAAAGGCAGGAAAGGCCATATCGGGCTTTGCAAACAGCAGGCGCAAAGTACTAGGAATCTCCAATGCGTGGTGTGGCTGCAGGTAGAGAGGAAGGGAAGGAGCTCACAGATGAGAATTCAGGCCGTGGTGGTACAGATGCTCTGCTGAGAAGTATCCGCTTCATTGTATCAGCACAGGGGAGCTGCTGGAGCGGTGTGATCATGGTGCTGTTTAAAGGACCGGAGACAGCATTCTGGAGGAAGGTTCAAAGTGGGGCAGGAAGGGTAGTTGTGCACAGAGGCAGTAAATCAGTCGTTCTCTACTCTGACTGCTCAAGAGCATCACCTGAGAAAAGAGCCTGGAGCTCAAGAAACTGATCTGGGCTGGAGATATTTTGGGGAGAACCATGAACATCTGGGTAGAAAGTTGAAGTTATAGTAGTAGATAGTGTTTGGGGCGCCTGGGTGGCTCAGTGGGTTGGGCGTCCGACTTCGGCTCAGGTCATGATCTTGCTGGTCAGTGAGTTTGAGCCCGGCATCAGGCTCTGCGCTAACAGCTCATAGCTTGGATTCTGCTTTAAATTCTGTGTCTCTGTCTCTCTCTGCTCCTCCCCAGCTCACGCTCTGTCTCTCAAAAATGAATAAACATTAAAAAACTTTTTTAAAAAGATAGTATTTTGATTCAATTGGTCTGGGGCACAGATGGGATACATGGTAGGCTTTAGGATCTCCCCAGTTGATTTGGGTTTTTTTTTTTTTAATGTTTATTTATTTTTGAGAGAGAGAGTGAGCAAGAGTGCACAAGTGGTGGGGGTGGGGGAGGGCACTGAGAGAGAGTGAGACACAGAATCCGAAGCAGGCCCCAGGCTCTGAGCTGTCAGCACGGGACTCGAACCCACAAAGTGTGAGATCACGACCTAAGCTGAAGTCAGCTGCCCAACTGACTGAGCCTCCCGGGTACCCTCCCCAGTTGATTCTAATATGCTCCCAACATGGTGCAGGGCATGTACCAGCGAGCAGGGGACCTTGGACAAGTTTCTTAATATCGTTAAGCCTTTGGTTTTCTTGTCTGTAAAACAGAGATGGTATTAGCTTGTACTCAGAGAAGGTATTGAAGAGTTTAAGCACTGTTCCTGGCACATAGTCAACATGCAATGCCTAGTTAGCAATGATTCAGGGAAGAGACAGTGAGGATTGACACCAAGTCAAAGGCAGGATATGAATTACAAAGACATTTAAGGAGTGGAAATACAGGGCTTGATGAATAATTAGAGGGAGGGCAAGGAAAAGGGAAGAATTAAAGAGAACTCCCTGATTTCAAGCAAGAACAAGTCAGAAGATGGTAACCCCATCTTGGATGACAGGGCCCAAAGCCAGAGGAAGAGATAAATGTTGAGATGGAGAAAATAAGTTAGATTAGATGTATTGAGCATGTTACCTGTGACGGCATCTAGCAGGAAGTTGGAGTTATGGTCTGGAGCTCAAGAGAGTGGTTGGGGCTGCAGATATTTTTGGGGGGAGCCGTGAATATATGGGTGGAAAGTTGAAGCTAAAGAAGTAGCTATTGGGGCGCCTGAGTGGCTCAGTTGTTTAATCATCCAACTTCGGCTCAGATCATGATCTCTCATTCCGTGGGTTCGAGCCCTGCATTGGGTTCTGTGCTGACAGCTCACAGACTGGAGCCTGCTTTGGATTCTGTGTCTCCCTCTCTCTCTCTGACCCTCCCCTACTCATGTTTTGCCTCTCTCTCTCTCTCAAAAATAAATAACAAAAAAAAAAAAATTAAAATAGAAGTAGCTAGTGTTTCTCTGGGAGAGTATATGTAGTGAGAAGAAATGAGGGCCAAGTCTAGAACAGGATGAATGTCCACATTGAAGAGGTCGATAAGGGTATCTGTCCCCCCAAGAACGAGGTAGGGGATAGGAGGCTGAAGTATTAGAATTATCATAAGGAAAACACTAAGAAATGGCTGGCTCCTATCTGCAGGGAAAGACATAGGCCGGGATAGGGAAGGTCTAGTTGAGTGTGTTGAGCAAAATAGTAAGGTTTTTTATTTAGTCACTCTGAGTCTAGGATGCTCTTAAAAACTTTTAATTTTTCTCATTTTTCCCACTCCTTCCAAAGGGCATAGTTTCCTCCCATATCTGGATGCAAGACTGAGCAAGAGCCATAGCAAAAACTTGGCCATGTCCAGCCAAGGTATAGCATCCCATACTGGGGCTGCTGTGAACCCCCGTATGGGACAACGCTGCGGACATACACTTTATATGCAGACACTCTGGCTTGAGGCTTTTCAGATCCAGGCAGGCCCCTGCTGCCTGTCATTCCTCTCCAACTTCCAGTGACTCCCAGAACCCAGCTGACCCCTTCCTCCATGTGAGGAAGCCACTCCTCTCCCCTAGAGTCAGGCTCTCTCATCTCACCCCTCTCCACCAGAAAACATGTCTTCAAAGTAGCTCCTCACCACTGAAAGTTTTCGACAACTCAGGTCATACCCTGAGCCTCAGAAACGGGCAGCCTTGGGAATCAAAACTTCATGAAAGGCCTGGGCACCAAGGACTGTTGGAAGACTTTCTGAGGCTCACATCTGATATTAGTGGTTCTCGAAGTTTGGTCCCCGGACCGGCAGCACTGCCTGGAAGCTTGTTAGAAACACAAATTCCCAGGGCCCATCCCAGACCTGCTCAGGAACTCTGGGAATGAAGCCCCCAGTCTATGTTTTGAACAAGCCCTCCAGTTGATTCCGATGCAAGTTCAAGTTGGAGAACCACTGTCCTATATAACTAACAGCACTGGCAACCCCAAGGTTAGGAATCAATCTTTTTCTTTCTCTCTGTCTCTCTCTGGTCCACGATTCTACAGACGGTAGTGCTTAATGAGTGCTATTTAGCAAGTGTTTACTGAGGATCTGGTATGTGAAAAACTCTTCATAATGCTGAAATCAAACACACAGATACACACACACACACACGGACACACGCACTTGGGGAGTTCGTACTTCCACCAGAGGCAGCAGTACCTACTCACGCACGAGTCAGCTCAAAGACAGTGTAAGGCAAGGTAGAAAGAGCTGACATGAGAGGTCAGTAAATGATATCATAAGGAAGTAATCAGCCAAATCTAGAATGTTAGGCATTGTACAGGACAGTTAACCTGGTTTGTTTATTTATTTGGTCGATGGCATGGAGGAAAAAGTGGGGGCGGGATTCTTCTGTTTAGAAGGTGTTGAAGGAGAACTCACAGGCATTGCCAAACGCTATGAGAAAGCATGTCATTGTTTGAATCCCGATTAAAATACATTCAGCTCTAAAAATGATTTTTTTAGGCAATTTGAAAAGCTTGAATATAGACTGAGAAATACATGATAGGAAGAAATTAGCAATTTCATTAGACTTGAGAATGGCATTGTGGTTGTGTAAAAAAAATGTCCTTTTTTGAGGTGCATGCTGAGATGTTTGGGAATAAATTGACATAACGTCAGGAATTTGCTTTAAAACGGTTCTCTCCCACCTCTCCTCCCCAAAAAAATATGGAGGGAGAGTAGATGAAATATGAAATAAAATATGGCAAAACTTGATGGCTGTTGAAAGCTGGCAAAGGAGTCCATGAGGGTTTTTTATGTAACGTTGGAAATTTTCATGATAAAAGCTTTTGGTCTGCTGGTTTCTTTTGTAAGGAGTGGTGTAGACACGGACGGACGGAACAGCTCCCAGGAGGCTGCTAGTGGTAAGGACCAGAATGGGTGGTGGAGGAGACGAAGTTGAGTACTTCCTTCTTCTTTCCCTCCCTTCCTCTCCCCCTGCCCAAGAGCTAGCATCTGTCACACATCAAGCAGAGTGCACTCTTAAAAGCAGCCTGGTGGGAGCAGTGGGTGTCTTTGGGGGAGTGGGGAGAGTGCCGGGGAAGGTGGCAGCCAGACCGCAGAGGAATGTGGAGAATGGCCGGCTGGATGTCTGGCTGGCCTCTGTGTTATAGGTGGTGACGGGCTTCTGTGCAGAAAAGAATGATGAAATCTGAGCTCCAGGTGAATTACTTTTTATATGCTGCGCAGGATGGAGGGAGTCGAGAAGTCTGGTAGGGGGTTGTTAGGGAGGCATGAGGAAGTGATAAAGACTGGGACCGTGTGGGGGTGACTGTGACGAGGGCCCCCTGTAGAGTGACATTTCGGAGGAATCAAGAATCAGCCAAACGTGTTGGTGCCCGTTTCTGAAGCTAGCCGTTGTGAGTCAGAGATTAACGTGTTTTTTTTTTAAAGTTTATTTATTTTGAGAGAGAGAGAGAGAGGGGTGGGCGGCAGAGAGAGAGGGAGAGAATCCTAAGCAAGGGTCTGGATGGTCAGCGCAGAGCCTGACACGGGGCATGAACCATGAGATCATGACCTGAGCCGAAATCAAGAGTTGGACGTTTAACTGGCTGAAGCCACCCAGGGGCCCTGCGTCAGAGATTAACTTGAACGGCTGGGCAGGTGGTGGGACTGGTTAATAGAGGCGAGGGGACCGGGCCGATTTCGATGTTGATTTTGAATGTGCAAAATTTGAGGTGAGGACAGAACAACCGAGCACCACCATCTCAAGGAACAAACTGTTTCGAGGCCATTTCAGGGGGAAGGTGAGGAGATTTCGATTCTGATACACTGACTGGTTAACTCTTTCACTTCTGCCTCCCCTCCCCCAAATAAAGCCCGAGGCAAGTTTGGAGACTGAAGTCCAAAAAGGATCTGAAACAGTGAGTGGTTGAGCAGAGATAAGACGCGAAATGGAGGGGAGGGTGGGGTGCAGGTGGGTGTTTCCAAGATGCTGAAGAAACCTCGCTTTTGAAATCCTGCTCTCCCTTGACTTTTGCTTCCTCTTGTGATAGGAGAACCTTCTTGGGGTTCCATGGGGCACGGTTCCAGCGGGTCGTTCAGTCTGCCCTGAGCTGTGTCTTGGTTGGATAACCGATGGCTGGGGAAGGACATTAGATCGGGCACTCCTTGCAGGTGGCGACCAGCTCTGTTACTCTAGCCCCAAGTATCCAGACACTGCGAGCCCTTTCTGGAAACACATAGTAACTGCTAATGACCACCCAGGTCCGTGCCCCACAAAACTGGGGAACTGTTCTGTCTTGATTATTTAATCACTGAGCTAACAAACAAGAAAGAAAAAAAGTCACATGGGGCAGGATTTCAAGAGCAGAATTACTTCAGCCGCCTGTGGAAATAACAGCGGTTGTGCAACAAGGCTCTTAGGGTAAAAGAGGCGCACTAGACTTGATCTGACGGCCTGACCACTTTTTAAAACACAGCCCATTTCTCCCTCTTTGGAGCAGCGGATAGGACAGTAGTGAGTCCTCCCCTTCCTACCCTCCCCCAAAAAGTCAGAGAGAAAGATCTGATATTTTGCGACACCCCAGAAGCCTTGGGTTGGTTTCTCTCTGATTCTCCATTTCCAGAAAATGATACCAAGAAGCCAATGAGACACAAGGTAGATTATTTTTTTTCTCAACTCCCTTCCTTCCTGCTAAACCTTCTCAACCTCCGCCCCTCCCCTCTCCCTCACCCCGCCCTCACCCCACCACAAACCCACTTCCTCGCCAGAGTCCTAGCCAGCCCACTAACACTCCATTTCTCCCCTGCCCCTTGGGCTCCTCCTCCCACAGCTGCAGCTCAGGGGTCATGCCCAGGCAGCCCGATCCTGGCCAAATTTCTTACCTCACTCAGCAGCCCTGGACAGAGCTGGCACCGCCACGCTGGGTCACCTTGGAAGAAGGCAGGCAGGCGGCATTGGGGTGGCGGCCTGAGAGTGCAGCTGATCTGTCTTGCCTTAATCATTTTAAACATGACTTCTTATCATGACTGGTGTTAGTATCATTAATATAGAAAGAAGAGCTCCCATTGAGTAAGTACTCAACTATATGCCAGGCACAGTGCTAAGCACCTACATGCCTTTTCTCATTTAATCCCCCACCACACACATGAAGTAGGTGTTATCACCATCTCCTTTGTAAACAGGAGGAAATAAGGTTGAGAGATGTGAAGCAACCTGCCCGAGACCAGACAGCGACCAGGTGGCTGTGTTGGGAGGCAGGCTGGGCACGCCTGATTCTCAATCCCCTTCTCTTAACCATCATGTCGCACTGCTTGAAAGGCATTCAGCCCGACTTATTCCCACCTGCTGAAGTGGGGAAGGCCGTTTCAAATAGAAAACTGTTTTGGGGAGGAAGCTGGTCACCAGGGGTCTGGGGTCAGACTGCCCCAGAAGCCATCAGGACCTGGAACTGGTCATTTGCAGGGTAACCTGTTCTTTGTCAAGTTAGCGGTCACCAAGCTCCGGCCTTGCCAGGCCTCTGGGCCCATTTCCTACTTGGGTGAGCGGTAATAGGGCCAAGGTCACATTTCTGATTCCTTTGTGGACCAGTTCACTTCCATTCCATCCTGTGGTCGCAGATGGTAGTCCTAATTTTGGCCAGCATTTCTCAAGTGCAGACCACTGCATGAGAACAAAAGTGGTTTAACATAGCCCTCTATTTTTTTTTTTAATGAATAAGTAAGCCATGAAAGCATATACCCTTACAGATGAATTAGCAAGAGTTATAGGCTCATATAAAGAGAGTTTTCTATAAGCGATAGAGACTTTGCGATTTAGTGAATCCCAATCCCTGAAAGACCAAACTTCAATATTTACTCCTTCTCCCCCAAAAGGTATACTGGGTAATACTTAGAGGTATTCCAATCCAGTTGAAATATCATGTTTTAAACTTGTTGAGGTCATGACATACCACCTCATCAAACATCCTGGAGACAGTAATGAAATCTCTCAGTGTTGAGCAGCTCAGTGTAGATCCAGTACAGGGCTTGGTATACAGTACAAATTAATAGCTACAGGGAAAGCTGTACAAATTGGCTTCTTCCACTGATGGCCAGGAATGCAGGGTTTGCGAATTGTCCCAAACAGGCTTTGGACCAGTTAAGAAGGCAACTTCCATTCCGCATGCTGAACTGTAGTGGACTTGGTGGAGAGCCGTGGCCATCTGTCAAACTTTGACCTCAGCGGAGGAGACAGGAAACATACTCATGTAATGCAAAAATAGATTCAGAAACATGCACCCCAAATACAGCACACATAATGATGGGGGGGGCAGAACAAAGACACGAAGGGAAAAGAACCAAGTGGGTTTAAACAGAAAACAGATTTCCAAAAGAGGGAGAGATGGAGAGAATAATCTCGTATCTGTGTGGACACAGGGCCCAGGTCAGAGAGTTCCCCAGGAGCTTAAGTTTGTGCCCAGGAGAGAACTGGAGATAAAGCCAAGTGAATTCTATGGCACCATTCCAATGCTAGTTGGTTGGGATAGTTCTATCCCCTACCTATACCGAATCAATTAGTTGAACATTTATTGAGCTTCTATAAATGACTGGCACTGTTCAAGGCACCAGAAATACAGTGATGGTTAATACACAGTCTTACCTTCAAAGAGTTTGTGGTCCAGTCTAGTCAGGGACATGGTAAAGTGAAGAGGTGATTACACGATCCTGTAATAAGGACCATGATAGAAATCTACCTGGGTGCTCAGAGTAAACAGAAGAGGAAAACCAAGCTCAAGGAGTTATCAGGGATGGCGGCACCTGACTTACCTTAAAGAACAAGCAGAAGATGGAAGGCGGAGAAGGTAGGAAAGAGCATTCTGAGGGAGAGCTCAGCATGGCAGAAACATTGAAGGGAAAGAGTACATGGTGTGGGGCAGGAAGTGTTGAGAAATGAACTTAAAGACATAGGTAGGATCGAATTTGAACGGTAAACCAAGGATGCAGTGGCAAACAACCTTGGGATGGAAGATTTTAAGAAGGGAAATAATAGTGTTGGAGTTTAATCCTTCGGCGGTTGGTAGTGAGTCATGGAACCAGAGTGAGAAGACAGAACAGCTTATGGAGGATAACTACAACTCCTCTCCCGAATGCCAACCATCGCTCGCAACACCCTCACCCTTCCAGCCTTTCTCTCTTTTCCTCTTGTACTATTTGGTGTGAACACTGAGAAGATTGGGAAGAGCAAACTGATTCTACTTCCACTAAGGAACAGGAGCAGGCCTGGTGTAGAGCTTAGAGGCCTCTATGTGAATTTCTAGAATTCATCCCAAGGTGTTCTCCAAAGGTACTCAGGAGACGGAGAAGTGATTTGCTAGGAGGAGGTGCCGGGGTCCTTGTTCTGGCAAATCTGGGCGTCCACAAAGGACGGACGGTCAGGCAAAAGGACGTGAGAGAGCCATGAGAGAGATGGAGTCTGATGACCAAGCAGGCAGCCCTGGCAATTCTGGCATCTCTGCTTTGCTGGTCTCAGTGTCTTTATTTTTAAAGGTAGCGAGTGACATTACATCAGTGACAAGGCATTCTTTACAACATACATTGTTGTCACAAGACCTATGTAGTCATCTATAGGTTTATGGTAGCTTTTGTAAGAGTATTTTGTTATTGCCTTTTTCTTATAAGGGAGCGTGGGGATGAGAATTACAAAGGATTTGTGAAATGTTAACCTCAGGGAGGTGCTCAATATTTGCTGCTGATCAATGAAGATATCTTATCTATAAGCAGTGCTTCTAACTTTTGGGCTAGGCTAACCTCCGGGGAAGGTCCTAAGTCTCTTTACAATCTTTCCCATCAGTCTGTTAATACTGAGAGAAGCTTTACGGAGATGTGCCTTGAGGTTTTATGGTGGGGCTGAGGGGATGATTAACACAATGCGATACCTGCAGGGAAAATCTAGTTTGGTTCAAGGAGTCTTGGGGCCTAATGCCTACTAATTTCTAGCCAACTCATAACTGCTATTCTGTGTGATCGATTTGTGTAACCTATCCCCAAGAGGCAACTTTGAGGTTACTTCCGGTCAGGTTACTCTCATTCAGATTTTATCCATCAAGACATCGCACTCCAGGTCCCCTTTTCCATATGCCATAAAACCAAAGAGCATTATATCCCTTAGGCCAATGTGAGCAATTCAAGAAATCCAGGCCTGAAAGATTATTTAGAAGGAGGTAAGGTTAGGCGCCAGTTTGGCTGGCGGGAGCTTTGCTTCAACCTTTCCCACGCAGGGAGGGGTCTCAACCTGTGAGCCCAAAACGGCTCCCCACAAGGAGGCCTTCAACAGTCTTACAGATATCTCTTACCTGACATTCCAAAATCCCATAGGAGTTGCCATGTTCATGATCTTTATTATATTAATCCAGAACAATCTGAAAATTGGTAGGCTAGACTAAATAGATGAAGAGAGAGAGACACAGAGAGAGAGAGAGAGAGAGAGAGAGACCAGTACTAGTTTTTGTATCACAATCATATCATGCTACTAGCATTTCTCTTTTTAACAGCTACCATCTCTTTTGTGAGAACTTTAACCTATTTACAAATGATTATTCTTCCTTTAAACTGGTTAAAATGCCCATTTGATTTCTGAGAAGCAGTGGGTATTAGGGGCACAGACTAGCTTTTTAAATGGGTTTGTGTCTTTCAAAACAGGAAGCAGCATTGGCCAACTTCATTAAAAATCAGCATTGGAGAACACTTACTGAGTGCTTAATTATGTAATCAGATTTCGGCATGGGGGCTGGGAATAAAGTTAGAAAGAAAGAGAGAGAAAGAGACTGGTTGTACCTGGGTGGATGGAAAGAGCATGAACAAGTGATGAAGACCACTGGGTACCTCCCCATGGAAGCTGGCCTCTGTTAGGCACAGGACCCTGAGCCCGGTAGCTAAGGTAACCAGATCTAAGATGTCCTACTTCCTCAAGTCCAGTGATTAGTGACCCTTTTCCCAGGAAGGGTCAGTCCCCTTCCAGGTATGATTGTCATTGGTGCCTCATACCTAATGACAATGGTATAACTTTAGAATAATAGAATTTTGACACGGGACGGCACCTCTGTATTTTGCAAACCCAAATGAGTTGGTAGCAAACTCACACTGAAGTTAGCGATGAGGCCTGAATCATGCCTTTCTTTACTCCTACCAAGCTGTCTCCCTTTCTGCTTGTCAATTCACCCTCACCTTGGAGCAACAAAAATGCAGAATAAACTTGAACCTTGTGTTGAAAGGTAAGCCCGTGAGTCATGGTTGAACAACGGCTTTTTTTTTTCCTCCACATTAGCTGTGTTTTTCCTTCACTGTGGCCCAAACAGGAATAAACTGACATTAGTTCATCCAGTGGTTATGTGGTGCCTGTTCTAGAACAGGCCCTGTGTGTGGATTCTACAATGACCCGGGCAGTAAGGTGTCTTTTCCTAAGAGAGTGCCCAGGGGGATTTGTGAGTGCAGAAGGCAGGAGAGGAGGGCACCTGAACTCATTCACCTTCAGGTGGTCAGCAAACACTAATGCAGAGGGAAGGATTCCAAACACGTTAAATACCTGGGTGTGGGGAACACTCCCAGAGCAAGAGGAAGGCAGCTCTGGGAATAAGCCATCTGAAATCAGCAAGAGAACTGGTTGCAATGAGACCTTGCATCACTTTCTAAAATTGGATGTGGTTAGAAATAGCTGTTGGAGGGACTGTAGGAAGAAGGAGTTGTGCCGGGATTTCTAGAACTGTCCTTCGGGGTGGGTGTCCACTTTGCTCCCTGACCTTTGCTCTGTCCTACCCCCTTTGCCCTTCTCATTTCCCACATCGGCTCTGTCCAGCCCTTTCATGCTTGTCTCAAAGTTTTGCTTAAAACTTCCTCTCTTTGGTGTACTCTTTGTTCTTTGTAGAGGATACTTGGCTCTCTCCAGTCAAAACTCTTTTCCCCCCTCATTTTTTCCAATGTTCCCACTTATTGGTCAAGAATTTCTTGAATATTTCATGTGCTATTGGGGAATTCACAAATTACAAAACATTCATGCTAACCTGACCAGAGAGACATACCCATGATTACTTTAAACAACAGTACAAGGTAGTATATGAGTAAATACCAAATATACACAATGGGTGGGAAATATTTCAGGGATTTAGAAGAGAGACAGAGATCATACTGGAGCTAGAGTCCATACTAAGGTCCTGAATGGACCTTCAGTCTAGTCTGGATGGTAAAAGGGTAGAATTATAGAGGTCCCAAGTAGAGCAAGTTTAGGGAACGAATACTCAAAGGAGGAGTTCCATGGTGGAGAATAATAAAAATAATGTTTAACACCTCATGAGCACCTTATAGTTTGCAACTGTTCTTACACGCACTGTTGAATTTAAGAATGGTGAGCTGAACCAGATTACAGAGACTTCTGAATGCCTGCTAGTATCTGGAAGATTCAGCAAGCACGCAGTGGTCACCTACCTCCTGCCAAGCAGTTTTGCATATATTATCTCATTAGTTCAAGAAGAAACCTTGGGATGTAGATACTGTTGTCGCCATTTTAGATATGAGTAAATTACGCTTAAGGAAATTCTCAAGGTCACAGTTAATACATAATCGTAATAATGATAACAATAGCTATTACCCAAGGTAATTACTATGTGCCAGACACAATTTAAGTATTCTTATAACCCTAAGAACTATTGTTATCCTCATTTATAGATGGAAAAAACTGAAGCACAGAGATGTTCAACAATTTGCCCAAGGTACACAGCTAGAAGTGTCTGCAACTAGACTCAAAATCAGGCTGTCTGGTTTCAGGGCCCAGTCTCCGAAGCCTCTACCCTAAACCAGAGATGCCAATAAAAATATGATACAATGTTGTATGTCAATTTTGGCTCAATAAAACTGGAAAATAAAAAAGAAATATAATACACACAACCAATGTGAGCCACATAGGTGAGTTTAAATGTTCTAGTAGCCACATTAAAAGGGAAAAAGAGGTAAAATTAATTTTAATGCTACATACACTTAAATTCCTCTAAAATATGAACATTTCAGTAATGTGAACAATAAAAATTAATTATGTTATGCATTAAAAAAATTTTTTTACATGCTTATAAATTTTTGACAGAGAAAGAGAGAGAGAGACAGAGACAGACAGAGACAGAGACGGACAGCGAGTGGGGGAGGGGCAGAGAGAGGGAGACAGAATCCAAAGCAGGCTGCAGGCTCTGAGCTGTCAGCACAGAGCCTGAAGCAGGGCTCGAACCCACAAACCATGAGATCATGACCTGAGCGACCTTGGTGGCCTAACCGACTGAGCCACCCAGGTGCCCCTTGTTTCCCATCTTTAAATGTGAACGAAATCTTCTAAATCTAGTATGTATTTTTAAACGTAGAGCACATTTCAATTAAAATGCTAAGTTTGCATCAGAAATATTTTATCTGTATTTATATTTCATATAATTTACACCTGAAAAAGTAGACTCAAATACCCAAGTTTCTCCAAACAAACCTAAAAGTTTTCCAGTAGTTGGGTTCGGTTCCGAAAATCGTTTTTTAAATATTTGCATCCATATTGTCAAAACCGGTTCCTGTGTTTTAGAAGAGTGATCTGACTTTGAAGCAAATCCTGTAAGTTTCAAAACTGTCTGTTTAAGTTAAATAATTCACTAATTCTTGTGTCATCTCAGTAGTATTAACGTTGAAATCAAAGGAGTATTGCATAATTAAAAGCAACTATAAATTTATCAATATTAGTAAAATATTCATATTTTTTAGTTTTTACAGCTAATTTACATAATCTTGCTTATAATGAATACCCTCTGTAAATTATTCATGCTAGAAAAATGGGTTAAATCGTTGTTATGATTCCTATTCTAAAAAATTTCTATTTGTTTTAAATTCTTGTACTTTCTAGCAAATAAATTTTTCCTTCCTTGGAATGTCACATTTAGCTCATTCATATGCAATGTGATATTCAGTAAGAAAATGTATGGGGCTCCTGGGTGGCTCAGTTGTTTAAGTGTCCAACTTGGGCTCAGGTCATAATCTCACAGTTCTAGTTCATGGCCCACATGGAGCTCTGTGCTGACAGCTCAGAGCCTGGAGCCTACTTCAGATTCTGTGTCTCCCTCTCTCTCTGTCCCTCCCCAGCTTGCACTCTGTCTCTCTCTCTTTCATCAAAAAAAATTTGAAAACAGAAAATGTAAATCACACTACTATATTTTTGTCTTTGATTATTGAATATTTGACAGGTATTCCTTTCATTTCGAGAAATGAATTAACAGTGTCGTAAATCTTTGTAAAGGTCCTCCACTACTCAACTAACGAGCATTGGAAAAGAACAAGATCATTACATTCATTTACTGTTTCTATAGTTCCACAAGCTGATAATTCATAGCACTTGCACATTTATAGAACAATTTTAACCACTGCATCCATGACACTGTTCAGAAAACTGAACACGAATGTCTCCAATATGTATCAGGCAAGAAGAATGAAGCAGTTAGGGAAAAGATCAGTTTCTTGCCTTAAAATTTCAATGAATCCTGGGGTGCCTAGGTGGCTCAGTTGGTTAAGCATCTGACCTCAACTCAGGTCATGATCTCACTGTTCCTGAGTTTGAGCCCCATGTTGGGCCCTGTGCTGACAGCTCAGAGACTGGAGTCTGTTTAAGATTGTGTTTCCCTCCCTTTCTGTCTCTGCTCTTCCCCTACTCGTACTCTGTCTCTCTCTCTCTCTCTCTCAAAAATAAATAAACATTAATTTTTTTTTTTAATTTCAATGAATCCAGACCCAGAGCTGTAATGGAAACTATGTTTTCACAACCATATGAAGTTTTTCTTTGATACATGTATAAAACTCAACCATGTCTATACCAATGAGTTCAGGTTTTAGACTGTGAAATAAGGCTTTTTTTTTTTTTTTCTCGAATAAGTCTGAAAGCCTTTTGAGACAGAATACATCCAAAGTATAAAGTAGGCAGTGTCTCTTATATGGCATGATTTCTCCAATGGTGAAGAAAGCCCTTGCCATTTTTCATGCTTTGAATCAACTGAACTTTATATAAAGATTTTGTATCCAACGGGCAATTGTTTAGAGACTTAACTGAAGAGCTTTGATTTTTGTAAAATGTCTTTTTTAGCTTTTTTCTTATACTTTCCCAACAAAATCTTCATAACTGAAATAATAATTCATTTTATTTATTTTTATTTTTATTTATTTATTTTTTATTATAATAGTTTATTTTCAAATTGGTTTACATATAACACCCAGTGTTCATCCCAACATGTGCCCTCTTTAATATCCGTCACCCCCTCTCCCCCCTCCCTCACCTCCCTCACCCTCAGATTGTTCTTAGTCTTTGAGAGTCTCTTATGTTTTATCTCCCTCCCTCTCTGTGTCTTTTTTTCCTTTCCCCTCTAGTCCTCCCCCTGGTTTTTGCTTAGTCTCACAAAGTCCACCTATTCGTGGAAACATATGGTATCTGTCTTTTTCTGACTGACTTATTTCACTTAACATAATACCCTCCAGTTCCATCCATGTTGCTACACATGGCCAAATTTCATTTTTTCTCATTGCCATGTAGTAGTCCATTGTATATATGTGCCACAACTTCTTTAGCCAAATCATGGAAGCAGACCAAGTGCCCATCAACTGACGAATGGATAATTTATTTTATTATTTCTCCGTGTAAAAATGATTTCCTTTTTTGTGCAAGAATCTATGTTGTCTTAAAGCTTAGCCAAAGTTAGAAGTTCAGATCATACTAAAAATTGTTTTTAAAATATTTGTTGGACATTTAATTCTAATTTAAGGCAACTAATATTGATTCCCTTTTGACTATTGAGAGGAAACATTTTTAGCAAATTCACTATGTATTTGTTGAAACTATCTCCTAATATTGCCCACTTTATTATCTTTAAAATTATTTTTGGGGCACTTTGGGTGCCTCTGTCAGTTGAGCATCCAACTTCGGCTCAGGTGATGATCTCACAGTTCCAAGTTCGAGTTCCGCGTCAGGCTCTGTGCTGACGGGTCAGAGCCTGTAGCCTGCTTCCAATTCTGTGTCTCCCTCTCTCTCTGCCCCTTCCCTGCCCACCCTCTGTCTCTCTCTCTCAAAAATAAACATTAAAAATTTTTTTAAATTATTTTTTACAAGCAGCTTTTTCATTTTGCTTTGCTGTAGCAAATTGCAATTGCCAATCATTTTGAAATTTGTGACGTGTCTTCTTTTAGTCTCTTTTGTGTTTACTGATTTAAAGTTCACAGTAGTTTCAGCATCTCTTCTCAATTCTACATCAGTAGTATGCCTGTACTTTAAATATTAAACTTTTTCCATACTTATTTTTTTAACTAGAAACATGATTTGTTATATCGTAATTAAAATTAAAATAAGTATTTTGATTTTATTACCAATTATGACTTATATTGGCATCACTGTAACTTGCACTGTCTACATAAAATATTCAAATAAATGTATTATTATGTTGGTACATAAAAAAATTTATTCAACCAGTTAATTAATTGATACCAATTAGATCATGGATGTGTGCCTATGTGTATGCAGGCACCCAATACATATATTACAATATAACAGTATTTTTCACAGTGCGTTTAACAGAAAAATAATTTAGAATGCTTCAGGTTTTAAATTAAAATTAAATTTAGGGGTTCCTGGGTGGCTCAGTTGGTTAAGCTTCCAAGTCTTTATTTCAGCTCAGGTCATGATCTGATGGTTCCTGGGTTGAGCTGCATGCCGTAGGGCTCTGTGCTAACAGCACAAAGCCTACTTGGTATTCCCTCTCTCTCTTTCTCTGCCCCTCTGCCATTCTCTCTCTCTCTCTCTCTCTTTCTCTTTCTCAAAATCAAGAAACTTTAAAAAATAAAATTTAATTTAACTTAATTAAAACTAAATAACATTTTAAATTCAGTTCCTCAGTCACTGGCCACATTTCAGGTGTTCAATAGCCACATGTAGCTAGTGGCTACCATATTTGGACAAGATAGCTCTCAACTGTCTCTTAGCAGAATCAGAGCGATAATTCAAACCCTGATTCTAAGTTCTTTCTCCACCTCTCCTTGCCAGGAGCTCTGGCTGCAAGGAGACATCCTGGTGGCCTCCCAGGTTCAACGTCTATTAATGGGGGTTAAGAGCACCAACATAGGTCTGGAACAACTCCAGGCATGAAGGAGGCTAAAAGGACAGGTGTGGGTCCACTTAGAAGCAAAAGGAGGGAAATGAAGCATAAAGCACTTCTACTAGTTGTAGTCTATAAACTCATAGAGACTTGGGCTCAATAAAAGCAAGATAAAGTAGGGAATAAAGCCCTAAGACAGGAAGCTTTGAGAAACGGAGGTCCAAATTATATCTGTTTAATTGTGGGGAGACATGGTCCATCCCTTTGGCAGTCACATAAGAACTGCTGAAGGTAACAATTTCTCTAAAGATGTCTGGCAGAGGAATGATGTGACTCTTTACGTTAGGAAGGCCACTCTGGCTGCAATGAACTACAGAATAGACTGGATAAGGAAAAGAATGGAGCTTCAAATCCAATTCTGAGATGACCATTGTCCACAAATGAGGTATAGTGACAAGGAGACAGAAAGAAAGAAAGAAAGAGAGAGAGACAGAGAAAGAGAGAAATAAACCTAGAGACACCACTTCACCCTCTTTTATTCTCTTGAGTTTTTCTCCTTGCTCTGCAATGTGTTGGCACTTTCCATGTTCGATTTCTCCAGATGGCCCATCTCTTCTTTTTTATTATCTTTCTGTTTGTGTCTTCTAGGCTGGTTTCTACTTTCCCACATCACAAGTTGTATAGTTGCCTCCAATTTACATATCTTTCCCTCTCCTCTGCCCCCTTAGGTATTGGTCCATTCAGAAAATCACTCCATTGTTGAAAAAATTCAGAGAAAATTTCTACCTAAATTGATATTTATCCTAGTGAAGATTTTTTGTATTTCTTGAATTGATGAGTTTATAGTTTTCACTAAATTTGGAAAATGTTCTGTCATCATTTCTTCAAATATTACTTCTTGCTCTCCCCACCCTTCTTTGGGATTCCAATTACACTATTTTTGACCATTTTCTAATGTGTCACTAGAAGTGTTTTCTTTTTTTTTTCCAGCCCTCTTCTTGTCTGTAGTGTGAATAGTTTCTGTTGCTATATTTTCAAGTCCACTGATATTTTCTTCTGCATTGTTTAGGTTGCTCTTAAGCCCATTTAACAAATTTTTCATTTCAGATATTGTACTTTTCAGCTCTAGAAGTTCCATTAGATTTATTTTTATAGTTTCCATTTTACTCCTCATTATTTTCATATTTTTCTTTAAATTCCTGAGTGTATTTATGATAACTCTTTTGTAGTTCTTATTGCTTAATTGCATAATCTCTAGCATTTCTGGGTCTGTTTCTATTGATTGATTTTTTTTCTTGTTTATGAACCACATTTTTCTGCTTATTGGAATGTCAAGGAATTTTTTATTGCATGTTGGACATTGTATTGATACATGGTTGAGCATCTGGGCAGTTCCGTGCAGATAAGTTTTTTAATGTTTATTTTTATTTTGAGAAAGAGAGAGAGAGAGAGAGGGAGGGAGAGAGAAAGAGAGAAAGAGAGAGGGGGAGGGACAGAGAGAGAGAGAAAGAGAGAGGGAGAGAGAGAACCCCAAGCAGGCTTCACACTGTCCACACAGAGCCCAATGTGGGGCTCACACACATGAACTGTGAGGTCATGACCTGAGCTAAAATCAAGAGTCTGATGCTCAACTGACTGAGCCACCCAGGCGCCACTCCTATGAATTTTTTTACATATATAAAATGTTACTTATTGTAAGTGTGTGTATATATATATACACACATATGTATATATTATATATAATATGTATTATATATGTATGGAATATGTGTGTGTATATATGTTTTGTGTGCATGTGTGTGTACATATATAACAATATTTAAATATACTCTTCAGATATCTCTAAACAAGAAATATTGTTTTTACATAGTTTTAAGCTCCATTCATTCATTCATTCATTCATCCAGAGTTATAGCTTTTCTGAGCTTCTATATCCAGACACAGCAGACAAAACAAAGAGACACTCAGTAGAAGTCTATTTACCAGGGACTGAGAGGTCTCCTAGAAATCTTAAGGGACCAAGGAGCTAATACAACTACTTGACCAAACATACATCCTTGGGCATCTTGGGGAAGGAGCAATTCTGGCTGAAGCAAGGGCTTGGCATTTGATTCTATTTCCTGAACTCATGGCAGAATTCTAGGGAGAAAATAGAGTTACGAGGAAGAACTGACTGTACAGCTACTGCTGATGCTACCACCACAACTACCATCATCAGATCTGTCACACATGCTCCTTATGAGTCATGCACTGTAGTGCTTTCCAAAGCATTCTCTCTATCTCTCAAAGTAAACATACTTTTTATATAAATAAACTAAGGCTACAGAGACCTTCACCTTACCTTTCTTCTGAACACTGACCCTCATTCCAACTGTTAAGGAGCATCTTCACTTAGAGAGCCCACAGTCATGTTAAACCCAACAAGTCTGATATTTCTCTCTGCTTGCAACCTCTCCTCCCTTTATTTCTCCCTTTATTTCTCTAATAGCTAGGGGGTTAAACATATTACATTCTGATTAATCATTGCCCTACTCCAAAATCTGTCAACAGCTTCTCACTATCTAAAGAATGAAGTACAAACTCCTTACCCTGGCGTTCAAAGTCTCCTATGATAGGCCCCCCAACCTGTGTTCCACTTTATCTCCTATTACTTTCCTATACTCCAGCCAAATTAATCTAGTTTATTTTCTCCAAATATGCCACACAAATTCCCACCTCAGCAGCCTTGCTCATGCTGTCTCCCACCAGAACGTTCTCCACCTTTCCTCTACATACCTACCCATTGAAATTCTATGCATTCTTCAAGGTTAATTTTAAATGGCCTGCTCCTCCTTCTCACCTGTTCTTCATTCCCTGCTCAGAATATTATCTTTCCTTCTTTAGTTCTAACTGCATTTTGTTTGTACATTTCTTATCTCTCTCTTTTTTTAAATGTTTATTTAGTTTTGAGAGAGAGAGAGAAAGAGAGAGGCAGATCGTGGGCGGGGGAGGGGCAGAGAGAGAAGGAGACACTGAATCCCAAGCAGGCTCCAGGCTCTGAGCTATCAGCACAGAGCCCAATGCCAGGCTTGAACTCACAAACCGTGAGATCATGACCTGAGCCAAAGTCGGACACTTAACCGACTGAGCCACCCAACTGCCCTGTATATTTCTTACCTTAACTTATACTGTGTGTTTGACTTTTCTTCTTCATGAAACTGTAAAATCCAAGAGAGCAAAAGCTTTGTCCTCCTCACCGTTATTTTTCTAGCATATGGTATATACTTCTGAGCATATAGAAGGAACCAGTACTGTAAATCATTGAAGTGATATGGTATTTTCTTTTTTTTTTTATTTTTTAAAATGTTTATTTATTTTTGAGATGGAGAAAGACAGAGCATGAGTGGGGGAGGGACACAGAGAGGGAGACACAGAATCTGAAGCAGGCTTCAGGCTCCGAGCTATCAGCACAGAGCCCGACGCGGGGCTTGAACCCATGGACCGTGAGATCATGACCTGAGCCAAAGTCAGACGCTTAACCGACTGAGCCACCCAGGCACCTCCATATAGTAATTTCTCTCTTTCGAAGGCTAGTAGTCAACTAATTCAACTAATTCATGTTGAAATATGGAGTCCAACATGTTCGTGGACTGAAATTATATCTTACACAGGTTGTGTTCATTCTCCAGTCCTATCCCATGCCCTTGACCCAAAGTAAGCTGGGAAATACAATCACTATAATTCAGTGTGAGAGAGTGAATCTTAGCTATCGAGGGCAAGAAAAGGCCTTAGCTATTCAAGAAGCCGGGAAAGCTGGAAATCTGACATAGGCCTCGCTTGAAACTGGGAGGAAATCCTGAGTAGGTAGATACAATGCCTATAAAGGCACTGTAAAGAGATTGTGTCACAGTTTTGTGAGAAAGATGGTTAGGATTAAGGACACAGGTGAGTGTGTGTGTGTGTGTGTGTGTGCACATGCATGCGTGTGTACAAGCACATGTGGCATGTTTGGAAGGGTCCCTGAGCCCTATTTGTGAATAGCGAGGGGTGCCTTGTTCCTGATCTTTGGCTCACTGCCACCGTAGATACAAGAGGCTGGGCCCCCGTTCTCTCCGGTGTCGCCCTATTGACCATTTGTCACTGGAATCTACTGGGACACTTGACAGGCTACACATCTCTTACCTGTTTGTTTCTGTCATTATTTTTTTTTTTTTAACAGAGGGAAAAGAAGCTTGTGTTGTTTGTGTAATTTCTTTCTTTGCTCTGGCCTTCTCCAGGCTGTCAGCCCAGGCTAATCATCTTTCCCCAAATTTATATACAACATGTCATCACCTCTTTTTAAAACTAAAGATCCAGCCCTCCAGCCTCAATGACCTTCAAAAACTCTGTTAATTCAACATAGGTAGCCTCAGATTCATCTGTGCTTCCCCTGCCCTTCCTTCCTCTGACTCTTTTCTTTCCCCTCCCATAAAAGAAAACTGTCTCAGCCTTTGAACTTTTCGTTTAAGGCCCCCAGTGCATCTGGTCACCCGATTCAAAGCATTGCTATCATTTGTAATTCTTCCCTTTGACTTGCCAACTCACTCCCTCTAGTCAACTCTCTCTAGTGTTTCTTTTGTACTGTTCCTCGCATCTATTCCCAAGGCCATTTTTAGTTTAAGCCAGTGATCATCAAGGAGTGGAGGATAAGGTGTGAACAGAGTTGGTCAAGGGGGTGGGGGTGGGGGTTAGATTGTCACTTGGGAATTTTTCAAAATTCCATATAGTTTATTTTTTTAATTTTTTTAAATGTTTATTTTTTGAGAGAGAGAAACAGAGTGTGAGTGGGGGAGGGACAGAGAGAGAGAGAGAGAGAGAGAGAGAGAGAGAGACAGAATCTGAAGCAGGCTACAGGCTCTGTGCTGTCAGCACAGAGTCTGATGCGGGGTTTGAACTCATGACCTATGAGATCATGCCCTGAGCCAAACAAAGTTGAATGCTTAACCTGTTGAGCCACCCAGGCACCCCTCAAATTCCATATAGTTTAAATAAGCTTCACAGGTGATGCTGACAGATTGCTTAGTACCACTCAGGCAGGTCCTTATCACCTGGACACCTGTTCTCAACTCCAACCAATCTCTTCGGCTTCCAAAGGGCAAAAGCACTACTTTCAACATAACGTCTTTTCTTCAAACATTCTTCAGTTTCCCCACTGACCTCAGGTTATAGTCCCATCTTGTTAACATGCCATCATCGGATGCCACCTTCTTTGTCTGCAGCTTTCTCAAGTATGGGTGCCCTGGGGGTTTTCTCACCCTCTTTCTTTCTTATTCTACACACTCTGCACAGGAGAACAAGGGTATTCTTAGAGCTCATCTACTCTCTCTTTACTGATGACTCTCAGACCTCTATGTTCAGTCAGATCTCTTTCCTTCCAGACTGCACTATCCAACTGCCCGCTGCATGTCTCTCAAAATCAATGTCCAACTGATTATGTCCATTATATTCCTCCCCTCCTTGTGTCACTGTGGCATTGCTGTCCGCCACTCAATCCAGATACAATGAGACATCCTTCCCTCCTCTCTGTCCCTAACCTCCCCACTCTCACCCCAAATAGATCACCATGTCCTTTTCTTTATTTACAACATCTCCAGAATCTGAGCTTCCTATTTGACCTCAGAAGTCTTCTTCAGGCTCTCATTATTCTTTTTATGGCCCACTGGTCTCCCTATCTCTGCCCTTGCCATCTGTAATCAGTTCATCCTCCACTCAGCCAACAATGTAATTTTTCTAGAATGTTAATGTGATCATACCACTCACCTTTTAAAAGGCCTTCACTGCATGCCTACTTACTTGAAGATCAAGTCCGGTAACTGCACATGGCCTGGCTTTCCCTCATATTCTGACCACTGTAGAAGGCTCATACCAGACTCCCTTCAGCTTCCCGGTGCATCTCCTTCTCTCAGGATTCTCTTCACCTTACATATTGTATTCCCACTTTTCTTTTTTAAATTTTAATATAATTTTATTATTATTTTTAAATGTTTATTTATTTTGAGAGAGAGAGAGAGAGCAAGCAGGAGAGAGGGAGGGGGAGGGAGAGATAGAGAGAGAGAGAGAAGGCAGTCTATGCACTGCCATCACAGAACCAGACATGGGGCTCAAACTCATGAATGGTGAGATCATGACCTGAGCCAAAATCAAGAGTTGGACACTTAATTGACTGAGCCACCCAAGTGCCTCTTTTAATTTTATTTGTGTGTGTGTGGGAGAGAGAGAGAGAGAGAGAGAGAGAGAGAGAGAGAGAGAGAGAGAGAGAGAGAGGGAGAGGGAGAAAATGAGCAGGGGAGAGGGGCAGAGAGAAAGAGAGGGAATCTTGGATCCTGGGCAGGCTCCATGATGAATGTGGAGCCTCATGTGGGGCTCAATTCTGTGACCCTGGGACCATGACCCAAGCCAAAATCAAGAGTCAGATGCTCAACTGACTGAGCCACACAGGTGCCCCCCCCACCTACTTCTTGTAATGAGTTCCCTTTTGTCTCTTTTCCCAACTAACTCCTTACAGTTCTTCAGTTCTCAAATCTAGAACCTTGTACTCTAGAAAGCTTTTCTTGCTCCTAACCCCACAGATTTCCTCTGTGCTTACCTCTGTCACAATATTTATTATATTATCTATGCTTATTTGTGTTTTTATTTTTGTTTTGTTTTGTTTTGTTTTGTTTCCCTTTCCAGAATCTCTGAGGGAAAAAAAATCTGTTTTTTTTTCTCCTTTCTACCCCCAGAAACTAGACCAGAAAATAGCCAATAAGAAGTGCTGAACATTTGTCAAGTGAGTGAATGAATGTAGCTTTTCCAGCTTTCTCTCTGACCATTCCTCTAGAAATCACCTTCTCTAGCCAACACATCTTCCAACCCCCTCTGTACCTGCCTGTGCTTCCCCCCCCCCACACACACACCTTCACACCATTCTTCTCTTGACTGACCGGTGGATGGTGATACCAAGTAGTGACAGAGAGGGGAGGCAGAGTTGGGAATAATAGTTGGACACTTTGAGTTGGGAGACACACAGTAAGCAGTTGGATAGCACTCTACCTGACCACTTCCCTGTTTCTTTACTTATGTGATTATGCCCGATCCTCCAAGTCTAGCTTACACCCCATCTCCTCACCTCAACAGAAACACCTGCTATGAGCGCCTCAGAATTTATTATCTTGGCTCTCATCAAATATTGTGAATGAGATTTTTTTTTTCTTGGATATATGCCTCATCTCTTCCCCTAAGAGCTCATGTTCCCTTGGGGTTGGGACCACAATATTTAGCCATGGGCCTTCCTCATAATAGGCCTAATAAGTAGATGTCATTGCCTTTTTGGTTTATAGGATGACCAACTGTCCTGGTTTACCCAGGACTTAGGGGGCTCCTGGGACAGGGGACTTTCAGCACTAGAATTTGGAAAGTCCCTAGTAAACCAGGACCAGTTGGTCATCCTATTGGTTAGCTAAACAGCTGCATACATCTGTTGTGTGGAATTACATGGCGTTTCCTCTGGTGCATATTCCCTGCTTTGTTTTCATAGTTGAACTTTAATTAATATGAGTTTTCCCCACTGATGGTGAACTCCATGCAGGCAGACTTTGTCTCATTCATGGCTATTCTCCAAGTCCCTGGAATGGACAGACTCTTTATAGGAAGTTAATGGGTAATTTTTGAATGAATGAATAGGAAATACTCAACACCATTATATCTCTTAATAGTCTCATTTTCTATCTTGGCAACGGGACTTCATAGTTCCACATACACAAAATTGTTAACGTGCTAGGCACTTTATGGTAGTGATAGTCCTATCCATTCAATATCACTTTTTTGTGTGAATGCCTTTGAATAGAGTGAATAAAAAGAATCTGAATTTCCATTGATTTTAAAAGAAGAATAGAGGCCCCCAGAGGTGCTAGAATACAAAAAGCTTCTCCTGAACATGACAAGAATCACTAGAACCAAACTCTCAGGGGATCAGAGAGGAGCGTCACACAGATAATAGAGACTTTAGCAAAGGATCTCGTTTGATCTCTTTCCGCCAGATTCTTCATATGAATGGTGCCAACTACATGGTGAGTGTTAAATTTACAGTGGTAAGGGTGGTTCAGTTGGTTAAGTGTCCGACTTAGGCTCAGGTCATGATCTCATGGTTCATGAGTTTGAGCCCCATGTCGGGCTCTGTGCTGACAGCTCAGAGCCTGGAGCCTGCTTGGGATTCTGTGTCACCCTCTCTCTCTGCCCCTCCCCTGTTCATACTCTGTCTCCCTCTCAAATATAAATAAACATTAAAAAAACTAAATTTATGGTAGTGATTACATTATACACACCCAGAGACATGTATATATATGTGTATATACACACTTTGGGATATATCATTTGGGATAGAAGTCAAAGCTTAGGGCCTGAAAACATTGGAGTGTTTCCAATTCAATAATACCTGAAAACCCTACAGTCCTACTAATATTGCTTCTTCAAACCACAGATACCACCTGATACTGAAGAAATAAGATCAGTTGGCTGGATTTTCCAAATTGATTGTTTTCTGCAAGTGTGGGCCCAAAGGGCAAGCAAATAAGAGAAAACACATTGCTGGCATGTAGCAACTAGATATTTTAAGACAGGGACTGCCTGAAAACCTAGATGCTTCTAGGTGAACAGAAAGGGAAGACCACTTATAGATATATATAAAATCCCTATGTAAGTGGAACATTAAGAAACCATACAGTATTTTTATAATCAGTGCTTTGCAAAATATGTCCAGAGGGCAGTCATGTGTTGAATTTAATCTCTCCTTTCTCTTTTGACCTTTCTCTCCAGGTCAAATTCTGACACAAGGTGGTGCATATTATTTGATTCTGTTGCAATGGAATGTTTTCTTGGTAACATACTGTTTGAAATAAGTAAATTCATCTACTGAGATATGAAAATCTTTTTAGTGATAAAGAAATGTGGGAAAACTAATTTCTTGAATGGCAAGTAATCTTTTCTTTCTTTTTTCTCTTTCTTTCATTTTTTCTTTTCTTTTATCTTTTTTTTTTTTTTTGTCTTATTCATATAAAAACTGTTTTGTTTCAAGACTCACTTCTGGCATTACTTTTTCTGTTAAATTTTCCCTGGTTCTCTCCTCCTAAACCAACCTTGGATCTTCTTTCCACTGTTTTCACACAACACCATAAGGAACGCGTATGTATGATGTAGTCTTTGATCGTTTGTTTATGTTGCCCCTCCTCACTAAATCGTAAGGTCCGCGCTTTATTTATCTTTCCATTCCTAGTGTCTGGCGTACTGCCTGGCACCTAGCAGGCACTTGAGAAATGCTTTCAGGGTTGAATTGAAGTGTGGAGAGTTTGCCAACATCAGGCTTTTTAGTTCTGCTCTGCAAGGACAAGAGGCTATGGCATGAGCTGAGCCCCTTCAAATTGTATCCTGGTCCCTTGTTTAGATAGGTAAAGATTGGGTACACCAGGGATTTTTCCGACATTCATGATTACAGCCTGCTTAGATGAAGCAAAAGACCTCACAGCTATGAAAGAGAGATTGCATGATAATCATAACGTGGAAGTATACTAGCATGTTTTGGGGGATTAATAATACCTTCTGCAATGTCCTCCTCTAAGATAAATCTCCATTCTAACCCATCTCTACTACCACTGACCTTGTCTAAGCTCCTGGTTGACCAACACAATAGCATGTACAAAGAGACTATACCAAACTGATTTGATAATGATAAGCTTGACTAAAAACAATTTATAATTAAAAAGCAAAAGTGGCCGCAATCGAAAACCATGACAACTGAACTTGCCCTGTTAACAAAGGACCCTCCTGAAAATTGCGGGCATTCCGATCATCTCAAGGAGCACTTGGGCTTGCGCAAGCGCCAGAAAGACAACACAGACTTAGAGCCCTTGAAAAAAATCTAGAGAAGTGCCAAGTTTAGTTTATGAAAACCAAATTTCAATAAGCTTTGGTAACTGGCATACTAAGTTATTAGTCAGATCTCACTAGACACAGAAACCAAAGTTTCCTGAAAGATATATTTTAAAAAGGACTTTCCAGTTTGGAACAGTTGGAGGCACGTGAGAAGAACCTTCTTGGTCTTCCCCGGGGTCAGGTACCAGCTTGACCAAACCCATACTGACCAGCCATTGACATTCCTTTGGCTTTCTAAATCTGTTAACGCACAGCATGCAAATATATATATCTGTTACATGAATGAATTGATGAATAAATATAATGAATGAATGAACGGATATGCATAAACCTGTAAGAATGCTAGAAGGGTCACTGAAATTTGGAGCCATATGAAATACCCAAAAATCATGTAGCTTATAAACGTGAATTTATTAAATCCTAAGGAAGTAAACATACTAAATCTTTGGAAGAAGCACATGGAAGAATCTGATAGCTTTGGTTGCCTCTGAGGAGAACTGGATGTTGAGAAACAGGGATGGGAGCGAGGCTTTTCCTGTGACCCCTTCACTCCTTTTAAATTTTAAATAAGGGGCTTACTTAAATAAAAAGGAGTGAGGTATTAAAAATCAACATTTTCATGACAAATCAGATGCTATCTTGACTTAGGTTCCAATAAAGTGGTAGCGAGAATCAAATTTTTAAGAAAAATATATAGCAGAAATTTTGTTTTATTTTATTTTTGTAAATTTGGAAAATCCCACTGCTATCTGAATCTGCAGAGAAAGCATATTTGCCTGGTGCTCTATTAGAGCACAGTTTGGGAAGCACGGCCCTTAAGAAAAGAGGATGTTGACGACCAAACCCTTGCTTGGATATGGTTTAGAGAATTTCAGTGATTTGAAAAGAACGCTCTCTCTGATTCACTCTTTAAAACTATTAAAGGACCGTGATTTTGCTACTGCGGATGTTGTTGTTTCATGAATTGCTCATTCTCCTCTGCAAGCTAGGCATTGTGAGCAAACGAATGAGATCGGTAAACGAACTTATGCTTATGGACTAAGGAAATCGAGTCATGTGAGGACAAACCAATCCAAAGAATTTGCGAGTGATGAAGCCTTGGCCTCTCAATCACCGTTTACCAAGGGTCTTCACAGATGGGAAGAGGCAGTAGATCTATGGCATGGAATCGTCATCAACACTCTTTCTGCATCAGAGGCAAACACACATTAGTACTGCAATTGCAGTTTTCTTTTTTTGGGGGGGGCATTTATTTATTTTGAGAGAGAGAGAGAGACAGAGCATGAGCAGGGGAAGGGCAGAGAGAGAGGGAGACACAGAATCTGAAGCAGGCTCCAGGCTCTGAGCTGTCAGCACAGAGCCCGACGCGGGGCTCAAACCCATGAGCGAGATCATGACCTGAGCCGAAGTCGGACGCTCAACTGACTGAGCCACCCAGGCACCCCTGCAGTTTTCTGATAGGTGATTCTTAGTGACCAAAGCTCTGTTTAGGAGCCAGCCGGATACCTTACTTACTAAAGACAGTACATGAAAAATCATATGTGTATAAGATTATCATGTGTATAGTTTTCACTTCCCCAAGTGTTTTCTTTCATGTGTCACATTTAAAACTCATGCCAACCCAACAAAAGAAGGCTGCTCGCTTAACTTTTTTCCTGAAGTACACACGTAGGAACTAAGGCTCTCGACAAGTGACTTGGCAGGATCATACTATTGGGAAGTCATAGATTCAGGATTTTCGATTCTTGAGCTACTGTTCTTCCCATCTTCCCCGAGACGGTTGGTGACTTGAATCTGGAACCCCATCCTTTTCTCTTTTCAGGTTTTGACTCACTCTTTCTTTAAAATCGTGTCCAAAATTCTTCCCCAAGGGGCCATTTCAGAAGGCCTAGATAGTTGTGCTGGTTCCACACCTTTCAACAACTTGTTTCCAGTTTCTATTTTCCATCTATTGTGTTACCTATTTTATAGTATCTATTATCATATTCCAGTATGAATTTTTTTCAACATTTATTTATTTTTGGGAGAGTGCAAACGAGGGAGGGGCAGAGAGAAATGGGGACAGAGGATCTGAAGGGTCTGTGCTGATAGCAGCGAGCCCGCTGTGGGGCACGAGCCTGATGTGGGACACGAGCCCATGAACCAGGAGATCATGACCTGAGCTGAAGTCGGCCACTCCACTGCCTGAGTCACTCAGGCGCCCCCCAGTATGAATTTTAGTTTTACTCTACTGGTTTGCTTTCTGCTATTTATTTTCCCTTCATATTCTATGTAAATTCTCTTTATTATTAGGGGTGCTGCCTCTGAATCTTAGACATTTATGATCTTTTAAAATAATATTCAGAGAATAGTAGTTTCGAACTTTTATGTGCATTAGAATAGAATGATCTAGGGAGCTTATGAACAACGGATTTCTCAATACTTTTCCCGTAGGTTCTCATTCTGTGTGTCTGGGGTCAGGTACAGGAATCTGCATTTTATTTTTTTATTTTTTTTAACGTTTATTGATTTTTGAGAGAGAGGGAGACACAGAATCCAAAGCAGGCTCCAGGCTCTGAGCTGTCAGCACAGAGCCTGACGCGGGGCTCGAACTCACAGACCGCAAGATCATGACCTGAGCCGAAGTTGGCCGCTTAACCCACTGAGCCACCCAGGTGCCCCGAATCTGCATTTTAAATAAGCACCTCAGAGGATTCTGATGTAGGTGATCAAATGGCCACACTTTCAGAAACGCTGCTCTTGAGAATTAAAAATTAGACTGTCACGTACTGTCTGTCTATCCTGTGCTCGGTAGGGGATACGGAGGTATAGAATAACTGAGATCTTGGTCTTTCAGTGTGTACAAACTTTCAGGGGAGGATGAGTGCAGTGCCATCTCCAATGGTATGTGATGATAGGCCACGTGAGTGACATAGACAATAAATGCTTTGGCAATGTAAAGAAGGGAGACAAAACTGGCCAGATGATCATAAATGGCTTCATAAAAGATAGGGGTTGAGCTGGGGTTCGAAGAAAAGATAGGTTTCAACCAGACAGGGAAAAAAGATTATTTCAAAGATGTTGGAAAAGTAAAGACTGAGGGTGAAGGAAGCACAACTACTTCTAGGAAATCAGTATGTGGAATGATGTACTGACCTGAAAAAAGAGTTTGTGTAAGAAAATGGTGGTATTTATGCCTTGAAAGATAGACGTTAGCTTGACGAGAACCTGGAATTTGGAATCTATTCTGTAGGTACTGATGGTTCTTCAAACATGTGAATAAGATACAAACAGTGTTTTTAAGGTTTTAAAAAATTATTTTTCTTTTTTTAAAAATTTTTAATGTTTATTCATTTTTGAGAGACAGAGAGAGTGCAAGCAGGGGAGGGGCAGAGAGAGAGAGGGACACACAGAATCCAAAACAAGCTCCAGGCTCTGAGCTGTCGGCACAGAGCCCAACATGGGACTGGAATTCATGAACTGTGAGATCATGACCTGAGCTGAAGTCAGACACTTAACCCACTGAGCCACCCAGGTGCCTCTAACGATTTTTTTTTGGGGGGGGGTGGTAGGGGCAGAGAGAAAGGGAGAATCCCAAGCAGGTTCCACACTAATTGCAGAGGCAGATACAGGGCTCAATCTCAGGACTGTGAGATCATGACCTGAGCCAAAATCAAAAGTCGAGCTTAACAGATTAACCACCCAGGTGCTCCTATAAACAGTGTTTTTAAATACTGATCTGTCAGTGAAGTTGAGAGCCCTGAACTACATGGTTGGTTGTGCAAATTGTAAGAAGGCCTGGTCTGACCCTTTGTGAAGGTAGATTCAACACGGTCTGGAGCTTGAGTGGATTGTCAAAGCTGCTGCTGAAGTTTGAACCTCCTCGACTGGGAGAATTGTATACAGTTTCACCACTCTTGAATCTGAGGAAGGAATGTTTTGAGGTAGTTAGTTTGGTTCTGGATCTAGAATCTAACTTTCTAGTCAAAGTTGGAATCTTCTGTATATATGCATCAGGTACTTTTTTCTTAAACAGATAAACAGTAGGTATTATTATCAAGTCAAAAGGAAAATGTCTGCAGCTAGTGGGACCAGGAAAGGAGATTTGGGCCCACCAACGCAAAACCCAGCCAAATGTAGACAATGTTGTGCTCGCTTATTTAATTTGTAAAAATTTCTAGGCTTAAGTGTAGGCTTAAAATATTTTTATACTCCTTCCACTCTACAAGTGTTTATCCATTTTTTTCGTAAACGACGAAACAATTTCTGAATTTCCTTCAGTACTTTCTAATAATTTGGGTAGTGAGAGTCTTATAATAGGGTGGAGAACATTTAGTTCCCTTTGCATACTTCTCACACAAATCAACTCACTTATTTTTATTAAGCATCATGATACGCAAAGCGCGCGCGCGCGCACACACACACACACACACAACTTTAATAACTTTAAAATTTAGTCGTTATTTCCGAGGAAGAGATCACAATGAGAGTAAATGGCAAGCTCCCAAATCCAGAAGCCACTGATGAGCGAATTTGTACTCGTGTTGGAAAAACTGAAGGCCTCTGGCTGAAGAAGCGGTGAAAATTAGTGGGATACTAAGTTGGGGATGGGGAGAAACTTCTTGCATGGTGTGGATATGGAGAACTCTATGAAGCAGTAGATGCTAGATTGCCCACACTAGGTGCGAGAACAGTTCTCAGAACCACAGTGCCTGAACCACTCAAGAGCTACAAATTATTCCGCAACTACCAATTACGCGGTTTGGAGCCAGGGAAGGCTCCAAGGCCCGCCCAAGATTCCTGTGCCTAGCTCCGACTGAACCCGCTCACTTCCTCGACTTCCCGGGGCCCCTTCGCCTGTCAATCCCACAGCTCTTTCCCCGACCCGACTTCTGCTCCGCCCATTTCAGTGACGTAACTGCGGCGTTCTTTCCCGCCGCGGATCTCAAACTCCCCACCAGTCGCTTCAGCTTCTCATTGGCCAGCAGAGAGGACAGGGAAAGGAAGGGACCTTCCACTTTGCTCTAACCACCCACTCTAGTTTTCTGGTCTTCTGATAGGCTGTCAAGAGAACAATTATAGCCTGGGCTGTCGCGCAGGCGTGCAAAGGCCCTCGCTGTTTGCGGGGCACTTCCCCTCCACCACAAGAATTTATCGCGCTGTTGTGACGTAAGCGGCGCACGGCTCGCCGTCTTCACTTACGATTGGTTGTGGCAGAAGTCCGTCACACGACCACGCCCCATTCTCTGCCTAACCTCTCAGCTTAACAGACAGTCCGGGAGGCCACGCCTCACCCCGTTCCTGCCGCTTAGCTCTGCGATTGGCTGAGGGAGCCAGCATGTTTTCCCACCCCCTACTCCCTCCCGAAAGTCCGAGAGGCTGGCGGGACCCCGCGGAAGTTGTCAGTCAATCTCCTGCTTCCCCACCCCCCGCCAGGCCCCTCCTACGGGTCGCGCGCCCTAGCGCGCGCGCACACGCACACACACTCCCCCCGCCCCTGCGTGCACCCTCCACCTTCTCAAGTTGTAGCGGTCGCTCGTTGGGGGTTCTCCGTGGGCGGCGGAAGGGCGCGTGGGGGAGGGGGCTTGGACCGCTCCGAGCCTTGAGGAGCGAGTGTGTGCGCGCCCAGAGCCCGGGCGGCGAGTCACCGCCCCGGGAGATGAGGGTCCGGCGTTGACAGGGAAGAGCGGGCACCGCGGCGGCGCCTCGGAAGGGACCTGCGATGGCAGCGCCTCGGGAGGAGGCTCCAGGCAGGGCCGGCTGCGCTGGCAGTGGTCACTGAGGGGCCGGCCGGCCGGCTGGCGAACTGGGCTGAAGAGAGGAGAGGCGCGCTCGGCGTCCGCACCCCCGCGCCCTCGCCTCAGTTGTCCAAACTTCAGGCTCTCTTCCACCCGCCCTCCGCGTCCGAAGTCAACAACTTCTTCACCCCGCTCCGCCCCCGCCCTTGCCTCCGTCAGCCCCGGGAGGTGGCCGCGCGGCGGGGACCAGGAACCCCCGGCACTGAGATGTGGCCGTGAGGCGGCGGCGGCGGGGAGAAGCTCGGCGGCGCCCCGGAGCGGGAGGGCGGCGCGGCCGGGGGGACGGGGCGGAGGGGCGCGAGCTCTCCGCGCCTCTCCCCCGCCTCCTCCTCCTGCCGCTGCCCGTTCCGTGCATGCAGCAGCCGGAGCTGCCAAGCGCCAGGGCCGCGGCGATGTCGTCGTCGTCGCCGCCGGCGGGGGCTGCCAACGCCGCCGCCATCTCGGCCTCGGAGAAAGTGGACGGCTTCACCCGGAAATCGGTGCGCAAGGCGCAGAGGCAGAAGCGCTCCCAGGGCTCGTCGCAGTTCCGCAGCCAAGGCAGCCAGGCGGAGCTGCACCCCTTGCCCCAGCTCAAAGGTAACCTCCGAGGGTGCAGCCCCGGGAGGGAGCGCGGGGGCTCGCCCCGGCGCCGTCAGAGCCGTTTCCTCCTGGGGTTTCCTTCTGCCCCGGTGGGGCTCGTAGTGGGAGCTGTGTTTCCAATGTTGCCTCCCTTCCCCCGCCCCCTGCTCGATTCAAACAGGTTTGGTGTTGAGAGTCTTGCTTCTTTCTCCTTGCTTCACCTGAGCTCTTCCCATCCTAGAGGATGTGAAACCCGCTCCCCACCTGCGCGCTCGCTCACCTGCCCTTGCGATTACAACTCTCCTCCTGCGTCCCGCGAGGTAGTTCTTCACTCTTCCTACGGGCTTGCCCTTCCCCTTCCCCTGTGGCTTAAACAGCCTGCCCTACCTTCCGACTTGTACTCTCTCGGAGACCCTCCTCTGCTTTTCAGACTCTTTAAACTACTTCTTTACTTTTCCAGTAATCAAGGGTCTGCGCTCACCCTCTCCTCACCGCCCCTTCCCATTGATATTTCCCAACAGTCACACTGACCCGGATCTGTTGGCAGTCTTAATGCGAACAACGGCCAGGAGTTAGCTGGTCTTCAGATTGATTTATAAGAACAAGCCTAAAAATCTGACTAGTGGAGTGTCTTATTTACTGGGTCGTTTGGTTTAGATGGTATCGTTAACTCAAAGTATAGAAAGACTTAAAATACTTTATTGCCTGAGCAGATGCACGCGGTAAATTTGGAGAAGTATAAAAGAGTAAATAGTGTTGCTTTGCAATGGCATGGGAGCTTAGTTAGCGAAGCAGGGATTCCAGGGACTCTGTAGGTTTGTACAGTAATTCAAATTCGCGTCCGTGCCTAATGCTTTCAAGGAGAACTTGGCACTTCTTTTGGCTCACTTTTACGAGATTTAGAGGATTTTTAATGAAGTGTTTTCCTGGTGGTCTGGTTTATTCTTTGTGCATTACTCTTTTTTAATTTTATAATTTTAATGTCTTCTCTTTTTACGAGTTAGATATTGTCTTGGAATAAGATGATAATGCCCCTAGACATTTAAAACAATTCTTGTAGGAAAGAAACCTGATATAAATCTAGATCATTTGTTTTGCAAGACCTGGAAGATAAAGATTGATACTAAAATAGACAGATGTTCAGAGTTTTTCAATCCATTTCATCTCCTTCAAGGATGATCTGGTTCTGATTTGTCTTCAGACCTATGAATCCAGCCTTAGTTTGGCTGGGAGTCTAAAGAAAACCCCAGATCAAATCACAGTTGACCTACAGTAGATTTGGAGCTCCATTCAGACCCTATATTGCCCTGGCTCTCAGGGTGCTTCTAAATCAAGAACATCCCACAGCCAGAATCAAACTGGCTTTTGAAAGAAGGTTTTATTTAAGGTATGTGTAGCTTGCGTTGCTGCATTTATCATTTGTTCTTTAGCATGAAAAAATTGTTAAAATTTACAGATCGTAGTTAATGGTAAACCACAATGGTAGGCATTCCCAAGATTTTAATTATTGAGTGATGTCATAGCTATAAAAGAATATCATCTTACCTCTTAGGACATTATATTGCTGTTCATGGACTTCAAAGTGTAAGAATTAAAACAATGATGTAAGTATTAAATGATATAAAAATTAAAACATTTTTTATCATTGTTTTTTTTCTGTTAAATTGTGAAATTATTTTTTATACGTTGAAGGTTTACTGCTAGCATTTTTCATATTTATTAAATTTGGTTCTTAGTAAGGTATTGTGGTACTTAGTGTTGTCCTTATTAATATGATACTTTTATGTAATAAAAATAATTGCATACTTAACATAGTAGATCAAGCTAGGAAGTGCGATTTTAATATAGTTTGTAAAAGCTTGACAAAATTTGCAGAGTCAGTAATCCTCTAAGTTATATGTACATAGTTCAACAAGTCGAAGGTGCCATTGAATGTTTTATTTATAGTATTTGGTCACTGGCAGAGAAAAAACAAAATTGGAATTTTAGATAACTGTATATTTAACATGAAAATACAGTGTTCTTTAAAAGGAAAGTTAGGTATTCAAGATAAATTAATGCAAATTTAATTGTGGAAATAAGACCCTTTCTTGGATTACCTACTAATAATAGCTACTTTTACTCCAGATGCCAAAATGCTTGAAAAAGTGCTTTTTTAAAAAATTCAGTTGCTTCACATGGTACTTTGGCAGTGTACTTGATACCACAGAGTCGTGTGCTTTTTCTGTAGTAGTTTTTTCCATTTGTGGTCTTAACAAAAACCAATGGAAAGCCCTTTAGTATGTGTATGAAAGAGAATTTTTCTTTCTGCTGTGAAATATAATCTTCCTGTGGAGAGATTCAGATATTTGTGGGCAACCAAGATCTTTTAAGTGTTTATACTAACCTGCTTATGTTACACTTTGTCCACATGGATCTAAATTGGAAAGGTGCCAGCTGCTTTCCTGAAAGCATACTATGGGTACGGATTAACAAAATAATCCAACTTTTTCGTCGATAAGTTTGCGCAAAATCATTTAGTAAATAGGTTGCAGAATTTTAATGGGAAAAATGTTCAGAGAAAACTGTGTTTTGTTATAGAACATATTTAATAAAAAACCTTGTTAAAAAGATTTTTTTTAAATGAGAAACTGTTATGTGGGTCCTGAAAATTAAACTGCCTTATTGTATAGCTTAAAAAAATTTTTTTTCAAAACACTTTGTAATTTTCTTCTAATGTTAATTGTGTAAGTTCCCCCTGAGAACTAGGTACTAGAAATAAAAGTAGAAGCTTTTTCTCAATCAATTTTTTTCTATTTTAAAATTTAAGTTAGTATAGGACTTAATTTTTCTACCTTAGACTTCTCCTCTAGTAACCAACAGTTAGGAAACTTCTAACCTTAAAAAAATGTGTTGTTCCCAGTAGGAAGTTTTTCAGCTTATTTTAACCTATTTTGTCTCTGGAAGAATTTGTTTGGTAAAGTAGTAGTTGCCTTACATTAACCCTTATCATTTACAAATTGTTTCATAATTTATTTCTTTAATTATAAAAGCAGTATTGTGTATAATTAGCGAAACAGTCCAAAGATGTATAACTCCTAACCCCTGATATCCCTTGCTTTTTCACACTTCCTAAGGAAATGCTGTTGTGTGACAAGTCATAGCTCAGTGTATTTTTACAAACATTATATTTCATTGAGTCATCCCAGCAGCTCTGTGCAGAACCAGTGTTATTCACATTTTATTGACAAGAAAAGTTGAGGCTTATACAGCTAGTTTCAGGCCTGTGATTATTTATCTGGTATTGCAACTGATAATGGTATGCAAGTTGAATGATTTCAGTATTTATGCTGTTAACCTATTTTATAATATTTGAACCAGTATGATAGAGTTGGGTCATTGGGGCAGTCCAGGGTCAAAGGTAAATTTTTAATCTTTCTGAGTTGTTTTCCTTATCTGTAAAATGGGGATAATACCTTCTCCCCAGGATTGTAGGGAGTAAGTAAAATAATGTAATTAAGGTATGTAAAAATAGGCAAAGAATGTTAACTCCCATTGTCTTTGATATTTGAAACTCCAGATTAAAAATATTTTATTATTTTATTTTATTAAAAAAAATTTTTAATGTTTATTTATTTTTGAGAGACAGAGCGTGAGCAGGGGAAGGGCATAGAGAGAGGGAGACACAGATCTGAAGCAGGCTCTAGGCTCTGAGCTGTCAGCACAGAGCCTGACGTGGGGCTCAAACTCACGAACTACGAGATCATGACCTGAGCCAAAATCAGACGCTTAACTGACTGAGCCACCCAGGTGCCCCTAAAAATATTTTTTAAATGAAAGATTCACACAAATAGTAAACTTTCCTGGGGACTTAAAGTTTGATTTTATTTGTAATCAGTTTGCAGATATGATTTATTTGAAGTAAGATGAAGCTGTATCATTTTTCAGCATTGGTGTAAAGTGGAAATAGGATAGAATTAAACTGTTTAAAATACGAAAAGCTGCAGTTACAAGATTTTTACCAGGCAAAGAAATTGAATTAATTAACCAGTAGAATGGTATAGATGTGCATATCTCCTACAAGAACCAGTAAATAGCAAAGAACAGAATGAAACTGGCTTTGAGATTGAAGTGAAGAACTTCGAAGTTATCACTCAGATTCTTCATTGGTATATTCTTAGAAACTGGGTCCCACTGGAGGTATCCAGGCCAGTAACAGTGATGGGGATTTGAAGTGCCTTGCTTACCTTTAGGGAAAGAAATTTTTTCCCCTTGAGATATGTGGTCTTTTAGGGTAACTGAAACAAGAATACTGACATGATCTGAAGTTTTATAACTATCTTAACTTTCTTGTGGGGGAAACATTACTAACTCTTTTAAGGTTTAAAGGTCTTCTCAAAGTTCATATAATTTTCTCTAAACCCCAAACCCATTTTTATAGTTGGGTTGGCCCTAAAGGAGAGTTGAAATTCATCTGAATATATCAAGGGAAATATTTGTTTGCAAAGGCATGCAACATTTTTGTCATTTTAGGACTGTTTTCTGAAAATAATGCCATATTCTTTCTGGAAGACTTATTTTTTAATTAAATAAATATTTAAGGGTATACTTAAAGAAATTGATAATCTGGTATCCATTGCTGGCTTTCACATGACAGAAAAATTCTCCAATTAAGTCTAATTTAATAGCTTCAGAATTCCTATTTAGGGTCAAATTCCTTTTCCCCTCAAATTTATTACCTACTCTGATTCTTAATTGAATTTTGGGTAATTTTATGGAGTGTCTAATTGAATAAAGTGATAATCCAGTAAAATGTATTTAGTTAAAATAGGGTGATCATTAGGATTGAGCACTATCCTGTAAATAGTAAACTTGAGTTGTCTTTCTGCATCATTGGTGACTCACAGTTGCTTTGTGCTAGTTGTTTAACCCCTTTGAACTTCTGTTTAATCATTTATATTTGTAAGAATAACATTTTCCTTTGATAAAATCACAAAGATGAATTAATCCCTCTTTGGATGACAAAGACAAATTTATCAACAATAATACATTTGGGAAACAGATTTTTGTGCTTTATGTTTGAAATTTAACTTTTTAATTTATAAAAAGCTGACAATGGAGACTAGCTTGTTTTATTTTTGTATTTAACACTCTGGATCTCAACCCTGGCTATAAACTTGCAGAGCTTTAAAAAATATCAATGCCTAGGCCCCCCCTCAAGAGATTCTAAATTAATTGGCCTAAGGTAGGATCCAGGCATTTGTATTTTTAAAAGCCCCCAGGGTGATTCTAATGTGCAGCCAGGGTTGAGATCACTAATTCAGCATTATCTGTCTATTGATTTAATTCATTAATTGAGACTTTGTCCTTTTCTCTGATACTCGTGGCTCATTACCCAGCCTGTTTACATTTCCTGCCCTCACTTCACCTCCTGCTGTTTACTCTTCACTCTCTTAACTTTGCTGCCCCCTATGGCTGATCAGCTGCCTTCCTGAAGAGATGTTAGATTCTGGAGTTTTAGGTATGATGAGATGATTCTATAGGATTTTTCTGCAGTTACCATAATTAAAAATCAACGATTACCATTCTGTATTAGGTGGTCTGTTTTTCTTTTCTCTGTGACTTTGGAGCTGTGGCTGAATAAAATGAAAGTGAGAACTATCTTAGAGGTTTCCCTAGTTTTAATCCATCATTTAAGGTAACATGAAGGTTCCAACCACTGTGGTGTGTAAAACTGATGTTTGCCATACACTAAAAGCATTGTTCTGCTTCTTTAAGATTTAAAACTAAGATTTCTAGTGTATATGTTGAATAGTAGGCATTAAATAAATGAGCTGTTCTTGAACTTAACTATTTTTGGTTATGCCTTGTATTTATTCAGCAACAAGAAATTTTTTTTGCACAGTATTTTTACTTCTTGTCCTCTTAATCTAAACTACAGCTTTTTATTGAAGGTAGAGCAGCCAGGATCTGGTACCACTTTATTTCATATCCCTATTTTGTCTTCTGCTGTTCAATTTGAGTAAGACTCATATTTGATGTTTTGAGTCAGTGTTCAGTTGTTATGGAGTGATATTCTCTCTCCAGAATGGTAAAATGTTTTTGAAAGCAGAAGTCATCTGTGTTTTCATATCTCATTGTGGTACCAAATACAGTATCATGTGCATAGTAATTGTAGTTATGTAGTTAGAATGACTGGTTTGTCGAAGAAATTCCCTTTTGGTTGTCTGTGACTCGCCTCCCTTAACACCCCTCCCCTACCCAATTATTTCTTGTGCTTCTTTCAGTATTTGTTTGCTGATTTTGATGCTATCAGTAGATTGGTTCTCTTCTGTTTTGTTTTTTATTTTAATATATTTGTGTCTAAATCTGGTTTAAGGTTTTTAAATAAAAAAAATTGTAGACTTTTGATATCATGACAGTAAATAGTAAATGTAAGTTTAAAATGAAGGATTGTTTGCTCTTGTATTTTGTGCTTTGCAAATGACTGGTATAAGGGACATGAAACATTATTGATAGATTTCTTGCTAGGAAAGATGTTATGGAAGGTTTGTGTGGTACAGTAGTACCGGGTTGACTCTCAGATGTGGACATGTGTATACAAACATTGTATAAACTCAAATAATTAGTTTGCAGTAATTTCTAAATTTGAGTTGCAATCTTTATAAGGATGTCCTTGAAGAAGATTAAAGGAACAGATTTTAAATATATAATTACTTTTAATGCATTATTGTGTAACAAGGAATGTAAACGCTTTGCTGAAAGAGTTTTACATGACAACAGTAGGTTTATGCAAAATAAATTCTACTTGTCTGGGCAGGATATTGACTAATAAGCCGTTTCAAACCTACTTTTTATGTATACTTTTGAACTCTTCCTGAGGGAATTTGTTTATGTGGGCTTTTGGAGTGAGTGCTGGTGAATTTTAGAAATCTTGCAGTTTTGATCAGAAACCCTAAAGAAGCATATCGTGATTTTGTGGGGGAGTAATTTGCTGAATACAATAAGCTCACATGATGAAATTCAGACAACCTGTTTCTAACTTGGACTTTGCCGGCAAGGGATTTCTTGGGAACACACTCCTCCTACTGGAATGGTGATGCTAATTGCATCTACTATAACCTGACCATGATGTTATATCTATAGTTGAGCCTTCCGGTTCTGAATGGGACCACAGAAGTCATTGTAGTTTAGCCTCCACTAGGAATCAATTTCACTCTTTTTCAAAATAAATAGCTATCTTGTCATTTCATCAGAGAAGCTTTCTTTAATGTAGGGAGGAAAGGATGGGGTTTTTAAGCTCCTAGGGGCTTTCTCGATTTTGTTTAGTTAATGAATAAACTATATGGACATACCTAAAAAGAGGATAAATGTCTGAAACAAGAATTTTTTTAATGCCTGGACTTAAAACTTGTAATTCAGGAGTATCAAATTTTAAATATGGCTTTGAAAATTATACATTTTCTCTTTTAATTAGTTTTGCCTTTGTTTCACACTCAATTGGTAAAAGATAATCTAGAATTATAACTATTATCAGAAGTTAACGATTATTTGAACACATTGTTAATCCCATGCCTTTAATAGAGTGAAAAAGATGGGACAGTTTTTGTTGTAAACCCTGAATTTTGTTTAGCAAAACTGAGTGTTTCAGACTTTTCTAATAACACCTGCTGAAGCCATAAGTAAAATAAGACATGATTTCTGTAGGAATATGTATCTGCTTTAAAAAAAATTTTACAGTACCATTCTTCTTTTAATTGGCCAGAGGAAAAAGATCTTGTTTACCTGCTGTTAAAACTAGATACATACTTTGCTTTCAAAATCTGCAGAAAGCAAAAATATTTTTTTTTTTTGCAGAAAAAATTTTTGCAGAAATATTTTCCTCTCTTTGATATTCAGAGTGCTTAAAATTTAGAGTTTAAAGGTTTACTTAATAAAGTAAATAAAATGATGGATGCTTTTTTTTTAAATTAAATGTCTTTAGGAAATTGTAGTTTGGTGGGGAGTATAGACATGTAAGCAGGCAGCTTCAATTACCATCATAAGTTTTGAGGTAAGAGTAAGCAGTAAGTGGCTAGGGTAGTATAAGGGGGGACCCAATCCAATTTGGTATGTAAGGAGAGAGATCAGGGAAGGTTACCTAGAGAAAACGACTGGTACACTGAGACCTAGATGATCTTGTTGTTCAGCCAGGACAGATGGGATTAAGAGGTCCACCTAAAGGCCAATTTGTGCAGCTCCAGGGGTGAGTGAGCATAGCATATATGGGGAACTGCCAGCAGTCTGTGTATCTGTGTTAGAGTATTATAATAGAGAACTGATTAGAGATGAGATTGGAGCAACAATTAGGGTCTCGATCATAGTCTAGATTCTATGTATTGCATTTACTCCTCTGATAGTAGCATGAAGAGTAATTTGGGAGATGGGTGAAAGGAACACTAGCTAAGATGCTGGCGAAGTAATCTAGACAATAGACGAGGGTGGCCTCGTCTAAGGCAGGAGTTGGTGAGAGAGAAGAACCAATGATGATACTTTTCTGATTTGGGCATCTAGAGGCATGATAGCAATTTATTGAAAGGGAAAAAGAGGAAAATCGAGTTTGGGAAAAGGTAATGGTTTTTTATTGGACAGGTTGAAATGCCTGTGGGAAATCAAAGTGAAGCTATCTAGTAGGAAGTTAGATATTTGGTTCTGGAGCTAAATAGAAAGACCTATGCTAAAGATAACAATTTGGGAGTCTTTAGATTAAGATTTTTTTTTAAGTTTATTTATTTATTTTGAGAAAGAGACCGCACAAGTGGGGAGGGGCAGAGAGAGAGAGAGAGAGAGAGAGAATCCCAAGCAGGCTCTGCACAGTCAGCACAGAGCCCAGTGCGGGGCTCAGACTCACAAAAACTGTGAGATCATGACCTGAGCCAAGCCAAGAGTCGAAAGCTGAGCCACCCAGGCACCCGAGAGTCTTTAGGTTAAAGGTGACATTTGAAATGATGCAAGTTGGGGGCACTTGGGTGACTCAGTCGGTTAAGTGTCCGACTTTGGCTCGGGTCATGATCTCGCAGTTCGTGAGTTCGAGACGCGCGTCAGGCTCTGTGCTGACAGCTCAGAGCCTGGATCCTGCTTCGGATTCTGTGTCTCCCTCTCTCTGCCCATCCCCTGCTCATGCCGTGTCTCTCTCTCTCTCTCTCTCAAAAATAATTTTTAAAAAATTTATGAATGATGCAAGTAGAAGCAACTACTGAAAATGTGTAGAAAGAGAAGAGGCCAAGGAATACCATTATTTAGATGACGATCACACGAAAAGGGGTAATCTCAAGGCAAGAGACAGCTTAAGTGGAGGCAAAGGAAGGACAGGTAAGAGTAGAAACAAGGTAGTCAAGGGAAGAAAATCTTTAAAAATGGGGATGGGGAACTAGTAACATTGAAAAGAGCTATTGACAAGTCAAGTAAAAGCTGAAAAGTTTCCATGGGTTTAGTAGTCTGAGTAACATGGTGACTTGAGAGGCATTTCAGAGGATTTGATAGACTTGAAATTTCTGTAAAGTGAGGAATTAATGAAAATTGTTAAAGTCAAGTCAGTAAGTATGGACTTCTGTTTCAGGAAGCCTGACAGTTAGAAAAAATAGATCACTAGCTTTTGGGTAAAAGGGATATTGTATCAGAACAAGATTTTTTAAATGGAGGACTAGTTAGGAGGTTATTTTATGAGGCGGGGGGGGGGCATGGGCTATGGGGGCATTGGGCTAGGGGTGGTAGCAGCTGAAATGGAGAGAAAGAGGTAAATTTGAGATGTATCTTAGAACTTGTTAATTATTTGAGGGGAGATGGAGGAGGGAAGATAGGAATCCAGATGTTTTTGCTTGGACCACTGCATGGATAGGTCTACCGCCACTGAGAAGAGTACATTAAAAAAGGAACCAATATAGAGGGAAAATCTAGAGTTGTAGTTTGAAACTTGACGTTTCGAGATATTCTTTTGGAAGTGTGAATCACCCAGTGCCCATTCGATAATTTCTATGACTTCTAAACATTAATTACAAGGTTTTCAAGTTTGCCTGTTAGAAAATGGTCATAGTTTGAGATGTTGGCTACTTGGTCTTCTGGCCAAATAGGGATGATCACTATTCAGTGGAATGTCTGTGTACGCCATATGCCAAATGGTATACGTGTGAGGGAGATCACACAATATGTTGGGACAAGTGCATGAGTAAGGTTAGAATTACTTATTGCTCTTTTCTGCCTTTAGACTATAAGTAAAGGAGACCTAAGATCTGTATCTTCTTCCCCAGCAATTAGGTAGTTAGTTCATGGTTTTATTGTTTATTGAATGAAGTAATGAAGCAAAAGATATTAAATTGACTTAAAGAAAAACACCATTTTTTGTCATGCAGTGATTGACAGTTTTATAATGATTGATAACTAATGTTTACATACAGCACTAAATTTAGCACTTTGTTGATGAAGAAACCAAACCAGGTAGGTTATATTTTTGTGCAAGTCATTTATAACTCATCCTTTCAGTTGATTATTGATTCTTCCTCTGTAATATTAAACTGAAAACGTGTATTGCCTGCACTAAAGCAAAATTAACACCTTATTTTCTAACAGTGCAAAGGAGAAATAATAGTAATTGAGCCTTGTGAAGATACTGATTTCTTCCAGGTCCTGGGCAGGTAGACCAGTATTGAACATAGTTTTTTCTGAAAATCTTCAAAGCAGAGGGTTTTTATTTCTTAAATTCTTCTGATATAGAAATAATTCATTGATATTCTTTGCGGTCTCCCTTTTAGCACTATTCTTCCCTTTTTAAAGTAATGTAAAATTTTCATTGGAGAACATTTGTTTTCTGAATGTGTACTGAAAAACAAGATGAAGGAACTTTTAATCACTCAGCACTTTTGTCTGAGCTAGATTTATAATATGGAGTTAAGGTTAAAATCTATAATTAGCACCTTTGAGGAGCTGTTTTGAAATAACTGATCAGCCTACTTATTTTTGCCTCTCTTTTGGAAATGCTATGTATATTTCAGTCTCCCTTTATATAAGTTATATGCACACAGTTTGAAAACTTGTATTTGTGGCTGCATTAGCATAGTCTTTCTGATCATTATTTCCAAATTTGAGAGAGGGATTGAGGCAAAATAGCTAAGTCTTGGATATAAATATCAGTTGGGCTAATTCATCTATCATTTCATTGATTTTATTCTCCTGTAAATCCTCCAGAAAAACAAATTAGACGATGTCATCTCTTAATGTAGTTGTCCATATACGTTTGTCTTTCTAGTGAATGACCCAGCCTAAATTTGAATGCAAAGTGGAAATAAAGTAGTAAATGTAACAATGATATGCTTTTAAAGCGCATTTAGTTTTAAAAGTCATGTTTCTTTCATAGGAAATTTCTGTCATTCATGTAGGAAACTTAAAAATAACGCAGCTTTTACCTAGCTACCAGATACCCAGGCACTGATTTTGGTACTTCATATATTTTGATATCCTGTTTTTAATTTGGACTGCATGGATGACCTTACACATAACATGTTTTGATATTTTGAGAACTGCTTTTTTTTCCTTTTTTTCTTGCTTGCTTTCTTTTTTTTTTTTTTTAAAGATCTGGAAAAGTAGCTTCTCCTGTGGAATAGGAATGACTATTTTAGGATACAATACTTGCTGTGAGTCATGAGTGAGTTTCAGTTTTCATGGTTTTCTAAAATAAACTCACTTAAGGACTGTGCAATAAGAAATGTCATATTCTTAACTACTCTAGGTCTTCTATAATGGCTTTATGATTTTTATAAAAACTGATAGACTCATTGTTAAATTTAAGTCAAAAAAGAATCTTACAAAGGTAGAAAATAAAAATTCCCAGAGGAAATATCTCTTAAATTTTGAGAATTGTTCTCATATTTTCCCATTAAGTGGGATCACATAATGCATGCTATTCTGTAAGCCATTTTTACTTTAATTGAATATTATCATAGCATACTTCTGAAAGGAAAACATTAAAATTAATTAATTTTTCATTTTTATTATTACTATTTTTTAGTAGGCTTCAGCCTAGCATGGAGCCCAGTATGGGGCTCATTCACCACTTCGAGATCAAGACCTGAGTTGAGATCAGAAATTAGATGCTTCACCTACTGAGCCACCCAGGCACCTCTAAAATTAATTTAGATTTGTTTCTGAATAAAGTTTTTTATTTCTGGAAATACTAGATCAAATCACTTTAGCTCTAGAAAACTTTCTTGTATTAAAAGGAGAAGAAATAATTTCTAAGACCACTGGTATTTAATTTTAGGGAGGTTATACATGGATCTCTTAGAAAACCTGATTAAAGAAATGCATCATCTTCTCAGAAAATATCATATACAATATCGCATGTATAATTTTAGGGTTCTTGAATTCACTGTCATAGATTCACTGAAGCCCATCTATGGCCTGATGGTGGGGTGTTTGTAGACCTTAGGGCCTGTTTTAGAGACTTGAACAACCTTGTTAAATCAGTAATCCCTTTCCTTAACACGGTAACAGGTGTTTCTTAGGAGTTACAGGGAGGAGTAGCTGCCAGATGGAACCTCATTACAGCCATGAAAACTGAAAATAGCTATAGAGGCATTGATTTATGAAGATCTGTTTAATACTTCTCATTCCCCAAAAATTCCAAATGAAAAAGATGCTTCTAAAAACCTGTTTTATTTAATGAATAACAAGTTTTATATTCAAATTGAATTAAGCAAAAACAGTGTTTCAAAATTTATCACATAGAAAAAAAAAACAAAAAAGAGCTTAAATTAAGCACATGACACAGATATTCCATTTATAGGCATATTTCAGAGATATTGCAGGTTTGGTTCCACCACAGTAAAGTAAATATCACAATAACGTGAGTGAAGCGAATTTTTTTATTTCCCATCACATATGAAAGTTTATATTAACCCTGTACTGTATTCTTTTAAGTGTGCAATTGCTTGAAAGTACCTACCTTAACTTAAAGATACTTCATTGCTTAAAAAAATGCTCATCATCAACTTTCAGTGAGTCATAATCACTGATTATGTCACCATAACAAATAAAATAATGAAAAAGTTTGAAATATTCTAAGAATTACTAAAATGTGACACAGAGACACAAAGTGAGCAAATGCTGTTTGAAAAATGGAGCCAATAGACCTGCTCAGTGCAGGGCTGCCACAAACCTTCAATCTGTAAAAACTGCAGTATCCGCGAAGCGCCGTGAAATGAGATATATGCACATATTCTCTCAGGAGCCTGCTTTTCAGTATTTTGCTTTCTAAAACTCCAGATTTCTATATTCCAAGAAATGCTGCATATTAGCTCATCTTCATTTCTTGTTCTTTTCATCAGAACTTGTTTTTGAAGACAAAAGATAACAAAGTTAATTTTTTTGAGATAAAAATCAAAGTGTATTCTTATCCTTATATAATGCAAAATTGTGGATATATTCACATTTGAATAGTAACTGAGTAAATAAAGCATGGAAATATTTATGCTCTTTAAAGTTTTAGATAGGATTCTAGTGATTTTCTTAAAGTAATAATTGTATAGTAAGATTCATTATCAAATTGGTAGGGTGCATGTATTCAAATTTCCTAAAAGGTGATGCCTCCATTTTTTCTGACCTTTTTCAATTTTAACGAAGTCCTAGATCCTTAACTAAGTCCTATTTGCAATGCTGTGAATCATTTAATAAATGTTTCTGTTGTTTCTTTATAATAGTTTGATCCTCTAAAGTTTCAAATAAAAGCTGATTTTAGAGTCTTAGTTATTAATGTTCTAGGAGTATTGCCAAAAAAAGCTACATGTCCTATATTCTGTGCCAGTTTCTTAAATTAGAATCTTGGATTGCATCCTCAGCGTGTCACTGTAGTGGTATTGCTGGGTTGCTATGATACGGTGCTTGTTCTATAATTTGTAGCATGAATCCTATATGAGATCCTACTTTAGATTTCAAAAATGTGAGCAGCAGTAATTGGAAATATGATACATTTTTCCTTTAAGGAAAATTATAACTATAAAACTTCTATTATAGATTATGATACTTGGTACTTTAAACTATTTATTCTCAGATGTAAAATAGATTAACAGTGGACACCTGAAATAATTTGGTTATCTCTAAGAAGTTTAGTTTATCACATTGAGTTTTATGAAAATGGGCAAGAAAAGGAAAGTTTTATGATAACGAATATTGAAATTTCACCATTGTACTTGATGTTTGAGGTCTCAAGAGATGTGAATATAAACTAGATTTTCTGGTAATGTGAATTTGAGACAGTGATCAAAACCACATTACACGAAAAACTCCAGATTATTTTACTCCATGGAGTTAATTTTTTTTATTCAGTAAACTGTTCATAAAACCAACCCTATGTAGTTTTATTGAGAAAATATTATTATTAATTCTTATTTTATGTGGTGGTTTTTGTGTTTTCATTTACATGTTCTATATAAGTAAGTATGGATGGCATAAAAGCCAAACAAGGGTATTCCAGGCATGTGTTGTGTGTACATTTGTGGTGGAATGAAGTTTTTATGATTATTGGTTAGTGGCACTTGATCTTTAAACCACAACCGATCTTTAAACTTTTACTGTCTTTCAGTAATGTTTTGCATATTTGGTATGAAAGTATTTTAGAGACCAGGGCTGAACTAAAATTTATTAACAGCTTTATCGAGGTATAATTCATATACCGTACAATTCACCCATGGCTTTTAGTTTATGTGCATATATGTGTGACCATCACTACAGTCAATTTTAGAACATTTTCATAATGTCAAAAAGAAATGCCATACCATTTAACTATTACTCCTCATCTCACTCATCCCCTACTCTAAGCAGCCACTGATCTACTTTCTGTCTATATACTCTTTCTGTCTTCTATCTACTTTCTGTTCCCTATTCTGGACATTTTATATGAATGGGATCATATATGTCTTTTGGAAAAAAAGACACAGAGAGGGAGGGAGACAAAACATAAGAGACTCTTAAAGACCAAGAACAAACTGAGGGGTAAGGGGAATGTGGGAGGGAGGAGAGTGGGTGACAGGCACAGAGGAGGGCACTTGTTGGGATGAGCACTGGGTGTTGTATGGAAACCAATTTGACAATAAATTATTTAAAAAGCAAACAAACAAAAATATATAGTCTTTTGTAGGTCTTTTATACCACTGTCTTTTCACCTAACATAATATTTTCTAGTTTCATCCATGTGATAGCATGTATCAGTATTTCATTCTTTTTATGGCTGAGTAATAATCCATTGTATGGCTTTAGCACCACATTTTATTTGTTCATTCATCAGTTGATGGACATTTGGGTTTCCACCTTTTGGTTATTATGAATAATGTTGCTGTAAACATTTGTGTACAAATTTTTGTGTGAGCCTATGTTTTAATTTCTCTTGAGTGTATACCTAGAAGTAGAATTTCTGGGTCTTACGTAATTCTGTGTTACATTGCTTGAGGAACTGCCTCATTTGTTTTCCACCATGGCCACACTATTTTATATTCCTACCCACCAGTTTATGATCTCTGCATACCATCTCGAACACTTGTTCTGACTTTTTTAATACAGCCATCCTAACGGATATAAAGTGTGATCTTTTTGTGGTTATAATTTGCATTTCTCTAATGACTAAAGATGTGAGGCATCTTTTAATGTGCTTTTTGGCCATTTGGGGTATCTTCCTTGGAGAAATGGCTCTTCAGAACCTTTGCTCATTTTTTAATTGAGTTGTCTTTTTATTAAGTTGTAGTGTTTCATCTTTTCACTTTCTTAATGGTATCCTTTGAACTGCAGATGATTTTAATTTTGATAAAATCCTAAATTATCTTTTTTTCCTTGTTCCTTGTGCTTTTGGTGTCCTAAGAATCTTTCCCAAATCTGATGTTGTTAGGTTTACCTTTGTGTTTTCTTCTAAGAATGTTATAGTTTAGCACTTACATTTTTAGGTCTTTGATGCATTTTGAGTTCAATTTTTGTATGGAATGTGATGTAACAGTTTAGATTTATTCTTTTGTATGTAGCTATTCAGATATCCTAGCACCATTTGTTGAAAATATGCTTTCTCCATTAGATGGGGGAACTTGTTCAAAACTTGTTTCAACTTGTTGAAGATCAGTTGGCACATGGTTTTATTTCTGAGATTTCAGTTCTGTTCCACGGATCTATATTATTTTGTTTTATCAATACCACACTGTCTTGATTATTGTTGCTTTGTGAAGTAAATTTTGAAATGGAGAAGTCTGAATCTTCCTACTTTGTTCTTTTTCAAGATTGTTTTGGCTATTCTGGCACACTTGGAATTGCAAAAGTTAGGTTATTAATTTGAGGTATTTATTTGTTTTTCTCTAGATATTTACGGTTATAAATTCCCTTCTACATCCCAAATATTTTGGTATGTTGTATCTTCATTTTCATTTGTCTCAAAATATTTTCTGATTTTTCTTTGGTATCTTCTTAGTGATACATTAGTCATTTAGGAGTGTGTATGGTTTAATTTCTGCATATTTGTGAGTTTCCCAATTTGTTTTCTGTTACTGATTTATAATTTCATTCTACCATGGTCAGAGGACATACTTTGTGGTATTTCTGTGTTTTTACTTTTTTTGAGGTTGGTTTTATGACTCGGCATATGTCCTGTCCTAGAGACTGTTCCGTGTGCACTTGAGAGTATGTATTCTGTTGTTGGCTGGAGAATTCTATAGTAAATGTAAATTCTTTAGTATTCTGTAGAAATCTGTTACATCTGGTAATTTATAGTGTTATTTAAGTCTTATATTTCTTTGATAATCTGTCTAGTTCTATCCATTATTAAAAATGAGATATTATGGGGCACCCGAGCGGCACAGTCGGTTAGGCATCTAACTCTTGATTTCAGCTCAGGTCATGATCTCATGGTTTCGTGAATTCGAGCCCTGTGTCGGGCTCTGCGCTGACAGTGTGGAGCCTGCTTGGCGTTCTCTTTCCCCTCTCTCTCTGCCCCTCTCCCACTCATGCACACACTCTCTCTCTAAATATTAAACTTTAAAAAAATATTTTAAAAAGTGAGATCTTGAAGTCTCTCATTGTTGAATTGTCCATTTCTTTCTTCATTTCTATTAGTTTTGCTTTATATATTTTGGAACTGTTAGTAGGTGCACATATTTTTGTACTTGTTGCATGTTAGTCATGAATTGACCCTTTTATCATAAATGATTCTCTATCTCTAATACAGTTTTTTTGTTCATTTTAAAATCTGTTTATCTGATATCAGTATACCACTCTAGCGTTCTTGTGTATGTTTGCTTGATATATCACTTTCCATTCTTCTATTTTCAGTCTATTTGTGTCTTTGAGTCTATGATTTATTTTAGGGACATGGCATATAGTTAGGTCTTTTTTTATTCAGTTTGAAATCTCTGCCTTTTGATTAGATTATTTAATCCATTTGTATTTAATTTGTTGATATAATTGGATTTATGTTTGTCATTTTACTTTTTGTTTTCTGTGTCTCATGTCTTTTTTGTTCCATATTTTACCTTTACTGCTTTCTTTAGTATTAGGTGAATATTTTTCAGAGCAGCATTTGTTGTTTAATGCTTTTTTCTTTAATTTTTTTAACGTTTATTAATTTTTGAGAGACCCAGAGACAGAGCGTGAGCAGGGGAAGGGCAGAGAGAGAGGGACACACAGAATCCGAAGCAGGCTTCAGACTCTGAGCTGTCAGCACAGAGCCCGACATGGGACTCGAACTCACAAACCATGAGATCAGGACCTGAGCTGAAGTCAGCTGCTTAACCTACTGAGCCACTCAGGCGCCCCTGTTTAATGCTTTTTTATCACATCTTTTCGAGTTTCTTTTTAGTAGATGCCCTTGGGCTTATCATATACATATTAATTTATTGGAATCGACTTCAGATTTATATTAGCTTATTTCCAGTGAGATATAGAAACATTACTTCTGTATATACCTATTTCCTTTGCCTCCTTTTTATGGCATCGTTACTCAGTTACGTATATTAATGTTTCAAACCCAATAGTACATTATTGTGCTTATTACTTTACCATCATTAGTTATTCATTCTTTAGCCCAGTATATGTTTTCTCCCACCCACCTCCTTTGTGCTGTTATTGGCAAATATATTACATTTCTATATATGGTAATAACCTAGTTTTATTTATATATATATATATAATTATATTTATGTATATTTATGTTACTTTATACAATGGGGCTTTTTAGAACCAGTTAAGAGAAAGAAAATATATGCATTTATACTGCCTTTTATGATTACATAATTAACTTTACTGGAGCGCTTTGTGGTTTCTGTGTGGATTTGAATAACTTTCTGTGGTTACTTGCTTTCAGCCTGATGGAATTCCTTTAATGTTTCTTGTAAGGCAGTCTGGGTAGCTTCTCAGTTTTTGTTTATTTGGGAATGTCTTTATTTGCCTTCACTTTTTTTTAACTTTTTTTTTTAATGTTTATTTTTGAGAGGGAAAGCGCACAAGCAGGGGAGGGACAGAGTGAGAGGGAGACACAGAATCCGAGTTTAGCTCCAGGCTCTGAGCTGTCAGCACAGAGCCTAATGTGGAGCTCAAACTCACGAACCCATGAGAGCATGCCCTGAGCCAAAGTCTGATGCATAACCGACTGAGCCACCCAGGTGCCCCTGCCTTCATTTTTGAAAGATAGCTTTGATGGATATAGGACTTGGGATTGACAGGTCGTTTTGTTTGTCTTTTTGAGCAGTTCGAATATGTTACTCTGTTGTTTTCGAACCTCTGCTATTTCTACCGAGAAGTCAACTGTTAATCTCAGCCCTTATAAGTGACTAGTTGTTTTTCTTTTGCAGCTTTCAAGATTTTCTCCTTGTCTTTGACTTTTAGCACTTTTATTATAGTATATCTGTGACTCTCCCTTATATTTTTCCTTCTTAGAGTCGTTGAGATTTCTGGATATGCAGGTTAGTGTTAGTAAATTTGGGACGTTTTCAGTCATGATTTCTTCAAATATTTTTTCTGCTGCTTGCTTTCTTCTTTTGGTACTGCTCTTATGTGCATGTGGTATACTATATGGTGTCCCACAGATCTCTGAAATTCTGTTCATTTTTTTAAATGTTTTTTAAAATTTATTTTGAGATAAAGTATGCGTGAGTAGGGGAGGGGCAGAGAGAAGGAGAAACAGAGTGAAGAGAGAGAATCCCAAGCAGGCTTTGTACTGTCAGTGCAGAGCACAATGTGGGGCTCAATCTCACGAACTACAAGATCATGACCGTAGCCAAAATCAAGAGTCAGACACCTAACTGACTGAGCCATCCAGGCACTCCTGAAGTTCTGTTCATTTTTATTCACCTTTTTTCCTCTGTTCTTTTTTCATAATCTCTCAATTTATCTTCAGATAAATTCCCCAATTCTTTCTTCTGCCGATTCACATCTGTTGAGTCCTTCTAGTGAGTTTTTCTTTTTGTTATTGTGCTTCTCATTGCAGAATCTTTATTTCTCTCTTTTCTTTTTTAAGTCTGTCTCTATTGATATCCTCTATTTGATGTGACATTGTCGTATCTTCTTTAGTGATGGTTACCTTTAGTTCTTTGAATGTATGTATAACGGCTGCTTTGAAGTCATTTTCTCTTAAATCCAACATTTGGTTGCTCTCACAGGCAGTTTCTGTTGCCTCCTCTTTTTTTCCCTTTGTATATATGGTTCATACCCTTTGTATATATGGTGTCTTTGTGTATCTTGTAAATTTTTTTGGTTAACTGGACACTGTAGATAATGTATTTAATTACAGCAATACAATACTGGGTACTGGTTGTCCCCCCCCCCCCCAGAGCTTATTGTTGTTATTTATTTGTTTAGTGACTGGGTCTCATATTGTTCCTCAGAGGATGCAGTTTTAGGTATGCCAGAGATGAGGGTGCTTTGGGCAGGACTCTATATTTTCCTAACCACACCCCCAACTTTAAATTCCAGTGACTTCCAGCTTGTTTGATTGTTTTCAGCAAAGCTCTGGGGTATAAATTGTTCTAATTTTTTTCTGACTAATCTAGTCAAGTTCAGGCTTTTTAGAAGGAATAGTTCCTGAGGTCAGTGTCTGATATTTGTTCTGACACCAGAGGGCTCCTCCAAGCTGTTTCTTTTCCTGGTATTCTGCATATTAGCTGACTAAAGCCTAATTTTCTCAATGAATCTACAAATCTTCCCATTGTCTTAAACTATAACCTCCATTGTTTTTGAGAGCACCCGTAGCCTTGCACTTTTCTATGCTGTATTGCAAAAGGAGTCATTTCCTTTGGGAAGAGACGTAACAGCTGTTTTATGTCTTGCATCTCCCCCAGGCAAAATTTCTGAGTTAGGCTCTGGAGCTGGGGATAGGGACAGTGGCATGCTTCTCTCTGAATGACACCCTACTTCAGGAGCTGAGATGGAGAAGGAGCATTAGCTTGAGATCTTCTTGGCTTGCCTCTTCCAGTATGGAACCACCACCTTACAGGCTAGGACTAACAGTATTCTCAGTGGTGCTGCACCAAAGGTAGAGCCTCTGTCTCGTTAAGTGGAAATTGGGCAAAAGAGGGGAGCCCCTCTTCTCAACTGCACTGGCCCAGGACTTAAACTCAGTAATAGGTAGTTGTGGGCAGGGTGGGAAATGCCAGCATCATGCTCCTCACCTGAAGAAAGCTGTCTGATCAAGAGCTAGTAGTAAAGGGATCCTTGTGTTCCTGGCTGCCCCCCTCGAGAGAGAGTTTCTTCTGCTGAGCTAAGCCGAGAGGAGAGAGACAGGTAGCTGTCTTTGTTCAGATACCACACATTCTTGTCATTCTTTATAAATTTTCATAAATATTTTTGGATAGATGTTGCCTCATTTGCAGCTTGCCTTAGGGACGTTTCCAGAAGCTACCAAAGTTTAAAAACTATTTTCATCTGTTTCACTGGGGAGCAGGTCTGTGGAACTTTTTACCTTGTCTTACTAGAAGTTGAACTTCCCGTAGACTAAAATTTTAGCTTCTTTTGTAGTAATAATTAGTACTTTCTTTTATCTAGGCATTTATAGCTTTCAAATATATAATCATGCCAATACATTTGCAACTTAAAGGAATTGAGAAAATCCCTTGAAATAAACAGCTTTCTGAAACTGACACAAGAAGAAACAAAAATCTAAATAAGTCTTATATCCATTTAATTGAATCCTAATTAAGAACTGTGACAAGTGGGGTAAATGACTGATGGGCATTAAGGAGGGCACTGTTGGGATCAGCACTGGGTGTTACATGTAAGTGATGAATCACTAGATTCTACTCCTGAAGCCATGACTACACTGTATGTTATCTAACTTGAGAATTAAAAAAAAGAACCTTGAGAAGGACATTACAACAACAACAAAGTTACAGACCAGTATCCCTTATGAACTTAGATGCAAAAATGTTATGCAGAATATTTACAAATTGAATTTAGCAGCATATAAATAGGATGATACATCATGATCATGTGGGATTCGTGCCAGAATCCAAGATTGCTTTTACATTCAACAACGACTTGCTTTGTAAGCAGAATAAAGAAGTCGTCTCCTCACTTCAGTGTAAGTAGAAAAATAGAAATTCCTTCCCCGTATAGTTCCTTTCTCTCTAGTACTTTAACATGTAGATTCCAGCCACTTCATTAGCTCCGATTTCCACTTTGTATTTAGCTCAGTAATCCTGCTTGCTATTTTGAGGCTTCTCCCTGTGGTGCAGTCTGGGAAGTGCTAACAGAGAGCTTATGTGATTGTGAGCTTACTCTGTGTCCCTTCTCTTAAGGATCACAGTCCCATATTGTGTGTTTTCCAGCATCTGAAAACAGTTATTTCACATATTTTGTCCAGATTTTAGTAGTTTACAGTGGGAAGTCTAGTCTGCTGGAAGCAGCAGTGTTGCCCACACTTTTTGTCATTTTTTAAATTTTTTTTAATGTTTTTATTTTTATTTTTATTTTTGAGAGACATAGAGGCACAGCGTGAACAGGGGAAGGGCAGAGAGAGAGGGAGACACAGAATCGGAAGCAGGCTCCAGGCTCTAGGCTCTGAGCCATCAGCACAGAGCCCGACGCAGGGCTCGAACTCACAGACCACGAGATCATGACCTGAGCTGAAGTCGGCCGCCCAACCGACTGAGCCACCCAGGCGCCCCTCATTTTTTAATTCAGTGGGTATGGAATGATGTATTTCACACATAAATTCATATGTATGGCTTATACATATTAACATTTTTCTGCTTTCCAGTGTGATTGAATGTTTTTTCATATGTTTATTGATCATTTATGTTTCATGTGCCCTTTTCTATATATTTGTCTTTTTCTTACTGATTTATAGATGTTCTTTTGTGAATTCTGGATGCTGGTCTAGAGTTGGTTATAAAATTAAACGTTTTACACTTTACCTAGTTACGTTTAGTCTTTTAGTTCTCTAAAATAATTAATTTTTATAAGTGGTGTGAGGGGAGGGATCTATTTTTTTCCATATGAATAATTAGTGGTCCTAGTATAATTTATCAAATTAAAAAAATTCGCTACTGCCATTAAAAAACCCCAACTCTATTATATATTAATCTTGTGTATACGTATACTAGTATGTTTGTAGGTACCTTATTTTTTTCTTTTCCAGTGGTCTTTTTGTCTGTTCCTGCCCCAAATCATGTACTTTTAATTACTATATGTAGTAAGGTTAGTCTTCCCTTCTTCATCTTCTTAAATATCAGCTTGGCTATTCTTGGCTCTTCGTTTTTCCTGATGAATTTTAAGAGTAACTCTTCAGATTCCAACAAAACATCCTGTCTATTGAGGGCAGCATCATGTTGCAATCCAAAATGCTTTCTCTGTATAGATTTCATTGGGGAAGATGTCTTCTCATCCATGAATAGTGGTATCTCTCTGCTGTTTATTTCTTTTATATAGTTCATAAAAATTTTGTAATTTTCTTCATAAAAGTCTTTCTTGTCTTTTGGTAATCTCTCAGATTACTTGCCCCTGGAATCTAGTCACCATATTGTGAGGAAGCTTAGGCCATGTGGAGAGCCACATGCGGGGGTTCTGGCACTAGCCCCCTGCTAGACCTTCATTCAAAAGCCTGAATTAACTATCAGACATATGAGTGATTTAGGCTTCACAGGATTCTCCCTCTCCAGTTTCTAGTTTTCTAGCTGAGGCCTTAGACATCATGGAACAAAGATAAGTTGTCCCTGCTGTGTTCTGTCTGAATCTCTGACTCAGAGAAACTGGGATAGATAATAATTGTTTTAAGCCACTAAATTCGGAATGATTTGTTACTAAGCAATAGAAAATTAAAACACCAGACATTCTGATAATGATTTGGCTTCTCCTGTAGGTCTGCCTAAGGAACACATATCTGGAATATTCTAATATGGTACATGGAGGAATAATTTCTCATCCTAAATTAATAAATTGGCATTTATTACTAAGTCATGAACTTGGTTAACTTGTGTTTGTACTGTGTATGATAAAAAGTAACCCTGTGTCCGAGTGTCTAAAACAGAGGAATAGACTCAGACCTTAACTTACAGATAATCTTGATTTAGTGGTACAGTTTTCCTAAATAAGTTTCACAAAGTGACTCAAGAGTATAGTTAAAACTCTCTTACATTTTCTTAAAGATTCTAATTCAGTCTTCAAAAGTTTTTTTACAAAGTTTGCTAATATCAGACGAATTGGTGTAATCAACCAGAGTATATACCCAACTACATAGGCATTGTTTTTCTCAAATAGTTTATTCTATGATTCATTTTATTTTTTTTATTTTTTATTTTTTTTATGGTGGAGTAAATTTTTTTTTAAATTTTATAATAGTTTATTTTCAAATTGGTTTACATATAACACACAGTGTTCATCCCAACATGTGCCCTTTTTAATGCCCATCACCCCCTCTCCCCCCTCCCTCATCCCCCTCACCCTCAGTTTTTTCTTAGTCTTTGAGAGTCTCTTATGTTTTATCTCCCTCCCTCTCTGTGTCTTTTTTTCCTTTCCCCTCTTCCCCTCCCCCTGGTTTTTGCTTAATCTCACAAAGTCCACCTATTCGTGGAAACATATGGTATTTGTCTTTTTCTGACTGACTTATTTCACTTAACATAATACCCTCCAGTTCCATTCATGTTGCTACACATGGCCAGATTTCATTTTTTCTCGTTGCCACGTAGTAGTCCATTGTATATATGTACCACACCCTGATTCATTTTAGAAAGAACTAGTCTTGGAAGTCACATAGTCTCACTTTTATGACCTTGAGTTGGAAGTCACGTAGCTTCACTTCTGCCGTACTGAGTCTGTTCTCTAGAAGCAAGTCACTAAGTCTAGCCCGCATTTCATAGGAGAAGTAAACATGTTTTGAAGAGAGAGGTGTCAGATAATTTGTGGACAAAATTTAAAACTACTACACTTGCTAAGCATGAAATTAGAACAAGGGAAGTTTTACAAATAATGGTATTAGGCTTAAATGTCTTAGTTCTCTTATAGCAGGGGGATATAGTTGTGTTTAATGGTTCTGGTAGACTTGAAATCCTTTGACTAAAGTTTTTTCTCATTGGTTAGTGTTTAAGTGGGCACTGTCTTTATTTGCTTCTGAAGAGGATGAAGAATAATGATGGTAGAGTGCATTCCAACCAGTGCATGTAAAACAGGAAACTTTGAGTATCAGTATAAATGGAACATGGGATATAAAAAGAGGGTGTAATGGGAAATGAAGTTGGAAAGATGGTGCCACTCAATTTCTCCTCCTCCTCTTTCAGCCTCAACCTTAGTCATCTTTACATTACATTTTTAAGGTTGGTACCGTTTTCTAAACCGTAGTTGGGATTTATATAAAGTGTAATTCTTAAAGTTGAAAGTCAGTGAAGGCTTATGTTGTTGACTATATAGGCTTCAGAGCCACATAATGTAATTGCATTTCCTTTTGTTACATTGCAATTACATTTGTTGGTATTTCCTGGAGGCTTTAATTGTGTCTCTTTTTTTTCCCTTGTGCTTTTAACATAGTCTTAAGTTTTTCTTCAGTTTTTCATGTAATACAATATCCTATTGATCTTCCGGTAGGCATCACTCTCATGGGGCTTTATTCCTCCTGTTCTAAATGGCTCAGTTGCTCTCTAGGAATTCATTGCTTTTCTGGATTGATTCTCCTATTCCTGGATTCCATTTTTGTCTTTTTCCTTTATTGCTGCATCATGTCCTCAGGTAATTTCTTAAGAAAGGTTTGCATATATGGAAATGCCCTTATTGAATCCTTACACTTATTGATTGTTGGCTGGTTACACAGTTCTAGATTGGCATTAGAATTTGAATGATAGAACCCCATTATCTTCTTGCATCACCTTTGCTGATAAGAAATCTAATGGATATTTGCCTCTTGTTCTTTTGTGAGTTAATTGAAAAAATTTTTTAAATTTATTTTTGAGAGAGAAAGACAGTGTGAGCAGGTGAGGGGCCCAGAGAGGGAAACACAGAATCTGAAGCAGGCTCTAGGCTCCCAGCTGTCAGCACAGAACCCAACGCGGGGCTCAAACTCACAAACCCCGAGATCATGACCTGAGCCTAAGTCGGTGCTCAACCAACTGACCCACTCAGGAGCCCCAGATTTTTTTTTTTTTTTTTTTTTTTTTTTAAATTTGAAAGCATTTAGTCTTTTCTCCTGGGCATTTGAAATTTCAAAGTAATATGCTAAATTAACAACCCATTGTTTGGGGTTTTTTTCTTTTTCCTGTTTATTTAGTTTTCTTTCATGTTTCAAGGCTTTACTTGAATATCTGGTGATCCTTTATTTTCTATTAGTGAATTAAAAAATAATCATTTAAGTTGGATAGGGGTTCACTCACTGCCTGCTTCTGTTTAGAGTAATTGGCCAGGGAACTAACTAGTAAAAGCTAGAATTTTTCTCTGGAACAGTTGAGTTTCTTTGGAGAATGATACCTTTTTTTTATTTTTGCCTGGGGGTATGAATGCTTCACCGACTTTTGGATTGAGATGGTGAGATGGTAGACTGTCCAGTACATACAGATTTATATAATCCTCTATTTTCAACTCATGTCTTAATCCCATCCTCTATTTCACCAGGTATTTCTAAGCCTGAGTTCTGTGGGAACCTTATCTATAATTATAATGCCCTGTTTATTCTAGAATGTGACTTCCTGCTTTTTGGTTTTGTTAGTTACCACTTCATGTACTTTGAGTTTTCCAGAAATTTGTTGAAGTTTTTTGCCTAAAAGCCCATTCTTTCTCTTTGTTCTTGAAGGTTTACACACACATCTATATTCTTTTTTTTTTTTTTTTTGGTTTAGTCTTAACTAAAAAATTTTTTTTAATGTTTATTTATTTTTGAGAAAGAAAGAGAGCTAGTGTGAGTGGGGGAGAAGCAGAGAGAGACAGAGACCCAGAATCCAAAGCAGACTCCAGGCTCTGAGCTGTCAGCACAGAGCCTGACATGGGGCCAAACTCATAAGCCCTGAGATCATAACCTGAGCCAATGTCAGATGCCTAACCAACCGAGCTACCCAGGTGGCCCTAGTCTTATTTTAGAATGAAAGGGAAGAGATAAACAAATTTGCCATCTTTAACTAATATGCATTGTGAATCTGTAAGTGGATAAGGATTTAGAATATAGCTATTAGAGGAACAGTTAATAGATATTTTAAAGATTGTAGTCTTATGTGTACTTGTTCTTGCGTTCTAGGTGATTTGAATCCTGTTTTGCATTATGGATTTGTTTTGTGATCTTGGGCATGCTTTGTAGTCTAGTCTCTTAGAGTACTTTACCTATTATAAAGCAGTCGTTTTCAAACTTTTTTTGACTGCAAACTATAATAAGAGACACATTTTACAGGGGGTAGCTGGGTGGCTCATCTGGGTCGGTTAAATGTCTGACTCTTGGTTTCAGCTCAGGTCATGATCTCTTGGTTTGTGGGATCGAGCCCTGTGTTGGGCAACAGGGAGCCTGCTTGGGATTCTCTCTCTGCCTCTCTCCTGCTCGTGCTGTCAAAACACATTTTACTTTACAACTCAGTACTCATATACTTGAAACACGTTGATATTTTATATATATTTTAAAATTATACTCATGACCCACTAAAACGATCTTCCTACCCAGCAGTAGGTTGCCATTCACACCTTGATAAACAGTGCTTTAGAGCAGGATTTCTTTTTTTTCCTGATTTTTTATTTTCTTTAAGTTTATTTATTTTGAGAAAGAGCAGGGCAGGGGCAGAGAGAGAGAGAGAATCTCAAGCAGGCCGTGAGCCGTCAGCACAGAGCTGAATGCTTAACCAATGGAGCCACCCAGGTGCCCCTAGAGCAATACTTCTTAAAGTGTGAGCCAGATACATCTTCATGATGGGTGTTGAAAAAACAATTTAAGCATTTAGAGATGAATAGGGAAACCTAACAGGCTTTTATGAGTTTTAAAAGCTGTGTTAGGGGCGCCTGGGTGGCTCATTCGGTTGAGCATCCGACTTCGGCTCAGGTCATGATCTCACAGTCTGTGAGTTCGAGCCGCGCGTCGGGCTCTGTGCTGACAGCTCAGAGCCTGGAGCCTGACTTCAGATTCTGTGTCTCCCTCTCTCTCTGCCCCTCCCCCACTCATGCTGTGTCTCTCTCTCTGTCTCAAAAATAAATAAACATTAAAAAAAAAAAAGCTGTGTTAACTCTTCAAAGATAAAATGCCTCCTTTTCTTAGAGTTGTCATGATTCTCCTTCTGCTTAAGACCATGTAGGGACTTACACAGTACTGAGAATTTTTTAGTGGGATCAAATTTCAGTCATAATAAAATGGAAGAGAGTTAAGACGCATTTGAAAAACTCATCTTCCAGGCAAGTTTAAACCAATTATGTATTTTACAAAGCAAGGCACATCTGTTTTTTAGATAATTCCTTGATTCATGCAGTTTTTCTTGTATCTTCCATGATTTTCTTTTCTTTTTTTTTAAATATATTTTTTTTAACATTTATTTTTCAGAGACAGAGTGAGAGGGAGAGGGGCAGAGAGAGGGAGACACAGAATCGAAAGCAGGCTCTAGGCTCTGAGCTGTCAGCACAGAGCCCAATGTGGGGCTCGAACCCACGATCCATGAGATCATGACCTGAGTCAAAGTCGGATGCCCAACCGACTGAGCCACCCAGGCGCCCCTTCCATAATTTTCATACAGAGCTTGTTATATTGGGGATTTAGTAATGTTTTCTAGAAGAGCACTTTTAGTAAACCCTTAGCTCTGATGTTGTTGAAGAGATAAATGTAAACTGGTATTTTAGGTCATAATATTTTTAAATTGTAATCAAATTTTCTTGTCAAATTTAAAGACTTAAGACATTTAAAATATTTGGACATGATACACTATGATAATAATTACTGGTAATAATTGCTGGTCTGAGTTGCTCCCAAGTAAATACTTAGGGGGATCAAAATATCCTAAAAGGTTTATGAATAGGGAGTGGGTTTTTCTCTTCATTTAAACTGCCGTCACCAGGATCTTAAATACTCATCCTTTATTTGTTCCTGATTTATTTACAAATTTTAGGAGACGGTAATAATCCACTTGAAATAGATACCTGTCAGGAGCACTTGGATGGCTCAGTCGGTTAAGCATCCAGCTCTTGACTTCCATGATCTCACCATTTGTGAGATGGAGCCCCCCACTGGGCTCTGCGCTGACAGTGTGGAGCCTGCTTGGGATTCTCTCTCCTCTCTCTGCCCCTCCTCTGCTTGCACATGCACTCTCTCTCAATGAAAAAAAAAAAAGGAAAGAAATGGATACATGTTATCATTTCAAGGACATGCTTTAAACTGCTGGAGCAAAAATTTGGGGTCTCTTGTGTAATTAACTTCAAATTGACTAAGCAAATACTGTGTTGTACCCAGGGGATGATGCGTAACAATTACACTGTGTGCATCTACCATTCCAGTTGCTGTATGATGTAGTACTATAAGGTGTTCTGAATTTTTCCTGTAAACTTGTATGTTTCCATACGTGTTTTTATTTAGTTTTAGTTTTTTAAATTTTTTTATGGTTTTTTTTTTTTTCTTTTGAGAGACAGCAAGAGACCAAGTATGAGTGGAGGAGAAGCAGAGAGAGAGGGAGACATAGAATCCAAAGCAGGCTCTAGGCTCTGAGCTGTCAGCACAGACTGTGACGCAGGGCTTGAACTCATGAACCGTGAGATCATGACCTGGGCTGAAGTCGGATGCCCAACCGAGCCACGCAGGTGCTTTGGTGTTTTTATTTTTAAACCACTAAGTGAAATTCTCATAGAAGATATCAGTGAATATTGCAGATAGAGAATCCTAAGAGAAAAAGCTATCACCATTGGAATCAGAATGGACATTATCCACATTGAAAATGGCAAATGGAGGGGAGCCTGAATGGCTCAGTCAGTTAAGTATCCAACTTCAGCTCAGGTCATGATCTCTCAGTTTGTGAGTTCGAGCCCCACATTGGGCTCTGTGCTGACAGCTTGGAGCCTGGAGCCTCCTTCAGATTCTCTGTCTCCCCCTCTCTCTGCCCCTCCCGTGCCTGTGCTCTGTCTCTCTCTCTCAATAATAAATAAAAACGTTAAAAAAAAATAAAAAAAGAAAATGGCAAATGGATAATTAACATTAGCCCAGCAAAAATAACTAAGTCAGAACAATACATGACATAACTTCCTAAATGTTAGACATTACCAAACTGAAACATCATCGAGTATAACAGATTTCATTTGCAAGCATTCTTATAAATGGTGAAGTTAAAGTATTAAGTCACCAATGTAGGTTTGTCAGCACTTTTTGCATTTAGCAAAGAGAATTATTACACATTCTTTTTCTCACAAGTTGTCATTCATATTTATGAAGTATGGCCAGAATATAGTCTGTTCTTTTTTCAACTTGTTGAAATACATTTTCTGCTTTTCTTTTTTTTCTTATGAGAAAATTCAGTATAAATTGTGTTTCAGAGAGATACCTGAGTTGGAACATAATAAACATCAACAAGTGCAAAATACTTTATAACTTCTTGATGAAAACCGTAATCATCTTTTCTTATTGGGATAACCATTATAAAAATGTTTTTAACCTATGTTAAAATGTTGCATGTCATGAACCTACCAGTTTGTAATCTCTTGAAGACAGGAAGTCATCTCTAACTTTCAGAACTAAGGATCATTTTGTTTTGTTTTTATTTAAAAAATCTTTTTTAAATGTTTATTTTTGAAGGAGAGAGAGAGAGACAGAGCATGAGCAGGGGAGGGGCAGAGAGAGAGGGAGACACAGAATCTGAAGCAGGCTCCAGGCTTTGAGCTGTCAGCACAGAGCCAGATGCGGGACTCCAACTCACCAAGCTGTGAGATCATGACCTGAGCCGAATTGGATGCTTAATCAGCTGAGCCCCCCATGTGCCCCAGAACTAAGGATTGTTTTGAAAGTTAAATTAAGTTTAGGTGGAAAAAGATTTTTCTTTAACACCTAAAAAAAAAGTGAGGACTATAAATGTCTATTCTAACTGAGAGCCAAAGGGGTTGAAGTGTTAACTGTTTTCTAAATATTTCTAATGTTTGGGAAGATCCAGATGTGATCGATCCCATTTAAACATTAGATAATGCTGAGATAAAATTCTCGAGAAGAAAAAATAAATTCAAATAAATCTTTAGGTTAAGAAGTGGATTACTGAATGGAGAAGTTATGAAAAACATTAATTTTTCTCTAAAGAAGACTCTCAAGAGTTAGGTGCCCAGAAAAGGAAACTTATTTTTTTTTGTAACATATTCCTCAATCTGCTACTATTTGCCTGTCCTAAAAATCATTTGTGTCTTCTTACATGTTAGCCAGAGGCTCCTAGCCTGTGGTATAAGAGATGAATGCCTTCCATTTATATTCCACTCTGAAATAAATTCATTCAACTTCATGATCATTATCTCATTTAATCCATTTAAATCATCATCAGGGTAGGTTATTGGTAAAAATGGTCATTGCTATAAATTTTTAAACATAGATTTGATTTAATAATTTATCGCTACCACTTTTGATATCCAACACAAATTTTGAACTTATTCTGTAGCTTGTTTTTCAGTGCATAATTTTTTTCCTCAAATTTTAAGAATTTTTTTCCAAGTATCAAATACGTATTTGTTGACTTCTATATACCCTACACTATAATATAAAAGAATTAAAAGGAAACTTGTTCAGTGAATGATCCTTGCCTTTAAGGAACCTGAAATCTTTTGGTGGGTGATAAAAGAAATATTCGTTAAATACAAACTTAAAGATAATGCATACTCAGCAGTATGATTGAGACTGTGAGTTCTGTAGGTGTTCAGAGAAAAGAGGGATCACTGTATTCTGACCTACTTCCTAAGGGAATTTTGTGGAGACTATGAGATTTAATTTTATTATTCTTGGAGGGTGAGTAAAACATAGGGGAGGAACTCTGGTAAGGTATATCAATAGGGAAAAGAGTTTGAGCAGACACATGGCCTTTGGGGAACAAGAAAGGGTGATTTCATGTTGAGTTGGTAGCAGGAGGAAAAAAGAGAATTAGTTAGGACTGGACCACATATTGAAATGGGATATTGTATGAGTTTGTATTATTAAAGGAAAAAATAACTTTAAAATATTTTAAAACTCTGTTAGAACTGAGTTACCTTGGAAAGGCATGACACCTATTTCCCCTATATTCTCCATCAGTATAATGGAATTTAATTATATATAAAGATCTAATATATGTTACAATAAAGATTTAAAGTTATACATTGAGGATATAGATATCTTTATAAATAGATAAAGGTATTATTGAGTAACTGAAAAAATTTATGGGGATTCCTGTACAGTATGAGTTGAGAAGGATTCTTATAGCTCAAATAATCACCCCTTCTCTAGTGTGTGACACATACCCAATCTAATAAGTTTAGCATAGTTGGGAAGCTTACAAAAAGCAGACGTATTCATCTTCTACTTTTTCAAATTAAGTATATTAAGTAGACACATGTATCATTTTTTTAAATTTAATCCCTCTAATCAAGAAACTGAAATAATTGAGCTAATTTAAGGCCCTTGTTTACAGATGTGAACGCTCAGAATTGAAGTTTTGTTGTTTTTTGAATGTTGGAAACAAAAAGATTTAATACATTTGTTAGAATCAAATCAATATAATGTGTCCATATTTTTGTAAAACTTACTTAAAAAGTGGGGGAAAAAAGTGAAACAAGAAACATTTACTGAATGCCTATTGCGTGCCAGATACTGTGCTGGATATGAGAGGAGGTGGGGTGTGGGGAGAGGGAGAGACAAAGAGAGAGATAAAAATAACACTTGTTTCCTGTCTTTGGGGGCCTTGCAGGCTAGGAGTGTTGTTAATTACCGTATAGCACAAAAAATGTTACAGTAGAGATACACGCCGGAGATACATTTGGGTAAAAGTGGATTAACCAGTTTAGCTTTAGTGTCCTAGAGTTTCTGAGGGGAGTATGTTTCTGCTGAAACTTAATAAATGGGGAGGATCCCCAGGGTGGGAATGTGGGAAAAGGGCATTCCAGGCAAAGGAAATTGTAAAATCTTACAAATTGAGGGAATATAGTTTAACCAAAGTGAGGGTACATGCTGCAAAGGGTTGAGAGATGATTGTTGACGATAGGCAGCTGAATTTTGTACACAATCCTGAGAAGTTTGAGTTTCAATTTGTAATTTTTGGAGAATCCTTGAAAAGCATTGAGGATGATCAGATCGATTCTCCTTTTAGTGCAATTTTAGCTTTTGAGGTAGTTTAGAAGATAAATTAGGAGTTGTAGTATTTTCGGGACCAGGCAAGAGGAGCAGTTAGGATAGCACTGCTGTAATTTAGATGACGGATGATGAGGGTAATTAAAATGGCAGTGCGAATGACAAGAAAAGGGTAGATTCCAGATATGTTAAACAGAATCAGTAACATATAATGATTGATTATGGGTAGTAAGAGAGGAAGAAAAGTCCATTATGGATCTTGGTTTCTGGCATGAATGATGAGATTAGATGGGTGAATTTCTCATGATTTTTTTTCCTCACTAGACTTTTGAAAGAAGTTTTTTATGTGTGTGAATAGCATCTATAAAATTAATTAGCATATTAAGGTAACTTCTGAGTGGGTTGTTTCTAAGTTTTTCTTTATTTTTATTTATAGATGCCACTTCCAATGAACAACAAGAGCTTTTCTGTCAGAAGTTGCAGCAGTGTTGTATACTGTTTGATTTCATGGACTCTGTTTCAGACTTGAAGAGCAAAGAAATTAAAAGGGCAACACTGAATGAACTGGTTGAGTATGTTTCAACTAATCGTGGTGTAATTGTTGAATCAGCGTATTCTGATATAGTAAAAATGGTAAGCCTTCTAGATCTAAGTTCCTCAGATTTCTATAAATTCAAGTAAGATCTGAGGTTTAATAATGAATTACTGAGACCGATTTATAATAAATACACAATAATCAGTGTACTCAAAATAATGTTTTTTAAAATAGTCCATTTGAAAGATTATCCATTCATTCCAGTGATGCTGTCATTGCTTATATTAGTTTGAAAATCCAATAGCCATAGTGGCTGGTGGCTGTCATATTGTATAGTGCAGATCTAGAGCTTAGGAGAAAGATGTAGGCTTCAGATTATACAGATTAATAGGTAATTAATGTCATAGAGCTGAATCGTCACTAAGGGAGAATGTCTAAAGTGCAGAGAGAAGACCAGTGAAAAACTATGGGACTCTCTACATTGCAGCAGTGGGTAAAGGAGTCAGGTCTAAAAATATGTATTTATTTAGACTATTTTAATATATTTATAGATTCTATAGCACTTGAATTTTAATAAAAACTCAGGACCTTTAAAAAGCTTAATAGCATACATAAGTGTATGAAATCTCTGTGAAAAATAAATTACTGCCAACTTTATTTAAAAGTAAGGTTGTTTAGGATACTGTTTATTAATAATTCAACCTTATTCTCCGTCAGATAGTAAAGTTTGTTTAGGATTTGCGACTTTTGTATTCTGGTGCATAATACCAAAATACAAGAAATTTAGAGTAATTAGAGAGTCACTTCACATAATTGAAGGTTAAATGTTACCAGGGTATAGAAGCTTATAGCAAGTAGTGGTACATATATACAATGGACTACTATGTGGCAATGAGAAAAAATGAAATCTGGCCATGCGTAGCAACATGGATGGAACTGGAGGGTATTATGTTAAGTGAAATAAGTCAGTCAGAAAAAGACAGATACCATATGTTTCCACGAATAGGTGGACTTTGTGAGACTAAGCAAAAACCAGGGGGAGGGGAAGAGGGGAAAGAAAAAAAAGACACAGAGAGGGAGGGAGATAAAACATAAGAGACCCTCAAAGACTAAGAACAAACTGAGGGTGAGGGAGATGGGGGGGGGGAGAGGGGGTGATGGGCATCAAAAAAAGGGCACATGTTGGGATGAACACTGGGTGTTTTATGTAAACCAATTTGAAAATAAACTATTTTAAATTAAAAAAAAAAAAAAAGAAGCTTATAGCAAGTATAATTTGTAGTTGTCTTCATTTCCTTCCTCTTGCTTAATATATGTTCTGGGGGAAGAACAAAATGTATAGGAAAGTTTAATTTGGCCCTGTTATACTAGTTGATTTTTCTTTCGTCACATTGTACTAGAAAATACTTTAAAATATTTCATTTTACATGGTTTAGTTGTACAACAAAGAATATAAATCTAATCGTGCATTGTTTTTTTTTTTTGTTTTGGGATCTTTTTGAAAAATGAAAATAAAAGCCTTAAAGAAGTTTTAAAAGGTTAGTTATATAGGGAACATTAATCAAAATGAAATTGGCTTCCTAAACTCTCAATAGACTGTAAAAATTAAGTGACAGTTTGAAAACAGAAGTATTGAATACTGATAAACTCATTTTGGTTTTTGTTTTGTGTTTATCATTTAAAATATGTTCAGGGGAAAAACAGTATTTCCATTTTACTGATTTCAAATGGTTTGTATTCAGGAATTTTAAAAATCTTGGAAAAAGGTACTTTATTTTAATCTCTCTAAAGTTACTGACTTGGGTGCCTGCTGGCTCAGTTGGTAGAGCACGCAACTTTTGATCTTGGGGTTGTGAGTTCGAGCCCCATGTTGGGTGTAAAGATCACCTAAAGTTATCGAATTGGATATTGAAGGTATTCAAATACTTAGATATTGAAGGTACTCAAATGTTTGAGTCAGTTTATTCTGTACTAATAAATTCTGGGATTTAATTTCTTTCTCCAAGAAAAAAGGTGTTCATGTTTTGTCTTTTTTTTTTTTTTTTTTTTAACCTTCTGGGTACTTAATTTCTAGATGCACATGAAGCCATCTCACCCTGTTGGCCCTATAAAGCTCTTATGTATATTTGTTATATATAGTTACTTTTATTGTGGCAACAAGGTTAACAGTTTTTTACTACCAATAATAAGTATGATCTCAAAGGCAAATTATGCCCTCCGAATGGGATAGGTTTCCTTTTCAAGTTTTATCTGTGACTTTCTGCCATTCTTTGTGAAACTCGTATCTGTCAAACTATTTATTGGTTCTGCCCTCCTGTACTGGCTTTGAGTTCTAGCAGATCAAACTCTAGGTTATTACTTTCTAAGTCTTATGGTTATAATAATTGACTGTAAGCAGTTATTTGGCTGACCGTAGATGCCACTTCATAAGAATAGTTGGAAATTTGTACCACCTATGACCTCTTGTCTCATCCTTTATTCCCCAAATAGTTTATCCCAGGTGACCAGCTCCTTAACAGTATGGCCTTAAGTGTTTACTAAACCATGTGGTTTCTCAGTTGTTCATCATTCTTCAAAGATTAGCACCACAGTCTAACCTTTGCTAGAGAAAAAAAGATGTGTTAGTTTACTTACCTTGGTGCTAAGACAGTGTGAATGATGAAATTATAAATACTGTATTTCATTGAATCTGAAATAAAAGATCTCAACATCCTGATTTTAGAGAGATTAAAATGTTTGTTTGTTTGTTTGTTTGTTTTAAAGGCTCAGGGGTACCTGGGTGGCTCAGTTGGTTAAGTGTACGACTTCGGCTCAGGTCATGATCTCACAGTCTGTGGGTTCAAGCCCTGCATCGTGCTCTCTGCTGACAGTTCAGAACCTGCTTGGGATTCTCTCTCTCTCTCTCTCTCTCTCTCTCTCTCTCTCTCTCTCTCTTTCTGCCTCTCCCCAGCTTGTGCTCTCTCTCTCTCTCAAAAAGTAAACATTAAAAAAAAATAAAAAGGCCCAGAATAGATGAAATACATTAAATCATCATTATAAACTATGTCCGTAACAGCACTGAGGGTATTCTGTCCTCCTACCACTCTTCCTTAGTGTGGTGTGTATGTATAGGGATGCAGATCTTTTCTTAAACTCTTTTGGACTGTAAAGTAAGTAAATGGCTGGATTAGAATATGGAGGGAAAAAAAATATGAAGGGAATTGTGGAAAGATGAAAAGGATCAAGTTAGGGATAGGTAGTCGACTTAGGAACTTTATGCTTTTCTCCCCAGAATTCCCTTCCTCTTTTTTTTTTTTTTTAATTTTCTATTTAAGCAAACCTTGGAAAGAACAATTTGTAATTTAAGGAAGAGGAATCCAGAGGCAATCTGTAATCTGTAGTAGGTTGGCATCTGAAGAAGTCATAGTTAATGGACTAGAGAGAAGAGAAACAAATACCTGACTTCTCCATATCTTGAGGTTTATAGTCACTAGGCTTGTAGTCACAACTTTTTTCTTAAAATTATCTTTAAAATATTTCATTTTACATGGTTTAGTTGTACAACAAAGAATATAAATCTAAATTCCTTTTCTTTACAGATCAGTGCTAACATCTTCCGTACTCTTCCTCCAAGTGATAATCCAGATTTTGATCCAGAAGAGGATGAACCCACACTTGAGGCCTCTTGGCCTCACATACAAGTATGAAACATAACTATATATTGACAGTTTTTACACTTATGATATTCTGCTGAAATCATGGTTGTTCTCTTTTAGATCTGAGTGTCTATGTAAAACATTTGACTTTTAGTATGTTTTCCTACCATTATTTTCTTTTCCCCAAAATATTGTCTTTCACTTTTTTTGAGATAAAATATACTTAACATTTATTATTTAAACCATTTTAAAATGTACTATTCAGTGGCATTAACTACATTCACAATGATGTGCAACCATTACTACTGTCTAGTTATATAACTTTTTTATCGCCCTAAATGGAAACCCCTTCACTTTAGCAGTCACTTCCCATTCCCCTATCCTCACAGTTCCTAACAACTCCTGATCTATTTTCTGTCTTTATGGATTTACCTGTTCTGAATATTTAATATAAGTGAAATATTCTATATGGGCTTCTGTGTCTGGGGTCTTTTATTTAACATAGTATTTTCAAGGTTCATTAATGTTGTTGCATGTGTCCATACCTCATTCTTTTTGATGGCTGAATAATATTTCATTTTCTGGATATACCACATTTTGTTTATCCATTAATCATATTGATGGATGTTTTTTGATTTATTGTAATGAGAGCTATTATGAACATTCATGTATGGGTGAATGTTTTTGTTTTAACATATGTTTCCCATAAATTTTGATAAGTTGTGTTTTTATTTTCATTCACCTCAAAATATTTTCTAATTTTCCTGTTATTACTAAGGAATATGTTTAATTTCTACATATTTGTGACTGCCACATTTCTATTACTGATTTCTAATTATTTCATTGTAGTTGGAGAATGTACTTTAAATATTTTCTATCCTTTTAAGTTTATTGAGGCTTGTATTAGGGCCTCACATACAGTATATTCTGGAGAATGTTTCTTGTGTGCTTGAGAATGTGTATTCTGTTGTTGGGTTAGAGCATTCTGTAGAAATCTGTTAGGTCTAATTGGTTTATAATGTTATTCAAGTCCTTTTCCTTGTTCATCTTTTATTTACTTCTACTCATAAAGTAAGATACTGAAGTTTCTATCTATTATTATTGAATTTTATATTTCTGTCTTCAGTTCTGTCAAGTTTTGCTTCATGTATTTCAGGGCCCTATTATTAGCTGCTTATGTTTATAATTGTTACATCTTCCGTATGGCTTGTCCTTCTCATTATAACTCTAGATGGTTTATTTTGTCTGATATTAGAATAGGAACTCCAGCTCTCTTGGTTACTGTTTGCATGATATATCTTTTCCAATCCTTTTCCTTTTAATCAGTTCCTTTGAATATACATTTTGTCTTGATAAAGTTGGATCATGTTTTTGTAATCAGTTTTGACAATCTCTGCCTTTTGACTGGAGTGTTCAATTTACATTTATATTTAATGTAATTGCAGATAAGGTAGGATTTACGTCTGCCATTTTGCTATTTCTGTATTCTGTATGCCTTTTGTTTCTCTATTTCTCTATTACTGCCTTTTGTATTAAAAGGTATTTGCTAGGGTACCATTTTAATTCTCTTGTTTTTTTAACTGTATTTTTTATTTTCTTAGTAGTTACTCTGGGGATTACAATTAGCATCTTAAAACAATCTGGTTTGATTGAATACTAACTTCATTTCAGTAGTATATAAATTTTCAGTTCTATATACCTCCATTCTCTCCCCCACCTCCTTTGTGGTATTATTTGTGGTACTGTTGTCATACAAATTAGATCTTTATACATGGCCACCAATACAATTTTGTAATTATTGCTTTATGTGATTGTCTTGTAGAGCAGTAGAATAAATGAGTTATAAATAAAATATATTTATGTTTTATAATTTACTTATGTATAGTTGACCCTTGAACGACATGAGTTTAAACTGCATGAGTGTGCCTATTGCAGATTTTTTGGATAGAATACAGTACTGTAAATGTATTATCTCTTCTTTACAATATTTAAAAAATTTTAATTCTAGTATACTTAACCTACAGCGTTATATTAATTTTCAGTATATGTAGTGATTCAACAATTCTGTACCTTAGTGCTCGCTGTGATAAGTTTACTCTTAATCCCCTTTACCTATTTCACCCATCCCTCCCCCACTGCCACATCCCTTCTGGTAATCCTCGTCTATTCTCTGTAGTTAAGATCTGTTTTTTGGTTTGTCTCTTTTTTTCTTTGTTCTCTTGTTTTGTTTCTTAAATTTCACATATGAATGAAATTTTATGGGATTTTTTTCTCTACCCAGCTTATTTTGCTTAGCATTATACTCTCTAGATCCATTCATGTTGTTGCAAATAGCAAGATTTCATTCTTTTTTTAATATATTTTATATATTCCATCGTGTATATATACCACATCTTCTTTATCCATATTCCATATTCATTTATCAGTGGACACTTGGGCTGCTTCCATAATCTGGCTATTCTAAATAATGCTGCAATAAACATAGGGGTGCCTATATCTTTTCAAATTAGTGTTTTCATGTTCTTTGGGTAAAAATACCCAGTAGTACGATTAGCAGATTGTAGGGTAGTTCTATTTTTGATTTTTTGAGGAACTTCCATAGTGACTGCACCAGTTTGCATTCTCCCTTATGATATTCTTAACATTTTTTTCTCCAGCTTCCTTAAGTTTTAAGAATACAGTATATAATATTTATAACATACAAAATATGTGTTAATCAGTTCTGTTATCAGTAAAGCTTGCTCTCAACAGTAGGCTATTAGTAGCTAAGTTTTGGGAGAGTCCGGAGTTACGTGTGGATTTTTGACCAAGTTAGGGTGGGGAGGGTCAGGGGCCTTAACCCCTGCACTATTCAAGGTTCAACTGTACTTACCTTTACCTATGCTCTTTATTTCTTCTTGTGGTTCTCCTTTCATTTCTTCCTTTTATTTCTTGTAGAGCGGGTCTGTTAGTGCATTCTCTCAGTGTTTGTTTATCTGAGAATGTTTTAATTTCCCCTTCATTTTTGAAGGAGAGTTTTGCTGGATATAGAATTCTTGGCTTAACTCTCCTTTTCCTTCAACACTTAGAAGATGTCATCCCACGGGTCTTCTGGTGTCCCTTGTTTTCTGATGACAAGTCAGTTATTATTTAGGACTTCATATGTGATGTTATTTTTCTCTTGATGCTTTGAATATTTTCTATTTTTTATTTCTGTCACTTTTGATTGTGATTTGTGTAGGTGTGGATCTCTTTGGCTCTATTCTACTTCGAGTTCATTGAGCTCCAGTAAGAGTTCATTGTGTAAATTAGTATTTTTCATCAAATTTGAGTTGGTTTTAGCTATTATCTATTCAGATATTTTTTCTTTCTCTTTCTTCTCTCTGAGATTCCCATTATGTATATATATATATATTGGTATGACTGAAGGTGTCCCTCAGATCTCTGAAGCTCTGTTCCCTTTTTGTTCATTCTTTTTTCTTTCTGCCCCTTCAACTGAATAATCTTTATTGATATACCTTCACATTCACTTATTCTTTCTTATGCTGCTTCAATTGTTTTGGGTTGTTTTTGTGGGTCAGAAAGTTCACCAAGTCCACTTTGCCATTTCTGAAGTCTCTCTCTTGAGCACATCTTTTTAGTTGAGAGTGAAAAGGGGATAGTCTTCTTGACCTAAATGCCATTGTGTGACAGTTCACTCCTCAGAGTCCTTGGATATTGGTAGTAAAAACTTATTCCATAGGCAGGATCAACTCTTCCATTAAGCCTTCCCTATTTCTATCTAGCTCTAACTACTTCATTTAAACATCCCCTCAAATATGTGGCTTCAATGTAATGTCATCTAGAGTTCACTCAATAGAACCACATGGACACTACCTCAGTTGATACTTTAGCACTAGAACTCTTTAGATAGGATTCAGGGTCGGTTATCTTACACTACTTACAAACTGTTACAAAGATCCATTATAGCCATAGCTATACTCACATGTGTTTAGTGTTTCTTTTGCTCATGTTTTTATATATCTGTCTTTACAATCGTTTATTTTTGTGCCCCAGATGTCTCCTTAAAATACTCTGAGAATATTCAGATGATGCTTTCTTATTTTTTTAAAGTAAGCAAGGCTCTGAGGGAGAAAGTAAAAGTTCAAAGGACTCTTGCCTAATGCAAGAGTTTATTTTTTTTTAATTTTTTTAATATTTTAAAAATAATATCAATGACCTGAAATCTGCAGGCAAGCATAGTGATGGGTTTTTCTAGCGAATTTAATGTATATGTTTACATATGATCCATGGTACTCATTTAAAGACTCCTGATCATGATTAGCTAATTAGAGCAATACCAAGTATTGCTATGTTTCAGAGATAGTGGCAACTGCTTTATACACACATCTTAGCTAATCCTTTTGGTAACACCATAATATTGTCCACATTTTATAGATAAGCTTAGATGAAGCTAGAAGAGATTAAGAATCCTGCCCAAGTTTATAAAAATAGTAAGTGGCAGAATTAGGTTTATAACTCAAGTATTACTCCAAAGTACTTGCTCTTAATTTTTAAAAGCTTTACTGCCTCTCCTAAATATAGTCTATGGTCCTAAAATAAATACATACCAGTTTTTAGTGAGATTTAATTCATACTTTTTAGCTTCATTATAACACCAGGAAATGAGACCTTCCAAATAATTCAACTAGCCATTCTTTTTCTTTTTTAGCCCTCATAAGTGAGTTTTTAAATGTATAATTATACAGGTACAGCTATGCCTTGGTTAAATGTAACAAAAGTTCATATATACAAATCCTACCAAGTAAGAGAATTATTATCACTACAAAGCATGGTGAATGGAAATGATTTTGGGGACAGACCTCTACTGAAATCCTAGTTGTGATACTTTTCTACCTGTATGACCTTGGTGAGGCTGCTGAACTCTTTTGCATCCTCCCCTATGAAACTGGGCTAAAGCAGGATTCTATAAGGATTGAATGGATAATGTGTGCACAGAACCTAGCACAGTTTTTTAAACTATACATTTTTCTTTTCTCTACCCTTGTTTTCTTAAAAGATAATTACTTTTGGTATGTGGAAGAAGTATATTTTTGCCTTTATTGTTGCTTTTATGCTGGTAATCTTTATATGATACCCTTGGTTCTCTTGTGAGCTAGTTTATTGGTTCCCTAGAATTAACAATACTAAAATTATTTAGTGGTCTCCTCCCCCACTTCCATTCTTCTCTAGCATATATAACATAAAATAATATCCTTTTACTCTCACAGTAAATACCTGCATAACAATTCAGAGCTTCTACTTTCCATACACTTCTCCATCCTTTTCCCCAACTTCATATTTTTATTATCGTATAATACCTACATGGTTAGAACATGTAACTAATTGTTACTACTATTCTGTCACCTTTATGCCCGTTGCTTATTCTTAGCTCTACAGGTAAAATATTTAATCTTACCATCAATCCTTATGTCAAAGTTCCTCTGATCATTTCTTAGTAATTTGGAGCTTGTTCTTTTTTTTTTTTTTTTTCTTTTTCTAAGTAATCTCTACAGTCACCATGGGACTCAAACTCATGACCTTAAGATCAAGAGTTGCATGCTCTTCTGACTGAGCCAACCAGGGGCCTTGGAGCTCGTTCTTTAGTAGAGAAACTCATGGGAATATTATTCCTTGAGTTTTCATATGTACAATAGCAGTTTGTAGATTTTATTTTTGAAGACCAATTTGATTTGATATAAAATCCTTGATTCATCTTCTTTCCCTAGGTACCTTAAATATATTATTTCATTGTTTTCTTTTAGTCTTTCAGTCTGATTTTCTTTGCTTTTATAAGAGGTGTTTTTTTTGTTTTGTTTTGTTTTCTTTGCCTGGATGCCTAAAGGATGTTTTCCCTTTAATGGCCACGTGCTTTACTGGTTATACATACTGGTTTACTGGTTTTTCTAGATAAATTTTTTCATTTGAATAGTACTCTTTCACTATAAAAGCCCACTTTTATTTCTGAAAAATTTTCTTTAGTAATGGTTTTTGTATTTCTTTCGTTGTACTGCTTTTTTTTCTTTTTTGGGGATGCCAGCTCTTCATATGTTGTTTCTTCTTATCTGTGTCTCTTATTTTCTCTTAAAATACTAGTTTTTTAAAATCTCATTTTTTCATTCTGTTGGATTGTTTTTCATCTTTCTTTATTTCCATTTTCTTTTTCCTTTTTCCTTTACTCTAGTTGTAAGGTTGATGGACAGTGAATATTTAGTTTTGCCAGCTTCAGTATTAGAGACAGACCAGGAAGGGAATGGATATTAGCTAGCCAACAATGCCTGCTACAGGCTAGAACCATTGGAGTGAAAAGTGTCTTAAATAAAAGGAAAAATGATATATATTTAATGACAATAGGATGGATAATCAGCAACATCAACTATTTTCTGTATAGTTCCTGGAAGGTAGAGAGGAACCCTGCTTTATATGTGGGTGCTAGCTATTCTGATTACCCTGCTGATTTTTATTTTGTGCCAGGACTTAGATTTTTTGTGGTCATTTCATTTTATTTTTATTTTATTTATTTATTTTTTAACATATGTTTATTTTTGAGAGAGAAAGACAGAGCGTGAGCAGGGGAGGGGCAAAGAGAGAGGGAGACAGAATCTGAGCAGGCTCCAGGCTTCGAGCTGTCAGCACAGAGCCCGATGCGGGGCTCGAACTCAAAAGCCGCAAGATCGTGACCTGAGCCGAAGTCGGATGCTCACCCAACTGAGCTACCCAGGTGCCCATGTTTCATTTCTTTTTTAAAAGAAAAGAGAACAAAAATTATATTCTACATGATTTGGTACACTTTAAGCAGTAGTCTGCTTCATTAATTCTGTCTAGCACACATATATCTAAATATTTAATGGAAGAGGAATCCTAGGATTAGCAAAAGCTGATAAAAATTTTAAGATTTATCAGTACGTTTAAGTTTATAGAACTAGAAAATCTGAACTGGAAAACTATTTTATTGAGAGAGGACAGAGCATGAGTGGGGAGGGGATAGAGAGAAGGAGACCCAGAAATTGAAGCAGGCTCCAGGCTCTGAGCTGTCAGCACAGAGCCCAACATGGGGCTCGAAATCCATGAACTGCGCGATCATAACCTGAGCCAAAGTCAGATGCCCAAATGACTGAGCCAACCAGGTGTCCCTTTAATCATCTTTTTTTAGGGTGGAATATTAAAGCTGCTCTGATAAAGGATGCTGTAAAAAGTTGTAGCACTGAAGAAGTTTGCTCATTGAACTCTAGGGATCTGCATAAAGATTCTGAGTTCTAATTCCATACCCACCAACCTGTACCCTACATCTGGTGCTCAGACATGTCCTACCTTCTGTAAAAGCCATCTTTTTCTTTTTGGCTTATCCAAAATCAGATCAAATGTAGGGCTCAAATTTCATGTCCTCCTTAAATTTTTCCTGCTGACTTTATTCCACAGTGTTTTCGCCCTTTTCTGAACGTCTCTTCCACTCAGTCTGTGCCATATAATGTTTGCATATATACCAGTTTATATGTTTAGTTTTATCTCACCTCCCTAACAAGTGAATGAGCTTTTGGGGGCTGTACAGTGCCTAATATCTGTTTCCACTGTATGTAACTAAAAGGAAAACTTGTTTTCTCTACCCATAACACTTTTGACACCAAATGTGTGGATTTTCTACACCAAGAAATTCTCCAGTTCTCTGTAGATATCAACTGGGTGTCCTATAATTTATTCATTTTTGACACTAATGACCCAGAGTTACCACAGATACCACAAGTTGAGGGCTCCCATGGGGCCACACCCCATTTCACATGGCAGTCAGGAGTCTGGGCCTCTTGTACTTCTGACCAACTGACTTTAAGTCTGGGGCTCCCACACTCCACTCCTCAGGTTTGGTAATTTGCCATAACTGCCCACAGAACACAGGAAACCCTTCATTTACTATTACTGGTTTATTATAAAGGATACAACTTAGGAACAGAAATAAAAGATGCATAGATTACAGTAAGGAGAAGGGGCTCCATGGTACTACCCTCCCAGTACCTTGATGTGTTCTCCAAACCCCTTTGTTGAGGATTTTGATGGTGGCTCCATGAGGTGAATGTGATTCATTAAATCATTGGCCATCGGTGATTGAACTCAGTCTCCAGCTTCTCCTGCCTCCCTGGAGGATGGGGTTTGGGGCTGAAAGTTTCAACCCTCTCATCACAGGGTTGGTTGCTGTGATAAGCAGGCTTCATACTCCTAGATTCATCTCATTAGCCTAAACTCAGGCATGATTGAAAGGGGCTTCTAGGAACAACAGACACACCTCTTACCCCTTACCGCTCAGGAAGTTCTCAGGGTTTTAGGAGCTCTGTGCCGGTAACCAGAAGTAGGAACATAGCACAGTAGGCCAGTATTGGGCATGAAAATAGGCACTGGTAAGTTGTGCCAGTGAACCCGTGTAGCAGTCCATGAGACTGTACTAATAACTCTTTGGAGGACTCTGATAATTTTGTATATTTTTTTGCATGTGTGTACCCCAAAGCAAAATTACCTACATCATTGATTAGAAGATTATTTATAAATAAAACTGATATCAATGTCTGTTTTCTTGTTATGTCATACTTAACATGAAAATTAAAAGTTAGATAATAATTAGGCCAGATAAGCACCATTCCTTTTGCGTAGTTGGGCAAAAAAGATGCATCAAAGAAAAATAATATTTCCAAAACTGTTGTATTATTATTGAACTCATAGTAGTAAAAATTTGTTACTCTGTGGTGAGTGAAAGGCCCCAGATCTCGTAATGCTTTGTGTGTGTGTTTGTGTGTTGTAAAGTCTGTAAATTTGTTGTAGCAATCTTTTTAAAAATTTTTTTAATGTTTGTTTATTTTTGAGTAAGAGAGAGAGAGTCTGGGGGAGGGGCAGAGAGAGAGGACAATAGACGTTCTGAAGCAGGCTCTGTGCTGACAGCAGGGAGTCCGATGTGGGGCTCAAACTCACAAACTCACAAACCGTGAGATCATGACCTGAGCCAAAGTTGGACGCTTAACCAACTGAGCCACTCAGGTGCCCCTTTTTTCTCTCTTCTGTATGTGGCCCCAACTATATCTGTTTATTGAATGACTGTTTTTGCTTTAGGATATAATCTTTTTTATGTTTAGGATGCTAGATTAATATATTTTTCAATAGCTAATAAAGTAAGGCACATTTGGGGCTATACTCCTGTCTTTTATGAGCTGTTAGGTTACAATAAAAAAACTTTAGTGTATTTTCCTTTCTTCTTGAATGACAGATATAGGTGTGATGGAAGCAAGATGAACTAAACCTTACTTTAATTCTGATTTGTGGTAGCAAGTGAACATTTCGTGTTACTTTTAAGATGCTTGGCACTTTCTAAGTAGAAATCCTGTTATGACTTCTAGTTTATTCACCTTGGTGAAATAAATAGACAGGAAATAGACATTCCTTCCGGAACCCTGAATTTACATAATTTGGTTCATTACTTCCCAAGTGTAGTTAAGATATGGTTTTGATTTAATTATTTTTTCCCACTGTAGTTTTATAGAAAGATGTGAAGTTTTTATTGTTATTGATACACTACCCCTTACAATCTAGATATTCTTACCTGGAAGTTTCTGATCTATATTTAAAGAACTCTAGAGTCCACTGGAAAATGAACATGTTCCCAGTCAGTATGGACTGCAAAATAGTCTTTCTTAAATACTTTGTAGGCATTGTGTGTATTTTCTAGTTCCTGTAATTTCACAGTTTCAGCAAGTGATGCGAAGCAATTAATCCCCAGATGTACCAACTTAGGAGACCAAATTGTGAATATTTAGTTTTTAAAACAATGTTACCAACTCATCACATTTTCTAATGAGCTCAAAAATCTCCCTCCTAGGTTGGTAGGGGAGGTATGTTTGATATGAAGCGATTATTAGGGTACAATTTTATAGGCATCATCTTAGCTTTTATTTGACTTTTTCTCATAGTTGGTGTATGAATTCTTCTTAAGATTTTTGGAGAGCCCTGATTTCCAGCCTAGCATTGCAAAGCGATACATTGATCAGAAATTTGTACAGCAGGTAAGGAATTCTTATGCCTTAAATTTCCTTATATTCATCTTAGCAATGATTTATTAATTTGTGATTAAAATAGTCTTTCAAAACTTAGTTTATTTTATTTAACATTGTTTTTAATACTCTTGCCAGACAATTAGAGTAAAAGTGAAGTAGCTTTGAGTATACGAGAGTATTTTAATGAAGTCAATGGAATTACATCCAATCCTGAATTCTTACACTTATTTTATAAAGACCAGAAAAGCAAGCCTTTCTGGACAATCTGAGAAAATTTGGTATGACCATTCAATCAAAGGGCAAGAAGCTTTCTTTTAAATTTTTAAGTCTTTGAACTTGAACTTTGAGATATGTTTTAAGCATTGGAACTTTGAAATGACAGAGACAAAACAGAAATGGAATCACTGTTAGGAGGTTGGGCTTAGGCTCCTTTCCTGTTATCAGTTATAGCTACCAGTGATCTTTTCCCTTCCCCTTCCTACCTTAGGCATTCTAGCCTCCCAGTTGCTAAACTGCAGATAAATGGGATCTTTAAGAAGAAAAGGAGATAGAGTGAATGAAGCATAATGTGATACCTTTTGTTTTATAAATTGGTTATAAGCTATTATTTTTTGGAAACTACATACTGAAAATTAATTTTTCAGAATGTGTTCATTTTATTTTAATTTTCAAAATCTTTTCAACAATGTAAAAGCCTCTCTTTAACTATGGGGAATTGGCTGGCCCTAGACAGGATTGTGGTGAAGTAGACCAAATCTTTGTAGGTTTATTTTCTCTTTGGAAATACTTAGTAGGTAAGGTCTCATTAGGAATTTGATGCTCTTCTCTTCTAGAGTTATTTGCATTTTCAAGAAAGGTAGGAGATGAGTGAAAAGGTAGCAGCAAACCCAGTGCTGAGGCTAGGATTAAAATCTAATGATTTTTTTTTTTTTTTTTTTACAAGGACCTTTCCTATCCTCTTACCACTGTTGTATGATAAAGATTCTACAAACATGAGTTCCACATATTTGGAGCTCAGTTTTCATCACTTATAGCTACACCTGACCTCACATAAAGTATTCTGACGAGTTGCTGTGAGTGTATCGATTAATGAAGAATACTGTAGGAATATGTCCTTCAACCATTGAAGCAGCTCTTCGTAAATTACAGAGAAATATTGGGTGTGTGCTAACAGTAAAATTTACATTCATTCACAAGTGAAAATCAGATTCAGCGGAGCTTTGTGATTTCGGTAATCGCAGATGAATGCATATTTATTTCCTTCTGTAGCTCTTGTGTGCTACAGAAGGAATAGAGTATATTAAGGAGCTCTAGTAATATCAATTTAAATTGTGTTTAACATAAAAGCAGTTGAGGGCAACAGTTGCCTTAGTGCTTCTTCAGTCTAGAGCTTGAGGTGTTTCTGCTGCTGGCTTATTCTATGGGTTTGAGGGGAAAAAGGAGAAAACTTCTACTTTATACTCTAAATAACCTGAATTATCTGAGAAACTAAAGCCCAATAATTTGTTCTTAGCAGCTTATTGACTGAGCTTTCATAGATCACTTCTGTGGTGTATTCGTATTATGTTATTCTTAATAATATATGAGAGAATCCTTAGCTTTTATATTTTGAAATTATTTGATTAGGTGGTAATTTTAAAACTTAAAGGTACAGGAAAAAATTAAGTATAAATCTGGACATTCATATTTCAAGAGAAAAAAAACACTTGGATAATTCCAAGTTATGTTCAAATCATAGGATTTCAGAAGAAAGAAGGAAGCTAAGAATTACTGAGTGCTTTTTATGTGCCTGGCATTGTCCTTACATGCTTTTATTTACAAAGAACAAGACCATGTCTAATTTCACACAGCTAGGAGATGGCACAATCAGGATTCAAACTAGACTCTCTCTGACCATAATGGTACCTACACTTAGAAAAAAGATTAATTTCAGCCTTCTTCATTTTGTCAGTGATGAAAAAGCTCAGAGGTTATGAATTACCCTCATAAGCAAAGTTAGATGTAAGTATCACAGCCAGAATAAGAAACAATTTCCTGATGACTAGTTTTATGTATGTTTTATTATATGAATTTATATTTATAGATTATTTAGATTATAATATTTCAAAATTGACTTATGTGAATTTATATTTATATTTATAAATAGATTATTATAGATTAATTAATTATAGATTATTATAGATTAATAGATTATAAATAGATTATTATAGATTAATAATAGATTATTATTATGTATGTTTTATTATATGAATTTATATTTATAGATTATTTAGATTATAATATTTCAAAATTGGTAGTGTTAACTAGATTTAACACTTGTCTAACAGGTATTCTCTAGTTTATATTTTTCTCCTGAGGATCAATTTGTACTATATTTATTCTTGAATTAAACATGCCAACCTTAACAAGTAAAGGCCTCTTTTATTAATTTGCACGTTTATCTTCTAAGTAAACCTAACATCAGAAACTTGGATATGAGTGTCTCAAGTGAGTAGTTTAGCCATTTTGAAGTAGAATAATTTGAACTGAATTTATTAGGTATATTAACACAAATTCTTATACTCTGGATATTTTTGTCTGGAGCCTCGTTCGGGACTTTAATAACCTGGTGAACAAAGAATGCAAACTATAAACGACATTTGTTTAAGGGTATATAAATATGACTATAGTCATCACAACCCTCAAAAGGCATTCACTCCAATAGAAGAGATGCATATGTAAACAATCATATATAATTCAAGATAGAATGGGAAAAGAACTTTGAGAAGTTCAGAGCTTGCCATCTTGACTGTAATTATCAGTATCAAAGTACAGAACGTGAAGTTCCTTGATGACTTCATATAGGTAATTATATTATACATAGGGAGATTATTTTAAAATTCTTCCTGAGAAAATCCAGTGTTTAATTTAAAATATAGTAATGCCATATTTTTACAGCAAAAATTCAGTTTCTTTGCCATTTTAAAAATGAAAATTTGATCTTTGACTTTAAAGTTTTCAAAGATCTCTTTATTCCGCCTTTGCTGAAGAGTTGTGTAGAGGTATAGAAGGAAAATGGTGATTTAGCCAGTTTGAACTGGTTTATAGTTTTGCAGCCAGTTGCTGCAGTGACTTTAAATAAAAATCTGTGATCTCATCTTTTATTTCGTTATTTCTTTTTTTTTTTTTTATGTTTGTTTATTTTTGAGACCGAGAGAGACAGAGCATGAGTGGGGGAGGGGCAGAGAGAGGGAGGGAGGGAGACACAGAATCCAAAGCGGGCTCGAACTCAGACCACAAGATCATGACCTGAGCCGAAGTCAGACGCTTAACCGACTGAGCCACCCAGGTGCCCCTATTTCGTTATTTCATGAATGACTTCTATTAGCATGTATCTGCCAATACTTTCTCCTACTAATTAATTTTTGAGCTGTTGGCATGGTTACTTGATTTTTAGTGTTAAAATCACAAAACAACCTTGGTTTGTATAAATCTTTCTAGTAAACTGGAAATACTCATTTGCACATGTGTATTTTTAAACTTCATTTACTTAATAACTTGCAGTTTGCAAGCTTAAGATTTTTGTATGTACTTCTGAATTACTATCAGAAAGCATTAAAAATCTCTTAGATTTCAAAACTCTAAAATTATGGTTAGTAGTCAAAAATAGGATGGAATTTTATTTTATTTTTAATTTTTTTTTAATGTTTATTTAGTTTTGAGAGGGAGAGAGAGACAGACAGAGCATGAGCAGGGAAGGGGCACAGGCAGAGAGGAAGACACAGAATCTGAAACAGGCTCCAGGCTCTGAGCTGTCAGCACAGAGCCCGATGTGGGGCTCGAACTCGGGAACGGTGAGATCATGACCTGAGCTGAAGTCGGATGCTCAGCCGACTGAACCACCCAGGCGCCCCTAGGATGGAATTTTAAAATGAGTGGCAAGGCAAAAAAAAACCTATACACTTTTGAACCATTTATTTTATTGTACGTTGTTTTTTGAAATGAAGTGAAAAGAAGTACTCCTTAAGCTTTTCTTAGCTTCATTATTTAGCAAGAATACAATCAACCTGGTAAGGCAGAATTATTAAAAATTGTTTTAAAGATTTCATGGGTTATCTTTAAGTCAAATTAGAATAAAGTGAAGTTTTAGCTCAATTATTTTTAAAAAGTAATTTCTCAGATTTTTTTTAAAGCTCCTGGAGCTTTTTGATAGTGAAGATCCCAGAGAACGTGACTTCCTGAAGACTGTTCTGCACCGAATTTATGGGAAATTTCTTGGATTAAGAGCATTCATCAGAAAACAAATTAACAACATTTTCCTCAGGTAAACTGGTCATATATTCATATATAGCACTTTTTCCTCCCTCCATGTTTTCTTTTTATTCCAGTTCCTTTAATTTTTAGTATCTGAACTGTTGATAGTATTTGAGTCATTTTTAGCCTGTTTTGTAGGTGTCATGTGATTGCATGAAACTTTTTAGAAACTTGCAACTTATCAAAGTGGACAGTAGTAATGAAGACTGTTTGAATAGGTAATACCAATGTTCATGTTGTAGTTTTATTGAGAGGAGAATTTATGTCTAGTTACCTACTTTTTTGAGCCTTTTGTTTAAAAAAATTTCGTGTAAATATTATTTAAATCAACAGCTCTTTAAAGTAGTTTTGATTTTCTGACAAAACTAATTAAATTTATATAAATTTAATTATATTAAGCATATATTAATTTATTTAATTATTTAATTTAATTAATTATATTAAGCATATATTTTGACTACTTTATAAATGATAATCTGTTAAGTAGTTGCTTCCAATTAGGAGATTTTGCTTTAATATTAACCTACATCTCAGACTTGGTTTGTGTGTTTTATTTGGAAATGTGGCAGAATTAGGCTAGCATTCCTATGTTGTAACAATTCGAGGTGAGTAATAGCAGCCTCCTGGAGAGAGAGCATCTTCTGCAGGTCTCTGTCCTCCTAAGTTCACTCTAGTCATTATGATACTTCCCTGCCCTGTAGGCATTTGAGTTCACGACTTCCTGCCTTAACAGGAAGCCTTATCTTGGAAAGCTAGGCAGCCTGTGTAGTTTAGGATTAGAGAAACTATGAATGAAAGTGGCTTTATTCCATATGGGTTCTTATCTCGTGGACTTTCCTATGGGTGGAGGGTTCCTATTTTGAAAAGTGTTTTTTTGAGAAAACCCCTGCTTCTTATAAATTTTAAAGTAAAATAAAATCTTCCAGGTGAAATAATATTCTATTATCTTTGTAGCTAGTTTTACCTAAAGTGTATGTGACTTAATAGGAAATAGGCCTTATTGTATAAGATTGCTAAGAGGTAACTAATTTGGGGCAAAATAGTTTACAAAGAATTCCTGAAGCACACTTGTATGTTTCTTATAGAATTCCCCTTAGGCTTGATTTCTTTAGTTTCCTGACTCTTAGTTTAGTTTTCATTACACCTGTCTTTATTTTAAATTCAGGTTTATATATGAAACAGAACATTTCAATGGTGTTGCTGAACTCCTTGAAATATTAGGAAGGTAGGTCATTGTTTTTTAAGAGTTAAATAACTTTGAATGTTTTATGTATTAGAATCTTACTGGGGTTGGAGAAATTATTTTATATTTTAGAGCTTAAATATAGAGCACAAGACATAGCTTCTCAACAATTCTTTTTATAGCTTTTTAAGCGGTCAGCATATTAAAGTACTTGCCATGAGAGACATCTGTTTTAGAATAGACTTCTTCCTGCTGTTGAAGCTGTGGCATGTTTTATGCCTGATCTTGCCAGACTGCCTCAGAAATGTATAGGATCTGATTGGGAAGAAATGAAATCAACTATAGTGAATCTTTGATGAAGTTCTAAGAATTCTTGCTGAGATATTGATAGGCCCTTCCTAATCCATCTGTTCTTTTTAGAAAAATCTATAGCCTTTACTTTACGTGAACATTTTGCTTGTTCTGTATTCATCACATAGCAGTATTAACTTGAGAAGATTAGGCCCCCTCTAGATTTATAGTTAGAGAATGATTATGGAGAAAACGACTTCTTAATTTCAGACATTTAGCAAAGTAAGAGAAACTTCAGAATTTACTTCAGAAAATACTTTTGCTTTAGAAAATTTGAAAGTTCTAACAACATTGTGATACTAACAATACTGTGGCTTTCGGTAGGAAAATAAAGGCAATGATGCATAAAGTGATAGGCTTTCTAGAAAATGAAAATAGAAATTACTTCCTGGGACTTTAATTGGCAGTCCCAGTTTTCTTTTTGGGATGACTGGGTGACTTAGAAGAACAGAATTCATAAAGTAGTTTGAAGATGAGTAAGTCATTCAACACCAGGATTGAAGCAGAGCAGTGTTCCTGATGTACTCGTGGATATGACCTTTGGAAGTAAAGTAGTAACTACTTACCCTTCCCCCTGCCTTTTTTTCCCTCCAGTATTATCAATGGCTTTGCATTGCCACTGAAAGCAGAACATAAACAATTTCTAATGAAGGTTCTTATTCCTATGCATACTGCAAAAGGATTAGCTTTGTTTCATGCTCAGGTAAGTTTCAGACAAATTTCAAACAAAATGAATATTGTTCCAAAGGCTGATAAAAAGGCAGAGAAACTGAGAAATATTAAGGCAGCAATTTGCTTTGTAAATTAAAGCAAATTTTCATTATGATTTAAAAGTATTACAATATTTAGCTTTATGAAATAAATAAGCTCAATGCACTTTTAATGTAGATTTAGGAGAGAGAATATCCAGTTTTCTTCTTTTCTAGTCCAGGCCCTGACTCTGAATGAGTCCCATATATCTGCAGAATGTCCCATCTAGCCCAGTGTAATTGGACAATGATCTTAGTCTCTAGGAGTATTTAAATAATATCCTATCAGCCAGGTATACATGCAGAAACTTGCTGAAAAACTAAAATATTAGCTATAGTCCTATTTCACTTAAATTTACATTCAGAAGTTACTACTGAAAAAGTAACATTTTTTTACCTATAAGTTCCTTTTCAAGCTTAACAAGTTACAGTTGTGAATATATTCATGTTTATATATTGCGATAGAGTAAAATTTGTTAAAATGAGGTGTAGTCATTTTTGTTAACTAAATATAAAAATCCTGCATCACTGTTATTTATTTCAGTAATATTTATAAACTGTCCCTTCCATTTTAGCTAGCCTACTGTGTCGTACAGTTCCTGGAGAAAGATACCACACTAACAGAACCGGTAGGTGTTCTATTTATTTTATGTCTTTAATCTACATTGTAGCATTTCATCATAGCTTTCTTTATAGACCCTTGTAGAGCTATCAAACAGTAGTAGGAATAGACTTTAAAGTCATTTAGAAGGAATGTTAGGTTAATCTGCATTCAGAGAACAGGGCTGGGAGGGGAAGTTGTTATGAGTTATAGGATGTGTCTTGAAAGCTTACACACAGATTAATACTAAAATACAGTAGAGGTGTGTGAGGACAGGATCCAGGGACTGCATGTGAAATTCTGCAGACATACTATCTTTACTGATAATATTTTTAATCTTCATTCACCTTTTAAAATTAAAACATACTGTGAGGGTCCCAAAACTACTCCTTGGAGTTTTGTTTTATTTTTAGAACTAGGATTTTCCCTCTTATTAATAATAAACCACATGATAGGAATTGAAAACATTTCCTTGCCTTTTGTGATACAGATGTAATCTTGAAGTAAAGGTTGTTTATGAATCAGCATAGCAATTCAGTCTGAATTCTGTTGACTATTTGCCTACAATGATAAGATTCAGGAGAGAATAAAAATGTTACTGTGAAAATTGAACATTCAAGAAAAACAAAAGGTAGGGACAAATAGAAAAAAGTATGAAAGCAAACAACCTTTCTACATTGATGACTATTTTCAGAGAATGTTTTCTAGGTATCCTTAATCTAAATATTTAAACTAAGAGTTCTTGAAGAATAGCAAAACATTTAAAGGATTTAAATGAGATTTTCTTTATTATGAAGTTACTGAGGCTATCCCTAGGGATGCTTGAATAGATTATGAACTTAGTATTCTTCCTCTGACTTGAACTTTGTGTAAATGAACAAAAGATTTTTCCACTCCCTAATACTTTGAGTTTTTGAACTTTCAGGCTTGCAAATCTTTCAATCTCCAGTAAACCACAGTTTTTTCAAGACTTATCAGGAGAATTAGGAGTCTAGTATTACATGAAACCACATAAACCTCTAAAGTAGATTAAAACATATAAATCCATGATACCTCTCATCAGAATTGAGACAAAATCCATAACATAGTAAGTCATGGTTCATACTTGAATTGTACATGATATAATTTAAACATAAATTAATATCGATTGGATAGTGAAGGAAGGTGATTTCTTTTTTAAGAGTAGATTAGGGAGGATGATGGCCAGATGTCTGTCTTAAGTGAGCTGAGTTAATAGAAATAGAAACAGGATGAAGAGGTCAGAAGGTAAATGTCCAGGCTGACAAAGGAAAATATTTGTCCGTTCATAAAGACCTGTAGGTATATAGATCTTTGACTTTTCCCCCATAGCCCATTCCAGCACCAAAATTATGGCCATGTTACTTGGGTTTGAGTCTTCATACTTATTCTCTAGAAACCTGGTGTTCATATCTAAGCTTCCTACAAATTATAGGGAAGTCAGAGCTTTGGCTAGTTTATTACATTATTTAGGTACCCAGATCTTCAGTTGAAATTATTTTCTAAAATGGAAATAACTTACTTCTGTACTTTTGTGAAAGTAATGTGTGCTAATTTGGTTCACACAATACAAAATCGTAAAGCAAATGTGGAGGAAGTTCCTTATAATCTTGTCCCCAAAAAGAGAATCATATAAGTTGGTGAATATATTTCTAGAAATTTTTTCTATGAATTTGTGTGTGTGTGTGTGTGTGTGTGTGTGTGTGTAGGTTCAACAGCGGGACAGTGTTGATCAGGTGTTTTCACTTCTCAGTATAATGTGGCTATCTTTCCATATTAATCTGTTTTTTTGCTTTCACTGGTAGCATTGAATTCCATTATATGGATTACCGTAACATGCTTAATCAGTCTTGAATTTATGGACACATGAGTAGTTGAAACACGTTGCTGGGTGAGGGGATGTATAGGGTGTTGGAATTGTTCTGTGTCCTGTCTGTGGTGTTGATAACAAAAGAAAATCTGTATGTATATAAAAGCCCTCAGAACAAACAGTACACACATCTACACACAAAAGAATTGTACTATATAAATTTTTTAAGCACTTAGAAAATTTTTTTAAAGTAATCTCTACACCTATTATGGTGCTTGAACTCATGCCCCCAAGATCAGGAACCACATTCATGCCCTACTGAGTCAACCAGGCAACCCATATATATAAATGTTTAAAAATCACTAAAATTAAAACCATGTTGCTGGGTCAAGGAGTACTGGAAATTTTAACATATTCCAAGCTGCCTTCCAAAAAGTCTGAACAATTTAATAATACAGTCTAGAGTGTGAAGATGTATTTTCCTTCATCCCGGCCAATACTGAATGTTAAGGTTTAAAATATCTGCTAGTTAAATAGGTAAGAAATACTATTTTAATAATATGGTTATTGATCATTTACTTTTCTGTGTCTTTTGCCTACTTTTAATCATTTTCCTGTTATATTTTGAAAGCAGTTTTTATCCACTTGGAGTTTTTAAATTTGAATATAGTTTTGTGTTTAAAGTTTATTTATTTTGAGAGAGGAGAGAGAGAATACAAGTGGGGGAGGGACAGAAAAAGAGAGAGACAGAACCCCAAGCAGGCCCCGAGCTGTCAGCATGGAGCCCGACATGGGGCTCAAACCCATGAACCATGAGATCATGACATGAGCCAAGTTCAAGAGTTGGACGCTTAACCGACTCAGCCATCCAGGTGTCCCTGAATATAGTTTTTAATCTTTCCTTAAAGAACTAAAGAAAAAATGTTATGTAGTAGAAACTATTCATCATCATGGTTTCCAGCCTTGATGTCATACTAAGAAAAATCCTTCTACCCTTTGAGATTATAAAAATATTCTGCAGTATCCTATTCTAGTTAATTTATGGATTTCGTCTTTACCTATAAAACCTTTTATTCCATCAGTAATAGTTTCCTAGGGCTGCCATGATGAATTACCACAAACTTGGTGGCTTAAAATAATAGAAAATTATTTTCCCAGAGTTTGAAGGTCAGAAGTCCAAAATCAAGTTGTCAGCAGGGGTACACTCCCTCCAGTTGCTCTCGAGGAGATGCCATTCCTTGCCTTCCCCAGTTTCTTGTGGCTCCAGGTGTTCCTTGGCTTGTGGCATTGCTCCAATCTCACATTGCTGCGTCTTCTGTCTGTCATCTGTGTCTCTTCTAAGGACACATCACTGGATTTAGGGCCCACACAGATAATCCAGGATGATTTCATCTTGAGATCCTTAACTAATTTTATTTGTAAAGACCCATTTTCCAAATAAGTGACATTCATAGATTCTAAAGATTAGGACACAGCCAGGTCTTTTGAAGGGCCATCATGTAACCTGCTATACCATTTGAAATTGAAATTTGTGTGTGACAAGGGTGAACAATTGATGTTCTTTTCTATTGCTTTTTGTTAGTTTTCTATTGCTATGTAACAAATTCTCACAAAACTTAGTGGCTTAAAAACAACAATCATTTAACTCATAATTTCTGTGAGGCAGGAATCCAGGCATTACTTAGCTAAGTCTTCTGCTTAAGGGTCTCCAGCTAAGCTGCAGTCGAGGTGTTGGCCCCGGCTGGGCTCTCACAGAAAGGATGACATGAGGACGGATCTGCTTCTGAGTCCATGTGGTTGTTTGCAGAATTAAGTGCTGTTGGACTGAGGGCCTTAAGTTCCTGGCTGGCTCCTGGCTAGAGGCTGCCCTCAGTTCCTAGTCATGTGGGCCTCTCCAACAGAGCAGCTTGCTTGATCAAAGCTTGCAAGATGAGAAGGCTCTAGACAATCTCCTAGTAAGATAGAAGTCACAATCTTCTATGACTTGGTTAGAAGCAAGTCACTAAGCCAGCCCAATTTGAGGGGATGGAATTATCCAAGCATGTGAATTCAGGAAGTAAGGATCATGGAAGATCATTTTAGGAGTCTGCTACCAATACAGCTACATTTTTTTCTTTCTAAATGGGGAGACAGCAGTCCAAGTACCACCACATAATTGGCTAATTCATCTATTTTCCATGGAACTGAAATGCCACCTTTGTCATATATACATTTATGTACATGAGTGTAGATATATACAGGAGTGTAGATAGTCTTGTTTCCTATCCCTGCCTGCTTTAAATTTAATAAGATCTACACCCAACATGGGGCTTGAACTCATGACTCGCATGTTCTTCCTACTGAGCTGGCCACACGTTCCCATTTCATTATCTTTTTGTCAGTTTCTGTGCTAATATCATCTCATTTTAATTGCTAATATCTGTAATATGGGTTCCATTCCATTAATTCTCCTCTCTCCCCCCAAAAATTCTTGGTTATTTGCTTACACTTACAGATTTTAGAATCAATGTTTCTAGTTTCAGGAAGTAATTCAGTCGGTATTTGAAATTACATTAAATACAGGAAAAATGTATGATATCGAATCATCTCCTCTATTTGTAGTCTTTCATGATCAGTAAACATTTCCTGCAAATTTTATTCTTTATGTACGTTAGTTTTAGGAAGTGCAGCTTTTTTTATAACTGATACTTCGTTTTATAAAGGTATTAATTTTTATGTATTTATCTGGCCACATTGAATTTTCCTACTCATTTTAATCATTTAAGCGTGTGTTAGTGGGGGAGGGGCAGAGAAAGAGGGAGACACAGGATCCGAAGCAGGCTCCAGGCTCTGAGCTGTCAGCACAGAGCCTGACATGGGGCTCAAACTCATAGAACTGCAAGGTCATGACATGAGCCAAATTCGGACGCTTAACTGATTAAGCCAGGGGCCCTAGTAACTTTTGTTTATTAAATTAGGGAGTATATAATTATCATGTACTTAGACAAATAAGTATAATTCTGGTATTCCTGTCCAAGAATATTCATTGGATGCTTTTTATATTACTGGACTGTCTCCTGAACAGTGTTCTTCCCAATTTTAATTTGAGTGTTTATTACAGGACAAAGCTATTAAATATAACTGTAACTGGACTATAACTGTAAAATAACCTAAAAGGCTATCAAAGATGCATTTCCACAAAAGCACCAGGCCCTGATGGTTTTAGAGCCTATTTCCAAGAAATCACTATATAAGATGATGGCTATGGTTTCTAATAAATTCTCTTCATTCTAGTTTACTAAGTTTTTATCAGAATATATAGGCAGTCAGACATTTTGAGTAACTGTTCAAAATTTCGAGATGATCATATAGTTGGGTTTTTTTCCCTTTTAACTTACAACTGTTAACAAGTTGAACTATCCTGGAATTTCTGGAATAAGGCATAATGGCGCAAATATTGTTTTGTTAATGTTCAGTTGAATACAAAATTTTGCAGTTATGTTCACTTAAATTCATGATGCCTTCCAAGTATCTTGGTGATCAAGGTGGTGCTAGCTATGAAATAAATTGGGAAGCTTCCTGGCTTGTTTGGTGCTTCAAATGGATTTAAGTAATAGGAATTCTTTGTTCCTTATTTTTTCCCTAAAATAACTTCCCTTCCTCATCCCACCAAGTCATTATCATACTTTCCTTTATTTTCTTCCTAACAAGTAGCACTTAACTATTAAAATTACTTATATGTTTAATCGATAATTTCCATTGCTGTCCCTGCGTTCCCAGCATCTAGAACAGTTATCTGGTACAGACGCACCAGTATTTGACGTACAGCAAATACTTACTGAATTAATAAAAGCGTAAAGCTGAGCAGAAAGTCTGGGGATACACTTAGATATTAAATATTGACCTACTTCAGAATGAATGTTGATAAAATCACAATTACTGAAAATTTCCTGGGGTTAACCAGCTTCATTGCTTAATTTGTGCTAAACTTCTCTTTTGCAGGTGATCAGAGGACTGCTGAAATTTTGGCCGAAAACATGCAGTCAGAAAGAAGTAGGTTTTGTTAAACAAAAATAGTACAATTTCATTAAAACTTCTTAATCTTAAGGCTTTAGTATATAAACCATGCTTCTTTGGGCTGGCCGTATTGTCACTGCTGCCTGGCAGAGGAGCTTGTTTTCTGGGGATTAAAGGGACTTGGTGGGATAGCTGAGCACTACAGTGAGTCGCATATACTATCAAGACCTTTTTGTCCACTGTTAAATTTGTAGATTAACCTTCTCATTTGTAGTTTTCTGTTACCATAAAATTTGTCATATTTCTTAAAAGAAAATTTTTTTAACCTAGGTAATGTTTTTAGGAGAAATTGAAGAAATCTTAGATGTCATTGAACCCACACAGTTCAAAAAAATTGAAGAGCCCCTTTTTAAGCAGATATCCAAGTGTGTATCTAGTTCTCATTTTCAGGTATGATGTTTTCAGTGAAACCATTTTTTATACTAGCATTTCTTTTCTCTTTTAGTTTTGACATTTCTAAATGTCTTTTTAGGTTGCAGAAAGGGCATTGTACTTCTGGAATAACGAATATATTCTTAGTTTGATTGAGGAGAATATTGATAAAATTCTGCCAATTATGTTTGGCAGTTTGTACAAAATCTCCAAAGAACACTGGAATCCGTAAGTGTCTTTTATGTTGATCGTGGTATTCTGATGTTTGTGCTTTTTGTCTCCTGACTTATACATGGGACCTATACAGATTTGGAGCTTATTCTAAGGTTAACAGTACAGCTTTGTTCTGTTGTGCACTTGATATACATATAGTTTCACAAAGCTGTAAATACATGTATGTTCTTAATTTCAATTAAAATTGCAAATACCCCCGAAGGTAGGACGATCTGGTGTGATGTTCTGTACCAGTATGTGGTCAAACCCAATTGGGGAGATCAACCCAACATCTGCAAAGGGTGCACAAACCTCTGCAGGTTAGGCTACCCCAAGAAGCTGAAATGCTTAAGGTCAGATCAGGGATTTAGCCTGCTTCCGTTCTGTAACACCCTTATCCTACATTGTGGGTTTTTCTTTTTTTCTTTCTTTCTTTTTTTTTTTTTACAAGTTATGGTAGGTAGATCGTTTTCATCCTTTAATACTGTTAGCTTGAGACTGTAGAGCAGCCAGGAAGATAACCAGAACATTCGAAGAGTTTAAGCATCATCAGACAGACATGATATCACCACTGGCTGTGTGACCCTGAGCAAATTACTAAACCTCTTGCACCTTTGTTTATCGTCTCTAAAATGGATTAAGGGAATCAGCCACTATTTAGAGATGATAGTGTCACATTTCCTATAACCCAACACTGCTTATTTTCATTTTAGGACCATTGTAGCACTGGTATACAACGTGCTGAAAACCCTAATGGAAATGAATGGCAAGCTTTTTGATGACCTTACTAGCTCCTACAAAGCTGAAAGACAAAGGTATGTGGTATTTTTAATTACCAAGTTATTTATACACTTGAAGTTGATTGAATGTGATTCAGTCCAATAAGGTATCTTGCCTAAGTTAAAATTAGTATTTAGGGGCACCTGGGTGGCTCAGTCGGTTGAGCGTCCGACTTCGGCTCAGGTCATGATCTCACCGTTCCCGAGTTCAAGCCCCGCGTCGGGCTCTGTGCTGATAGCTCAGAGCCTGGAGCCTGTTTCAGATTCTGTGTCTTCCTCTCTGCTCATGCTCTGTCTGTCTCTCTCTCTCAAAGATAAATAAACGTTAAAAAAAAAAAAATTAGTATTTAAGTCGTTACATTAGAGACTTTCAAATTATATGCTTAAACTCTTAAGTAATTTCCAGATAAAGAACTTCCCCCTAATGGTTAGATTATGATTTTAATGTGGCTTATAAATCCTCTGTTTATCTCATTCTGAGGCTTAGACTCCATCAGTCTGGTAGCATCTGCATTGTGAAATGCACCTTATGCCGAATTTATACAATTTGATTTCTTATTGTTATGTATCTATGAAAATCATTTTTGTCCACATGGGCTTCCATAGTGAGCTTTACTCTGCAGCTGCTCTTTGCACAACAGTTTGGTAGTTTTAAGCTGCACATCTTAACAAAGTGGTATCTTAAAGTTGGTGTATTTTTTTTTTTTTTCGGTCAGAGGGAGCTCACATATGCCTCTGGCTTAGTACTATTAATATTTTGTTCCTTGCAACAATATATAGAGATGATAGCATATATCAGCCTTTACAAGCCTGCCTTAGTGATCGTCTCTTTTCAAGAGCTTCATATATAAAATAATCTTTTAAAAATCAGTTCTCATTTATTTCAGACATTAGGTGGGCAGTAACCAGTATACCTGAGCCCACCCATCATTTGAGAATAATAGCTACCATTTTACTTATAAGAAGTTTATTACCTATTGTTAATTTGGAAAAGCCCATCCCTTTTGACTAGAAGTTCCTAATCGGGGTTTTCCTGAGGCAAGCTGACCACGAACAGCTCCTCTTCAGGGGCATCCTCGTCTGTCAGTAACAGTTTAAAAAATCACGCCTTTCAGGCAGAAATTAAACATTGGGAAGCAACGGGAAGAAAAAGATGATTTGTATAATGAAAAGATAACTTGTATATTTCACATGACTGATAACTATTATCTGCAAAAATTATCACCTTTGTCCCCTTAAATGACATATAACTGTGGAACGGTAAGTCTGTGGGGTGTTTTGTTTTTTTTGAGAGAAAGAGAATCTTAAACAGGCTCCATGCTCAGTGAGGAGCCTGATGCTGGGCTTGATCTCCCGACCCTGGGATCGTGACCTGAGCTGATATCAAGAGTTGGACACTCAACTGACTGAGCCACCCAGGCGCCCCAGCCCGTGGTTTTTTCACACGTTCTTACAGTCCTTCAGTATAGCTTGGTCTAAGTAATTCAGAAGCGTTTCCCTTAGAACTGAAATCAACTAGAGCTCAAAATATTTTATATGTTTCAACTGTTTTTTTCAGAGATTATTCAAACTTTAAAGTTTTCATTTGACACGTAAGAGACAGACTGGTAGGTGGCTAAAGAGGTGATTCTACCTAGAAGTGGCTCCAGCCTGACTTCAGAGCCAGCCCTTCTGTCTCTGTAAAAGGGTGACTGTGTCAACTGTGGTGACTGCAAGAGGTGTAGGTGAGAAAGGGAATGTAATAAAGCATGAATGACAAAGTGGTCATGGAAGTGAGAACACGTAGCAGAGACCAAGCGAAAGCAAGGAGTCACTCTGAATTGGTACAGGAGACAGAGGGAGTAATTACACTCAGGAGAGTGACAGAGTGATTAGGTGCTCCAGGTAATTGGCCTCGAAGGCTTTAGTGGAGGGATTTAAGTGAAATGAGGACGAACAAACTGCCAAACAGCAGCTTTCTTCAGGCTCTAAAGGTTTCTGACTACAAAAATGTTGGTTTCTCTACAGAGAGAAAAAGAAGGAATTGGAACGTGAAGAGTTATGGAAAAAACTAGAGGAGCTAAAGCTAAAGAAAGCTTTGGAAAAACAGAACAGTGCTTACGACATGCACAGTATTCTCAGCAATACAAACGATGAATAAAAAAAGCCGCCACCTCTGTTGGATAGGCAGTTTTGTACACTTTTTTGAAATATGTAAAAATTCTGAGACAAACTTCTCAGTATAATATAATTAAAAGGCCAACTTTTTTTCCTGGCAACTGTAAATGAAAAATATGGACTAAACATAGCCCTGTGCTGTATCATGGCCACAGTATATTGTAACCTTTGTCTAATCATGGATTTATCATGTCACTTCTACAGTTTCACAGAAATGAATGAACTTTATCATCTATGATATGAGTGAGCTAATTATGGGAGTGGTAAGAATTATGACTTGAATTCTTTTTTTGATTGTGTTGCACATAGATATACTAGTCTGCTCTGTATACTTTTCCCTTTTATACTGTGCTTTTTCACGTTGCTGCAGACCTTAGTTACATCCTAGGAAAAAGAAATACGACGGGGGGAGTTACCTGCCCTAAGCCTTCCTTCAGTAGAGATGCTACTACACGCTGGAATTTGAGCAGAAACTTTAAAAAGCCTGGAGATTAAAGCACAAAATATAAATAAAAGCTGGGAAAGTAAACCGAGTTCTTCAGATTGTTCCTCACGAATATCCCTCCTCACCGGCAACTCCCCAGAGTCAGAGCCCAGATGTGGAGGCGGCGCAGGTCGACACTGAGCCTGCCTCTCAGTTCATTCCTCCTCTTCCTCCCCCAGGCTGAAGGCAGGGCCTTTCCAGTTCTCAGGACCTGCCCTTCTCCCAGTCCCTCCCGACCCAGGGAAGGAGGCTTTGAGTCCCACAGTGTGGTGACACAGAGCACTCACGGTCACCGCCTGGCTTTATTTAAAGGAAACGCGGTAGGCTGCCCCGCTAGAGTTCTGAGAAGCGGACTATAGAGAGGTCTTGTATGTCTTTACTTGGTCAAGTATTTCTCACCTGTTTTGTCATGAGTACCATTCCAATCTCTTTAACTTGCAGTTGTGTGGAAAACTGTTTTGTAATGAAAAGATCTTCATTGGGGGATTGAGCAGCATTTAATAAAGTCTATGTTTGTATTTTGCCAAGGTCGTCTTTGCTTTTTTCAGCTCCCAGAAGCAGTCCGCTGCCTCTTTATAGGATGTCTGCCTAAGTTCTGGGCTATCCTTTCATCTTCATGTCCCTCTGTGTTTCAGAGAACAGCCTCAAATTACTTTAAATGTCAGACCCACAAGGACAAATCTCAATTTATAATTAACACTTCTTTGGGTGGTGAGTGGTTCAGGGAAATTGTGGCAGAGTCAGAAAACACATTATAAACTTTCCGCTCTTCTGCATTCATGAAAAAAATCTAGCATTTTGCAGGCTATTCCCAGGTCACTGTATAAGCAACGCTGCGGCTCCAGGACAAACTTCCTTTTGGTACATGACTCAAATTTTATTGTCTCAAGTAGCCACCTTATCCCAGCCGTCCAGGTCCAGGTGCTCTGGCCAAACTGCCCACACTAACCCGTGCCAGCCAGTGTCACTGACAGCTGGGGGCAGCCCTGGAAGACCAGGGTGATCCTACTGTAGCACACAGAATTGACGGCAAGCCCCTGCCTTTCCAGAAAGTGAAGGCGAGGTCTAAATGTCTATTCAGTGGAAGATTTATGTATTTCTTTCACTGAAGAGCAACCACAGTGCATTCTGACAGGCTGCAGCTATAGTTATTAACGTTTTTTCTTTGGCAAGCTAAAAATACTTCCTAATTATCTACTTATCCTATAGTGCATTTAAGAGGCCTCTCAACTTTCAACAATACAGGAAATGCGGTTTAGTGTGTTTATTTGAGCAAATTTTCTTAGATATTGAAGTAATATTAAAGTGGTGTCATCTTTAGAGATACAACACACACACAACTGTTTTCCCATATTGTTAACGTACGCTTCTGTGCCTGGTTTCACATTTGCCTTACAAAAAGACCTTCCAGAGACCAGATGGAGGCTGGCATGAATGTGCGTGCTTCTCTGCCATCGTAAAGCACCAGGGAGTATTTCTTTGCACAAGTTTGCCTTAGCAATTCAACCAAAAAACTGTCTTGCTGAGTTAGAAATGAGGTAAGAATGCCCCACTGGTACATTTGAGTTTTTCCTCTTTAAAATACCGGAAGCCAGGTTATGAAACCCAGTTAGTGTTACCAAGTCCCCTTTGGAGCAAAGGGGCATGTAAACACTTTGAAACTCTGGAGACAATTCTCAGAACCTTTAAATCGGTCAATGGCCACCGGGTGAAAAATATCTCCGTACTCCTCTGTCAGAAGCTAAGCTGAAGACTCCGAGGGTCACGTCAGTGCCCCTTTCTAAGATGGCTGCTTTTGTAGGATAGGAAGAGAACCCCACTTACTCATGCGGCTAGCTCTGTCACTCTTCCTGACCGCCTGCCATCAATCGCCGCAAGTACCCGACCCTTCCTTGGGCGCATTCGTGACCTACCTCGGGAGTCCAGATCCCTCCATCTTGGGAGTCCGAGCTCATGCTGCCATTTATCTGGAGGCCACAGAATGAAAGTGGACCGGTGCCTACTGACTTAGCAGGTATTCATATGGCACACTGACTCCTTTTGCATTAACCTAACTTTTATTTACCTGTTAATAAAATCATCAAAATACACTGAGTAGGTGCCTCCTACGTACATATATCCCAGTGCTTCTGCGTGTTAATGACTATAGTCGTACACCTGCATCGACAAACATTCTAGCCGGACGGGCAGGTGGCTAGTCAGTCCACAAGAAATCGTATTACTGGTTTCTAGTAGCTTTAAAAAAAAAGTCCCGTTTCATATTCAACAGATGAGAAAGCTTGTCGAGAGGCCAGATGATGTAACTGGCAATGACGCCAGAGACATCAAGACTCTTGCCTTTGGGCACAGTATGCAGAGGTTTCAAAGCATCACCTGCACACCTGGGAAAGAAAGAAACTCACACTCTCTTCTGTCCAATTCAGAAACTGGGGCGGGCAGGGGGAAGCTAAAGTAAAAAGTAGAGCCTTATGAATCCCATTAGCTTAACTACGCACCAAACCAAGTAAGAAGAAAGGCAGTTTCCACAAACCTTCAGAAAACTTGACACAGATCTAATTCCATCTTCCACGATCCCTCGTCATAGATCCAAAAATGTTCATTAATAATTTAAATACTTAAATAAGTTTTAGGTTATCCACTGGATCTGTTCCATTAGGCTTTTAACACCCTCTTTTCCGGCCGGGGTAGAAGCTGCAGGCTGGCAGGCTGTTCCTCCCGGCAAGCCCCGTTTCAAGTGAGTACAGGATTGCTGGCGGCTCGTTTCTCCGAGCAGAAGTGACCAGAACTTCATCGCTGTGAGCAGTTCTGCAACCACCACAAGGCGACTTCAGCTTATGTGGTTCGCTGCCTGACCTCTTTTTTTAAGGTATCTCTTCCTAATTTTGATCATCCATTTCACACTCAGTTTGGCAAACTCTGCTGCTTTAAATAACGCCAAGAAGGCCCCACAGAGCAGGGCGATTGTGTTCCAAGGATTGGCGGTGATTATCTGGAAAACAAACGAACGCGCGTGTATCAGTTCGCGTCAGCTTGGATTCCGAGGTCACACTGGTGTTCCTGTCCAGATCCTCCTGCCCCAAATTACCGGAGCAACAAGAAAAACACCGGGTTCTAAAACAGCCATGACTCTGTACTTCATTCCGACTAGACCTTTAATGTGCACAGCTCAAACCTGACAAGAAAAGTACTAATCCCCTCCTGCCATAAAGTGATCCTGAAAAAAATAAATTGTTTCTCAAAAAAGTTCTGCACAAAATAGATTATAGGTATTCAGTACTGAGGTTTAAATTTCTCGCCTAACCCACAGTAAGTGGCTTTGAGACAAATCTCTCCAGAGCTACCCATCCCATACGGCCAGTTCCTCTCGTTTTCTTCCCATCTCAGTTACTCGCACTTGCCCTCCCCTCCCGGCCTCCTGCCTTCGGCCGCGCCCTGATCCCCCAGCCTGCGAAGCCTTCCTCCCACTCAAGTTCGCTGACCCTTCGCGGCTCCCTGCGCTCTCTGACCACCAGGCCAAAAAACCCACTTGACTTCGGCAGAGACATTTATCCCACAAAGTCCTTTGGCAGCTACCTACTGTCCGGAATGAGTCACTTCACAGCTACCGACCACACTCTCACGAAATGTTACACGCTTCTAGGCCGAGGTCACATCTTGGATTTCTTCTGAGTCCCCAGCATGGGACCCACAGCACTTTCCAGTCTGTTTAGCAGGGTGACCTTGGACAATCTGAGCCTCAGGCTTCACAGCTAGAAAACGGTTACGCCGGCACCGCTGCTGAGGACCGTGATGGAGCTGAGTGCGGACGCGAGAAAAGCAGGCCTCGAGCGTGGGCTTCACTCGGCTCGAGGGGCACTTCCTACTGAAGGGCGGAAGTGAAAAATGTGTGCTCACACGCCTCACGTGTGGTGCTGAAGGCGTTCATTCTTCCACCCGGATTCCCGATTCGGTGAGCTGCAGGCGCCCCTGTGTATGTGGCCCTGCCCGTCCACGGGTCACACTGTGGTGGTGGGTGCTTCTGGAGCACGCTGGGCCTCGGCCACATCGGCACACTCTGGGACTACCTTCAACGCCATTCGGTGTCAGATCTGGGACTGGCTCTGGTGGATGGTGTCTCCCCAGAACGTTCCTCTAGCAAAGCTGTCCTATCATTCCTCCCTTTCCGAGGCTGAGTCTGGGAATCTGGCATTAATTGATGCACTGTTGATTTTTATTTGTACCTTCCTGCTCTGACAAATAATGGTTACTATCCAACAGAGACCCATTAAAAGAGAATGGCTTCCAACAGCAGTAATCTAGACATTAGCTTAATGCAATCCAGGCTTTCTACTCGCTCCACTCACTTAACACTGCTACTAACCAAGTACTCTGTGCTAAGCACTCTGCCAGGCAGCACGTAAATGATGGCAGACAAAAGCGGAAGTCCCCACCTTCACAGGGACAACTGTGTAGTGATGATAAGATCGATTAAACACAAATAACATAGGACACGAATGTCCTAAAGGACAAAGTGATTTGTGTCACGAGAGAAGAGAGGGACGGCCCGGAAGGATGAGCCAAAATACCTCGGCGCAGGGAGTCTGCGCTCGTAACCTTAAGTAATACTCACGTCTTGGACTTTCTGGATGAAAGGATCTTTCCATTCAAAGACCACAAAAAACAACTGAGCGCTTTTTTCAGCGGCTGGCCTCTGGTCAATGTAGTTAACCACACTCGTCTAGGCAGAGAAAGGAGAAGGGTTAGAACCTCTGTGCTGCCCTCGCCTGGGCCGCAGGAAAGGAGAAGGAAGTTAGGGGATCCTGGCCCTCGGTTCTCGTCACATCATCTTCTGGAGGGAGAAAGCTAAAAATCTCGTAAACAAATCCTGACACTGGGACCAGGGCCGAGACTTTACCCAGGCTTCCAGTTCTCTGGGGAAACAACTCGCACCCGGGATGTACAGCAGGTGTTTGGATTGTCACCAAAATCTGTCCTTAGGTATCTGGACTCATCATTAAATCACACTCAAAGTATCATGTGAAGACACAATTATAAGTCATAAAAATCTCAAGTTTTACAATACTTGATCTTAAAGCTAAGTCAACCCTTCAGGTCTTACATGAGGAGCCACCTCACAGATGCAGCCAGCTGAGCGCTCCCTGTTAAATACTCAGTAGGCGTGTTTGCTAAGAGCTGGTTGCCAATTACTAGAAACCGTGTGGTGTAACGGGCAGCGGCCAGGTGCCGGAGGCGGAAGCCCAGCTCCGGCCAAAGGGCCGGGTCCACCGCCGATCTGAGCCTCTCACTTCGCCACTCACAGAACAGACCAAATGCCTGCATCGCGGAGGTGAGGTCAAGGTCAAATGAGACAAGACACAGGTAAGTATTTTAAACTTCAAAATAGTATATAAAAAACAACTTTGTTTCAACTCTGTTCAAGAGTCCATGACACCCACCAGAAGACTTCCAATTTAGACAGTCACAAACAGCATGAACATTACAAAATGTGGATGTCCGCTGGGATTTGGGTCCCTTTGGGTTCCAAACCGTGGGGCGAGTCGGGCAGACAGGCTGCACCTAAGTGTAGGGTGGGGTCAGACGAGGAAGATCTTGGGAGTTCTCGGAGAAAAGCGTGGAGTAAAACTCCAGGACGTGACAGTTACCTTAGCAACCAGGAACAGTGTAAGGACCCGCCGCCGGGGGCAAGGGAGGGTTCCCCCTCCTGAGGCGGGAATGAAGCCTGTCCTCTTGGAGAAAACTGGCTCGAAGCCCTTCCCAAACCCTCCTCCCTCCTCTCCGGTCTGAGGAGCCAGGCCGCAGGGAAGGGGCAGACCTGGACGAGCACGGCTTCTGCCCAGTGACAGCCCTGTCATCACTGGGAGTGGGTCCTACTCCAACACAGACCTCTCCCAATGCTGCCCCTCGGGTCCAGCCCGCTGAAACACCTCCAAGAAGAGCCGAGTTTTCGAGAACAGACTCGTCTCCTCACTGCCTCTGCAGGCACTCGGCCACTGCCACAAGGGATGGCGGCCTCAGGGTGTGGATGTGGGCAGGGGGGCTGCCACTGCCGAGGCAGAAGTCCCAAAGGTAGGGGTGCGGCCTCGCTTTCAGTGATGACTGGCAAACAGCGCTGTCATAGCAACCAAAAAGTCCTCTCCCTCCATCCCCACTGCCAGGCCTGTTCCCGCGGTCCCCTCCGTCCCCTGCCGAGGCCTCAGCTAGAAACCTCTGGCACATCTCCTGGTTCCGGGCCAGTGAGCTGAAAATTTTCAATCACACTTCCCATTAGTAACACATTTTGAGCACATACCCCACATACAAGACTTCCTTAGAAGTGACGAAAGCATTACTACTACCATTCTAATGTTATGTGCCTTTCAAAATACTCAAAAATGGAAAAAGGAGATCAAGAAACCAGTACAAAAACAAAGTTAGCATTTTCCTTGTGTATCCCAACGGATCCTCGCGTGCACCACGCTTCGGAGGCCACCGTATCTAGTCTCTTCCCTGCAAACCCTCCAGCTTCCGTGCGGCCAGCTGCCTCTGAGGGCCAAGAACACAGACCGTGCTGGGCGCGGCACCTGCTCTGTGAAATGCAGGCGTCCCTGCTTGGCCCACCTGTTTGGGGAGGTCCCACTGAGGCCCAGGGCAAGGCCTAGAGCGTGCCCAGCCTACGGGACACGTCCACTCCCTGGCGCTGCGTCCCTTCTCACCATATGACTTCCTCAAGGTCATCTCTCCCGCGAAGCTTCTGTCCACCCCGGACCTCAGGGTTGAAGCGGCCGGCGGTGCGAAACAAACCCGGCGCCACCCACCTCCTGCCGGAACTCCACCGCTTCCCGCCCGTCTTCCTCCTTGGTCTCCACCAGGGACATCTTGACCCAGGTGCGGAAGCCGCCAGAGAACTTCCAGCTGGAGTAGGCGCTCTCGCAGGCCTGCATGAAGCCCACCCTGTCTGGGCTGGGAGGACAGAGAAGAAAGGGCCGAGTTAGGCCCACCAGCAGGATTCAAACTCGGCTGGACTCAAACTCCAGCCCCTACTTCAAGTCGGTTTCTCGGCTGCCACCACCAGGACGCGGCCCATTTCCTGCTTCCTTTCCAAACTCTGCTTCTGGGGTTCGTACGGAGGAAGAGTTGTCACCGCCACGAGGCGGCCCCCAACCCCTGCTCCCGGAGCACTGGCCCGAGTGGGCAGGTGTGCCCGCCAGCATGACAACTCTGGCCCTCAGTGGCCCTGAGGAGCCCTCAGGGAGGAGGCCTGCCACCCTCCCTCTGGGAGGCCCAGTGAGGGGAGGACAGCACCTCGATTCCAAGCCAAGAGGGCAGAGGGAATGTTGGGGGGCAGACAGGGTGGAAGACCCCTACAGCAGAGGCTCCAAGCTCCAGAACAGGAAGGATGGAGCAACGGTGTGTGAACAGGAGAGGTGGCCTGTAGCCTCATCAGCCGGGGGAGCCGCCTCTCCTCCTGGGCGGCTGCCACCCCCAACGAGCACTCTGGGCCCCGGTATGTCCCCCACGCAGACAGGAAGCTTCATCCACATATTAAAAACATGTGGCAAACACACACTGTGCACTAGACATGCTGCCCATGACCCCACAGGGGAGACCTGGCTGAGGCAGGGACTGCCCTCGGGGGGCTCACAAGGTCCAAGGCAGCTCCTCTAGCCTCAGCCCCCCAACAGGCAGGACCAGACCCGCTTCACTTAGCGAAGACAGGTTTTCTGGAGCAACCGGGCTCCAGGTCAGTCCCCGGGCCCGTGGGCCTCCCATCGCTGCCCCGCTCGCCCGCCCCGGCCCGGGATGAGCAAGCCGGCCACAGACGGGAAATGTCACCTCTGCAGGAACTCCTGGAAAGACGAGAAGAGGAGGTAATCAATGGCACTGAAGTCCTCGCTGCTCTCATTCAGGCGGAACTGGAGGAAGACCAGCTCCCGCTTCTTCACTTCCCGCGGCCCCTGCACGATCAGGGCGGATTTCTGCAGAAAGACAAGGGCCGGAATCAGCCCCGGGGAAGGCCACCTGTGGCCCCCCGAGACACAGGGTGACCGGCAAGCTCCTTGCCCAGCAGCCCCCAGGTGACCACAGGCCACCCCTCCTGCCGCCCGCCGCTGGCTCCTGCTCAGCCCCACAAGGCGGCTCTCCGGGTAATGCCCGGCCCAGAGCTGGGAGCCCCTGTCCGTCCACTCTCCCCTCTGGCTGCCTGTGCTACGGAAGCCCTCCAGAAGGGACGCTAACTGTCCGTGCGTCCAGTACACGGACAAACGTCTTCTTCCAGTCCGTCGCTTTACCGTTAACTTTCTTTCTCGTGGCACTTGTCAGATGAAGCTTTACATTTGATGCAGTGAAATCTGTAAGTCTTCCTCTTTCTGGCTCCCGACTTTGCTTGCGAAGGAAAACCAAAATTACACCGATGCTCTCCTCCTCTTTGTGGCGCTTTTTAAACTTTTTTACACTTCCACGCTTCATGTGCCTGGCTTTCAGTTTTGCATCTGGTGCGAGGTAGGGACCTACCTCCCGCTCCCCAGACAGGGGACAGATGCGGGTTTGATCCCTACGGGTCTTCGCTGTTCTGCCACCTGACCGGCAGGTCCCCTCCGCGGCGCGCCTCCCCACCGCCACCCCCGGCGGGTGACGGCCGGACACGTGCTCTTCTGCGTGTACTCTAACACTAGACCGTTGACTTCCATGAAAACATCAACTGGGACTTTTAACTGTGAGGACACTGGATTTACAGGTCAGCCGACTTACTGTAAGGGGCTTACAGACTACTGAATTACAGATAAACATCCTACAGCAGTAGCCTCCGTCAGTGCCCCACGGACGTCGGAAGAGCGAGCACCGTCAGGCGCGAGGTGCTACACGCACGCTCACTCCACATGTACAAACTGTGCCGCTCAGTCCTCAGCTTACTACTTCGTGTCTATCCGATCTGTGAATGTGAAAGAGAAAAGGGTGCATTTAGTCCCTTTAAGGCAATGGTATTTTTTATTTCTAAAAGGTTTTGCCTAAAACATACAGATGGAGTGCTCTTTTGCACACACAGATTTGTACTTGTTAAATCTTAGTGGAGAAAAGTGTATTTTTTTTATCTCTCTTGTAACCGTCTGCGCCGGTACACCGGCGCGACCACGGTACACCGGCGTGACCAAAGTTAATGCGCCCTCTCACTTGTTCTGCCTTTTGTTGCATTTTCCCGAGACCTCCGTCCACCTATTTATTTCCGTGACACGCCGAGTGGTGCAGAGAAGGCTCACTGTTCCCACTACCCGCCTCCTCCCAGAGAACCAGCACCGCTTCCCCAATCCCAGTTTAGCAGCACGGTCGCCCTGCTGGAGCCTCGTGGCCACGGCCACGTGATGAAGTTCCTGGAATGGGCACCAGAGTGACTCAGGCGACTCCACACCGTGCCCTGAAACAGGACACCGCTGGTCCTCCACATCTCCCCCTCCCAGAGCGGGAAACGTATACACGTGCTGGCGAGCCAGTGCTGACCACGAGGACCAAGACAGCGCCGTGGGGATGGTGGAGTGACAGACAGAAGCCATCGCTGCCCGCCTCGTGAGGCGGCATGCACGCCCGACTGGCTCCAAACAGACTTCCCTCTGGTCTCAGACCCTGGGTCTGTCTGGGGTGTCTGCTTCTGCACAGCAGCTTAGTCTACTCTCTGCCCACCACCGCAGTTATTTCCTGGAACTGGAGTGCTGTGGGAACCACCTAAAAAAGGCAAGGGCTTAACATCCGGACAGTGGGGATATGGCAGGTGGTCCTACGGGCTGGAAGGACGGCGGCCCTGATTGTGGCAGAGCAAAGCGTGCGGTAAAAGTTACCTAAACCGAGGGCACGAGAGACACTAGAAAACCATGAGAATCTGAAGTTCGACAAAGCAGGTCAGATGAGGCCCCCCGTGTGTCGCTTTCACACAGACTAGCCAGGAGGCAGAGAGCCGGCAGCCTACACGGTTCTGAGCCTCCTCCTACAAACAAAGGGGGCAGGGCAGGAGCAGAGTAAAGGACAAGCCGACAAGCCAAGCGCCAAGTCGGCCCACACAGCAGGCAGCAGGTGTGCAAAGCAAATTTTCTAATGTCCACTCCAGGCCTGGCCTCGGAGGATCTCCACCGAGGCGCAATCTCCCAGTGGCCAAGGTATGGAGGACACAGACGTCTCACTGAGCTGCTCCCTGGGTGCCGAGATGGGATGAGCCCGACAACCCCCCCCCCACCCGCTTCAGCGAGCTTCCTTGCTGGCACTTGCCACGCCCTCCTTCCCCGAGTTGCGGGGGGCTCTCCTGCGCTCCCCTGTCCTGCCTCCTCTGCCACTGTGAGGCCTGAGGGCAGAACTCCTCTCCCAAGGAATCACTTCTAGAACTGCCAGAGAAGACTGACATCACCCAGAGCGGGTCACGGTAACTGCCTTCACCATAGTTTCCATACAAACAACTCTCCTTGGGGCACCTGGGTGGCTTCGGTCACTTAAGCCACGACTCTGGGTTTCAGCTCAGGTCATGATTTCATGCCCCACACTGGGCTCTGCGGTGACAGTGTGGAGCCTGCTTGGGATTCTCTCTCTCCCCTCTCCCTGCCCCTCCCCCACTTGTGCTCCCTCTCAAATGAACTTTAAAAAATTATATATATTAAAAAAACAACTCTTCTTTTGTGCCCTTATTTCATGACATTCATAATATTTAGTTAAATTACATAACTACTGCAGTAAGTACAACCGGCACAAACAGGTTTGGGGATGAAGGCAACAGGCTCCTGCTGGGGGGAGGGGGGGCAGGCAGGAAAGACACTCACACACGCGCATGCGCAGTGCCGGGCCGTCCGGCTCGTATGTTTCCCAGCGCGGCCGGCAAGAAGAGCCGGAATATGCACGTTTCTACGGCACATCAAGCTCTTCCTTAAAATGTTTAAAAATTATTCTCCCTTTCCTTTAGATTAGCATCCATTTCCTTATTCTGGAGTCCATTCTATTTTATTCCTCTTGGTCCTCTCCTAGGCTGCTGGTGTCCTGTAAATGTCTAGCGAGGCTTCATTCCGAGAGGGCCGGGGTGGCGGGCACAGGGCTGGGCTGTGGGTGTCCTCCTGAGCAGTTCCCGCACGGCGCACCCGTGCCGGGGCAGGCGACGCCGGCAGCCCGCACGCTTGGCGTATTTCTCTTGTGTGAAGAGATTCCTTCCCGGTACTTGTCCCCTCCTCTCCACCGTGGAGGCCGTCTCCAGTTCTGCTCCGTTCCTACTCTGCCGCCCCAGTGCCTGAGCAGGGAACCTCCCCGCAGCTTATGTCCGGGCGCCTCACGCCCGGAAGCAAACACCGTCCCCAGCAGTGCTGCACGCCCCGGGAGGGCAGGAGGGCGGCTGGCTTGGCCAACAGGCAGTCCCGTGACGACTGTCCCGTGATGACCGGCCTGACCGCTGTCCTGCCCTTTGAGCATGCTGACTCGGAGCTGGGAGCCAGAAGGCAGGCTTTCACCTCTACTGAAGCCTCTCCTGCGCCTGCTCTCGGGAGGGAGCGGCCTTTCTCCGGGGTGTTTGCTCCGTCCACCTGCCCCAACTTCTATTTTACACCACTTCAAAATGCCTAGTCCACTGGTGATAGCCCTCCTGGGTTTGTGGGGCTATTATGGATACTTTATTTTGTTCTAGTTTTTGCAGGAGAGGAGTCATTTCAGCAGGACCTTAGGAGGCGGCCCGAACAAAGGTTACTGGAACCATCTCAGTGCGACTCTTCCACGTTGGACCCACCCAGGGCTGCGAGTCTGGCTCTGCAGCAGCCCACGCGGTCTCTTCGCACCCGGCAGTTAATTTTGTCCACAGCTTCACCTCCTGCTACTTGCGGGGCGTACCTGACCCTCCACACACACCCAACTACTGTAACCGTGCAGACACAAATGCAAGATGCTGGTTCCTCTACCTTGAAAACCTTTCTATCCTCTCTTTGATCTAGAAAGCTCTTACTCGTCCCATTCAATCCTCTCCGAAACAAGGATACGGGACGCAAAAAAGATGTAAATAAATATAAATGCCCTCCCTGCCTCCCACACCACGTGCCAGTGCTGGGGTCCTTGTTCCCAGACCAGCTTCTTTACATATTTGTTTCAAAATATGGGTTCTCAGGTCCTGTCCCCAGGAATGGCTGGCCCCACATGGAACCCAGGAATCTTTATTTTCAAAACGCACCCTGGCAGTTGTGTTGTACAGTCAGGTAACGGGACTCACTTGACTACGTCCCACGGGCCTCACCCCCCACCCTTCCAGCAAGGAGAGGACCTGATCGCACTGTCAGGAATCCCTGAGGATCAGAGAGTGTGGATACCCTCAAAGCCCTTCCTGATGCAGCCAGCCAGCCATGGCCATGAGCCCATCTGGGACAGCCTCCTGGTCTCTGGGGGCCAAAGGCCTGCTTGAAGGGAGTGTGAGCGGCCTGGTGGCAGAAAGCAGCCTGGGGGCTGCGGGGTGCAGGGCTGACAGCATGGGCTGCCCGGGCCTGGCGAGGGGAGACAGGAGTTACCAGGGTCTGGTTGGAGAAAGGGTCCGTGTAGTTGATCCTCTGGGTGGTGCAGTTCATGTCCCCGGGCTGGCCGGGGCTCCTCAGCGGTGGGATGACCTCGTAGTGGTGCTTACAGCTGAGCAACTGGGCCTGACCGGGGTACAGAGCGATACCTAGAGGGGCACAAACAAGAAAACGGGAGTGTCGGAAGTCACAGTCCCCCACCATATCCCTAAAGTCACAGCTCACACATTTAAAAAAATTTTTTTTAATATTTGTTTATTTTTGGGAGACACAGAGAGACAGAGTGTGAGCAGGGGAGAGGCAGACAGAGAGGGAGACACAGAATCCGAAGCAGGCTCCAGGCTCTGAGCTGTCAGCATAGAGCCTGACGCGGGGCTTGAACCCACGGACTGTGAGATCATGACCTGAGCCGAAGTCAGACGCTCAATCAACTGAGCCACCCAGGCGCCCCACATCGCACACATTTTTTCTTACTCACCAACAACCCAAGTTCAAGACTCCCTGGGTGACAGCAGAGGAGGGAGAAGAAGACGGTTATAGAGGGTGGGGAGCCACGGCTGCTGCCCTCAGAAAGCCCTTCTCCTGGCCTGCACTAAAACCCACCCTACTTCCCAGCCCTGCTCAGCACACCCCGCGGGGTCTCCATGACTGGGCCTGGTAGCACCACCACCCACGGGCAGATTCACTGTGAGGCCCCAGGCTGTGGGACTCCCTAAATGTCATCTCGCCTGCTCTGACCGGGTCCTCCAGGTGTGCAAGCCACACCCCAAAGGCCCCTCCCCCACCTCACCGAGGCTCCACTGACAGAGGGAAAACGTGAGAGCAGCGCGAGGCACCAGTCACGGGCAGAGCTCAGGGAGCCCCCGAGATCAGCGACAGAAAGGAGAGTCCACAGATAAAGGGACCAGAACAGACACACGAAGAGGGACGAACACGAGACGGGCAAAGATGGGCGAAGAAGCTGCAAGCAGCATATTTTCAGAAGCCCGGGTGGGAGGCACCGGAGACCCTGGCTGTGCCCTGTGGGCATCCAGAGGGTGACTCCAGCATCCTGCGGGCACAGCGCGTGCACGTACCAGTGGGACACAGCGGGACCCACGGAGCTCAGGCTTCCCGGTTCACTCCCACACTTCCAGAGCCCAGCGCCAGCCCCGCTGCCCTGAAGGAGACACTACCTTCTAGGGCAGAGACGACTGCCTCCTCAGGGCCCGGCCTCCCACCGGAACAGGAAAGGCAGGAGCCCCCTCCCCAGGCAGGCCACTAACCACTTCTGAATGGCTCCCCCTCCTCTGCCCCTCATCACTGGCCTCTGGCTCCAGCCAGGCTATATCGTCCTTTCCAGAGGAGCCCTCTGTCTCCCTACACTTACTTTTGCTCCTGCTAATCCCCTTCCCAGAAAAACTCTCTTCTTGTCTGTCAAAGCCCAGCTCAAATCCTCTCTCTGTGCAAAGCATTCCGTGCCCACCCCAGTGACGCAGTGACCGCTCCAGGCTCTGTGCATGCCTCTTGCTGGCACATGACACACTCCTCTGGGTACTGACAGCAGCTCCCTGGGTGTGTGCTCTTCCCCTGGACTGTGCTCGGCTCCTCTGCCTACCCGAGGTGCCCAGCCCGGTGTGGGCGTGCAACGGTGGCTCATTTGCAAGCCAATGCCCCAGACCCGGGCCCTGACGTGCATCCGGGGCAGGCTCTACCTGGGGCGTCATAGCGATCCACCTCCTTGTAAGACACCGACATGACGGGGTGCTTGAGTTTCTCGCGGAAGTCTGTGATGGTCTGGTAGACCAGGAAGACGGCCACCGCCATGAGCAGCAGGTAGATGAAGATGAGCAGGACCGAGAAGACGTTCTTCAGGCAGGCCTTGCTGAAGCGGATGCTGCTGGAGGCAGACTCGCTGTCCAGAGCTGAACAACAACACCACACATGTGACCCGGAGCCCAGGGGCAGGTGAGGCCGGAGGCGGTCGGCAACCTCCAGGCCCTTGGCCTGCTTGACCAAGGAGGCGAGGTCACCCACGCACCCAACCTCCCACCTCAGCCTCCCACCCCTAATCATAACACATGGCACCTGCTAAAATTCACTGTGCACTTACTGTGCCAGAAAGGGGACTCCAGGAGGAAGGAGACACGGTTACTCTAAGAATCTCCCATCTGGAGGGACAAAGTCAAGATTCAACAAGGAAGCCGGCCCCAACCTATTTTTCTGGCCTTATCCCTTTGCACCCGGCTCCCCCAGGGCCCCCACCTCCAGCTGTGCTAAAGGCCTTTCTGTTTCTCCAGCATGCAGGTCCCCCCTCAACCCTAAGGCCCCTCACGTTTGCCAATCCCTGTGCCTGGCCTGGAGCACTCTTCGTCCAGAGCTGATTCCAGACTCATACTTCAGGTTTCGGTTTAGAAAGGCATTTCCTCAAGGAAGCATTCCCTGACCATAGATTTATTTGAGGACCCCTTCCTCAATGCTCCCAAGGCACCCTGTACGTCCTCTACCATGACTCTGCAATACCACAGTCTGCCTACATGTATTTTTATCCTCCTCGGCTGTGGGCTCCGGGAGGACCGGGACAGGGCCAGTCTTGTTCATACTGAACCATTAGCCCTTCACTACGTGCCTGGAATGGGGCGGCATTCACATTGATATGGTGCATTACTTAATGACTGATTAAAGATGCTCTGATTCCTTCCTTATAACATGGCTCTGTCTCTCCTGCCTGCTCTCGAACCATACCTTGATTATGCTCTGCTATGGAATAAGTTATGTGCACCCCGGCCCCGGACAAATTCACACTGAAGCCCCAATCTCCACCGTGACTGTATTCGAAGATACGGCATTTAAGGAGGTAATCAAGGTTAAACGAGGGCATAATAATGGGTCCTGATCCAACAAGACTAGTGTCCTCATAAGACAGGAGGGGACACCAGGGACATATGCACACAGAGAAAAAGCCACATGATGGCATGGGGAGAAGGTGGCCATGTGCAAGCCAAGGCGAGGGGCCTCAAGAGAAACCAAACTTGCCAACACCTTGATCTTTGATGTCCGGTCTCTAGAACTGAGAAAAAAAATTTCTGTTGAGCAACAGCACCCCAAGCTGACTGAGACACTCCCACGGTGCTCTGTGCCCTCCCTACTCCTCGTCTGAAACTGTGGCTCCCTGAGGAAAAAGCCCTGTTCCCTCCACAGTGGCCCAGTCCAAGGCTGAGGAGGAGGATGAATGCAAGTCCACAAGGGCATGTGCTTGGCTTCTGGCTCCCAACAGTGACAAAACAGCTTAGTCACACCACCCTTCTATAGACTATTACAGAATGTGGACGGAACACTTAAAAATTAAGTGAAGGCACCGGAGAAAGGTCGAAAGTACGCAGAAACTAGAAGAGAGCCGACCTTTGAAGGAAAGAAACTGCACTTGGTTAGATTTATGAATTTGCATGTTTTGCCGGAGGGCACTACCAACCTCTATGAGGTATGGTTCAGGGTGGCCATGGACAGGGTTCAGGGCTGGCAAAGCAGTCACAAAGTTAAGGGGAACCCTGAAAGGGATAGTGAAGGTGAACGCCCAAATCTGCAAATAAAATAGGTTCAAATTCTTGGCTGGAGACATCGTGGGGCGGGGGGTGGGGGGGGGTGGGGGGGAGGACAAGAAAAAAAAAAGCAGCAGCTGGAAACTGAAAGAACTGAATGGAGATTTCAGCTGCTGCTAATTCAGGAACCTAGGAGTTCAGAACTTGACTCTTATCACATTAACTACCTGCTAACACAAAACTCCTTTGAGAGGACTGTAATATAATCTAGAACCTCTATAATGTACCACTATAATGTCTAGTGTTGAATCAAAAATCACTAGACATGTGAAGAAACAAGAAAATGTGATCCACCCTCAAAGAAAAAAGCAGTCTATAGAAACCAAAGCCAAGGTGACCCAGATGTTACAATCAGCAGACAGAAACTTTACAGCTCTTAGAGGAGCAAAAGGAAAATATATAGATAAGGAATGGACAAAGAGGAAATAGAGAAATAGAAACTATAAAAAAGAACCAAATGGAAACTCTAACCTGGAAAGAAAAGTAAATGAAATGAAAAATTCACTGTACAGTCTAATAGCAAAGGAAGGCAAAATAAGTAAATAAATAAAAAGTCAGTGTAGTTGAAGTCTAATTAACAGAAATTAACCAATTTGGGGGGGGGCAAAAACGAAGAAAAAAATAAACAGAGCCTACCTAGATAATCGTGGGACAATATCTGGCAGCCTAACCATATGTAACTGAAGAGAGACAACAGATCACAAAGAATATTTGAAAAAACAATGGCCCAAACTTCCCAAAACTAGAGAAAAAAAACACATCAATTTGCAGATCCTGGAAGCTCAATACATGCCAAGCGGAATAAAGAACTCACCCCTAGGAAAATCATAGTCAAACTGCAAATGCAAAGATAAGATTGAAAGCAGCCAGAAAACAAAAGGCATATTACATACAGGATTTATATCTAATGATAGGTAACTTTTGATTAGAAATAACAGACACCCAAAGACAACAGAACATCTTTAAAATGCTGAAATAAAAAAATTCTGTCAACTCTGAATTAAATTCCAGCAAAACTAACTTTCGAAAATGAAGGTGAAATAAACATATTTTCAAACACAAAGCTAAGAGAATTCATCACCAACAGATTCGCACCGCAATGCATGAGGAAGAAATTCTGAGAGTTAAAGGGAAATAACACTAGATGAAAATTCTCAAATGTACAGGAAGGAATAAAGATCACTGAAATGCTAAACAGGTGGGTAAATATAAAAAGCTATTTATATATTTTTAAAATGTAAGACTAAAGCAAACAATATCATCAGGTTTATAACTTGCAGGAAAAGATGGGGAGACGAAAAATACGAGACAAACAGAAAACAGCAAAAAGGTAGAATCAATTCCAACCATATCAATAATTACACCACATGTAACAGACTAGGGGAGAGTCCAAGATGGCAACACAGGAAGACCTTGAACTCATGTCCTCCCATGATCACACCAATTCTACACCTACACAGAGAGCGATTCCTCCTGAAGAACTGATGGCTGATTAAACAGCTTCTGCACAACCACAGATGGCGGGCGCACATGGAGAATGGCAAAAGAGATGGAAACACAGGGACAACAGGCACCCCACCCCTGATGCTGTGGACTGTACTAGAAAGAGGTCACACTGAGGGACTTCTGTGCAGATTCACCTGCCCTGGGACACAGAAAAAAAGCTATGGTTTAAAAGGTAACTAGATTAAAGGTGAAGGAAACCCATTCACTAACTCTGGAGGTGAGAGATTGCTAGAATTCTCTCTGGGGTCAGAGGTGCTGGTGTGCCCCACTGTTTATCTTGTCCCTTCACCCTGGTAGCACAGATGGGAACACAGGCTGGACACTCTAGCTGGCCTACTGCCTCAGTGAGCTCTGGGACCCTAGCCCACACCAGCTCTAGCCATATGCCCAAGGATTCCCCCCCTCCCCCACCCACCCAAGTATCAGCGGACCCACCAAGGTGGCCCCAGACCCCCATCCTACCCTTACCTGTGCCAGCTTCAGTTTTTCCTGCCAGGGTGCTCCCTGCAGAGAACACCCCAGGACCCCTAGCTGGCACCCACTAATGCTCTCGGTCGGCCAGCCAAAGCTGCCAGGCACACACAGTCTATACAGGGACGTTCCTACATAAGGCTATGCTTTCAAAACAGGCGGAGGTGGCTGTCTCACCTAATTCATAGAAACAAACACAGTAGGTCAGACAAAACGAGGAGACACACAAACATGCTCCAAACAAAAGAACAAGACAAAACTTCAGAAAAAGAACTAAAACAAAACAGAGGTAAGCAATCTGTTAACGGTCATAAAGATGCTCACCAGACTGGAGAGAAGAGTGGATGAACTCAGTGAGAACTTCAACAAAGAGACAGAAAGTATAAAAAAGAACCAATCAGAGTTAAAGAATGTAACTGAAATGAAAAATACAGAAGAAATCAACAGCAGATGAGCAGGTGCAGAACAGATCAGCGATCTGGAAGAGACGGTAATGGGAAGTATCTACCGAACAGCAAAAAGAAAAAAGAATTTTACAAAACGAGGCAAGGTCATGGGATCTCTGAGACAACATCAAGCGTACTAACGTTTGCACCATAGGGGTCCCAAAAGGAGAGAGGAAAAGGGGCAGAAAATGTATTTGAAGAAATAATAGCTAAAATATTCTCTAACCTGGGGAAAGAGAGATCCAGAGAGCCCCAAAGAAGATGAACCTAAGGAGGTCCAGGCCAAGACACAATAATTAAAATATCAAAAATTAAAGATAAAGACAGAATCTTAAAAGCAACAAGAAAAAAGCAAAACATTACAGACAAGAGAAAGCCCGTTAGACCTGCAGCTGATTTTTCAGCAGAAACACCGCAGACCGAATGGGAGTGGTGTGACATATTAACACTGCTGAAACCTACAGCGAAGAATAATCCACCCAGCAAGGTTATTAGTCGGAATGGAAGGAGAGAGAGTCTCCCAGACAAAAGTTATAGGAGTTCATCACTAAACTGGCCATTAAAGGGACTTCTTTAAGCAGAAAAAGGAAAGAACATTAACTAGAAGAAAATTTTGAAAGGAAAAAATTTCACGGGTGAAAGCAAACAGGGTAAAGGTAGTACATCAATCACTTATAAAGCTAGTATAAAAGGTAAAAGCCAAAAGTAGGGGGCACCTGGGTGGCTCAGTTAAGCGTTTGACTCTTGATCTTGGCTCAGGTCATGATCGCAGTTTGAGTTTGAGCTCCATGTAAGGGCTCTGAGTTGACACCTCAGAGCCTGCTTGGGATTCTGTCTCTCCCTCTGTCTGCCCCTCCCCTGCTGGCACACACACGCTCACTCTCTCTCTCTCTCTCTCCCCCTCTCAAAAAAAAAAAAAGTAGTAACATCAATCATATTTAAAACATTAGTGAAGGGATTCACAAAATAGAGGGATGTAAGCTATGACATCATATACATAAAAATGGGGGGGAGTAAAATTCAGTGCTTTTAGTATGTGTTCAAACCTTAACATAACATAGGCCATATATGACAAACCTCCTACAACTAACATCATACTCCATGGTGGAAAAACAGAAAGACTTTCCCCTAAAATAAGGAACAAGACAAGATGTCCTTTTTTGCCATTTTTATTCAATATAGAAGTGGAAGTCCTAACCACAGCAATCAGACAAGAAATAAAAGGCATCCAAATTGAAAAGGAAGAAGTGAAACTGTCACTATTTGCAAATGACATGATACTATATATAGAAAACCCTGAAGACTCCACTAAAAACAATTAGCACAAATGAATTCAGTAAACAAAGTTAATACATAGAAATGTGTGACACTTCTATACACTAAAAACAAAGTAGCAGAAAGTGAAACGAAGAAAACAATCCTATTTATGATTGCATCAAAAAGAACAAAGTACCTAGAAATAAATTTAACTAAGGAAGTGGAAGACTTTTACTCTGAAGACTATAAGACACTGTTAAAAGAAATTGAAGAAGACACAAGAAAAAGAAAAGATACCACACTCATAGATTGGAAGAATTAATCTTGTTAAGATGTCCATACTACCCAAAGCAATCTACAGAACCAATGCAATCTCTTTAAAATACTAACAGAATTAGAACAGATATTTTTTTTCACAGAACTAGAACAAATAATACTAAAATCTGTAAGGAATCAAAAAAAACCAGGAAGAGCCAAAGCAATCTTGAGAAAGGACAAAGCTGGAGGTATCACAATCCCAGATTTCAAGCTACACTATAAAACTATAATATTCAAAACAGTATGGTACTGCCACACATAAGTCAATAAAACAGAATAGGCAGCCAAGAAATAAACCCATGCTTATTTATGGTCAATTAATCTAAGACAAAGGAGGCAAGAATATACAATGGGGAAAAGACAGTTTCTTCCTTTAATAGTGTTGAGAAAACTGGACAGCAACATGCAAAAAAAAAAAATAATAATAAAACTAGACCACTTTCTTACACCATACACCTTACATCATACACAAAGGTACACTCAACAGAGAATAAAGACCTAAATGTAAGACTGAAAACCGTAAAACTCCTAAAGGAAAACATACTCTGTAATCTTTTGGACACTGGCTTTAGCAACATTTTTCTGGATCTATCCCCTCATGCAAGGGAAACAAAAGCAAAAACAAACTATTGAAGATTATATCAAACTAAAAAGCCTTTGCACAGGAAAGGAAACCATGAACACAATGAAAAGGCAACCTACTGAATGGGAGGAGACGTTTGCAAATGATATAGTCAATAAAGGGTTAAAATCCAAAATATATAAAGAACTCCTACAACACCCCCAAAACATCTTACCAAAAAACGGCAGAGGATCTGAATAAATGTTTTTCTAAAGAAGATATGTGCACGGCTGACGGACACAAGAAAAGATACTCAACATCACTAACCATCAGAGAAATGCAAATCAAAGCCACAATACAATATCCCCTCCTACCAGAGGCTGGTATCAAATACACAATGGGGTGCCTGAGTGGCTCAGTCAGGTGAGTGTCTGACTCTTGGTCTCGTCTCAGGTCACGATCTCACAGTTCACGGACTCTGCGCTGACAGCACAGAGCTTGCTTGGGATTCTGTATCTCCCCCTCTATACACCCCCCCACTCACATGCTCATGCTCTCTCTCTCAAAAATAAGTAAATAAACCTTAAAAACCAACAACACAAGAAATAAGTGTTGGCAAGGATGTGGAGAAAAGGGAACTTTCAGAAACTGCTGGTGGGAAAGTAAGTTGGTGCAGCCACTATGAAAACAGTATGGAGGTGCCTCAAAAAATTAAAAATAGAAATACCATTCCACTACTGGGTACTCACCCAAAGAAAACAAAAAGACTGATTCAAAAAGATATATGCACTCCTATGTTTATTGCAGCACTATTTACAATAGCCAAGATATGGAAGCTACCCAAGTGTGCAGCAACAGATGAATGGATAAAAGAAGATGTGGAATATAACACAACCATTAAAAAAAAAATCTTGTCATTCACAGCAACAGGGATGCATCCAGAGGGTGTTATGTTAAGTGAAATAAGTCAGACAGAAAAAGACAAATACTATATGATTTCACTTCTATTTAGAATCTAAAAAACAAAACAGAACAAATTAGAGGTTGCCAGAGGGGAGAAGGGTGGAGGGGACAGGTGAAATAGGTGAAGGGAATGAAGAGACACAAACTTGAAGCTTTTTTGGCAGGGAAAAACTCCCCACAAGAACATGCCCCTTCAATCCCTCCCTGGAAGAAGGACAGAGGAAGCATAAGCAGCAGTGAAATGCCCAGGGCTGTGAAATCACCATCGTCCAGCCACCGCAAACAGCAGTTCTCTGTGCTGCTTATCCTTTGCCAACCTACGAGGAAGAAAGGCAAAGTTTACAGAGGGTGCTCCTTCAGATGGAAGCAGCACTGATAGCAATCTGAATCAAAATGAGTGGAAAACCATCCCAATAAACATACTTTAAGTTTAAAAAAATAGTAAGATTAAAAACTTCCGGGGGCGCCCAGGTGGCTCAGAAGGTTAACCACTCGACTTCAGCTCAGGTCATGATTTCGTGGGTTGTAGGTTCAAGCCCTGCATTGGGCTCTGTGCTGACAGCCTGGACCTGGAGCCTGCTTCAGATTCTGTGTCTCCCTCTCTCTCTCCCCTCCCCCACTTGTGCTCTGTCTCTCTCTCTCTCTCAAAAGTAAACATTAAAAAATTAAAAACAAAACTTCCAGGTGTCAAGTGAGTTATGGGGATAAAAAGTATAGCATAGAGAATATACTCGATAACACTGTAGTAACTTCGTATGGTGACAAACAGTAATTTATTGTGAGTACTGCATAATGTATAGAACTGTCGGACCACAATGTTGTACACCTGGAATTAATATATTAGTCTATAACTAGGTCAACTATACTTCAACTTAAAAAAATGTAAATGGACTAAACATTCCAATTAAAAGGCAGAGACTTTTAAAAAGCCAACCTGGATTAAAAACAAGACCCAACAAGACACTCCCTACAAAAAAATGGACTTTAAATCCAAAGATATAAGAGTATTTGCTCATAATTATTTCATTTTCTTTTATTTAAAAGCACAAAAGCAGGATCAGCACAGAACTATCAAAGGGTCTTAGGTTAGAGAAAAGTTAAGTCATTCATTCTATACTTGTACAAACATGCATCAAGCACCAACTCTGTGTGCCAGACTTTGTGCTAGGTGCTTCAGGGAGATACTAAGAGGAGAACTAACGGTCTGTGCTAAAAGTGCTACAGAATCAGAAGCACTAGAGGATGTAAATTGTGAGATTTCCTTCGCTGGGGTGAAGTATGGGTGTGGGGAGAAGGACAGAGATAAGCACAGGGCTTTGTGGAGGAAGTCACCTAGCTCTGTGCCCAAGGCACCAGGAAGATTTTCATGGAGAAGTAATTTGGTGTTCATTATTCTTTTATTTCCTGAACTGAAATTCTGGATATCCAGCCCAGTGGTGAAGTGCATGAGCTTTAGAGTCAGAAAGAATTGGGCTCCAGCTCTCCTAATGACTACTCTGAGACCCAGGGCAAGATACTTACTGCTCCTAAGCCTCACTTTCTTCATGTGAAAAGAAAATGATCATTTCAATTTTACAGAATATTTACAAGAAAGGAGAGAATGTTGAAAATGCATTGAAGATTGCCTGCTTAATGAATTAATATTACTAGAGAAATGGAATGTATCCTCCACCTTTCAAAAAACAAAGCCTTTAATGATGAAGACAGCAAAAATTGAAGACCGTGGCACTACAATGATCTCTTAATAATGATAAATTAGGGAAAAATATGCCAAAAATAAGATGGAGGTGAGGCAGAATACAGTACCTTTCACACAGTAGGCATGTAATGTTTGCATGCCTGTGAAATGACTGAATGACCCACATAATAGATGAGCTAAGTCTTACAGTGCTAACTAGCTACCTTCAATTTGTAGAACGGCAGTGCATTTCAGGCCTGCAAAACGGTAAACCAATGGTGTATCTTGCTATTCATGGCAAAATACTTTAGAAAGTTTTTACAATACACAGAAGTGCAAGTTCCCAGAAGTGTCTATGAGGTTCCTCCAGGCAGTAAAGAGCAGGTTTGGGAGGCAATGGACATTCACAGCTACAAAGAGAAGTGAGGAAGCAGGAAGCAGGAACCCCTAAGGAAGCCCGCAGGCAGCTGGGCACGAGCCACCCCAGAAGGCGGCAGCTCTAGTTCTCCAAGAGGAATGAAAGCACGTCTCTTTTTCAACTTTTGTCTCAGATTCTACTGCTACTGCCTCTTACTGTGATTGGGGACAGTGTCAATTTCTGCTCCCTGGTGGCTTTGCTGTCTGCCTTCTCTCCTGGTTTCTCTACTACGACTCTGCTCTGCTGTACTGGCCAAGTCCCTCTCTCAGACTGTGTCCTGTATAGGGTGCCCTGTCACACACACCACAGGACACTGCCTCCTTCATATCCCTGTGGCTGGCCCCCCTTAGCTCAGGCGCTGATCCCTGATCAGTCACGTGTAGCAGTTCTGCAAATGACGTCACAGGACCCAAAGGGTACAAGTGGACTTACCCGCAGCTGTTCAGCCTGGAAGGCATTCCCACCTTCTATGGCCCATGTGAGATCACGGGTTCATTTCAAGATTTTTTTAATGTAATCTCTACACCCAACATGGGGCTCAAACTCAAAACCCCGAGATCAAGAATCACCCACTCTATCAACTGAGCCAGCCAGACACCTCCCCACAGGTTCGCTTCAAAACATGGCAGGTAAAAACACATTCCCTGTCACAAAGGGCTCATACCTGCTGTTGCAACAAGGAACCAGGTTTCAACATCTGAATGAGGTTTGATAAAATCACAAGACAAAACTGAAGGAACTCTGTAACGACCGACTAGGTATGTAACATCTGATAGAACTGTTAAGAGTTAGCAGGGACCCAAAAGGCCTTCCGCTCCAAACCCATCTTTGCGCAGTGATCCAGGCAGAGAGCGTAGGACTGGCACAGAATGAGAGCTCTGGGGTCCCGACTCCTTATCAGTGTTCCTTCCCTACACAACAGTGAACAGTAGTGCTTAAGGTTCCGGTCCCCAAGGATGACAAAAGAAGGTCCAATTGAAAGAACAGAACTTCATGACAAAAGAAGCTCGGGATATTTTTAAGTAAACTGTGTATTTCATCCTGGCTAAACCAATGAAGAGGAACAATAATGGGCGTTTGTGGGCAGGGATTCACTCTATCAGAAGCCACACACATGATTTGAAATGTTTTGCCTTCATGAAGTCTTTGATCAGGGTTAAGAGAGGACACTACATCTTCTCGAGAATTCTCAAAAGGCTAACTTAAGGCACAAAATGGTCACGTAACAACTACATCATCTGGGTTTGTCTGGCAGAGGTACTTGGACAAATTACTCTCGTGGGGTCCCCCCTGTTTCACTCACAGAAGCCAAGCTGAACTTCTTTACCGGCCTTTTCTTGACCCATAAATTGGCATGGAAGTTCAATAAAAACTATGAAACTATTCGTCATCCACACATGCTACAAATGACACTCCGATTCTGGAACAAGACACCACTATATTTTGCCATTTAAAAAAAGGTGCTGGATATTTTGGCAAAATGTCCTGTGCACGCTGCAGTCAGAAAAACCAAACACTGGCTTTTTTTTGTGGCAAGCTGGGTGAATGTGTTTTAAAAGTATACATTCTTTATATGAAGGCAAGTTCTTTATATGAACTCATGACAGCAGAAAGAAAGAAATAATGCACAAGATTTTTTTAGGAAAGGTAATGACGAGTTTTGCAAAATCTATGACAGCACTGCTGCAAAAACCCAGACTTGCCCCAGAATACAAGTCAGCCCATCGAGGGGATGTGTGATGAGCAATTCAATTTCTGGAAACACAGAGAGACCTTTATTCACAGGAAGGGGGGACTGGTCATCTACCTTGCAAACAACAAGGGGCGAAGACGCATCCTGAATGCGAAGGAAGGAAGGAACTATCCTCTCCCCGCTTTCTAGTGATGGGATGGGTTTGTTGTTTTTGTGGGGTTTTTGAGATGTAATTCACATACCCTCTTTACCCTTTTAAATTCATGAATATATTGAGTTTTCGCTATATTCACAAGGTGTGCAGCCATCACCACTATGTAATTACAGGACATTTCATCACCGAAAAAGAAAATCCATACCCATTAGGAGGCACTCCTTTCTCCTAGGCCCTGGCAACCAATAATCGGCTCCCCGTCTTGATGGATTTGCCTATTTTTGGACAGTTCACATAAATGGAATCCCACAACATAGAAGCTTTTACGTCAGTCTTCTTTCGCCTAACATAATGTCAAGATTCGTCCATGACGTAGATCCAACAGTTCTTCATTCCCTTTGACTGCCAAATAATACCTCATTGGGTGAATATACTGTTTTATTTACTCACTCATCAATCGAGGGACCGCTGGGTTGCTTCTGCTTTCTGGCCATTATGAATTGTGCTGCTGTGAACATTCATGTACAAGTTTTCGTGTCGACGTAAGTTTTCATTTCTATTGGGTACGTACGTAGGAGAAGAATTGCTGGGTCATACGGTAACTCTGTATTTGACCTTTTAGGAACTGCCAGACTGTTCTCCACAGTGGCTGCACCATCTTACGCTCGCCCCAACCATCTATGGGGGTCCTAATTTCTCTACATCCTCACCAAAACTCGCACATCTTATGGACCGCAGCCATTCTTGTAGATGTGACGGCGGCACAATGGTACAAATCTCACTGGGGTTTAGATTTGCGTTTCCCTGATGATAATGATGGTGAGCAGCTTGTCAAGTGCGTATCGGTCATGTGCGCTGCAGAAGCGCTATTCAGATCCTTACTTGGGTTGCCCTTTTATCACCGGGCTAGAAAAGTACTCTAAGTACAAGTCCTCAGATCCATGACTTGAACAGGTCTCTCATCCTGTGGGGTGTCTCTTCACTTTCTTGGTGGTACCCTTATAACGCACAAAAGTTTTTCATTTTGATGAGATCCAATGAATTTTTTTCTTTGGTGGCTTATCTTTTTCAGTTCTATTAATATACAGTTGTTTCCATAGAGAGCGGACTGTAAATGACTAATCAGCCAAGTGTCTTCCTCAATTTTATTGTAACAGTGATATAATACGCTGCTTATTCAGTTAGTGTATCAGGTCTCGTTTCTCCCTTAGAAAAGAATAAGTGGGTGTACTTTCCTTGATAGAAAGGAAACAGATTGAGGCTTTCAGATCATGGACTGGAATTTATCTCTGAGAGTACAACCGGGAATATAATCCTGAATGTCTGGGTGCTTCACTTGAACCTCTGCTGCCCAACAGCAGCGGGCTCAGCATCCTAGTTCTGTCCTGTCTCACGGCTCCGACCTCCAGGCCTCCCTCAGGCTCCAGCTCCACCCCCTCCTCTGGACCCTGAATGTGGCCATCACTCTACAGGCTGCCCAGACTTCCTCAAAGTGCGCACTTGAACTACATCAGTCCTCATCTCTGTCCACCTGCCCTGCACCTCTCTTTGGCTCGGGGCCTCTCCACCCAGACAGACACATCTGTGAAGCTTTGTATGTCTGCAGCAGACAAGCACCTCCTCTTCCAGCCGCTCACGCCTGGACTACATTCTCCCACTCGCCCGGCTTCAAACCTCAGGGTCTCCTTTGATTCTTCCTTCTCCCGCTCCCCCACATCGAAGCAGCCCACCATGCCAGCCTCTGAGCCAGCACGGTCCTCTCCACTAATCCGGCCCTACGGCACCGCCACACCGTTCCTCCCTGCGTGCCCAATTCACCCCTCTTACTGCTCGGCTCCAATCCCATTAAATGCTCCCTAATGGCTAAACCCTGACCCTCCATAATCTGACCCAATCTGTCCTTCCTACCTCATCTCCTCCTACTTCTCTCACCAACCCTCTGCTCCAACCACTTCGTGCTAACCCTCTGTTGCCGACATGTCCTGTTTTATCCCCACCTCTATGTGGTTGCACGTGCCGTCCCTCCTCCCCGGCCAGCCCCGTCACCCCCACCTACCAGTCACCCTTCCTTCAGGTTAATCCCACTCCCTTCACTAACCAGCCCCCTTTCGTTCATTCCTGAAGCACTGTCTCTACCATCTCCTTGACCCTCTATCATTCATCCCAGTTGCTCACATGAGATACATTCCTGTTCCAGATCCCCATGTCCCCCTCCAAGAGTATAAATACTGAGCACCCACAGTGGGCCAGGCGCTCTGCGAGGCAGCAGAGTTACAACGAAGCGGGAGGGGAGACAAAAGTGCCTCACAGGACACAGGGGCAAGCCCAAGGGGTTAGTAATGATTAATTAAAGAACTATATTCAACAAATATGCCCTTTAGACTGTGCCACATTCTATAAAGGAAAATAGTGAGTGCTAGGAAAGCACATAACAGGGAGAAAAGGGCCTCCGTGAGCTGTTCAGGGCAGGCTCTGGAGAAGGAGGGAGAAGTTCGTCTTTGGGCATCCTGCCTTCTCTCTCTACCTGTCCTGAGTTCCTGGACGCAGGCCCTGCCTCACTTGCCCTCTTGGTGGTTTTAGCACGTTGCACAACAGGTGACGGAGCCCATGAGGGACTCTGGTGGAGGTAGGGGAGGATTCTGGAGCAGGAAAGCACTTCATCCAGAAACTGAGCCAGAGTCAGAACACCTTGGGAGACAAATCCCAGCCCCGCTGCTCAGAAGCTCTGAGCACATTACTTGACCTCTCTTTTCCTCACCTAGGAACCAGGACTAACCATCTCCCTCATGGAGTGGCCGTGAAGACTACGTGGAGTATACACGGAAAGCCCTATGCAGGCCCAGTACATGGAAGCACCCAATAAGCGGTGGCCGCTGCCATCATTACCGTTATCGGTGTTACTGTCACAGGACTCAAAGGCCGGAAGTGAGCTCTGTGAGTTGTGTGTCACATCACCGAATTCGGGTCAGCTCCCTACCGCGACTTCTGAGTTTGCATCTTCTACCGTCTAAACTGGAGACGAGCCCAGAAGGTTCCCCTGAAATCATGAAGTCTCTTGCCAGTCTGTGAAACTACCCCAAAGTTGCTCTGCTTGAGGTCTGGCTTCCTGCTCTGACTGACCTCAGGCTGTAAGCCCCAGGAATCTGAGGCAAAAGAGAGGCTAAGGCCAAAGGTCATCATGGCCACTTCCTAGTTTGCCTGGCACTTATCTTCAAAAGGAAACACAAAAGAAAGCTTCGTCTTTCCAAGTCTGGCATCCCTCCCCTCCTTCTGGCTGTCTCCATCTATCCTCTTCAGACTGGGGGCAAGAGGGCAGTACAGGCTGCAGCGGGCAGAATGGATAGTGGCCCGCCGAAGATGTCCAAGTCCTACTTCTCAGAACCTATGAATGCCAAGGTACACAGGAAAGAGAAATGAAGGCAGCAGGTGGGATTAAAGCTGCCGTTCACCTGACCTTGAAACAAGGGGATTTTCCTGAGCTATGATTGCATTTAAACATGGAAGAGGGGGCAGAAGTCCGTGTCAGAACGATAAGATAGGAGAAAGACTCAACCGGCCACCAGTGACCTTGAAGATGGATAAAGGGCCACAAGCCAAGAAATGTGAGCTCCCCCCAGAAGCTAGAGAAGGCACCAAAATGGATTTTCCCCTAGAGCTTCCAGAAAGGAATTCAGTCCTGCTGAAACCTTAACTTTAGCCCAGCAAGACCCATTTTGGACTTTTGCCCTCCAGAACTGGAAGATAATAAATTTGTGTTGTTTTAAGCCACTAAGTTTGTGGTAATTTGTTACAGAAACAATAGAAACCCATATACAGAGCTATTGCAAATAAATACAAATATACTGTTCTCTCCCTGGGGCTTGAAGACTTCGGAGGCGATGCCCAGAATCAGCGTGGGGGCAGCCCTGCTACTACCTTTTACACAGTAAGCTCTAATCAAAAGATGCTTAAAATACTTTCTAAAAACCACTGGTGCAGGAGAAAGCCTGGGGTCAGACAGAGCTCGACCCGTCTGTTTACGAACCATGGGATCTTTCCATACTTCCCTTAACCTCCCTGGACCTCAGGTCCTCGTCCATCGAAATCAGGATGACCACCTCACAGGGCTGTCATGAAAATTAAATGGGGCAAAGGGAAGGACAGAGCTTGACCCAGAGGAAGCAGTCAGTCAACAGCTACTCTTCCAGCCCCCTTCCTTCTACAAAGTCTTCCCTAAGAATTAGGCACAATCACAGAATACCCTAGGTCATTCCTCTCCTCTATAAATGCAGGTTTCAAGAGGAGCATGATCCCACCTCCCTCGATCCACCCAAGAGGTCGGAGTCAGGCTGGGGCTCCATTCGCTCAGTCAACAGATCTTTATTGCATGCACAGGGCTGAGGTGGTGAGCAAAAGGGACTGGTCTCCACCTTCGCGGAGCTCACATGCTGGTAGAATAGATGCTCATCAAATGCCAAGCAGACAAACACGCTGCCCCATCAGGGAGAACGACGAGGGAGAGGTGCGCGGGCTGCAAGTCCAGGGTCAGAGGGTGAAAGTGATCAGAGTCTTTGTAGAAAACAACGAGTGAGTTGAGAGCTGAGGAACAATTAAACATTAACCTGATGACAGAGAGAAGACAATTCCAAACAGAGGAATGGACGTGCGGGGTGTAGGGAACCTTTGGGACATCCAAGCAGAGCCATGACCTAGGCATTTGGATATAAAGGATATTAAGTCTGGAGTTTACAGGTAACCTCTGTGCTAGAGGGGGAAGCATGGCGGTCGCGTGAGAGCAAGAAGTGACTGAAGCAGGGAGGGGGCCTGGGTGAGACTGCCAGCTAGAGAGAGAGTGAAGGTGAGACCACCTACTAGAGAGAGAGGGAAGGGGCCTCTGACAAACGCTTAACATCCAAGAGCTGTAAAGGCGGCAAGAAGGAGCAGTCTGGGAAGTAAAGAGTTACATTATATAAGGGCGCAGAGAGTATCCAGGAGGAAGAAGTCGTCAACGTTATCTAACGTTACTACAAGACTCCCTAAAATGCCACCTGACTGATGGGACCCTGCCTGCCCAGCTGGGAGATGATACTGGTGAGGCCTAATGTCCAGGACGTGAGGCCTATTAAATATTCTCCTCGAGGGCTCTGGGAAGTGACCCAGATATCAGAGGCTCAACTACTAACTGCTTCCTAGGAAAAAACAAACGGAAGAACAGAGACCCATTACATCCGATGGTCTGGCCCCAGGAATTGGCTCAACCAGACACAGAGAAGAGCAGATACTGGCCGGGACACATCCTCTGGCCCAAGGCTGGTTAAATATGTATAGCTTTAGAACCAGGGCAATACCTGAGACCCGACACCGGAGCGCAGGGCAGAGGGGCTCCTCCTCTCCTGCAGGACCCCAGCTGGCGAGGCGCCTGGACTGGGGCCTCCAGCTACGGCAGAGCACCGCTTTCCAGCCCTTCCGCCCCCAACACTGAACCCCCTCACCTGGTAAGATTCCTGGACCTTGCACTCCGTCTGTCTCCTTTTCTTGCTCGTCCGCCCGCTCTGAGTTCTCAACCACCTGATCCAACTCCTCACTCAGCTAAAGCGGGGAGACAAAGAGGGCAAAGCGGTCAGCCACATCAGCTTTGCCGGGGAGGACTAGAATGAGAAAGCAGAAGCTTCCTCTCACTTAACTACACACACACACATACGCGCGCGCACACACACACACACACACAATCACATGATGGAGGGTGTGTTATACCAATTCTACAGATGAGGACACTGACGCTTGAAAAACTTCCCGTATGTTCATTTCCTAGGGCTGCCGTAACAAAGCACCACCAACTGGGTGGCTTAAGAATTAACAGAAGCTTACTCCCTCACAGTTCTGGAAACTAGCAATCTGAAATCCAGGTGGTGGCAAGGATGGTTCCTTCTGAGGGCTGTGAGGAAGAATCTTTTCCATGGCCCTCTCCTAGCTTCTGGTAATGGCCAGCAAGCCTCGGTGTTCCTTGGCCGATAGGAGCATCTCATCTCCAAGCTCTGCCTCCTTCCTCACATGGAGCCTGGGAAGTGTGTCTCTGTGTTGTCTCCACAAGGTCAGCTTCTCATAAGGACACCATATTGGATGAGGGCCCACCCTACTCCAGTATGACCTCATCTTAACTAATTACATCTGCAAGGACCCTATGTCCAAATAAGGGCACTTTCTGAGGTACTAGGGGTTAGCACTCCCCACACAACTTTTTGGAGGGACACAATTCAACCACAACACTTTCCCTGGTCATAGAGCCAGCAGTCAAATCCAAGTTGGTCTAGTTCCAAAACCTATGATCTTTAACGGCTTCCCAGAGGAGGAGGAGGAAATGCAGCTAAGAGTCTGCTGAGAAGAGGAAACAGTGAAGTGGGTGTCAAGAGCTCTCCAGGACGCTGGCTCAAGTCCACTGACTCAGGCTGCAAATGGCAGAAAGTAATGGGGAGGGTGGCCCGTCCCAGAAAGAGATACAATTAGCATCCTGAGAGCAGGCAACTGCAGCCTCACCTCATTAGCGCTCTCACCTGTCAAATGGGGGAAACGAGCCACCGAGAAGGGTAGGCAGAGGATACAATACTAACCGACAATTCTTCATAGGATTGAGGAAGAGGGCAAGAGAGATCAGGACCAGAGTTTAAAGGCTGTAACACTCTATTGGGAGGGAGGGGAAGGGGATCGCTTTCCTAAGAATTTTCTTAGGTTCACAGTGTCAACACTGAAGGTCTCAAAACATTTTCATTAAAAATTAATCTCCAAGAGACTTGGGTTTAAATAAAATTCTGATGTATCTACTATTCTTCCATCTCCTCCCCTCTTTTTTTAAATTTTTTTGAGGGGGGCAGAGGGGGAGAGAGAATCCCAAACAGACTCCCCACTGTCAGTGCACAGTTGGACATGGGGCTCAAACCACAAACCATGAGATCATGACCCAAGCCAAAGTTGGACACTTAACCAACTGAGCCACCCAGGTGCCCTTAATTTTATTAAGTGATCTCTACCCCCAAGGAGGAACTTGAACTCACAACCCCGGTATTAAAAATCGCATGATCTACCGACTAAGCCAGCCAGGCACCTCCATCTCCTTTTTCATGCCTCCACTCCTGCCCATTAGAATCAGGGGAAATCTCCAGTTTAAAGTCTTCCAAGCCCAAAAGAAAAGAGAACCAACAAGTGGGAGAGGGCCGGGAGGCTGGAGAAGACACCATGAGATACAGGTAGCGGGGACACAGAACAAGAGATCGCCAGAGCTCTCTCGCTGGCCAAAGAGAAAGAAGGATGTTGGTGCTGGGAAGGCCAAAAGTTCTTTGATCCAAGTCTCGCCCAGGCTCAGCCACACCCAGAGAGCAACGTGCTCCTAACTCAGCTCCATTCCTGACTACCTGCAGCTCCAGACCCAAAGCCAAAAACCTCCCTTCAGCAAAGAAACGCAACTCAGAGCTAGGTCCACTCCCAGAACGACCCAGGCAGGAGAGATGCAAGTCGCTTTCTGGAAGGCCTCCTTCTGAAGAAGGCAAAAGGCAGGGACTTCAAAATGAGCCACTGAAGAAGGTAAAGGGAAGGGTCCTTCTAGTGTCTTCCATCTTGGGGTTGCCCTCAAATAGAAAGTGACTTTACTTTTGGCCTTGCCTCTGCAAGCAGGGTAACTGTCTACACTTTAATAAACATTTCAGGAGTCCTACGAGGAAAGGCGATACTGCAGGTGACGTACGGATGCTGAGGCACACGGCCCTACAAATCAGGACCCCAAAGCTCCCTAGAAGCAGGAGCCGCCCACGTCCTGTGAACAAGAACTATCATCCACTGAGGGGTCCCTCCCTGCCAAGCACTGACCTAAGCACTTTCCATACACGGACTCACTGAATCTTCACGACCCTGTGAAACAGGAACTATCATTACCTTCCTGTGCAGAGGAAGAAACCTGAGGCTCAGAGAAGCGACTTGACAAACGGCCAGAAGCAGGGCAGGACAGGAACATGGGCTTTCCGACTTTGAAATGGTATTTACGCACTATGCTCTCCTCCCTATGAACCTGAAAACTTTCAGAGGAAAGACATGACTCATTCCTCTGGGTTCCCTCACAGGCTAGGGCATGGAATCTAGAGTCCACGGAATCCCAGCACCGGTTCAAAGCCATCTGGCTCCTTTGGATAAAGGAGATGGGGGGAGAAAGATAGAAATGTGTCCCAAAGTCAGATTCCGGACCAGGTCCTACACTAAAAAACAGCAAGCCTTAGGCAAATCTCCTCTGCCTCCAACTCAGGTTCCCCTTCCACCGTGGGGCTAGGCCGTCTGCTTTTATATTATGTATATAATCCACACAGTATCATTTACAAAGAGAGAAACGTACATCGATATTGGTCAGTATTGATCAAAATAGCAGGAAGTACATACGAGAAGGACAGGCAGAATGCTAGTCTGATCTGGGAAGTCAGTCTCCACGGAGCATGAGGGACTTAAGATCCCTCCTTGAATAACGGAGGGGATTTTGACCAATGGGGATTGAGAAGTTAAAGAAAAAGAAACCGTGTGAGAATGGGCACAGGGACAGGAAAGCCGAGCACATTTTTAAAGAGTGAGTCTCCAGTGTGGTCAGAACACAAGACGGGTAAGATGAGAAGAGAAGACAGGGATGCTGGCTGAGCTGTGCAGAGCTTCCGAAGCTTGCTGAGAAGTCTGGACTGTTCTGGGGAGATCAAGGGCAGCACCAGGTGTTGGTAAAAAGGAATGTTCTGGGATCAAGGCAGGGCCTCAAAGCAAATCTGCCCAGCCTGGGAGACACCAAACGGAGAGACGGTAACACAGCTTCTCACTCAGGTGGTCAGAGCAGACACAGGGACACAAACCTGGGGACTGAAGATGTGTAACTTGCAAGTGGGAGGGGACGACCGTGCGGGGGGCGGGCGGGGGTGTGATGATCACCAGAGATGACCAGAGTGTAGGACCTGAGAGGAGGAGGAGGACAGCAGTTCACCAGTTCCAGTAAGTCAGGAGGTCTGAGGAAAAGCTGGAGCCGCAGTCTGTAGCTCGGGACAAACAAGAAAGAGACAAAGAGCTGGAAAAGTGATAGTTAAAGTAGTGGGAGGAGGTGAGAGTGGAAAGGAAAACGGAGCGCAGCGAGAAGCAGCTAGGTAGGCGAAAGCACCTTTTCAAAGTTAGGCGGCCACTGAACAAGCTGTAATTATCCCTGTCATGTACAGCAGCAGGGGCCACGAAGCCCTGGGCTTGCAGAGGGGCTAATGCCCCCCGCGCATCTGTTTCAGCTGGAAGGACGGCGCCGTGCCTCCACTCGCAAAGAACAGCCGAGGTCAAGGGCAGCCGGCGCGCTGCTGCCTGAGTCGGACGCCGTTTCAATCATTCACCTGCTGGTTACGGGTCACGGCTCCGTGGCCCCGGCTACATCCCTAGCCGGCAGCATCTGGGGGAGCCTTTGCGCCCCGCTTCCTTCCTGCTCCGCGGCTCCTCGGCACGCGGGGACCCCTCCCCCGCCGCACCCCTCAGAAAGCTCACTCGACCTGCCCGGACGCCCCTCCAACCCGCACCCCACCCGTTCAGACCGCGGGACCCCGCTCTTAACCCCACGGGAAACTTTACTTCCGCCCCCAATGCTTTGTACCTCCTGGTAGGATGTGGAGAGCTCCTGCCGGATCATGGCAATGACCCGAGCTAAGCCACACCTGACACCGCCACAGCGCGGGAGAAGCCGCGGGGCGAATACCGCGGCCGCGGCGCCCGAAGCTGCCGGCTCTGCCAGGCGAAACCGGTTCGGAGGTGCGGCCCCGAGACCAGGCGGGGCGGAACTCGGCGCAGGCGCCTCGCTCCCCCTGCCCGCCTCTGGGGCCCCGGAAAGGGTTGCTGGGAAATGTAGTTCTGGGGGAGGGGCGCCTCTCAGCAACCCCGGAGCCACGAAACCTGCGCGTTACCCAGACCAGGCGTTAGGCGCACGTGCTCTCTTCATGTCTCTCTTCGTCTGTTTGTGGGAGGAAGAGGAACGGAGAAAATGAGTGGAAAGCGGAATAAGGGGTAATTAAGTCTAATGAGTGAGGGAACTTAATCTATAACTCCAAGAGGCAGTCTGGTGGTTTATAACCATTAATAAATGTTTGCAGAGCACTTTGTATATTACAAAACACTTTCACTCATATCTTGCCGTTGACCTTGCAAGGAATCCTGTAAGCAGGACAGTTTTCTTCCTGTTTTACGGATGAGGAAACAGATACCTTGTTTCGAACAGGGGGGACAGCAGTAGTGAAGTGAAGATTATTTGATCCAAGATCAAACTACAGAAATCCAAGTGCTTTCCATTATTCCTAGGGTAGACCCTTGGAGTCAGGACCTCTGGGTTATTGTCCTGCCTCTGCCCATCTCTGGCAGGTCATGTAATACAAACCTCCTCTCTTTGCGTTAGAATGCAACGCCGAAACCCTGCCCTGCTCACAGTGCTTTAACGAGAGCCTAAATAGACCAGGCAGCAAAAACCAAAGGCACTGTTCACCACAGCAGAAGCCTCCTTTCCTGAGCGTGATGGAGAATATGGCGTTTGCCCTGTAGCCGAGTGGATCTGAGGACCACATCTTCCCCTCCTCCTACTGCCTGAACTGCTATTCTGTGTGGCTGCGCTGGGCTGTTTGGTGGGGAGACAAATAGAGGTTGCTTATGCCTCGGTGAATGCTGCTCTGTGTCCCGGGCAGCTGCAGATCTGCAACCGCCTGCACGCAGGCCACTCAGGGCCTCTTCCCTCTTCAGTGGCAACCACAGTCGCAGCAACCACATCAAGGTACCCTGGATCTCCAGAGTGTTAGTAATGGAAGGAGGCCTCCCTCACCTCTTCTGACCATCCTCCCCTATCCCGGGTTCCCTGGTCTTGCATCTTCAAGTGGGACAATATACATGTAGCACCTTAACACACTGTAGGTGTTCAATGTCGTTCAGTTGAGGAATGGAACACTTATTCCAGCCATTTCATTTAACAGTTGCTTGCAAATGCAAATGACGACAAACAACTTGCTAAATTCCTCACTGTATTAATGCAAGGGTGGTTGATAGAACAAGTCATACAATCATAGAATTTTAGAGCTGGAAGGAACCAGAAAAATCTCGTCCAGCTCTATCATTCCTCTCTACTCTTTGTTGCTAGGACCAAACTGGAAAATTACAGATTCCCACATTTGAAGGGGATACTAATACAATCGTTAATGCGGTCTAACAAATACAGAGCTGGGCACTGGACTGCAGAAATAAACGGGATACTCCAAGATCCTTGCCCTTCTGGCTCTTCTCTGCTAGAATGGAGAAGCCATGAACACATAAATAGAATTTTCTGGACTAACAGTCCCCAAGTCCTCTCCTCCCATTCTGTCATAAGCACACACGAATCGGGCTCTCATCCTCTCCACTCCACTGAAATATGGTTGTCAAGGTCACAAATGACCTCAGAGTTATCAAATAAGATGACTATTACCTCATCCTCCTCTTTTATTCCTTTTTTTTCTGGTGAATTTTTTTTTAAGTATAGCTGTAACACAATGTTACATTATTTTTTTAGCTGTACACATAGGAATTCAAGTTTATAGGTCATGCTATGCTCACCACAAATGTAGCTACCTTCTGTCACCATACAATGCTATTACAATGTCATCGACCGTATTTCCTATGCTGCACCTTATTCCCGTGACTTGCTCATTCTCGAACTGTATCTCCCATTTGCCTTCCCCCATTTTGTCCATCTCCTCTAGCCACCATCCGTTTGTTCTCTGTATGTATAGGCCTGCCTGGTTCTGCTTTTTGCTTGTCTATTCGTTTGTTTTGTCAGCTTCATCAATCAGCCTGGTACCTTAGAACGGGGCCTCGTCTGGAAATAGATTGTTGCGGACGCATTAGTTAAGATGAGGTCATAGGAAGTAAGGTGATCCCCTCATCTATTAGGACTCGTGTCCCAACAAAAAGATGGAAGACGATGTGAAGACAGGCAGGATGCCCTGTTATGGCAGAAGCAGAGATCACAATGATGGAGCTGCCGACCAAGGTGGCTTTAATCAGCCACCTGCTGCTTACAGGTGAAAAAAATTTCACATAAGGCAGAGACTGGCCCTTGGTTGGGTTTCTAGCGGATTTAGTCACGAGGAGGTACTGCTGGGAAATTGGAGGGGGTCAGGGCAAGGGAGAAGCCAGCGTTTCTCTTTCCCTTGTTCGCTGCTTCTCGCAGCTTCCCTTCCATGGTTCCAGCCGCTGATGCAAAGGCTTCTCGTGGTTCTAGCTTCGACTAGGTGACCCAGACCCCCAGACTCTAATACCACCACCTTCCCATATGAGGGCGGGTTGTTGTTAATCTCCCGCTGTTTCGAATCTGTCGATCATCTCAGGGTTTCTTCCCAGCCTCTTCATCCCCTGTGTAAGCAGCTCTCTTATTACGGCCATTCTGTTTCAATTACAGTAATTTGCATTCTCCTTGCAGGTGATGGATTCGTTTGGAAAAAAGAATCTGGGTTTGAGTAGGGAAGGGCAACCAGAGGAATGTCTGGAAAAATCCAAGGGCATATAAGCATGCTCTGAAATCATAGATTTATACCGAGCTGTCTCAGGGAGGGGAAGCTGGATTGGATTGGATCAGTTGAAGTTACAGGGAGTATCTTCTGGCTCAAAGAAGTTACTGGCAGAACCGGAGAGAGAGAAAGGGCGCAGGCACAAGCAGAGAAGCGGCACACTCTATGCCAGAGACGTTATTAAGGAACATGATGCACCAGGAAGGGGACGATACTCTACTCAAGGGTTTAAAAGGACCTCTTCCAACCTGGAGATCCTGTGACACAGTGTGACACAGATGCTGCACGCTGCAGCTTACAGACCCTCACGTCCCTTCTCATTTTTACTTTCGACACAATTCTATCAAGGAGGCAGGCTGGTATATTACTCCTTCGTAAATTGAGATTCAGAGGGCTTGTGATGGCTCCTGTTCGGGTCGCTCTATACTAGAAGCTCGTTCTGTTAGAATAAGTTAATGTATGAAACCTTGGTGCACTCCCTGAGGGAAGGCGTAGCCTGACGGGTAGGGGAAGACTCTGGGAGGGGCTTGGGTTTGAATCTTGGCTCGGACACCCATCTGCGATCTTGGGCAAGGTATTTAAGGTCGCTGCACTTCAGTGTCCTCGTCTGTAAAATGGGTGACCGTTCTTACTTCATAGAGTGAGGATTAAATGAGTTAACTCCAGTAAAAGTGCTGAGCCAGCGCGTGGCACCCGCTAAGCCCTTCTTCGGTTTCCTTTGCCAGTTCTCTCACCCACAAAATGTTGCCGGGGTCCAAGACCTTGGTCCTCTCCACCTTCCTATCCACCTGCATGTCCTTGATGATCCAATCCATTCTATAGCTTTATTTTTTTTTTAAGCTCATTTATTTGAGAGAGAGAGAGAGGGAGCACAAGTGGGCAAGGGCAACGGGGGGGGGGGGGAGAGAGAAAGGAAGAGAGGGAGAGAGAGAGAATCCCAAGCAGGTTCCACGATGTCAGCGCAGGGTCCAATGGTGGCCTCTGTTTCATGAACTATGAGATCATGACCTGAGCCCAGATTAAGAGTCTGACACTTAACTGACTGAGCCACCCACGGGCCCCTTCTGTGGCTTTAAATACAACCTATATGCCAATGATTCCAGGATTTATATCTCTAGCCTGGAACTCTTTCTTAAATTCCAAACTCATAAAGCCAACTGTCGGTTTGCTACTTCTACTTAGAGATCTACGTGTTCTCAAACTGAACAAGCCTGATCGTGAGTTTCTCCCTCCCCCTCCCCCCTGCCCCATGCCCGCTCTTCTCACCATCTCTCCTTATCTCCAAAAGTGGCAGCTCCGTTCTCCCAGTTACCAAGGCCCAAACCCTCGGGGTCATCCTTGACTCTGTTCTGTCTCTCAGACCCCTTGTCTCCTCTCCTATGTCAGCAAACCCTGTCAGCCTCACCCTCGAAACACATCTGCAACCCACTCACTTCTCACCACCTCCCTTGCCGGCACTCTGGGGCAAGCTGCCGGCATCCCTCGCCTGGATCACGGTATTACTGCAGCGGCTCCCTGTTCTCAACACAATGGCCAGCCATTCCACTAACATCCTAACTCATTCCTCTGCTCCATTCACTCGGCGGCGGCGTAAAAGCCAACATCCTTTAAAAATAAGCTGGGGGCGCTTGGCTGGCTCAGTCGGTTAGGCATCGGACTTCAGCTTAGGTCATGATCTCAAGGTTCGTGGGTTCGAGCCCTGTATCGGGCTCTGTGCTGACAGCTGGGAGCCTGCTTGGAATTCTGTGTCTCCCTCTCGCTCTCTGCCCCTCCTCCACTGGAGCTCTCTCTCTCTCTCTCTCTCTCTCAATAAATAAATAAATAAATAAATAAATAAATAAATAAACAAACAAACGAGCTGTAAGGCCCACAAGACCTGCCCCCACCTCCATCCCCTTTATCTTTGACCTCCAGACCTCATCTCCTTCACCTCTTCCCTCCCCTCCCGCTGTTTCTCCAACAAGCAGGGCACTCTCCTTCCTCAGCATTTATGCACCTGCCTTTCTCTCGGCAGGGAAGGCCGTCTCCCCTAGCTACCTCCCTCACTTCAACAGATGTTCATACAAATACCACCTTCTCGGTGGGGCCTTCCTTGATCAGCCTATTTAAAATTGTGGTCCCCAGGGCAACCTGGGTGGCACACTCAGTTAAGTGTTGGGCTTTGGCTTAGGTCATGATCTCATGGTTCGTGAGTTCAAGCCCTGCATCAGGCTCTGTGCCGACAGTGTGGAGCCTGCTTAGGATTCTCTCTCCCTTTCTCTGCCCTTCCTCCCTACTTGTGCTCTCTCTCTCTCTCTCTACTCAAAATAAATAAACTTAGAAATAAAATAAAATTGCATCCTCCACTGTTCCTCATCCCTTTGCCCCGCTTTATTTTTCTCCCTAGTAAGGATCACCATCTAATATACAACGTATGTATTTTACAACGTATCTTGTCTATTTTGCCCATAGACTGTAAGTTCCAGGCGTGCGTGGATCTGTCCTGTTCAGCAGTGTGTTCCCAGTGAGCCGGTACATGGAGGCCCTCAAAAAGTATTTGATGAACAAATTAATGAAGGAATCTTTGCACAAATGTTATAGCTAGTATTATTTCAGGGCAGATCTGTGCCATGCCCTACCCGCCCTTTGCAAAAATCCCTTCGCGGACTCGAAATTTAAACACAACTGGGAAGGAAAAGAAATCAGCCAAAAGTAGAAAGGATTCTTTTCCAAGATATTTATTTTTAAGTCCTCTCCACACCCACACTTCACACTTGAACTCACAAGCCCGAGATCAAGAGGCACAGGCTCCACCGACTGAGCCAGGCGGGCATCCCAGAAGAGAGAATTCATAAAGTTGGGGTCCTGGTTTATAAATATACCTTTTACGGTGCCGGAATTGTGGGCTGTGTCATCCAGGTACCTACTTGGTTTGCAGGCCGCGCTGGGGAGTCATGGGACTCAGGTTACAGCCCCCGCTCCCCGCCTCGGCGCAGTCCCGAGGGTGCGGGGCGGGGCGGGCGCGCGCGCTGGGCGGGGTTCCGGGGCTGAGGGGCGGGAGCGCGCGGGCCTCCGCCGCCCAGGCCGTCCCGGCCCTGCTCGGCGCGCGCACCATGGCGGGCCCCGCGCCCGGGCGGCGGCTGCGGCTGCGGCCGCTGGCAGCGCTGGCCCTGCTCCTGGCGCTGGCTCCGGGGCTGCCCGCGGCCCGGGCCGGGCAGGCGCCGCGCCCCGCCGAGCGGGGGCCTCCGGTGCGGCTCTTCACGGAGGAGGAGCTGGCCCGCTACGGCGGGGAGGAGGTGAGCGGACGGGAGGCCTCGGGGGAGGCGCGGGCCACGAGCTGGGCGCGAGGCCTGCGGGCTTCCTGGCCCCGGACCGACGGCCGCGCAGGGACGCGGGGAGTCCTCCACCCGTCGGGGCGCCCCGCTTAGCCCCTGCGTCAAGCCCGCACACCCCGCCCCACGCTGCCCCCTCCGTGCCCGCGAACGGCCCGGTTGGGACGTCCTCCGGGCGGTGATCCGACCATGAACCTCGGAACTTGTGGGGTTTTATGTTAGCGTCAACTGGGGGCAGACACTTCCGCCGATTCTCTGGGGCGAGTGGCGGGGGGAAGGAAGGAGGAAAGTAAAACCCGCTTTCTGGGTTAAGGTGGGAACTGGGACAGGCCCAGGGATGATCCAGGCTTCCCTACACTGTTTTCCTGCCTCGACTCCTCAAACCCACTTTTAGTGCCTGTGCCCTTGGGGCTGAGCAGAAGCTGGAGGAGAGGGCAGAGCGGGGAGCTCGGAGGTTGGAGACAAAGACACATCCCCCCCAACACGCCCACTTCAGTCAGTAGTCTGGAGGTGTCCAGGAAACTCCTCACAATCACCTGTTTGGGCTGCTGGTGTAAAGCCTGTGGAGAGTGGGAATAAGATACTAGACAGAAGAGCCATAGCGGGGCTGATCTGGGAAGGGAGACAGACGAACGGTTTGGCGGTGAAATCGCTGTGCCATAGCATGTCCGCCTCGATGGGAACCGGCCTCCAGCTTTTGCGCATGAGGAAACCGAGGCATGCCACCAGGTAGTGATAGAACAAGGACGGGCCCCAGTGTCCTCTCGTGGACACCCTCCAGCCTGGGCTCCCTAACCCTAAGTTAGCTAGCCTTAGACTAGGTTCACAAGGGAGTCAGAAACCTCAGGCAGTGATGCTAGTTTGAATGTCACTGCAGGGAGGTTGGTTTTAAGCCCCGAGTGGAAGAGAAGGCAGAGGGAGGGAGACAGGGCTGTGAGTAGACAGATGCTAAGGGACACATCTTTCAGGGCAGCAGGGAACCAGATGATATGGGATCCAGAACCCCTGCAGAGAAGGGTTAGCATAACAGGCCTGCTCTCCTCAGAAAGGCCTGCTGGCAACAGCGGCTCTTGGCTGATGTCTGGAATTCCAGGGTGTTCCGCACTTCCCTAACGGATAAGGGTGGCTCAGTCTGGCCTTTTTATACAGTGTATTTATGTTGAACACGCTAGGCAGAGAGGGCCTGCGTGGCTAGCTGCCAGTAAAAACCTTGGGCTCTGAGTGTCTAATGGGTTTCCCTGGGCAGAAACACCACACACGTGTTGCTGGAGGAAGAGTGTGCTGTGTGTTACCCCTCATGGGAAAGAGAACATAAGGAGGTCTGCACATGGATTCCTCTAGACTCTACCTCTGTCCCTTTCTCTTGTGATCTGGCTGTGTATCCTTCCACATGGCTCTAATAAACCTGAGCTCTGAGTACAAATGTGTGCTGAGTTCTGTGAGTCCTTCTGGTGAATCTTCAAACATGGCGGCCATCTTGGGCACCCCCAGCACAGAACCCAAGAGAAGAGAGTTCCAGGTCAAGGGTACTTGAAACAATAGCTCCAGGGGCTGCAGGATCAGGATGGAGAAAAGACCCTTGGTATTTTTTTTTTTAACATTTATTCTTAAGAGACATAGAGACAGAGAGAGGGAGATACAGAATCTGAAGCAGGCTCCAGGCTCTGATGAGCCGTCAGCACAGAGCCCGATGTGGGGCTCGAACTCACAGACCGTGAGATCATGACCCGAGCTGAAGTCGGCCACTTAACCGACTGAGCCACCCAGGTGCCCCGACCCTTGGTATTCTTATGCTGACATTATCGATTGATACTTGACTGAGGGAAGGAGAGCGGGAAGCTCCAGATGGAAACGGTTAAGGAGAGAATAGTTTTGGGGTCTGTAAGCAGAGAGAGGAAGAGAGGGAGGAGAGGGGCTGTAGAGTGCAGCTGAGTAGAGCCTCGCTGTGCTCTGATCTGCCCTAGAAGGTTCTGGTTTATGCCTGCTGTCCGGGGATCATTACTAATAGCACCCCTTTCCCCCGCCTTCGCTCTCAGAAGTGTCATTGTTTGTATAATACATTGTACGGTACCCTGGTTCAGGCCTTATACCTTCGGATCATACCTGGCTTATGAGTCCCTGTTCTACCGTGTGACTTTGGGCAAATTACTAAAGCTCTTGGAGACTTTTTTTTTTTTTTCCATCTATAAGATGCTTTTATCAGTCAGGAGTCCATCAGAAATAGAACCAGTAGCAGTAATATATTTGGTTTGCTATAGGAATTGGTGTCTGTTATCATGCGTGCTGGCTAGGCAAGTCTGAAGGCCAAGAGCAGGCCTGAGACCCCTGGGCAGTAGCCGATGCCCCAGCCCACCCGGAGGATTTCTTCTTCATCAGGGAAACCTCACTTCCGTTCTTGAGGCCTTTCAACTGATACAGTTAGGCCCACCCAGATTATTCAGGCTAATCTTTATATAAAAGCCAACTGATCGTAGATGTTAATTGCATCTTCAGAACATCTTCATAGCAACGCGTAGATACTATTGTTGATCAAAGTTGGCACTCAAAATCGACCATCATAATGGCTCTAACAGGAGTTCCTACTCTATGTAGGGTTGAGGATTAAATGAAACCATGATATGCAAAGTGGGTTGGATAGGCCTACGGTAATCTTAGTATAGTAAGCCTTATAGTAAGACGGTAATAAATCTTAGCTGCTATTTTTATTAGCTTGTTGTTAAAGATACAAGCAAGAGGCAGTGTAACAGGTCCATAATCCTCTTTTGCAATTCAAAAATCAAATAAGCTCTGAAAACCAGAAGGGTTTGTTTTATTTTATTTTAAAGATTATATTTTTGGGGGCACCTGGGTGGCTCCGTTAATTGTCCGACTTCAGCTCAGGTCATGGTCTCATCTGTGCTACGGTGGAGAGGGGAACAGGTTACATTTGTTTAGTGATTTTTTATTTTTTTAATTTGGAGAGAGAGTGCACTTGCCTGTGAGTAGGCGAGGGGCAGAGAGAGAGGAAACTCTGTGCTGAAAGTACAGAGCTTGCTTGGGATTTTCTCATTCCCTCTCTCTCTGTTCCTACCCTGCTCTCACTCTCTCTGTCTCTCAAAATAAATAAATAAACATTAAAGAAAAAGGATATACAGGGGTGCGTGGGTGGCTCAGTCAGTTGGGCGTCTGACTTCGACTCAGGTCATGATCTCACGGTTTGTGGGTTCGAGCTCTGCGTCGGGCTCTGCGCTGAAGCTCAGAGCCTGGAGCCTGCTTCGGATTCTGTGGCTCCCTCTCTTTCTCTGCCCCTCCCCCGTTCATACTCTGTCTCTCAAAAATAAATAAACAGTAAAAAAAAAAAAATAGACTATACAGACAGTGAAGGCTATAAGACAGAGGTAAATAAAGAGGTGAAACCACCCTCTCTAATTATACAATTGAGTGATGTCTTGTAAATGTTTGGCCTGTGTTAAGGAATACAGTTTTGCATCCTACCCTGGTACACACACACACACACACACACACACACCAGGAGTTCCATGAAGCAAAGCTTATTCTTACTATATGTGAGGCACTTCAATGTTTGCTATTTTCCGTTCTATTTTAAACTTTTCTTTTTCTACTTCATTAAAAAAACATTTGTTAGTAAATCACTAAATGAACTCCATGACCCACTAATAGTTACTAATGCCAACTGCAGTTAGAAAAACATGGCCTTAGACCCTTGGAGGGCCCTGTTATTTCTGCAGAAGCTAATGTCAGCAACAGTTTCCCCTCTTTTCCAAGGAGAAGAGCCACCAGGGAGGAACTTCTGCTCTGTCCCGGGCCCTGGTGCAGGGTCTGAGGGTTGAAGGCTCAGGGGTGGCTGGCCGACTGCTGGGCCTGCCTTCCCGCCTGCCCGCACCCCGGCTCCAGGCCGCTCCCTCCTCTGCCGCGCTGCTTATGTATCCACTTCCCTGGTAGCGCTCATGGCACTCTGCGGGCCCTGCCTGCCTGTGGGCAGGGAGGAAGGCCAGGTGGTAAAGCCAGCCTGAGGCCCGGAGGAAAAAGGCTGGGTCTCATTTACGCAGGTGGTTCCCCTGCTTTCCTTCCACCTGAGTACCTCTGACCCGCCCCGTGTCTTACCCGTTGGTCCTGAGTCTTGGGGATGGATGGGTGAATCTCCCAGCCCATCTCACCCTGTCCCGGTCCCAGGCGAGTACGCGGTGTTCATGCTGTGTGCCCTCCGGTGGGACAGGCCAGAGAGTGGAATGATACTTGGGTCCCAAGGCTCCAGGTTCCAGAAACTGCTCTAATTCCCTCTGTGACTCTGGGCAGGCCTCATAATTCCCCAGCCTGGAGAACTGCATCTGTAAAATGAAGGTGTTAGATTATCTTCCAGGCCCGTTCTAGTTTTAACTTACATTTCCTCCAGAATCCTTATCTGTGACTTGGGAATTAATTTTTTTTCCCTATCTTCCCTTTAGGAAGATGGAATCTTGCACTTGGTTATCTGATTCCTCTTGGATCTTACAACTTTCAAAGTCTAGGGAAGGATAAGGGAAAGTAACATTCGTTTCCCTCAACTGCTAAGTGCTTCATAAATCTTGTCTTGGTTAATCCTCACAACGGCCCAGCAAGTGGACACTTTTATTATCTTCCTATTACAGAGGAGAAGACTGAGGCACAGGCAAGTTAAGTAATTTGCCCCAGACAGCGCAGCTTATAAGCGGTGGCTCAAACCCAGGCCTGTTTGACTTGAAGACTTGTGCTAGGAACACACCACCGTGGTTACCCTCCTTTGGGCTCTTGGAAAAAGGCAGACGTGCTGTTATTTTCAGCCTGGTGTGCAGATAAAAATGATGCATATCCTTCCGGGGGGACGAGAGGGCGGGGGACCGCGGTGCGAAGCCGGTGATGACTGTGTGTGTCTTTATGGTGTCTCTGAGGACATGTCTATTCCGGAGGCTGCGTTTTTGCCCCCAAGGCTTCCGTTCACCCTCTGTCCTCTCAGCTGCCACCTCTGGGGCCTGAAAACCGTGCCTGCTGCCCTGCTGTGAGTGGACAGCAGCTCCACGGGATAGGAACAACCCCTTCCCAGCACACTTGACCATTAACTGACAGGGCCGCCCCTCTCCGTGAAGTGTCCGTGTAACAGGAATGCCTCAGAGGCGTTCAACGTTCCTTTCTACCCCTTTGCTGAGACCTCCTCTTAGGACTTACATCTTAATGTATAGTTTTGTGAGGAGATAAATATTTAACTGTTGAAGAGGAGCGCCTGAGTGGCCCAGTCAGTTAAGTGTTGGACTCTTAATTTCAGCTCAGGTCATGGGCTCATGGTTTGTGAGTTCGCGCCCCACGTCGAACTCTGTGCTGATAGTGTGGTGCCTGCTTGGGATTTTCCCTCTCCCTCTCCCTCTGAAAATAAATAAACTTTATTTAGTTTTTATTTTTTTAATGTTTGTTTTTGAGAGAAAGAGAGACGGAGCATGAGCTGGGGAGGGGCAGAGAGAGAGGGAGACACAGACTCTGAAGCAGGCTCCAGGCTCTGAGCTGTCAGCACAAAGCCCAACGCGGGGCTCGAACTCACAAACCGCGAGATCATGACCTGAGCCAAAGTTGGTCGCTTAACCAACTGAGCTACCCAAGCACCTCAATAAATAAAAAACTTAAAAATTTAACTGTTGAAGAAATTGTTAGTGATGAGATGCATGTTTTTATATTTTACATATGTGAATGTCATGTTTCTATGCCGCTTTACACACAAAAAAGTAATAAAATAGCAAAGCAAAAGCAACAGAATGGAAAATGGGACAAAATGCTATCGGTAAAATTATAACTGTTCATATGTTTCTTAAGTTCGAATATAACATAACCCCAGTTGATAAGCCGTTAACGTCAAAGAACAAATAATCACAGTGAAAGGAAGGCCATAAAGAAGAATGCAGGCTGCTGGCTGGTTACGCCATGCCATCTAAAATAACCCTCATTGGGGCGCCGGGCTGGCTCAGAGCCAGCGAATCTTGGTCTCGGGGTTGTGAGTTCAAGCCCCACATTGAGGGTAGGGATTACTTAACAATAAAATTAAAAAAAATTCTTACTCGTTGAGGTAGAACAAGCATCCACTAAATCAACAGAAATTCTAGGGAGTATCTGTGGGAGCTAATAGGGACTCTAATCACCAACCGCTTACTGAGCCCCTCTGCTGGGCCCCCCGTGTGCTCACCTACAGCCGTCCTACAAGGTCAGTGGTGTCACCTGTTTATAACAGTCAGAGACACTGAGGCCTGTGAAGTTATGTGACGCTGAGGTATGTTTGCTCAGCCAAGTTGCCTAACTTCTCTGAGCCGCCGCTCCTCTCGCTGTTAATGTGGTCATGAACACACTTGCCTTCAGCTCCGCAAGGGCAGGAACCTTAAGGCCCAACCCGAGAGAAGGCGAAGCAGTGTGTTCTTGGAGACCCAGAGATTCCCGTATGCCCAGCTGCAACGCCGCCCTTCGCCCCAGCTCATAGGTCTACTGGTTGGTGTCCCTGTGCCCACAATGGGGCCAAGACAAGAGACCTGGCCCTGCATGTCCAAGACCTATGTCAACCGCACCAGCCCTAGGCCACCTCGATGGAAGTTAGAAAATGCATGCCGTCTGTTTTTGTGTTCTTCTCTTTGGTTGGGGGCGGAGGGGCAAGAATTCGAAGGTAACATTTGATAGCCACGAACAGAGCAAAAAATAAAATATAAGACTCACTAGTGTTAGTGCTGTCAGGGAAACAGCATTGCTTGTATATTTCTAGCACTGTAAACAGGCTTTTTGAAGGACATGCCAGTTAAATTTTTAATAAACCCGATTACACCGTTCATATGCTTTGGTCCAGGCATTCCATGTATTGCACGCCTCAAGGAAATAACTCGCCAAATTATAAAGTAGCTTGTAGAAAGATACTCATAATCCTGCCATTTTAGTTTTAAGGAATTGGAAAGAACCCAAATACCCAAAACAGAAGAACAGCAGAACAAACAGAAATGCAGTAGCTAACAACATAAGACAGAGCTGTTTAAGTGACAGCCGTTTTGGTACTTTCGATACATGGGAACGTTTATACGAAGCAATATGACCTAGCAGGGGCAAAATGGAAAATGGATCATTTATACTCATTCCATCCGTGTAGGTACATTGACAAAGATGAAAGGAAATCTGGGCTGATATAAATAATTCATCGTTTAACATCCTTTGAATTTTTATCTGTGGAGAGCTGCTTACGTCTCTGGTTTGCTTGTGGTTTGTTTACAGAACGGTATTGCCATAGGCTCATCGTGATACTGTGTGTCACCTTCCCAAAGTCTGCAAGCGGACACGACATCGGGCAGGGGCGGGCAAGCTCCCGGTGGGGAGCCGAGCTGAGGACCGGCTCAGGGAAGGCTGCTTTGTACCTCCACCCCCTGCTGTCTGCACAGCCCGTGGTGGGAAGTGATGTCGCCCACTTGGGCCGGAGGAGCTGGGCTCTCGGGCTCCTCCTCACAGCTTTTCTCCTGCTTTCTAGGAAGACCAGCCCATCTACATGGCAGTGAAAGGAGTGGTGTTCGATGTCACTTCTGGAAAGGGTAAGCGGCTCGGCTTTATGAATCCTTACTTCTGGGGAACTTGGCAGCCAGAGTGGGCGCTGGGTATGCAAGGCAGGGCAGGAAAGCTGGCCAGGTCCCCCTCCCTCAGACTGAATTAACAACCTTTGTCAGCGTCATACTGCTGCAGTGTTTTCCTAATGACGTCACGCTCCTGCTCAAAGACGTTCTGTGGCTCCCTGCTGCCTGTGGAATCAAATTCAAACCTGATGACTTCCCCTAGTTGAAGCAGCAATAGGAGAAACGTTGCTTTGCCAGGCATCGGGATCATAGAACACGATCGAACATTTTAATGCCATTTCACGAGTTCTCTAGTGGTAGCTACAGATTGGATCGGGAGGTAGTTGTGTTGTGGCTCATTGTTTACCAAACGAAAGATGCGAACGGAAGCAGACTCGGCTTCCACCGACGTTTAAGAAGACCGGACATTTTTCTTGTTTGCATTTGAAATATTTTTAAGAGATTATTTTCATTCTGTCTTTTTAAAAAAGTCACCTCTCAGCCCAGTGTGTGTGACTTATTCCATATTCTGAATCAGTGGAATCCAAACTGATGGTGGGGGGTGGGGGTCTCACGTCTTCACTGCTTCCCCTCTCCTTCGGCCTGGAGCCTTTTCCAGCATCGGATTGGGCCTCAGAAGCCGCGACCCCCTGCCACGTGCAGTCTCCCGGATGTTTCGCGTGCATGTCCAGAGTCACATCCTCTCCCTTTTTCCCCCACTGCAGAGTTTTATGGACGAGGAGCCCCCTACAATGCCTTGACTGGGAAGGACTCCACCAGAGGGGTGGCCAAGATGTCCCTTGATCCTGCAGACCTCACCCATGACACTGTGAGCCAGGTTACGAGCCGTTGTCAAGATGTCCCATCCCCTTGGCCGTGGCCTTCTTCACCCCGGGGAAATCGCCAAGCTTCCTAATTAGCCTATTGATATTCCAGTCCACTCTCCATATAGCCAACTGTTTTCTTGGAGTAGGTATCCTACTGTGTCCCTCCTACTCAGAAACCTTCCATGACTCCCAATTGCCTGCAGAGTCAAGTCCAAACGCTCGTGAACTTGAGATCAAACTCCGTGATCTTCACAGGGCCTTGGCAGCCCCATCCCCCTTGCAGTCTGCACCCGCCACCCCCAGTCTCTTCCAGATTTGCTGTTGGTCCCTGACACCCACTCCCCAGGCCGCTCAGGGTATGAACAGGGTTGAGAAGCAGAGTGTTCATATTTCTGTGAAGGAGAAAATAGCATTGGCAAAAGCCATTTCGGGGTCTCAGTAAGCCCACCAGAGGGGCTGGCGTTCACCCCAGTCGTGCTCAGATGAGTTGGACTCTTAAGCCGTAACATTGCAGATTGCACTCAGGAATCAAGGAGGGGAGGGTGTATGAATCTATAATGGGAGGAGTGTGTAGAGAGCAGCGAAAAAGCAGTGGGTGCAAAGTGTACCCCATCCTGCCCGAGGCTAAGTGTTCACTGGAGGTTGTTTTTTTTTAAGTTGATTTATTTATTTTTGAGAGACAGAGCCAGTGCCAGTGGGGGGAGGGGCAGAGAGAGGGAGAGCGAGAATCCTAAGCAGGCTACACACTGTCAGTGCAGAGCCCGACACAGGGCTCGAACTCACAAACTGTGAGATCATGACCTGGCCGAAACCAAGAGTCGGACGCTTTAACCGACTGAGCCACCCAGGCGCCCCTCACTGGAATCTTTAATTCCTAGACTAGTCAAATGGTGACATGATGAAGCCATGACTGTTGCGCCACCCCCCACTCCCCTGGCTGCCACACGGTTGTGTCTTAAAAAGTCAGGTGGTTAGTGAGATCCTTTTTCTCTGGCATCAGGGGTGTGGGAGGAGTAGGGCTGGGTGGGGAGAGTCCGGTTCGAGGCACAGCTTACTCGTCTCCCCTCTTTCCTCCCCTTCCCGCCTTTCATGTTGCTTTGGGCCTTTTTCCCCAAGACGGGCCTCACGGCCGAGGAGCTGAAGTCCCTGGACGACGTGTTCACCAAAGTGTACAAAGCCAAGTACCCCATCGTCGGCTACACGGCCCGGAGGATTCTCAACGAGGACGGCAGCCCCAACCTGGACTTCAAGCCCGAAGACCAGCCCCATTTTGACATAAAAGACGAGTTCTGATGCTCCGTCTGCGGGAGCACGTTCTTGGTGGGGCGGGCCAGGGGCCGGGCACGGACAGACCCGCAGGTGCCAAATCTCCTGCAAAACAGGCTGCCCGAGCCTCTGGTCCCCCTGGACCTGAATAAAGCAGACGTTGAACCCGGAACGCTGGGTGCTTGTCATTGTCCCCGGTCAAGTGTTCCGTCCACGGGCCGTCCTGCCCGCACACCAGGCAGGGTGGGAGGAATGGCCGAAGGGGGGCGCCCTCTCCGTGTCCATGTTGGCCATCTGGGCAGTGGAATTACGGGTGACATATTTCTTCTTATGTACATGTTCCTGTACTTGCCAAATATTCTACTGCGGCCACGTTTGCTTTCGAATAAGCACAAAAATAAACTTGGTGTTTTCACAAGGGAAGACTTCTTCCACACACGCCCTCTCCTTGACGCCTCATCTGCAGCCCTGGAAGGGGCAGCCTCGTGCCGTCCTTTCACAGTCCTGCCGTCTGTGTCCCCCGCCTGCGAGGCCGGGGGAATGGCAGGAACTGGGAAGACCGGCGGGAGCGGTGGGGACGGCAAAGGGAGGCGTTCGTAAGGGTCTGGCTTCGCACCACAACCAGGAGACAGTGACTGTGAATCGGCCTCAGCCCCCTCGGTAGCTGGAAAGCGGTGAGGACGGCGGACGGCCTGGGCCTTGTGGCCAGAGCCTGGCCTGGCGGATGTCCCAAGGGCAGGGAAGTGTACAACATGCTGGACTCAGGTCAGACTTCCTATGGATGTCATTCCTTTTGGGGGGGAGGAACTTTTCCCTCTGAGGGACATTGGCAATGTCTGAAGATATTTTTATATTTTTCGTTGTCACAACTGTAGGATTCTCCTGGTATCTAGTGTCCAAAGATGTTAACCATCCCACAATGCACGGGAGAACCCTCGCTCCCAGGACAAAGAATGATCCGGTCCAAAACGTCAAACGTGCCGAGGCTAAGAAACCCTGTGTTAGATTCGTCCTGGAACTCTTACGTTAGAGCTGAGTTTCTTTGACGTAAAATAAATAAAACTACTCCCAAGAGAGAATGTTTACACTAAGCCGAAGAATCTCCTAAGGTGACTGTTCAAAATGCTGATTCCGGATCCCACCGCCAGGGCTCAAGATTCTGTATTTCCAGAACGTGGCCTGGGCACTGAATGTTTTTTTTTTTGTTTTGTTTTTTAAATGTTTATTTATTTTTGAGAGAGAGAGAGAGAGCGCACAGGCGGGCGAGGGCAGAGAGAGAGGGAGGGAGACACAGAATCAGAAGCAGGCTCCAGGCTCTGAGCTGTCAGCACAGACCCCGATGTGGGGCTCAAACCCACCAACCGCGAGATCATGACCCAAGCAGAAGTCAGATGCTTAACCAACTGAGCCACCCAGGCGCCCCCTGGGCACTGAATTTTTAATGAGCCTCCCCGGAAGACTGAGGTACAGATGGGCCCAGATGTGCTTCGAGAAACACCACCTTCTGCCTCACCCATCACCTCAGGGAGAACCAGCCAGAGCCTTTCCGAGGACCAGGTTTGATCTTTGCTTTATTCTTCCGTGTGTCCAGACTCGAGATTCCCCTGGTGAACTCCCGGGTCCCACTCAAAGCTGGGAGCTCAGTGGCTGCCTACCCAAGAATAACGGGGCTGGAACTTATCAGACAGGACTCTCTGGCCTGGAATTCAGAAAGTCCTTCATGTGGCCCCCAAACAAATGATGTACAGATGCAGACAAAGGGTTACAAGTCCGTGGAAACACCTGAGCGATGACTGCTTTTCCTTATGTGCCACCTGCTTCCCATATCCTCAGGGGTAGGATTCCATTCCTTACAGCCTTGTCTGCAGGGTGGGTGAGGTCTCCGAATTCAGTTCGCTGGGAACTTTCTAGGACCCCCCCCCCACTCCCCGGCCCCCATTAAAGAGCAGCTTTCCCTCAGGGCCTCAGGCTCCTCTATCCTGGGGCAGTTCTGCCCAGTTGACGGCCCTACACGCCCAGCAAGGGTCTTCTCGGAATCAGAGTGCCTTTCATTTAGAGATTCCACGACAGAGCATCCAGAAACCCGGGCAGCCCCAACAGGCTTCGCAGAGGGCGGGTGCAGCTCAGGGGAGGGAGACACGGGCTGGCCTGGGGATTGGCATCATCACGTGTCTGCTGTACTGTTTACCCCTACTGCCACATAGGTTTGTCATGTTTCCTTTGCTTTCTTTTTTGCTTTTAAAAATGGGAGGAACAGAGAGAGAATTCCGAGCAAGCTCTGCACTGTCAGCGCAGAGCCCAATACAGGGCTCGAACTCACAAACCTTGAGATCATGACCCGAGCTGAAACCAAGAGTCAGATACTTAACCGACTGAGCCACCCAGGTGCCCGTTTTCTTTGTGTTCAAGGCCTATATCCTTACAAGGCTCAGACTAGACACACCTCCTCTGGGGTCCCCTAGAGCTTAGCACTCACCTGCGTGGCTATAATTGCCTACATATGGGCCCATCTTCCCCAACAGGAGAGCCTGGGGGGTCCAGCACACACACTCCTTGAGGTGGCCAACCTTCCTGGACTTTGCAGCTTTTGCACGGAGAGCCCCAGATCCCAGGAAGCTCCTCAGTCCAGAGCAAACCTGAGGGACCAAACTGTACTTAGCCGCTGAGGCCAGGCCTCCTCCCAGCAGGCTTGGGATGAAGAAGAAAGAAAGGAGCTATGATTCTTGACTCAGGAGAAGAGAAGCTGAAGGAAAGACAACAGGAGACTGGAAACGGGTTGGGTTCTCAGCCAGTGCCCGTACAAGTTCAAGTTCAGGCTCTCGGAGGGGAAGCAATGATGCCTGGTCTACAGTAGGTGCCCTGCATCAGAGCGTTGTTGATATTGACATAGTTGGTGATTTCCTTTCCTAAACGGAAGTTCCTTCCGGGAGGCGCAGCCTGGGGGGAAACGGAGCTCCTCCTGCTGGCTCCTCCCGGTACCCAGAGTGCTGACAGCTTGCCTCCCTCTCTGTGCTCCAGGGCCTGCAGCTGCTTGGGACCTTCCTCCCTGGCAGATGGCACAAGCCAGCTCCCTTGCATAACAGGGAAGAAGTGGCTTAAAGGCGCAAAGGCAGGAAACAAGGCCCTGAAGCAAGGAACCCTGTTCTCCATTTGGAAAATAAGACCACTGAGTATTGAATGTGCCAGAGCACTGACGCTGACCAGCAACCCGCGTCCCAGAGGTGAGGTCATGCAGAGGGCGTCTCGCCCCACGTCCCAGCCTGACCCCGGACAGAAGGCCTTCTTTACACACCTGCTCCAGTGCTCTCCTCACCACATCATCAGCTTCTGGGAGAAAAAAAGCTAAGGGTCTGAATAAAGCAACCTCACCCTCTGCACTGGTTTCCTTCAACAGGCTGCTTCTCAAAAGCCTCAGTCTCCAAAACGCATGGCCCGCTGGGGCACTGCCAGTTCCTGAGATGCTTCTGCAAGGGGATGAAGCTGGAAATCCATGCCCAGGGCCCAGTCTCCACGAGGCAGGAATGCCCTGACCCCGGTCCCTCCCCAGGGATCGCCGCGACTGGATCACCTACAGGGCCTGGTGCTGAAGGACAGTGGCCTTGAGGACGCCCAGGCCTGAAACCGCACAGGCCTTTCCCGAGAGGCGAGGCAGGCTGTCTCCCGGCGGCGGCGGCGGGGAAACTGACCAGGCAGAGGCTGGCCCTGCCGGCCTCCGTCAGGGCATCAGGCGGAAGCGCCGCCGGGCCGGTTACTTAGCACCAGGATGTGTCGCTCACCGTTTATGTTCCAGTTCGCAGCCCGTCAGCCCAGGACACGTGGGTCAGTCCGGCGCCAGGGTCAGCATCTTCCCTGGGTCTCTTTGCCAAGCGAGCTGTTCTAAGCCGTTCTAGGGCATGCCATCTGGCAAACACCAGGGGCGAGAGCATCCCCCTCCGAAAACCCTCCACCAATAGGGGCTGGAGTCAGCAGGCCCCTCCCACACCCTGCGGCTCTGGTCTGCTCTTTCTGAAGGTTTCTGAGTGGCTCTCAGGTGGGGCCGAGCCCCAGCTGCACACAGTGGTAAATCAGCTCATTAACACTCCCCAGAGCCGGCCACGCTTCCTTCCCAGTGCCGCTGCCCCCACCCCGGTCCCCTGAGCCTGATCCTTTCCCAGATGTGTGTCCCTGCACACAAGCCCCTACCCAGGAGGGCTAGAACCCAGGCTAAGACCCACGTTGACTTGTGCAGACACCAACACGATCGCTTTATGTCAAACTCATGTTTGCTAATAACATCTTACACAGGAAAGCACTTTAGGAAGTCTCCTTCCATGACGATAGCTGTGTAAGTAATTACCCTCAGAGCTTACTGGTGTGAACGGCTATGCCTCGTGCTCAGAGAGTCCATGGGCCAGTAACTCTGAGAGGGCGCAGTGGGAATGTGTGTCCATCCCTGCTGTCTGGGACCTCTGCTGGAATGATGAAGGCTGGCTCGCTCACATTCCAGCGGGTAGGGCCGGCTGTTGGCAGGGAGCTCCATCTCTCCACGCATGACTTCTCATGACCTGTGGCTGGACTGTGCCTCCTTTTATGACCCCACATCTACCATCAGGCAGTGTTACTTCTACTCACCATGGCAGCCACAAAGTCCTGCCCAGAGTCAAGGGGCACCAGGCCAGTTTGGGAAAATACCATCTGCCACAGGTCCCTTGCACATGATCTCCTCCAATTCTCACAAAAGAGACTGCATCTTGTCTTTGGGTTTCCAGTGCTTAGCTTAATGCCTGGCACACAGCAGGTGTGCATTGCATCGCCTTTGCCTTGGGGAAAGAGACGGGTTTTAGGGTCAGACTGACTTGGGTGTGACTCCTGGTCTCATTGCTTACCACCTCTATAATCCTGGAAAGTTATTTAGCTTCTCAGAGCCTCCGTTTCCTAATCTTTAAAATGAGAGCCCAAATGCCCATTTCACGAGGCTGGTGCTAGCCTGGGATGTGTCGTGTTGTGATGCGCCAGCAGATTCGCGGACAGACGCGAGAAGAAACCTTCACTTAGGCGCCCAGGGTTTTGGCAACGGGCCGGGTCGGAAGAAGTCAGGGTGACCAGCTTCAGCACGCTCTCATCCCTTCCCCGGACGTGTGCTGCTCAGCCCAGAACTTCGAGCAGGGACCCAGCTCCCCTGATGGAATCTCCCTCCCGCAGGTCAGACTCTGTGGTTTCTCAGATGCCCTGGAGATCCTCCCAGAGTCCCACGGGCAGTGGGGAAGCCTGTTCATCTCTTCCCAGAGTATTGCCTGGACGGCAGTCATGCTTCCAGAGACCTGGAAGGTGCACTTGGGCGTACCCACTATGGTGATACCAGGTGCGCCTGGGGGTACCCACTGTGGTGATATCAGGTGCGCCTGGGGGTACCCACTGTGGTGCAGCCTGCCCCGCCCCTCACCCCGCCTGATGGTTGGGGTCCCTGCCTCACCTTCACTTCCCCTGGGGTTAGGCCCTATCTCACACTCTAGAAGTCAGGTGACTTCAGTTCCAGAAGATGTCTTACTCGCAATATCCTCTGTGCCCTTGTACGTACTGTTCCTTCTGCTTGGAATGCTCTTCCAACCGACTGCCTACTCTATCACTGCCCTCTTGCCTGTATCGCCTACAAAACCTTCCCTTGGCTTAGATATCACCTCATCGAGGAAGCCTTCCTGGGTCCTTCCCTGCCAAGACGGCGGCCTGCTGCTCCAGATCAGTTTTCGTCGGTCTGCCTCTCCACCAGGCGGAGATGAGTCGTCCTGTTCTCAGCTCTCTCTCCACCTCTAGCACAATGGATGCCCAGCGCTTTCTGTGTTTGATGAGTGGATGGGGGAATGGGTTAGTTCTCCCACACATGGGGTGCCCCCTCCCCCTACATTCAGGGATGCAGGTGGGAATTCTGGGCCCCCCTGGGGCCCCACGACAACTCCCCCCCTCTGACCGAGGTCTCCAGTCGGAGCCCACTGGGCATCACCTCCAGCATCACTCCTGGACTGACCACGCCTGAGCCTTTCCAAAGCCTGGTCATGTGGGCAACGTACAAAAATAGTAAGTGGTTCCCCCGGCAACCACCACGGCAGATGGTAACCAGCACGGCCAGTCTTGGAAAGCCTTGAGACTAGGAGGAAAGGAAAGCCCGCGCCGACTGGCAGCTCTCCTGTCCGGGCCGGGCCAGGCGCCCATCTGAGCTGCCCCTTCTCCTCCTTCTGGGCTTCCTGGGGACCCCCTGCTCTGAAGCCCGAAGGGAAAAAGTGAGCTGGAGGAGTCGCCCGTCTGCCCATACCATGCACCGCTCTCAGTCCCTGTGTTGCTGCCTCTGTCCCCTCCCTGGCAGTGGGGTCAGTGAGGGCCTCCACCGGCCTCCCTGCCCTATCCGGACGAGGCCTCCAGCACGAGGCTCAGTCCTGCTGCCAGAGGCCTCACATCAGCCACGTCCATTGTGCCAAGCTTGTCCCAGGCCTCACCTGGACCGTCTGGGTCTCTGCCCCAGTCCTCAGCCCCCTGGCTCTGGGCCCACCCCCCACCCTCCAGCCGGGCCCACAGCCTCGTTCTCACCAACCCTCCCCGACTGGTCAGTCTCAGCCCTGCCCGAGTCCCCCCTCTGGTCTGTACCAGCTCCCCTCTAGGACATATACAGGGCTTGGGGCTCCATGGACTGAGCTTCTGGAGGCCCCGGGGGTGTGGGAGTCAGGAGCAGGAGCTGCCGAGGGTGGCAGGAGAAGAGAACAGAAAAGCACGGCCGAAGATGATGCCAGAATGAGCCACGAACTGTCCTTGGGAAGCCGGGCTCTAGTAGAAGCCCCAAGAGGGAAAACCAGCCCTATTTGGGGCCAATCATGCTGCAGCTGTCTCTTCCTGTTCCTGAGCCAGCCTTCGGCTCCCCTCTCGTGCCCCCTCGTCCTGGGACGCTGACTTTGCCGCATCTTCCTGGCTGTGGTCACCTCCACTCGGGCAAGTGCACCCCTGTACTCGCCCCTCCCAGCTGCCCCTGCTTCCTGCCTCCTCTCCCCGCTCACCACGCTTAGTGTTGCTGCGGGCGTTTTGCCTCAGTCCCCTGCTGTGTTGATGACATTACAAACATGGCACTTCATGAGCTAGGCATGAGCCATGTGTCGCCACTAGGTATTTGCCACTTCCTTTGATCCTCTGCAAGGACGTACGAACATTCTGCAGATGACAAAGTGGGTCTCAGGAAGAACGAGTCACTTGCCAGGGAAACCACACCGCTGATGCTGACTCGGTCCTACATTTCTGGGATTCCAACCCAAGTCTTCCTTCCATCCTGTGTTCTTCTCACTCGGCCTCATTCTACCTGGGCATTGGGTCGGCTAGGGGAGCCCAGGCCGGTCTGGTGGCAGAGACTGAAATCCCTGAGATTCTCTTGAAAGAGACTCCTTTGGGCTAAAGATTCGTGATATCCGATTAGAGTGCTGAGCCCCAGGGCATCACCCAGAGGGGGCGGTGTGATCCAGGCCCACCTGTCGGCCACACCTGATGGTGGCAGCTACAGGCCACCTCGAAGACAAGGAGGGGCTACCAATGTCCATGGGACCAGCGATGCCCAGACGGAGAGTAGCTGAGCCACGGGTGGGGGCCGCTTGGGCTCGTCTCTGCATATTCCCGCCACCGCTGCCCAGGGCCCCGAGGTAAGGGTTTGATCTCAGCATCGAGCAGCCTCTCAGGAGCCGGATCTCAGAAACACACCTGTTATCTTCCTGCCGGAGCCCTCCCACCCCGTCTTTCCCATGTAGCCATGACCCTCCTCCTAACCAGCAGCTATAACCCTCCCTCTGGTCTCCACCATCCTGTCAAAGCTCAGGCAGCCTCCTTTCCACAACTTCTTAATTTCATCAGATTTTGCGTATCCATTCACCAATGAACCATGTGCGTATTTCATGCCCCCTCTGTGTCCGGCAGCGGTCCAGGTTTTCGGGGGGGGGGGGGGGGGGGGGGGGAGCGGTGGCCTGAGGAGAAAAGCCAGGAAAATAAATACAAAAACTATCCTTGCTCTTAAGGGGTCTCCAAAGAGGAGAGCGGTAGGCTTCCCCAGCACCAGGGGCTGGTGATCTGGGAGGACCCCAACCACACGGTCTCGAAGCGTGACAAGGCTGGGGCACAGAGGTGCGGAGGGATGTTGGATCTTCATGGAAGCTTTTGGCCCACCAGGGACCCCTTGCATGGGACAAGAGTGCCCCCTGGTGGTTGATTTGTGGAACTCTTCAGCAGCTGTTTTGTAAAGCCCAGAGGATTAGGCTCCCCTCAAGAACTTCTATTTTTGGTTCCCAATATTTCCTAATGAAATGCTAACAGAAGCAGCCAGAGGTTTCTCAAAGGACCCGAAAGCTGAACTCCCGTGCTCTCCAGGTATCTGTTCTCCGGGGGTCAGACTGCTCTTTGTTCTCAGGTGCCAGTCTCTCTTCCACGTGCTTTGATTAAAGGGTCCCAGGGCGGCGACCATATGTTCTCTTTGTTGAGTCTGGCCTCCGAGGGAATGCCGTGTGCACATTCAGAGTGACGTATCGGAAAGAACACTGGATCCAGGATCAGGAGGCTTGGATGCTCGCCCCGCGTTCCACATCAGCCGCTAACTAGTGGTGAGATGCTTGTTACAATAATAGCCACATTTTATTCAGGATTTACTGCTTCAGGCATCGCAACAGGAGCTGTATGTACACAACACTGACCCTCACAACAAACCTCTGACGTTGGGATGGTTCTGATTTCCATTTCACAGGTGAAGAAATCAAGGCACAGAGAGGTTAAGTAACTTTCCCAAGCTTACGCTGTGTGGCAGTCAAGGACTTAGGCTCATGTTTCCGGAGACCCAGTAGGCTACACTGAATTAGGACCTAAAAGAATCAGAAACTAGTGGCAGGGTCCACAGAGCGGTGTTTTTAGATGTCCCCCCAGGAATCGTGATGTGGCACCATCTTTGGACCCTGTGGAGTCGCGCCTCACGCCAGCGGGAGCATTCAGTGAGCCCAATGCCATCCGTGGTTCAGGAGGCGAAGTTATGACGAGGGAGAAGCCTGGCTTAGGCTCCAATCCTCCCGCGTGGGCAGCAGCCCACACGCACAGCAGACCATCCGCCTGCCTGCCATGCTCTCAATCTGGACATGGAGAGCGACGGCCTTCTTCAACGTTCTTCTCAGAGCATCGAGCCCCCTGTACCGCTGAGTCATAGACCCACCGCCCATCCGTTCACCGCAGCTCATCCAGAACATGTTATGCTTTTAAGTTGGTGCATTTGACAAACCTTTATTGAGACCTACTATGTGCCGGCGCTGGGCTAGATCCTGAGTCTGCAGTGGTGAAGGAAGCCAGCATGGCCCTGCCCTTGTGAGTTGCGATCTAGAGGCGACTGGCAATAAACACACAGTGGACACAGAACTGCACCCCATGACACTGCTCTGCAGGAAACGACTGCACATGGTGATGGAGAACGAGAGGGTGGCAGGGGCCCCAATTAGACCGAGTGGGCTGGGATGATGTCTCCGAGGAGGTGACAGTTAAACCGAGACCGGAATTATGGTTTTGGCTTGTACCTTCCATCGGTCCAGGGGCTCCACTGGGTTTACTGCCAGCGGAGCCATGCAGCTCAGACCTTGCTTCTCTCCGAGCTCCTGGGACCCTCCTCCAGGACAGTGATGCAGGCCCTGTGATGTCTCCTCTGCCAGATGTCCCTCCGGGGATGAAGAATTTTGAGCTGTCTTCTGACAGAAGAAATCAGGGGCTGTTTGGCCGTGGGGTGGTAACGGGGCCGGGGGCTGGCAGTGGAGAATCAGAGAAGTCTCTGCCAATCAGAACCAGGAAGTTTGCCGACAGCTCTGATACCCGTGGGGGCAGGACTTGATAATCCAGTCTGCAGGGAAGGAGCTTGTGGTCTGTGTGCACACACACACGCGTGCAAGAGAGCCGACTCCAGCTCCGGCTCATGGGTGTGCGGGTCTCTCTTCTCACCTGCCTTCTGCGGCGCTGGGGCTGACCCTCGGCCATCCACTTCCGGCTTTGCCAGCGGCTGCCGGTTAGACTGTGCCAGTAGGAGGCGCTAGAGGGGGGCTGGAAAGCCGGAGCCGAGGCCCGCCCGCTCCCTGTTGACCTCTTGTTCCCCACCCTCCCCTCGGCTCCTCAAGTATTTCTTCGCCCCAGCAGCAACTGCTGAATCCAATTTGCAGGATTCCAACACTTGGGAAAGTTTGTCGCTCCTCCCGCACCCGGAGAAGGTCAACACCAGCTGGCAGGCGCCCCCTCCTCTGCCGTCTGGGTCTCAACCCCTGCAGGGAGCACCCCTGTTTCTACGTTTTAACAATTCCAAATGCTTCCGTCGTGGCCTGGCCCTGGGCTGGCGGTGCGTCCAGCAGCTGCCACCTCCATGACCCATTTTTAGCATTCTCTGACATTAGCGTCAGGTGGCTCAAACCATTTTCTGGTCTCTGGGGGGTTTGGGGGCAGGGTGGGCTCGGGGAAGAGCAACGGCAGTTTTTTGACCCCCGCAGGTGGTTAGTAACGGATGTCCTCTGAGAAAGAAGAGCCAGTTTGTCCTGGGAGAGGTCAGAGTCTGTTCTCGGCTCCTTCCCATGCAGACCTCAGCCTCTCCAGGAGAAGGGACAGTGAGGGGAGAGGGGACAAGCGCCATCTCAGGTCCAGTTTTCTCTGGCACACCTGGCCTCACTCCACCCCTGCCTCCGCGCAGAACTGCTGCTTACCCCTGGCCTGGCCTGCCCACGGAGCGCCCCCTGGAGGCGAGGCCGTGGGCTTCTCTATGGCTCCCTGTGTCCCTGTGAAGGTTCTGGGGAAGCGGTGGTCCTTCCAGACTGTTCCTCCTTGAGTGTGGTATGGCCATGCCTCAAGCCCAGGCAGAACAGACAGATCCAGACCTGCTGCACAACTAAGGCACAGGTTGGCCGCCCTGTCACCTACCCACAAGGTCACCGGCTCCTGCAGCAGCCCCATAGGGCTAGGCAGCCAGCAACCATGCCGCTCAACCCGGACCACTCAGTTCCGGTGCTGGAAAATTCCAGTGGATCACAGCCACGGAGGGAGCCGAGGGCACTGAGGTGACACCCTTGAGCGGGGTGGCCAGTGTCAGCAGAACTGAGGGGGCAGCTGGGCAGAGGTGGGAGAGAGAGACAGGACAGGAAACTCCAGGGCCTTTGGGGGAAGAACAAAGATGTGCTGCCTCAGATCCTCAGAGTTTTCGTTTCGCTTCCCATCTGCATCTTTCTTGCCAATAAAACCTCTTCCTGAAGTGACTTGACTGAGTCTTTGTATCCTTGCTACCAGAAAAGCCCAGGAGGTGGAATCTAAGGGGCAGCCTGGCAGCAAGGGGGAGAAGGAAGGGGAGGGGGAAGGGGAAGGGGAAGGGGAGGGGAGGGAGAGAAAAGGAACCCAGCATTTACTGAGGACCTGCTATGAGACACGGACACTGTTCAGGAAGCAGCTCCGAGTAACAGAAGGGGGTGGTAGTGGGGGGGGACAGTCTCAGAAGAAAGGGTGAGTAGTGGAGAGCTAGATGACAGAACTTGCACAAAGCGGGTGGGACAGGTGGCAGGAACCGGGCCACCAGGCAGGACCAGCTCTCTACCCTGCCGTACTTTCCTGCCGTCCAGCTCTTCTGGTTTTCGGTGGTGAGGGTGGGGAATGGGGGGAAAGATACAGTTTCCCGACCAAAATCAAACAAAGAAACACTGTGCAAAATACACCCCTGCTGACGGAGACGCCAGTCCGGCTGTGTGGGGAAACCCGCTGGACGCGTGTCAGGCTGTTGAGAGAGGCGCAGAGGCGCCCGAACGGTCCACCAGCTTCCAGTTCATGAAGGGTGCCGCCCTGCCACCGGGTGTGTCCAAAGGGACTGATATCGAAAGCCCTCGTGTTTATCCAGCTCCTTTTTGCACCTCTTCAAAAATCTTTCATAGCTACCGACTCAGTCGAGGTTCAAGCATCTGGGACCCTCCATCTCCCCAGCCGTGCAAGTCTGGGGTGAAAAAATGGTCACATGAACATGCACAAACAGTCTTTCTTGGGGTTTGTGCCTCCCTCAGCCCGTGTGGGGCCTCCAGGTTTCGCCTCTGGGGTGATCTCCAGGCAATGTCATAGCTGAGCTCAGGAGCTGGGTCCTTCCTACCTCAGCTCCAACTTCTGTGGTGACATCTGCAGCGACTGCCCTCAGTGCCTCCCAAGCTCAAGAAGGTGCAACATCCAGGGGGCGGGGGAAGGAGGAGATGGGGGAATACTGCCCATGCGGTACCGGCTCCCACAGCGTGAGCCAGACAGCCATGGTACACGTCACCCTTCCTTGAGGGGAGACATCCTGCCTCTGCCTGGGGCCATACGGGCCGATCCAATACTGGTGGCCTTGGGTCCTTGGGTTTCACCAAGGTTATTCGGTAAGGAGCCTTGCCTGTAGTCTCCTCAGGTGCAAACCCTTAAGGGCCAGGCTAGAAGCAGAACTGAGTGACCAACACCGAGTGGTTCCCCAAGCTGTCCCTCCTCCCTTCCCTCCCCAGGAATGTGCTCATCACTCTTGGCCAAGACCATCTACCTTTTCTCTTAGAGCGAATTCTTTCTCCAAACACCCCAGTGGACTCCTGGAGTCCTAGCTCACAAGACATGCCTGAATCTCAGAGCAAATCCCACCGTGTGTAGGTTTTATTATCTTCATGTTATGAATGGGGAAACTGAGGCCCTGAACATTAGATGACTTGCTGAGGTCACACAGAGTCTCCAGAGCCCTAATGCCTTATCAGTCCTATGTACTTTTCCCCACGTCATGCTATACACCACCTCCCAGTTGGACAGAAGGTTGTTTCAAGATGGCCACCGTGACTGTCCGAACCCAACAGGTCTAACTAACATGGGTATTTGAGGTATCACTGCAGTGGCTCCCAGCTAGGCTGCCCTGCATCGGGATCACCTATGGTGCTTTGAAAAACAATGATGCAGGGTGCCTGGGTGGCTCAGTCTGTTAAGCGTCCAACTTAGACTGATATCAAGGTTTGTGAGTTTGAGCCCTACGTCAGACTCTGTGTTGACAGCTCAGAGCCTGGGGGCTGCTTTGGATTGTGTGTCTCCCTCTCTCTCTGCCTCTCTCTCTCAAAAATAAACATTAAAAAAATAAAAATAAGGAAAAGAAAAACACAGATGCCAGGAGATCCTGATATGCTAAATCCGGGTGAGCCCAGGCAAGTATATGGTCAATTCTCATTATGCGAGGTAGTTATATTCTATAGAGACTCTGGCAACAGTGAATTAGCAAATCCTGAACCTTTGCCCCTGGGGAAAATACGGGGTTAGGTTCCTGTGAGCCTCTGAACACAAACTTTTCATCAACTGAACCAACAGATAACCTTCTGTCTAAAGACTCTATTTGATACATATTGCTGACCCATTAATGTTGGACTCGGCCATCAGCGCTGTAACTCACGCCTGAACAAAGCTCGCCTAACACTTATCTTTTCTCTACAGGGCCCATCACAGCCTTCTCGTGCTGGGGAACACCAGACGGCCCGGCAGCGCTACCCTGGCGAAATCACCAACAAAACCACAAAAAGCCAAAAAGCATGGCACTACTCAGACTGAGGACAGGACACTTGGTTCCAGCGTGGGAGCTGACATGAGAAGGCAGCTGGCCTTCAGCTGGGAATGCCCAGGCGGGCAACTCGGATTTTCACCACTCTGCATGTTAGTCCCCGAGGACCACGAAGGAGCCCTGAGTGTTGATTTCGGGGTAACACCTTTTAGCAGGTGGGTAAATTGGCAAATGAAATCTACGAATGCTGAGGATCCACTGCGTTTTCAAGGTTCTGTTTGCCCAGCGACGTGCTGCGTCTTATGGCGACTGGCAGCGGGAACTGGAAGGACAGCGGCGGAAGGTACAGAGGACAGACTGAGCTGCTAGGGAGGGTCCGCTGAAGAGGGCAGCCGCGGTGGCTTCTGGGCTAGGACTCTGCCCTCCCCTCTGCACTCAAGTCACTACAAATCCTGGATTTCCATGAGCTGCAAGCTGGTGGCTCAGGATTCAGAATGAGGTTTCTCCACAGAAATCACGTTTGGTAGGCTGGCCCTCAGCCTGGGTCACAGAAGTCCACTCCACGCCTAGTTAGACAAAGTGGTGGCATCATGGGGCGCAGGTCCAAGCCTTCACTGCAGCTCCCCACTCCCACCCCAGCAAGCCCCCCGCAGGGCTCAGGGCTTCAGGCAGTGCGGGGTGGGGGTCCTCAAGGGTGGTCTCAGGGGGAGGCTGGGGACAGGTGTGCCGGGCAGGCAGTGGGGGAGGTCCATCTTTGGTAAGGTGGGGGTGACGGCCAGGGTCCATGTTTTCCGTAGGGAAGGGGCACAGGCATCTGGGGGTGGGGACGGAGGGGAAATGGAGAGGAGGTCTGAGGACAAGCCAGGGAAGGGACATTCTGCAGCCACAAGCCTCCCTGCCCTTGCTGCCCACTGCGTCCCGGACGTCCTCTAAGGTCATGGGCACGGGCCCGAGGGGCGTCCAGCAGCTCTGCAGACATTTCCAGGTGGGGCGTGTCCAGCCGGGCCTGTGTTAGACCTTGTGCTGCCTTGTTCGCTCTCACCTCCCGCGCAGGAGCCCGGGTGAGTTGGGACGCCCTCCTCCCACCTAGAGCCAACCCCTGACTGAACACCCCACCCCTGCCTCAGACACTCGTTTGCCCTTTCCACCCCCCACCCCCGGTCCAGCTGAAGTGGGGGTGGGGGTGGGCGGAAGGAGCAGCAGGCACAAAGGACAAGGTGGGCCCCAGGAGACACAAGCTATGACAAACACACAACCTTGCTTTATGCAAGAACTGCAGCTTATCTTGTGCCCCTATTTCTTCTCTAAGGCACCGTCACGGCTTTCTTAGGCCCAGGAATACCCCTGGTCTGATCTGACCCCTTGCTTGCCACAAAACAGCCTGATCCAGCCTGTTCCAAAAGCAGGTAAACAGAGTTCACCATTCAACCTTCTTCAGGGAGCTCTGAGCCCAGGGCTCAGGAGGTGCCTGCCTGCTCTCAGGGGGATGAAGGATTTCCTGGCATGGGGGAGGAATGAGGTGTGGGGGTAAGAAGGCTCCAGGGCTGAGCTGGGGAAGGGGATGCTGAGACCGAGCTTGGTGGGCCAGGCCTTAGAATCAGCACCTGTCCTACCCGAGCCAGGCCTCAGAGCTCAGGATCCTGCGCACCCTCAAGTTCACTGGGCTCCCGGAAGCCCTTGTCCCGGGGTTATCGCGGCTTCCAGGACAACGACTGCGGTCAAGGGGATGAGGTTCTTGCCCAGAACCTGTGAAGAACCATAACACAGGACAGCAAGCTCCTTGAACCTGAATCTCCAGAATTTTTCTCTCTTTTTAAAGGATTTGATGTGTATAAGCTTGAAACAGTTTATTCAATTAAAAAAAAATCCTGGGGGGCCTGGGTGGCTCAGTCAGTCAGTCATCTGACTCTTGGTTTTGGCTCAGGTCATGCATGATCAGGTTTGTGGGTTCGAGCCCCGCATCAGGCTCTGCACTGACACTGCTTGGGATTCTCTCTCTCTCTGCGCCCCCCCCCGCCCCCGCCAGCTTGCATGCTCTCTCCCTCTTTCAAAATAAATAAACTTAAAAAAAATTCTAATTGATGACTGTCTTTTTTTCCTCCTTAAATGGACCCATTCTCTCCCTCTCTCCTTCCCTCCTTCTTTCCTTCCTCGTTCAAACCTCATTTCTTTAACGTTTGCTACAGACCAGGGGCTGGGGACAAGCTGGTTCCTCCCCGAAACTGATGCCTTTGCTTGCAGGCCCCCTCTGGCTGCCCAGCCCCCACTGCGTCCTTAACCCACTTCAACGGAAACCACCACCTCACAGGACAGCCGGGTGTGTGTGTGTGTGTGTGTGTGTGTGTGTGTGTGTGTGTGTGTGCATGTGCCCCCCAATCCACCCAGGTGCCAAGCACAGCCTGCCAGGCATCTGGCTGGAGTTCTTTTCGGCCCCTGCTGGCCCTGGCTTAGGTTTGAGACCTGCCCTGGTAGCAGGGGCTTCTTCCTGGAGGACGTGTTTTCCCCTCCTGGGCTCCGCCCCTGCCTTCTGCTCACAGCCCACTCACCCAGGTGTGTCACCCTGCGCAGCTGCAGGGCTCCTATACGGGGCTCTCTTTGGGGCTGGCTTGCACGCCTGTGTGTGCATGTGTGTGTGTGTGCTCACATGTTTGCACCTCCACACCCTCCACATCAGCCCGGGGACTCCCCAGGGGAAGGAATGATTTTTTCTTCTTCCTTCTGGACACTTGGTCCATGGTCCCGACCAACTGTTCCTAAGGGAAGGAACACTGGGGCCCCAGGCAAGATTTTGAGGGGAGAAGAATCAGAAGTTGTCCCTTGCCTCTTCTTCCCTGTCACCCCCACCTCAGCCTGGCAGGCGCAGGGAGGCCACCCCAAATGGACTTTTCAGGATGCTGGCTGGCAGAGAGGACATGCTGAGTCAGGACAGGCAAGGGCCCCCACAAGACAGGGAGAGCCCAACCAGGAGTACTCTGGGATGGGTTTTAAAAGTGGCTCAATGAGGTGAACCTAGGGGCTTCTGCAGGTGGCCCCTGGCCTGGGACGTGAGGGGCCGCATGGGGTGGTGGAGGAGGCAGGGCCCCCCCAACGCTTGCATCAGTCAGTGTAGCTCCTCCCTTTTTATTGGGCCTCGGTCTGCTTGCATTTGAAGAATGTGCTTCTGCAGCCTCGAAGATGAGCAAATCTTCAGCCTATCCTAAGCCTAAAGCTCTCCTCTGTTCAAATGATCCTCTAGCCCCCAGTCAGGGGGCTGTGGCCGCGTCACTGTAGGACTCCAGCCCCCAGCCCCCTGCACGCTGTTAGTTGGAGAAGGCAGGCCCAGGGCTAGCTCAGGGCTAGGTGTGCGGCACGTGCTGATGAGAACCAGATGGGGAGGGCGGGGGAGACTGGGACTGGGTGCTTCTGGGGCCCTAGGACTCGGGGGTGCTGGGATCCCAGATGAAGGAAAAAGCCCTTGCCTAGGAGTCCAAAGACACGAGCTCTGCTTCTGGCTACCATTCACCAGCACGGGCCCCAGGGACCCTAAGTGGGTGGCTCAATTTTCTTACCTGTGCAAAGGGAGGTGACACCCTCTGCCTGCCTGATTATACCGTGGGGCTCAGTGTGCTTTAAAGACTGTTAAGTTTGGGGGCGCCTAGGTGGCTCCGTCGGTTAAGTGTCTGACTTCGGCTCAGGTCATGATCTCACGGTTCGTGAGTTTGAGCCCCGCATCAGGCACTATGTTGACAGCTTGGAGCCTGGAGCCCGGTTCGAGTTCTGTCTCCCTCTCTCTCTGCTCCTCCGCCACTCATGTTCTGACTGTCTCTCTCTCTCTAAAAAATGAATAAACATTAAAAAATAATTTAAAAAAACCTGTCAAGTGTTGCTGTTCATACGCAAGGTGCTGCTGCGGCTCTGGGCACTGTCCCCAGGTGGCAATGAGGGTCAGGGCTGTCCTGGGGACCTGAAGCAGCTCCTGGGCTGGTGCCTCTGAGCTGAACTTTCCGGGAACTAGCTACTCACCAGCTCAGTCGTGGGTAGGGGTTCGTTCGGGAGGTCACGGCCAGACTTCCCGTTCTTGGTACTGTGTGGGCTTTTGACGGTTTTGTTTAAGATGGAGCAGGCGTCCCTAGGCACCAGGAGGTGGCTCCAGGGCCTTTGGGGACAGCAGGGTTTTTCTGTTGGGCATAACATTGGGGCTTTCAGTCAGCCCCAGGACACAAACCTTTATTTCCACCCTTCAACCAGCTAACCTGACCTGCCTGCCCCAATCCAGGGCGGTACGAGACCCCGCCTTCACCCCAGGGGAGGCCGGGCAGGGTGTGGACTGCTAGCTGAGTGGGGGGCCTGGAAGAGGGGGAGCTTGGAGGGGGGAGAAGCTCACTTTAGTGGTGGCGTGGAGAATGCCTCCTGAGAGAGGGAAGCGAGCAGGGGGCACATGAGGAGTGGCACAAGGCAGGGAGCGTGACCTGCCGAAGGAACGGGTCCGCAGGTCCCAGGAGGGGAGCCTGTCCACCCAGAGAGAGCCTGTCAGCATTACACACAACCAGGGGCCCGGAGGACAGTGAGTCCCAGGCTGCATGTGCACCCAGGGCCGCCCCGACCGCGGGCATCTCGGGACCATCTCTGAGTTACAGAAGTCATTCGTGCTCACGGGGAAGAGCAATGCAAGGGAGAAATAGATGACAACGAGAAGGAAGATTCTCCTCCCTCCCCACCACTGGCCTCTGGCCCCTTTGAAGCCAGGCCCAAGAAAACAATCTGTAACTTGGGGAAGCCAAGGCTGTGAATTCACATGTCCTTACACCTGTGGGTATGTCTGCATTTCTGTGTGACAGCCCCAACTGTTAACCCCACCGCTCATGGCCGGTCTGCCCCTACAGCTAGAGCACACACCCGATTCTGGAAACTGAACCTCTTCCTCATCCCGTCAGGCCTAGGGCAGCCACAGCTTTGCTGGCTTTGGATGCCCAGCAGCCCTTGCTGGCCCCTGACCCTGCCGGTGCTTCCGTATAGAGCACTGAACCCTGTCAGCCTGTTTCGCATGTGTCTCCTCTTCCTGCCAGAACTGCCAGAGACGAGGCTGGAAGCTCCGAGCCTCAGTGTCCCCATCCTTATGTTGGGAATGATAATGACGTCTGACTTACTCACCTTTGTAACATTGGAGCTGGGTTTTTAGGACGTGCTTCCCTTTGGGAGGAGCTGGGAAGGTATACAACCGAGGGTAACAGGGGAGACAGGCAGGAGGGGTCCCGTCAATGTTTTGCAGGCAGGGACAGAGATTGCTCATGGGGTACAAAGATGATAGGTATGCCACCTAGGCGTCTGCTCAGATGGCCAGCAGGGGGGGTGCTCATGTCCTGGGATTAGGACGGGCTGTGGTCCAGCCAGGTTGGGAATGGGCTCAGAATGCCCACCCTCCAGGAGCCCTGCTCTTGCCAGGCTCTGAACATGATTCCCTCCTGTATGGGGGTGGGATGGGGGGTGGAAGACAGAATAATGACCCCACAGAGACGTCCCTGCCCTGATCTCTGTAATCTGTGAATGTGGCAAAAGGGACTTTGCGGATGTGATTAAGTGAAGGATCTTGAGATGGGGAGGTTATTCTGGATTTTCTGGATGGGCCCTAAATGTAACCACAGGGCCCATGTACAAGAGACGCAGGAGGGTCAGACAGTAGTACTAGTGACAGAAGCCGAGGTAGGAGAGATAACGTGAGCCTCCAGAAGGAACTCAGTCCTGCAGACACCTGAATTTTGGAGATCTGGCCTCTGGAACTATAAGATAATAAACTGGCATTGTTTTAAGCCACCAAGTGATAGGTTTTATATATATATATATATTTTTTTTTTTTTGGGAGACTGCAAGTGGGGGAGGGGGCAGAGAGAGGGGGACAGAGGATCTGAAGCAACTGACAGCAGCGAGCCCAACGTGAGGCTCGAATTCACGAACTTTGAGATCATGACCTAAGCTGAAGTCGGATGCTCAACCAACTGAGCCACCCAGGAGCCCCCGTGATAGTTTTGTTACAGCAGCAACAGGAAACTAATACACGAGGTCTGGTCGAGGCCCAGAGAAGGGGAGATTATAGCAAATTCTAGGCTCTGACCCGTTCCAGGAGTAGCTGCCCACTGGAGCCCTGACTGTAACTTCACAGGGCCTCAGTGTCCTCATTTGGGTCTAGGAGGCACAAGGATTCTTTTTTTTCCCCAGGTGGAATGCTGGTAGTAAGTTACTTTTTAACTCAAGGGTCTCAAACTCCAGGGTCAGCAGCAGCCATAGTAACACGGTAACTTGCCTGAGAGTGTGGGAGGGTAGAAGGTAATGGGAAATAGGGGGGCCCGTGGCAAACTGGAAAAAACATGCCTTGCTTAAAGACATCAACTTGAAGTAACAACGAAAGCAATAAATCCAGCCGAATAAAATCTGTATAGAATATACCTTTGTGGCTTGTCACCTGGGAGTTTCAGATTCCATATTAATCTGCCAGTTCCTGGCTGGCCCCAAAGACAGGTGGTCCATGGAGTAAAGAATAGCAGGGGATGTAAGGAACGCCTCTCAGCCCTAACTACCCCTTGGCGTTGCCCCCAGACCCCAGCCAAGATCTCTACCACTCCTAGCCTACGTTTTCTAAAAAGGGGGTCTTGGTATGGAGCCAGGGGAGACCCATCGGACCTGTCGGCCAGCCAGCCCTGCCTCACTTCACACACCCTTCCCCAGCTGCACAAATCCTCCAAGTCCACCCTGGGGACATTGTCCCTTCAGCTCTGGGGCATAACCTCTCTCCTTCCTCTCCAGCAAGGGAGGCCCTTGTGTGGAACGACCAAGAGGTTACCACTGTTGAGTCAAGATTTAACCAAGGCAAACCACGGGCAGGCATGCCAAGGACTCAGAAAAGAGGGACACTGTCCCAAAAGATGAGGAGAACACAGATGTCATGAAACAGGTCACGGGCACTGGAGTCGGACAGACATGGGTGAGTCTCACTTCATCACTTACTGGCTTTGTGACTTTGGGTAACATACTTAACTTCTCTGAGCTTCATTTCCCCCATTTTTTTTAAAATAATTTTTAAAAATTTTAATGTTTATTTATTTTTGAGAGTGAACGAGTGTGGAGAGGGGCAGAGAGAGGGGGACGGAGGATCCGAAGCGGGCTCTGCACTGACAGCGGCGAGCCTGATGCGGGGCTTGAATTCACGGACTGTGACACCACGACCTGAGCTGAAGTCGGACGCTCAACCGACCGAGCCCCCCAGGCGCCCCATCAGGTTTCCCGTGTTTAAAAACGGGAACAAGACTTTTACTGTCTTGTGTTGTGCAGATTAAATCAGATACAGTACGTGAAGGGCAGCGTCTGGCCTGTACGTGAACCTCTGCGCACAGACCCTGGAGAAGGATGGCTGCCGTTAGAATTCTCTTTAGTGGCTGCATGACTTTGAGCAAGCTATGTCACGTTTCTGTGCAGGATTTCCTCATCTGCAAAATGGGCTCACTGATGTTCTCTAGGGTTGTTGGGAGGATGGAGTGGGACGCCACCCGTCAAGGACCTGGGCGAGGCCGGGACTCCATAAAGACTCCACGAGCATGTTAATTATTTACTAGGTCCATCCTGGCATTGGTGAGCACATGTCTTCTGTGCCTGCTGGGCCCTGGGCTGTGTTTCCGGGATGTGGACTGGAGAAGCCAGAGCCTGATCCCTGGTTTCCAGGGGAGGCTAACTGTATTCTCACCACGTGTGTCTGCCCAGTTCTTTTCTCGGATTCCCCTAACCTGGATACCCCACCATCTTCACCTCTGCCCTATTGTCTGTGACCTCCCCAGACACCTTTCGAGCAGCCCCTGGGGGCCCCAGACCCTGGGGAGCAGGGCCGCTGGGCTCCACGGTCTGCGGGGGAGGCGCCTGGGGCTGTCCTGCGTCTGAGAAGCTCCATTAGTCACCAGGGAAGACGCTCGCTGAGCTGCACCCCCCTCAGCTGGCCAGCACACGTGCCAGGCGGTCTGAGATGAATCACTTCCCACGCTGTGTTGTCATCCCGGCTTGAAACAGAGGCCCTGTGTGCAGCTTTTGTGTGTAGCGTTTCTTTCCATCCATGATTCAGAAGATGCCGCTCGCTCAGCCATGTGATCCCCTGATCTTCTGCCAAGGAACTGAGTGCAACGGTTTGCTGGAAAACCCTTGGAGGACGGGGGAGGGCAGCTGCGTTTGCCAGAAAGTGGACCGAGCCAAGAGAACTGCAAGTTGGAATTCATGATACCATCATTGGGGAAAGAGTACTGGGGTGGGGGAAGCGGGGCGGGGGGGGGCTCACTCAGGTATTATGAGACCAGAGACCCGCCCACGGGAGCAGCTGTTGGTGTGCAAAGGGCCCGAATGTGGTTGCGTACAGACTTCCACCCACTCCAGCCCCAGAAAAGTCACGTGATTATTTTGTCTGATTATGAATGTGAAACTGGTTCATGCAAAATTTCTGATCAATACAGAAAACTATGAAAAGGAAAGGACGGATCTCCTGTGTGCTATGACGAGACACCGGTTTCATCCACTGAGACACTGTCCGTGTGTCTTCAGGCTCGGAACTGCCAGCTGCTTGTCCCCAGGGCTGATCCTGGCTCCTGCCCCCGTCCTGGGACACTGTGCCTCCAAACACCGTGAGGAGGTTTGCCAGATCTGCAGCCCAGCATCTGGGTTTCAGGCCCAACTCGGCCGTTAGCTTGCTGTGTGCCCTCAGGCAGATCACGCTGAGTCCCACTTTTCTATTAGTGAAAAGTGGGATAATAATTGGACTAATTTGTTGGGAGGATGAATGGCATGAGTGGGTATGAAGGCTGCAAACCCAGTAATCTCTTCGAATATAGGGGAAGTGCTGGCTTGATGCCCGTCCCCCCGCCATGGCTCGTTGAACCCCAGGGTAGTGCGGAACCGGCCACCTGCTCACAAGGTCTTCTCCAGACTCCCTCAGAATTGGTTCAGAGCAGGGAGGTCCCAGGCTGGGGGCCCCGGTCGTGACAGCAGCACGCCTGAACCTCGGCCCGGCACTGGGGCGGGCAGGCATCCAGTTCAAAAAAGTTCAAAGTCCTATTTTGTCCCCAGTTTTGAAACAAGATAACTCTCCTCCCTCACCTCCCACACGGATACTCGCTCTCGCCAAGACTGGGCTAATCCTCAGAGCCATTCCTGCTCAAAAACCTTCTCTGATTGGGGCACCTGGGTAGCTCAGTTGGTTAAGGGGCCAACTTCAGCTCAGGTCATGATCTCACCGTCTGTGAGTTTGAGCCCCGCATCGGGCTCTGTGCTGACAGCTCAGAGCTTGGAGCCTGCTTCAGATTCTGTGTCTCTCCCTCTCTGCCCCTCCCCTTCTCATGCTCTGTCTCTGTCTCTCAATAATAAATAAATATTAAAAAAATAGATTAGAAGGACTCTCTGATTTCAGGAACCTTTGCCAATCCCCCAATTTGTTGTATCATTTTTACATTGTAAATGAGTTTTAATAAAGTCCTTAGCTTGAAAAGAGGTTGTGTACTTACAACAGGGATAGTAATGACAACATAAGAACATTAGTTTCGCTGTTCCAAACTATTCTTTGTTGTTGTTGTTGTTGTTGTTATTTATTTTGACAGAGGGAGAAGTGTGCTCGAGTGGGAGAGGGGCAGAGAGAGAGGGAGAGGAAGAGAGAGAATCCCATGTAGGTTCCTTGCCATCAGTGCAGAGCCTGACTCTGGGCTCAATCCCATGAACAGTGAGATCGTGACCTGAGCTGAAATCAAGTCAGATGCTTACCTGACTGAGCCACGCAGGCATCCCAAGCTACCTCTTATACTCATCTCACTAACTCACCTAAGAACTTGCATGTTGGGGACCATCACCTTTGCCATGTTATGGCAGAGTTAAAGACGGCTCAGGGGCATCTGAGTGGCTCCGTTGGTTAAGCGTCCAACTCTTGATCTCGGCTCAGGTCATGATCTCATGGTTTGTGAGTTCGAGCCCTGCATCAGACTCTGCGCTGATGATGTGGAGCTTGCTTGGGCTTCCCTCTCTCTCTCTCTCTCTCTCTCTGTGTCTCTCTCCCACTCATGTGTGCTCTCTCTCTCTCCCCCAAGATAAATAAATAATCTTAAAAAAATAAAAGAAGGCTCAGGGGACACGTCTCTCAGTAGCACCGTATTTCCACATGACCCCAGACCCCAGACCCCATTTCCTGTGCCTCTGCCTCCCCGGCTTCCCTCCGGCAGAGCCAGCTCTGACTTTGTCCTCCTGGGTCCGCGTGGTCTGGAGGCAGGAGGCCCCAGGCGGACAGCGCGGCCGCTCCCCACAGCGCTCTGGTGGGAGACAGCGAGGCCAGGGGACCGCTGCAGCCAGCCCTTCCCTGCACCCTATCTATCGGCTCTGTGCTCGCAGACCGTCCCCACGTGGATTCCAGAGGTGGCAGCCCTTCAGTCACCTGGGCATGCGTCCAGGCTTTTCCCACAGAAACAAGACCTGCCTAGTTCCTGTGTCTGGGTGTTGACCTCAGGGCCCCTGCTCTGAGGCCCTGCTCCCACTGTATGGCCCTGGCCCCTCGGGGCTCCCATGAGCCCCAGCCAGAAGACAGGCAGGGGCTGACCGTCTGTCTCCAGTTCCACCCACACCCCAACCCCCATCCAAGTGCCTTCTGTCTGCAGTGAGAAGCCACGGTCACACACTGCGGGCCCTGAGCCTTGCCTAACTGGCAGGGCCCTCCCTCCAGCCCACCCTAATTTACTTGAAGCAAACAGCCATGCCTCATGACAAGCAGCAGCAAAGCGAGGACTCGAACTCGGGTCCTCTCATGCTGTGCCACACATTACCTTGATGGGACTGTGGCAAGGACCGAGAATCCAGCATCTCTCAAAGCCAGCCTGGGGATGGAGGAAGTGAGGCTGGGAGGCAGGTGATGGCCATGAGGAGGTGAGGCAGTAGAGTGATGGAGGATTAACCAGGAGGGGCATGTGCGGCTCTCAGACCTAAGGCCACGCTGAGGCTGCCCAGAGCGTTGTAATTGGAGCCTGGCATAGGGCTCGAACTCATGAACTGTGAGATCATGACCTAAGCCAAGATCAAGAGTCTGTGCTTAACTTCCTACACCACCCAGGCTCCCTTGAGCATCTGACTCTTGATTTTGGCTCAGCTCATGATCTCATGGTTCATGAGCTTTAGCCCCAAACTGGGGTCGTGCTGACAGTGTGGACCCTCCTTGGGCCTCTCTCTCTGCCCCTCCCCTGCTCAAGCATGCGTGTGTCCACGTGCACGTGCTCTCTCAAATAAATAAACTTAAAAAGAAAAACCAAAACAGCTCAGGTTAAGTTGTGTATAAGCGATGGCAAGTGTTCAAACCTCAGAACTGCTTCACGGGAGGTCAAAGGTGGGGTTCGAAACATTCCCACTCAGAGCCGGAGGCAGGGAGCAATCCAGGGCTCAACAGCACTCAATAAATTAATGTTAAGACCCATTATTACATAAATCGTACTTTCCAGTCACTGTTTCCTGTGCCTACCTGCCCCATGCAAGTTAGCTGCCTTCCAGCCCTCACCACTGCTCTCCGAGGGTGAGGACCACCGAGCCACTTCTCCCAGTTCTGGGAACGAGCTGGAATGAGCACGGGAATGGAGTTAGTCCGCAGCAAAGGCCTCTGGGTGCGGAGTTCTCAACCCTCAGCGTGCATCCCGTCTTCCCACATAATCTTCGCACAGCCCGGAGCCAAAGATCCCCGAGTGTTGTTGTATATTTCTTTTGCTGTCTGGGTTCTTAGGCTCAAAATGTGTGGACAGGTCGGTGGCTTCCTTCCACTCTGCAGAAGGTGGGGAGGGGGGTGGCTGGGGACTGGGGTGCAGCTTAGAGACTCCAACATCATGCCCCGTCCCTGGTGCACGTCTGGAATGCACCAGTAAAGGAAAGGAGGGACGAGTTTTCTTCTCTCCATCCCCCGTGGCTCCGTCAGGGCATTGGCTTCTCGCCTGCAGAACCGGTCTCCCTCCCACCAGTCCTAGCCATATTCCATATTCCACACTTTTGCTAGAATGATCTTTTTCAAGTGCAAATGTGCACCCCCTGATTGTGTAACACAGTCTCAAGTTTTCGTGCTTTTGTCCCTGCCATTCCCTGTCCCTTGCCTGTCATGGCTGTGTCAGCGGGCGAGCCCCATTGTAGAAAATGGCCCTGCTCTGTGGAAACACCGTGTTCTCTGGGAACCTTTCCCGCTGCGCAGTCCCAGGAGCGAATTCCTCCCGCTCCCACAGCTGTCTTACCTGGTTTGTTCCTGCCAAGCAGCCCCAAAGGCTTTGCTGGCTTCCGGTTCTGGCCACTAGAGGGCAGTGCAGTGCAGCCGAGTGTCAGGCCTGGCCGCAGCAGGAGGCTGCTGGGCGCCGGCTCACCTGAGGCTGACTGCCCTCCGTCTGTCCTTAACACACATCGACGTCTGGGCCTTGCCACACACACGTCTTGGGATGTTGCACAGCCCCCCTTCTCGGGCCTCCTGGCCTCTACCACTCCACCTTTGCTCCTTTATGCACATGACTGCCCCAACTTCCTCCCTTAACTGTTATTTCGGTCACCTTTCCCTCTTCTCCACCCTACCCCACCCTCCCTCAAGGACATTCAGTAGCTCCTTAGCTGTTTCCATATTAACCCCAAACATCTCACTTTTGGGTTTCTTTTGTTTATTAAAGGGTTGCCACTTCAATAATAATGAAAAATGAAAGAAAAATAATTCATAAGTCCATTCCATGATTTTCTGGTTTTACTTTCTCTTTGTGTGTGTGTGTGTGTGTGTGTGTGTGCGTGTGCACACGCGTGCATGTGCACACATATGTGTATTTGTGGTTGTGCTCAGAGCATCGATACAATCTTAAATTTAACAGTTTTGGCCTGTTTTGAAGTTGTAGACAATTTTTCAAATTACCGTTTGTCTTTATAATATGAATCGATAGGTCAGCATGAAGGACTTTCAGCTTGGGTCTCAAGGCTCTGCTGTCCAGCCCTTGGAATTTCTGTGGGATGAACCGGGGGTTCCCAAACCCAGCTGATCACCAAAATCACAAGTGTGTCAGGGGGACTTGGGAGATGCCTCAGCTCGGGCTCCCCTGGTGATTCAGATCCAGGAGGCCCGGGACCGTGCCTGTGTGTCCGTCGGGACCGGTTATGTTCTGCTGCAGTAACAGACAGTCCTCACCTCTCCCTGACTCGACGTGAGGAAAGCTTTGCTTGCTCATTCCAAATGATGACCTGGGGTTGGTTTGGAACTCTCCTGTAACTTGTCATTCCAGGTTCCAGGCCGACAGAGTGACCACTGTCTGGAGTGTGTCTGACCTCTGCGATGGGGGTGGGGAGGGAGGACATGGTGAATTATGTTCCACCCGGAACTTGTGTCTACCACGGGGTGGGGGGGAGTGCAGTCTTGTTTCAGGTACCTGGAAGAAGAACGGGTGCCCGGAGTCTCTATTTTTTAGAAAGTGCCACAGTTTGGGAAAGCATGGCACCAGATAGCTCCAGAGGAAGATCCCGGTGACATTCTTGAGCACAGAGTCCTCACATCACTGGTTGGATCTCCAGACTCGCCAGGGCATCCAGGAAAGGGGGCGGGGAGTGTGAGGGCGAGGCCTGCTGGCCTGCGGGTTTTACTTGTGAGTGCTCTTGTGCAAACAGCCTGGTTAATGGGCTGATGGGAAAGGATACTGGATGATTCAGAGAACCGACTAGAAGCCTGGCAAACCACATTCGGGGAGATGGGCAGGGCGCACTCAAGCGAGGTCTGGCAGCTGGACGGCCCAGTCACAGACACCCGGTTTGCTTAGGACACCAGTGTAGGTGCTGCTACTAGTGTCATTGATTGCCGACTCGTGACCCTACCATCACGGCTGCACGTCCCCCCTACCCACCTGTCTGTCCGTTGAGGGTCAAAGCCCAGAGCCTGAACATCCTCTGGGCTGAGCCTGGGTCATACACAACCGGAGGACTGTCTGGCTCCCCCCCTAAGCCCACACACTGGTAGACACCCCCGCTGGTAAGGGAGCTCTAATGTGGGCAGGCAAAAATCAACAGCCGTTTCCCACTGAGATTTACCAGCTCCCTCTTCAAAATGAACTCATCTGGAAGGCAGTCGGGAGTCTGCTGGGTTCTCTAAGGAGCCCCTTCACTGCTTTTTTCAGGGGGCAGTAAAGAGAGAGAGGTGTGCATTTGCTTATCATCTCTGCATTGGTTCCACAGAGACGCCCAGTCTCCGCCCAGCAGAGCCAAGCTGACTGGCTTGGCTGTGGTTGCTCCTCTGTTCACCCCAGAAGGACGGGGCTGGGGAGCAGGACAGAGGCTCCATCGTACGCCTTGACAGAATAGACAGAACAGTCGTCGGCGGGGGGTCAAGGTTTCAGTGAAAACAAGGTGTGAAGTAACCTTCGTGGGACTTGAAATGGTTGAGTAAATGTTGGCTGCTAATCAAGTTATTTCGACCCATTTTAGCAACAGCCTGTCCTCACAGGCTGGGGCTCACATGGACACACATGACCCAGGCACGGTTGCTGGGGGAGGAGGCCTCGGTCGGGCTTAGAACAGCTCCAGCGATGGGAGAAGGAGAGCGGTATGAGTGTCACGGCTTTTCCTAAAACAGTGATTTATAAACAGGACCCCTGGGGTCCCATGTTTGCACAGGCCTGGGTAGAGAGCCACCAGTTAAAACATAGGACACTCCGTTAAATATGAATACCAGAAACATTTTTTTTTTTTGTATAAGTATGTCCCATACAGTTTTGGGATATACTTACACTCCAAAAATTTTTTTACTTTTCTGAAATTCAAACTTAACTAGATGTCCCGTATTTTTACTTGCTGAACCCGACAACCTTATCTGGGCGTGCTGCTTCTCTTTTATTTGCTTTGGGGCTTAGGTTAGATATTTTTTTTTTTTTTTTGAAATCAAGGTTTTCACGGCCAAACACATAAAAGTTTTGAAAGTCATGGCTCGGCCTTCGTGTTTTTTGTTTTTCCCACATTGAAAAACTTACCTATGGTGACTGTTTCATTCATTCTTTCACCCCATGCATATTTTACGGAGCCCCTCTGACAGCCCAGGTACTGTTGCAGACCAGGGGGCTAAAATGAGGCAAGTAAGGCAGAACCACTGCCTTCTGCGAGGTCTCCTGAGTCACCGAGGGAAACGGATAACCAACCACGCATCTTCCGTGGTCGGAAGGTGCAGAGAGGTGGCTAACACCAAGCAGGTCTCAGCAGACTAGCAAAGCGCCGAGCAGAGCAGTGAACAGAGGCTAGCCGGGCATTCGCGGTGGCCCTCTGGCTTCACAGGCCCCTGGGCGATGGGTTGATGAGCAAGAGTTGGGGAAGACACTGACTCTCTGGGACCTTCCTTTTCCTCTGCCTTATAGTTTAATAATGACTTGGTTGAGACCCATTAAATAGTAAAGCAACCACTTTGTGTTTGGTTGACTTATAAAAAAATATGACACAGGCATATAGGGGCAGCTTTGAGGACCGAACACTGGGGCTCAGCCCAAGGTCCACTGGTTTTGGGCTAGAGAGGACATTGTCCAGATCCCCCTCCTTTTTTTTTAATGTTTATTTTTTGAGAGAGAGAGAGACAGACGATAAGTGGGGGAGGGGCAGAGAGAGAGGGAGACACAGAATCGGAAGCAGGCTCCAGGCTCGGAGCTGTCAGCACAGAGCTCGACACCCGTGGACCCCGAGGTCATGACCTGAGCCAAAGTCAGACGCTCAACCGACTGAGCCACCCAGGCGCCCTTCCAGAAACCACCTTTAACCGTGTCCTTGAGACTCTGCTGCAGCCCTTACCAGTAACAACGGCGTGGCCAAGAGAACTTAAGAGATTCTGAAGGAAGAGAAACGTTCAAAGGGCAAAAACACTCTTCGCTTTACGGAGTCCTAAGTATACACGTCAGCGGAGTGGAGGTGAGTAAGCTCGCAGGAACCCAGGTCTGTGAAGGGTGGAGCTGTTCTCGATCGCTCAAGGAAATAGCAAGGGTAAAATGAGAGTTCTGTTATTACGAACATTGATTGTTGTCTTTTTTTTTTTTTTAACCATTGGAGAAAATTATTTCCTTTCTGGAAGAGTCTGTTTTCTGGGAACTGGGACTGGTTTTCAGGGAGTGCGGCAGCCCTGCCACATGCGGCTCTGGACTGGGCACCGGAAGGTGGGTGTCACAGAGGCTCGTGGCGGGTGGAGAGAGACACAGCCTTGGAGCCTGGACACCCTTTGCTGGGAAGGCGCGAGCTCTCCAGCATGTGACTGAGCCAGCATGGGCTCAGCAGCAGTGTGGGCTGTGGCGGCGGGGCCCCGAGACAGTGTCGTGTGAGACCAGAACAACCACGCATAGCCCCAGGGTCCGTGGGCCGACCGCAGGCCTGTGGGAAGAACGTCGCTTTCCCCTGCTCCCACAGGGCGCTGGACACAGAGCTCTGCCCTTTGTCCCTGAGCAGCTGAGGCAACTGCCTGGCGTGGGTGTCACCGACCACAGGCCCCTTTGTTCCTCTCTCCCACATTCTCCCTCCCCGTCCCTTCCTCCCGGACCTCAGCCCACAGCCCGTGGAGGCCGCGGGCTGCGCCCAGGCCTGCTGTCTGGCATCTGGGCAAAGGTGGTTTCTCTGCCCGGGCACAGACGGCCTGTCTGGAATGTGCTGTGCTCCCGGCAGCTAAGGAAAGCGCACAACTGTTTCCTCACCGGTGTTAGCATCGCCACCGCAAGCCTTCCTCAGGCGCGCTGACCTGGCCCGGAGCCATTCAGAAACGTGCCGCTTCTTCCAGGCAGCCACCTCAGCATCAGACACGTGCGTCTAGGGTTTTAAAACCTTCACCAACTGAGACCACGGTAGGAAGCACTGCGCCTCTTACGTCATATCCCATGCATACGTTAGGTACCAAATGACGTCCACGCACGGACCCCATCCGTTCTTCCTGCTCCCAGGCTTCTCTAGGCGTTAGTTAGTGGGAGGCCCTGGAGGGAGGGAGGGAGGGAGGGAGAGGAGTGAAGGTGAGTACTTACTCCCCTTGGAGGTCAGCACGGGCTGGCTGGCAACGCCCTTGGCTCATGGTCACAGCTCCTGCCTTCGCCCTCTCTACATCTGTCTCCACGTTCTAGAAATGCCTTCCCCCTTTAAGCCTCGAGCCTAAGGGTGATAACGAAGCCCCACAGTGCCTAGACCTGGCTCTGCACCACGCCCGATGGTCTCCATACAGCCTGCGTGCATCTTTGTAATCGTCCCTCTTATTAAATGCCCTTTAAATGACCCAATCAGAATGTGCTGTCTTTCTATTGCTGTATTTGCATAGTGTGTATGTGTACATACATGCCACACACACACACACACACGAATGCCAAAGACTTCTGAACATTCGCCCTGACTGTGGCTCTCTTCTGTTAAAAATGCTAATCCCACTCACTAAACTAATCCCACGACCCACTTGCGGGTTTCCATTCCCAGTCTGAAAAGCACCCCTTAGGGCCGGCCCAGGGGAGACAGCTCTTAGCTGGCCTGGAGGTAGCGTCTAGAAAGGTCAGCCGGGAACACGCCATGGGGGCCATCAGATGACTGCAGAATGGGGGTCATGTGGGACTCCCCTTGGCCCAGGCTAGACTCCTCTCTGGGAGACAGTTCCTTTCTGTGGTCATCACAGTCCAGGCCGTGGGTTTCCACTTCGCAGGCGAGAGACCTGGGTTGGTCACAAGCCTGGAGATGGCCGTGTTTGGGGGTGACTCACTACGACACGAGTGTAAATACCGGTGCTGACTCGGCCACTCGCGGTGAGGATACGGCCATCAAGTGGGCTGCTGAACCACAGTCTCCCATCAGCACCCTTTCTCTCTCTGGTAGAAGTTCTACCCAGAAAGTCACGCTGTCATCACAAGGGGGCTCAGCCAGCTTCGCTCTAGAGCAAGGCAGGTCTCAGGAGTCTGGAGCACACCTGGTGGCCTGAGCACTTTCTAGGATATCTGCCTCACGGCCTCTCCTTTGTCCCCACACCCTTGCTGACCCACCCCGTCAGGCTGACCCATTGACTTTCTTGTTCTGGTCCCTTCTATGTCTGACAATTGAAGTTTCTTAAAAACATTTTTTTTTAACGTTTATTTTGATGGGGGGGGGGGAGACAGACAGAGCACAAGCAGGGGAGAGGCAGAGAGAGGGAGACACAGAATCCGAAGCAGGGTCCAGGCTCTGAGCTGTCAGCACAGAGCTCAACTCGGGGCTTGAACTCACGAACTGCAAGATCATGACTGGAGCCAAAGTCAGACGCTCAACCAACTGAGCCACCCAGGTGCCCTTGAAGTTTCTGACTTTAATTCTTGGTGGCAGTGGGGGGGGGGTTGGCTATGTCCCTCGTGGCCTCCCATGGCTCTCTACAAGGAGCCAGCACGTGTGTTTGGGGGAGCAGCAGGAGCTCTTTATCTGCCAGGTGGTCCAGAGATGTAGGGTCGGGGACGAGCCAGTCAGCAGTGACCACAGACGCACAGAGAGGGAGAGTGCTTTGTAGACAGCCAGGCACAGTGCTGAGTGCTTTATGGGCACAGGCCCATTCCTGTCCTGTAACGAGCTGATGAGATAGCACCGGTTTCCCCACTTTGTACAAAAGGAGACTGAGGCTCAAACAGGTCAGGTGACTTGGCTGAGGTCACAGCATAAGCCAGTTGCCAGGTGGCCCTAGCAGCTGTCCACGAATACACACGTGTAATCTGAAAGGACGCAGAATGCTCCCCCCGCCCTTAAGCTCTCACCCTCTGAAGGCAGCACTGGGCCCCTGTCAGTAACCTCCCTCCCCACCCTGCTAGCCACCTGCGATGCTGAGGGAGGGGTGCCCTGTCATCCGTGCTTGCTGACAGACACAGTCCGAGGACCAGCTTCTTGTCAGAGGGAAGGCTGGTGGGAGCCTCAGACCACAGGGAAGTGACTCCACGAACACACCAGACCGTGGCCAGTGACTCAGCTGCCTGGCTGATGGACAGTGGACGGACGTCAGCCCTCACTCTACGGCCCTTCCCTTTTCTCCCCAGAACAATAACAAATCCCGGCTCTGTGATCTGGTCACCATAGCAACTGGAAAACATTTGATAATGTGGGGCCTCGGAAACAGGTGGGCCGAGTAGGTCCAGATACAAACAACCCTTTCCTGCCCCTCACCCCCAATCCCAGGCACCTCACCCACTTGGAGCAGACCCGGTAAACAGTCAGAGGCAGTTACACCACCATCTGAATGGAACGACCTTGCCCAAACCAGGAATTCTGGGGCGGGGTGGGGTCACAAGTCTGTGTGCCCATGGGATCTGGCCCAAAGTCTTGCCAGGAAGAAATGGGACCTCGGACACCCCAGTCTTCTTTGGAGACTGAGGATCACGTGGTGTGCCCCCACACTGCACGCACGGGCCCTGTCCTGGACTGTGGGGAACGTGAAGAAGGGAGACACTGGCCCCCATGCTCAGAGAGCTTCTGGTCTGCTGGGCACGGGGCACACACCTGGACAGGAGTTGAGGTCCCAGGGCACACCGGGAATCACCAGGGAACACTGAGGAAGGGGGCTGGGAGGGGGTTTCTGGTACGGGATGGGAATCGGTGGAATGGACCAGAACTTTCCGTTTCCAACAAACCCTGGTTGAGCATGGGGCACACTCAGTCACGGGTGCACAACGGGTCACGGAGGACCGCTGGGGCCAGGGGACCTGTGCAGAATCAGCCACCTGTGCCTTCTCCGCCCGCCGCTCTTCAGTCCTCCCTTCCTCCCCACCGCTCGCTTGAGGTTCGCAGGTGCCCTCTGTGTAGGACGCTCAGCTCAGATGGCTTGACTACGACCTCCCACCCTCCCTTAAGATTAAACAGGTTCACCTCCAAACTCCTCTCCCTCCATTCCCCGCCCAACGTTGCCTCTTCCCTGAAGCATCAACATTCCATTATTCCAGCCATTCTCCTTACCTAGACAGCTGCCGATGTCTGAGGAACCTCCTTGCACGTGAGTCTCCCACATGGGGCCCTCCCTTCCCTCCCCCACAGCTGCCATGCTGGGCCACCTTGCACGTGACCACCGTAGCCACCCCCCCAGATGTTCTCTTAGTTCCATTCACGCTTTCTTCTCCAGTTTTTAAACCTATCCTTCGAGTGTCGGTACTCCTGGGGGTCTTGGCCTCTGCCCTAATTTCCAGCATTTTCAACTTTTTGTTGGGCATCACCTCAAGCATTTCAGATTCAAAATCTCTGGGACAGGGCTCACATTCTGTCCCCATGGACCGATTTTTCGTCTTCTATTTCCTCTCTTGGTTCCCGGCCCAACCTAGCCACAGAACCGGGGAGCCCTGCTGCCACCCTCCTTTCCTCCCTCTCCATGGCTCCCGCCCCACGGGTGAGCAAGGCCTGTGGCCTGCGGGCCCAGGAAGGCTTCTGCTGGCATCACTGTTCTTGCCTGTCAACTCCCCGGGCTGTTGTGGACGCGGGTGCCAGCCTCCTGGCTCGTCCCTGCCTCATGGCTCTGTCCCCTCCATCCTCCTCCATGCAGGGTTCCGAATTCACTTTCTAACACACCTTGGAGGGCAGGTGAAAGCCTCCCAGTCTGGCCCCCAATCTTCCTTTCCAGCCTCGCCTCCCAATATGCACTCACGTTCTCTCTCTCTCTCTCTCACACACACACACACACACACATAAACACACTGGCCACACCAACCTGCTGGTCTCTGTTCCTTGTCCTGTAGTAGTGTTGCCCCCTTCTTTGTGGTGACTCCTCTGCCTGAATCCCGCCCCCCTCACCCGGGGAAGCCCCTCCCTCCCTAAAGCCCCAAGTCCAGCTCAAATGTCTTCCCAGCCGCTCCCACCCCCACCCGCCCCCCCCACCTCCCGAGGTCCAGGGCAGAGTTCATCACTCCCTCCTCCGTGCGCCCACAGACTCAAGCATTTTCCCTACTGAGCAGAAGTTCTTGTTTCCGGCCCCCTCCCCTGGCCTGGGACCAGGGTGCTGGTGGTGCTGCCTTATTCCTCTTGGCTGCTCTGTTCCTTCCAGCTCAAGCCAGGTGCTCCAGGAATGCCGCCCAAAGGCAGGACCCACCCTCCCAGGCCTTCTTACTCCCAACCTCTTCCTGCCTGGCTCTCAGCATCTGCCTCAACCTCCCCACCTGCACCCGCAGCCTCCCTCGCACGCCGGGACCAGCGTGGCCCTGTGTCCCTCACGGAGGTCGTCTGACCCTTCCACGGGCAGGGCAGGACAGGACGCCGGCTGCGGGACCTCCTCCCTCCCTCGCCTGGCTTTTCTGCCCGGCACATTCTGACTCGTTCTCTGAGTGATACAACCCCCCACCCCGCACGGAGCTGCCCTCTCCAGTCCTCTCAGGCAGGATTAACCCCCCACCGCCCTCCCCCACACCTGCCGGTGCTGCTCCACCCTTCCGTCAGGGCTCCTAACCGGTGCTTTCTTCCCCTGGCTGTGGGGCCCGGCGTCACTTATTTCCACATCCCCATGGCGCTCTGCACCCAGCAGCTACCCCCAAATGTCTGTCAAAGTGCTGGATCCTGCCATTCCCTGTGCAAAGGCCCGCAGTGGCTCCCTGGGGCCTGTGACAGGCTGGGACCTCAGGCACACAGGGGAGCACCGGCCTGTGTGCTCATTCTCTGATCTCGGGGTTCAGGGAGCTTCTCCTGCTGCAGCGGGGCACAGAACCCTGGGGTGGGGTGGGGGGGAAGAGTGGCACCCTCAGTTCTCAAGTCAGCCACCCACAAGGAAACCTCCCAGCCTCCCATGCCTGCTGGTGACCAGCAATTGCTGGAAACTTCCTTGACTCCTTCTTCACCAGCCCTGGGATGCTTCCTCCCCTCTCACCATCATCTCCATCATCCCGAATTCCAAATTCCGGAGTTGGGCAGGCAGAGGCTCCTTAACTCTCCCCACCTCCCCCTCCCGACACCCTCCTCCCTCTCTCCAATCCTGTCTTCCTGCATTTAACACACGGTCTGGTTCATCCAGCCCCTCCCGTCCGGCATACGCTGCAGGCCATTACTCTTGCAACTCCCCGTCCCTGGAACCCCTCCCTTCTTTCCTCCACTGACCCACATCTGTGGTTCTGGTCTCCCCCTTCTCGCGGATTCTCTGACGCAGAACTGACTCCCTGAGCCACGTTACAGTCCTGTTGCAACCAGCCAGCACCACACCATTTAATATTTAATTATTCTCCGCACTTTAAAAAATGTACATTTTCTTTCCGCACCTTGATGATAAGCTTCTTAGGAGTGAAACTATGTTTTACCTTGCTAGGGAAGGCAGGAGAATGTAGGCTTTCTCCAAACTCTCTTAGCTTCTTGTTTCTGCACACGATTTTCATAGGATCATCTGTTAAAGTCATCTATTAGATGTCCGATAAAATCTCTCTGGGACAACTCTGAAAATGTAGCACAGGTTACAGGGAGGCCTCACACCACAGGAGTAGACGGACCATCGAAAATATATGGACCAGAAGCCCAACTTCCTCTTTCCGTCTAACTTATTGGGAGGGTTCTCTGAAGGTCAGGATCTCCACACTGTGGGAAAAACTGTAGCCCTACTAAGTGGCAAGTGAGGAATGACATTCATGATGTCACTGGAGCAATGCAGTGGTGCTTTCCTGACCTTGGCCCCTGCGCTCTAGGGCGGGGAACCACTTGTTCCTCCCCTTGGCCCCGCAGAACAGCTGGTCCGGAGCTGGGGGGCGAGGGGGGTGTGAATCTGAGGCTCTCGTGATGTCCCACAGCCCACCTGGGGCCCTGTGCCCCCTGGGAACACGCGTGGCACGAAGCTGGGGTCCAGGAAGGACTCAGAGGTCGATACCCAGGGCTCATTCTCTGCCTTCTCTTCCTTACTTCCCCTCCAGATTCGGCACCTTCATCCTGTACACCTCACTCTTCCTCTTTCCTGCCAAGTTCACTTTCCTTCCACCCGCACCTTCGCTTCCACTTCCCTCTCCAGTTGCCCAGGCACAAGCTCTCAATAATCTCTGCCTGACCCACCTGGGGACTCCCTTCCCCCTTCCTCTCCCTTTCCTCCCTCTAGAAAACCGGACTTCCCAGAGGGCACTGTGGGCAGTGGCTGTGGCCCCTGGAGTTGGCCAGCTCTGGGTCTTCTGGAACCCACTTTCCTCGAGCCACAACACGTATCGAACAATTCACTGAGCGCTTACAATGTGGGCTCTGGGGAAACCAGGGGGGACGGGCCTCGGGATCTGGGGGTGCGGCAGAGGATGCGGCAATCAGGCAGGCCGCTGTGATGTGCGGTGGTGTGGAGACGTGCGGGCTGCCAGGCACAGAGGCGCAGCCAGGGCTGTGCTGGGGAAGGCGGCCCAGGGGAAACAATGTCCGAGGGAAGCCTGCAGGAAGGTGGGTGGTTGGCTCTAGGTTTCGGGAAATCCCATCCCACACAGAGAGAAGCCAGATGGAAGGGAGGATCTTGGGGAAACTGCCGCAGGTCAGTGAACGAGAAGAGGGGAGAGGCAAATGGGAGACTCGGGCAGCAACCCCGGCCCACGAAAGGAGATTGGACTCCATCCAAGAGCAACGGGGAGTTGCCGAAAGGACACAGGGAGCAATGATGCTGAGTGGCTCAATGTCGAGATATTCATTTCTATTCACATAATGGGGAAATTCAGAGGGAGGCTTGCTCCTGCCCAAGTTCACATTCAATGAGTAGACTAAAGAGGAGAGGCCTAGGGGACTGACAAATCCCCAGTAAGCAGGGCCGAGCTGGCCCCGGAATCTAGATCTACGCTGGGAGAAACAGGGCACTGGGCAAAGAGGGCAGTAAGCGGAGAAGCTGAGACTCTTAGGTTCTGACTAACAGAAGTAACCAACTCGACCTGACTTAAGCCGAAGGAGACACTGGTCGTGAGGATGTAGGTCCAGGGCCGCACAGCCAGAGAGGAGTCCTGATTCAGAGGTGGGGTATTCTCGAGACCTTCCCTCCCATGCCTGCCCGCCTGCGTCTATGTCATCTCTTCTCTTTGTAGTCCTTCCTTGGTCCCTCTGGCTGCTGGCAGGGACCGCTTGCCTCACCGACCTCCGGGGGGTGACTGACAGGCTGGCTCTGGCGTTTAGGTCCAAGTTTTCAGAGAGAGACTCTGTGAGCCCAGGAGTATCTAGTGTAAGCTACTGTGGCCAGGGGTGTCACATGTGCAAATCTAGGGGCTGGGGCTCATGATGGGTGTGGGGCAGGGGGTAACCCCCAGAGGACTGTGTACTAGCAGATACCCCAAAGCTGTCACGCTCAGTATGACATGCTCTCCACCCCACCTGGGTGTACAGTTCTATAGAACTTTATAATCTTACAGGAAGGAAATACACAGGGCTCTACAATCCAAAGGATTCTAATGACAATAGCTAATATCTTTGAGCTAATATACGCTGGCTACTTTGCTAAATGATCACATGTAGTCTCTTAATTCTTGTGGCCTGGTGAGGTAGGTACTATTATTGTTTCCAATTTATAGACAAGAAAATGGAGGCACAGAGAATTTCGGTTGACTCTCCTGTTCAGTCTGTGAGGCAAACTGTCTTAGAGTGCAGGCAAAGAGAAAGGCTGCCTTCGAATCCAGGGGTGCGCTAACAGCCAGCAATCTGGGAAAAAGCTCCAATTCGTAGCATTTGCTGATTTCCAAGGTATAAACACTCCCACCATGGCTGATTTCAAGCTACCAACTTCCCAGGGCCAGTTTGAGCCGGTTTCTGTACACACGGACTCTCATGCATTTTGGGTGACTGTCGGGGCAGTGTCCAGGAGTTATGTGATTCAGAGCAGAGTTTTCAAAGGGTGGTCCCTGGACCAGCCCATCAGCAACACCTGAAAACTTGAAATGCAAATTCTCTGATCCCATCCCAGACTGAACCCCAGAAACCTGGGGGTTGGGAGCCTGAGGACTCGAAGACACTCTGTGTCTTCACAGCCCTCTGGGGGCTTCTGATGTATGCTTACTCAAGTTGGTGGACCGCTGAAGCCATTGGGGTATCATGCCCTTTTGCAAACCCAGCTTGTCCAAGTCTTTTTTTTTAATATGAAAAAAAATTTTTTTTGATGTTATTTATTTTTGAGAAGGAGAGAGAGAGAGAGAAACAGTGCAAGCAGGGGAGGGGCACAGAGAAAGGGAGACACAGAATCTGAAGCAGGCTCCAGGCTCTGAGCTATCAGCACAGAGCCTGACGTGGGGCTCGAACTCGTGAATCTCGAGATCATGACCTGAGCAGAGTCAGATGCCTAACCGACTGAGCCACCCAGGCACCGCCAGCTTGTCCAAGTCTTTATCCTGCGGTTGGAAGAATGGGGCTCAATTCCTACTCCTTGGCAGGTAGGCAAACTAAGGCCAGAGAGATGAAGGTGTGTGGAAAGTGGTGGGTGAGGGAAGTGGGTTAAGACGTCACCCTGCCAGCCTCGGTCTCCTCTCCCATAAGCTAATGGTGGGGGGATCTCGGCAGAGTCCTCAGCCCTGGCCCTCCACAGGTCTGTGAAGCAAAGTACCTCGACTCCAGGATTGGAAGGCTGAGCTCTGATGCCCAGAGCGAGGGAAGGAGGGGGAACCCAGGCTCCTCCACACTGGCTCTTCTAAAGAGAGGGAAACGAGGAAAGAGGCACATAGCAGCCTGAGGCTCAGTAGCGCCTGGCCCTGTCCTTGGAGGCGGCTCCAAGTCTGCAGTAAGTCCTGGGACTGAAGCAGGAGCAGCTGGACCAGCAATCTCCAGCCTCAGGTCCCCGCAGGGAAGACCTGACAAGGCTCCTGGGGCAGGGATGGGCTGGGAGCCCCAGGTCCAAGTCCCAGCAAGCTCTCTGTGGGACGTGCCTGCTGTCTGGTTGTCTCAACAACTTCCCTCAACCCCAATCCAGATTTACTATTAACCAAAGGCAAACAAATCGAGAGCCAAGTATCCGCAATGATGCAAATACCGTGTCAGCCCCGGGAGGCCGTGCAACACCTGGGCAATCAGCAAGGGTGTGATATCACTCGAGAAATGCTTGGCTCAGTCTATGGGTCACGTGATGCCGCCTGTGTGCTCCGGTCACAGGGGGGGAGGGGGTTCCCCACTGAGCTCAGTGTTTCTGATGGAGAACCAAAACACAAACAGAAACTGTCCTGCCACAAGGAAATCCGTAAGTCACGTGAGTTTTTCTCCCCAGAGTTTTAGTCACAGAGCAAAGATTCAGAGTAGGCATTACTCAGCAGTACCGGGGATGCCGGACGCTGGCCTGCTTTTTGCTTTGGCCAGAAAGTCAGCATTCCAATTATTCTACTTTTAGGAAAGAAGCTCTGTATAAAAGGTTCCTCAAAGGCATCTGCTCTAGAATTTCTTTAGCAAAAACTCTGGACCCAACACCAGCCTTCCCCTACTGGGCTACTATGTCTCTGTGGTGTCTCATCTGGGCTTGGCCTCCGTGTCTCCCCAAGGGGAGGCAGGCCGCTGGAACCGGCACTCCTTCCTTCCAACCCAGAGCGGCCCATGTGGGGACACTTCAGAAGCTGCTGGTTCAAGCCAAGGGAAGATTTGAGCTTTAAGCAGACAGAGCTTTCTGCTCAGCAAATGCTGAGCAAACGCCTGGTGGTAAGTTGAGGGTTTTAGGCAGCAGGGAGGGATGAGGTGTCGGGAGGGAGGGGGCAATGGTCCACTTCCATTCTCTGGCCCCTATTCTTCCAGGCCCTCGCTCTTTGCAAAGCACCTGTCGATCACCTGGAATCCTGGCACTGGGCGATGGTATGGGCAATACATAAGCAGGCAGCTAGGTCCCTGCCCTCAAGAGGCTTACATTCTATTTAGGAAGATAAAACTATCACAGGCCAGCACGATAAGAAGCAATAGGGAAGAACAAGCAATTTCCCACAAACTCAGAGCACTGAAAACCATAGATGGTCCCCATGCTGGACACACGGCATCTGAATTCTGGCCCTGCCACTAACTAGCAGTTGTGTGACCCTGGGCAAGTCGCTTAAATTCACTGAGCCCCAGTCTACACATCTATAAAGTGGAGATAACAATTCCCAACTCAAAGGGATGTTGTGAAAAACAAATAATGGTTGCAAAAACAGTTGGCAAAACGCCCAGCACACAGCAGGTACCTGTTACATTTTAACAGTCCTCTTAATTCCATTTTGGGCCAAGATGGGTTATAAAAGATGAATCATTTACGTCTGGTTTCCAAACGTAGAGCAGATTAGAAGCAATGAAGTGAAAGGAGGCTTAAAGAGGACAGTGAAAACTAACATTTAAAGGCCTGACAATGAGGGAATATCTAGAAAAAGTATAAAAGCAGATGACTAAACAAAACAGTGTCTGGGGACCGTAGAGTGTGGAAGCAGTCGCCCCCCTGCAGCCTCCGGGGCCATCGTATTATCCTAGGACAGCAGAGCCGATGATGCTCCCAGTCAACCCATGTTCGATAGCCTCTAAGAAGCCAGGGATGAGCATAATGTGTTTTAAATATATTTTCATCCAAAATATTTAACGTTTTGAAAAAAGTGCTTGACGTCTGTGGGGCTGGTAAATTTTCAGGTGTCCAGAAAAGACACAATTTCCCAATGGTTGGATTAGCTGGGTTTTCACTCTACTTTTCATATATTTGTCAGAGATTTTAGAATCACGCTGAGCTTAACAGACTCCTGTTGACTGATAAATCCATGCAGCACTGGAGTCCGGGTTGCTCTGTTTTCCATTTTCATCCACTTTTTGCATTCACTGATTGAGGTCGGGGACAGGCTCCAACTTCTCTTTGAATAAGACAATAACCATACCCAGCCTCTCCTGACACCCCCACCAACCTGTCCCTGTTTCTATATTCCAGATTTTAGTTAACTGCACCGTCACCTGCCAGACGACAGCAACGATAACTCCGTTAATGCCATTAGCAGGTAATTGCCTGCCTGAAGGGGGCGCTCAGCCACACAGACGCTGCCTGAGCATCCTGTGTGCACTCTAATCCCTGAGTTTCCAAATCTGAGGTGATATCTGAAGCTCTAGGATTTCCCTGGTTCCAGGTCAGCCCTGTGGGAGTGGGGGAGTCGAGTTCCTTTGCACTTGAGGCACACAGAAGACCCCGAGGGCAGGAAAGTGGCCCCAAGCACAGGGTACCCAGAGCTTCACTGCTGGTCACCTGGCCCAAGGCAAGAATGTTCCCAGGACGCTGAGCTGCCTGGCTTTCTCCTCATATGTCCTGCCTCCACTCAGCTCTTGACAGGTGGCGACTCTGCTGGCTTCTGTCCGGAGGAGGAGGGAGGGTCTTGGTTGGGAGCAGAGGTGAAATCTGTCCTCCCAGCCTGGAGTGGGCCTCCTGCTTTGTCCCTCGCCTTGCCTCTGGGGTGCCCCACAAAAGATGCTCTCATCCCAGTTTTCCATTTGATTTTTGATTTTTATTTCATGTTGATGTTTTTTTTTTTTTTTCAAGTGTAAAACAGTTTAAATCCTTCTGGGAATTAGCCATAATAAGGTATCTTTATGTTCAAAGATTGCCATTTGGAGCATTCCTTATTCCTTCTGAGCCCTGTCATGGTTCTGGTCTAGATACGCACTGCCTGGACCTCTCATCTTTCCTTCTCTGCAGAAGCTCCCTGACACTGGGGAGGTGAGCCTGGAGGGGCGAAGGGGGCGCGGTGGATTCTGGAGTTTGAATCTAGACGCCATTTACTAGCTGTGTCACCCTGAGTGAGGTACTGAACAGCTTTAGATTTCGTTTGCCTTCTGTCTCAAACAGATGCTGAAACAACGCCATCACGTGTGAGGGTAACAGGAGAAACCTCCCCTCCCTCACTTGTACTTAGTGAAGTGCCTGGCACATGTTAGGTTCTTATCTGATCCCCCTGTGGCCCATTTCTTCCATGAATCTTTCTTCCTGGAAGTCCTGCCCCAAGTGGGGCAGAGACTGCAGATTACCCACTCCAACCCAACTCCCCCCTTTTCTGTACTAACAAAATCTCAATTTCTACATATGGGTAGCAAAGTGCCACGCTAAAAAACTACATTTCCCAGGTTGCTTTGCTTTCCCAGGATGTGCATAGATCACAGATAGGATCCATGAGGTGTAAAGGACAGTCGTTGGGAGGGGCTTCTGAGAAAGTGCTTTAAAATAGACTGACTTGGGGCCCCTGGGAGGCTCAGTTGGTTAAGCATCCGACTTCAGCTCAGGTCACCACCTTATGGTTTGTGAGTTCAAGCCCCACATCAGGCTCTTTGCTGTCAGCATGGAACCTGCTTTGGATCCTCTGTCTCCCTACCTCTCTTCCCCTCCCCTGCTTATGCTCTCTTTCTCCCTCAAAAATGAATAAACATTAAAAAAGAAATAGAATAGGCTGACTCAACTGTGCTCTTCCGTCCCTTACTGTTTCCCCTTTTCCTTGCCTGGAATGTGAATGTGATATCATGTGACATGGCCTTGTCACATGACCGCACAGCAGCACTGAGGATGGTAGTCATACTCTAAGCATGGCAGAGCAAAAGAGTAGAAGGAGCCTGGGACACTTGAGGACATGGTCCTCTGGACCTCAGGACTTATGTCGCACCAGGGAAGAAAAGACCAGGTAGTTAAGATCTCTGTTACATGTAGCCAGTGGGTCCCTATGAATATGTGGGCTGATGGCCTTGCCCTCTGTTCTGAGCTCCAGTCACACACATGGTCACAACTGTATTCAGGGAGATTTGAGTCAAAAGCAAAGTGGCCTAACAATCTAGACTTTTGAGGACCCCATGTGTGAGGAAGAGAAAGTTCGAGATTCCCAAAAGGTGTCTGCACCCCACAACTGATGAGGCCGTGCACTCAAGTTAGTTCTCCATCATCTGGTACTTAGGCAAGGAACGCAGGCAGGTGAAGGGGGTGGCAAAGCAAACGCTGTTTGCAGTTCTGTGGGATTTGTTACCTCACCGGCAGCGAGATGGGGAATGGACCCGCAGAGGCCAGCAGACCTCCAGTCACCTCTGAGGTGTGGGAAAACTTAGTCCATTTTGTTTATATGTGCATGGGTTCTAGACCATCGAGAAGTACTGGGTCCCGCCTTGGGGGATGTTCATTATTCCTTCACATGTTTGCATTCTGTGTCCCCAAAGAGCTCAAGTTTGCGTTGAATCTAAAGGCGTTTGCCGTGCACTTCCCACATGCAAGTTTCTGTGCTAAGTGCTACGGGGAACGCAGAGATGGAAAAGAGCCAGGCCTTGCCCTCAGGCAGGGAGCTGACAATCTAGCTGGGGGATCGCAGAAGCATGTATATATATACAATTCTCCTGAGTGCAGGAGTGTGGAAGGGCCACCATAGAAGTAGAGGGGGGGGGGTACAAAGAGGCGGAGTCTGAGGCCCAGAGAGGGAGCTGCATCTGACCTGGGCTTTGAAAAACCAGTGGCATTTCAACAGGGGGTCACATTACGGGGGCCCTTGCTCAGCCTGACGAAGCAGAGGGAACAGGACACAGCAAGGTCACCGTCATGGAGTGATTCCAGAATGGTCACAGTCTAGTGAGGCTACAGTGTTGGGAGCCAGCGGCAGTGAACCTTGGGTGCTGAGTGTGAGAGATAAGGCTATGCCTGAGTTTGAAAATAAAAATAATGGTGGCCAGCATGCCCTGGGCATGTAATATGTAATATGCACCAGTCACCCTTCTAAGTACTTTCTGTGAATTAACTCACGATAACCCTACAAGGTGAGGACTACTGTTCTGCCCATTTTATGGGTCAGGAAACCAAGCTTTCACCAAGGAAAGGTTTGTTTGCCCAATGTCAAACCTCTGAGAAGAGCGAAGGATTCAGCCCAGTTTGGGTCCAGGGTCCTTCTCTTAGTGACTAAGCTATAGTCGGAAGGGGTCAGACCATGGTAGGGTAGGGGTCTTAAACACCAACCTAAGGGGTGTGGTTCTGCCTGCTCAGATCTGTGAAGTGCACAGGGGGCCTTCAGAGTTGCACTTGTGACTTTGATGCATTCCTCTGGGGGTTCTGTGAGGAAGGGCTGGTGCGGGTGGAGAGTCAAGGCAGAGGACCCATTAGGAGGCTGGAGTCCAAGAAACACTTGCGGGGCTGGCCTGGGGCAGGGCCGAGGGGACGGACAGGTGGGGCTGGAGCATCTCTGCAGAGATAAGCCACGGATGGCGCTCGTGAAGCTCCCAGTGCCTCTAACGCTAACTGACTGCGGCTGAGGGAACGAGATGAAGATGTTAAAGAGATGACAAGGGAGACGGAGGCACCTGTTCAGATCTGATTAAACTTGTCCCAAATACATCCCGCGGATACGTCGTCTGTACACAGCATGACGTATGAGCAGGTGTATTCTCTGAGCGATTTTTATGTGATCACAAAGGACCAGAGCCTGCGTAAAAGTCCATCGATGGGACACGGTCTAAATACATTATGATTTATCCATGCTATGTCTTTGTACAGCCTGTGAGGTAAGCATGGTTTTCACATTTTTTTAATGTTTGGAAAAACATGAAAACTAGTATTTTGTAATATGTGAAAATTACATGAAATCCAAATCTCAGTGTCCATATATAAAATGTTACTGGGACACAGCCACGTTTCTGCTCAGATGTCCCATCTGAGCCTGCTTCCCCACCACGAGGGCAGTTGAGCCACGTGAAAGAGGACGCAGGACCTCCAAAGCCAAAACATTCACGAACCGGTCCTGCACAGGCAAGTTTGCTGAGCTGACGCAGACTAGGTCTGGAAAGCTTTGCGAGAAACGAACCACGGCAACTGCCTCTGGGGACAGATGTCCAAGGACAGAGTTGCAAAGGAGACTTCCTACAGCGCAACGTTTACACTTTTTGAATTCTGAATCATGGGAATATTTAACTGTCTTTGAAAGCTTAATTTGAAAGGTAAAAGAGAACAAGCGTGGACCCTGGGTCTCATCCTGAACTGCAGAAAGGGGACTGAGGGAGGGCAGAAAGGGCAGCGGATGCCAGCCCTTCAGTGCCGGGTCTGGGAGAGGTCACTGACGCCTGGCCAGGAGAGGTCGCGAGGTGAGCCTGGGCTTGACCTCAGCCTCGCACTTGCTGAAAGACCCAGGCCAGCTCTCCTTCCCTGTGGGGGAGGGGGCCGTGCTGCTCAGGTGCTGAGAGGCCCCGCCCCAAAAAGGGGCGGGGCGGGCCTCTGTCTCTGCCTGCTGGGGGGAAGGAGGGAAATGGGCACGTAAACCCAGACTGTGGCCTCATCAGTGGTTGAGAAGCAAGAAGGAGCACAGACTGGGGACATGCAGTGGTGAGAAGGACACGAGGGGTCCGAACACTGGGTCTTCCCTAGTCACCAGCTATCTCTGTGACCTGAGGTAAGTCATTCCACCTTTGGGCCAGAGTCCATCCCTGTCACCAGGGGCTTGGACCAGACTGACAGTCACCCAGCTGCCATTCTCCTGCCCCCTCTGCCCACTAGGTAAACTATTGGGCATTCCCTCAAGACTTCACAGGGGCCCTGGATTGAAAATATGACCACAGGGGCGCCTGGGTGGCTCAGTTAGTCAAGCATCCGACTTTGGCTCAGGTCATGATCTCGAGGTCCATGAGTTTGAGCCCCGCGTCAGGCTCTGTGCTGACAGCTCAGAGCCTGGAGCCTACTTCAGATTCTGTGTCTCCTTTGCTCTCTGCCCTTCCCCTACTTGCACTCTGTCTCTGTCTCTCTCAAAATAATAAACATTAAAAAATTAAAAAAAAAGAAAATATGACAACAAACCAAACAATAGCCCGCCTCACCCAGATGAGACTCTAGGACATGTCTCCAGGACATATGGGTCTGTCACTCCATAGCTCCAAGAGCCTCACTACCTCCCCCGATACAAGCCCTTCAGGCTGAAGGGAACACCCTTCAGTCACTGACCAAGCAGTGGGGACATCGCAGCCCTGAGTGATGGCCAATATGGCAGAGCAGTGGCAGGCAGGAAGTGGCTGGAGGGTTCGACGGGCTTGGTGGAGGGCCCCTCTTGAGCAAATCCAGGCAGACGCATTAATAGCCCAAATGCTGGAAACAGCTGTAGCAACCGCATCCCCAGAGGATCTGTCCCTAGGGAAGTCCTGTGTGTGTGGAGGCGAGGGGCGTTGTCAGGGGAGGTCTCTCCCCCTGAGCGAGCCATGTGGCTACATCCTCCTGGGCTCATGGTCAGGAATAGAGAGCCCAGAGCCGGCCAGCTGCCTCTGAGAGCACTGGGTGTCATGCCCATGGTTGCCTCAGGGTCCCCTCAAGCCTGAAGCCTCTGTTCCCTCTCTTCCCTGTGAGTCCCGATGCCTCAGTTATGACCCAGCTCAAAACTCTCCTTTTGAACAAAGGGGCCAACTTCAAGGGGTTCAGGATGGCCAAATCCGAGGTAATTTCAACAACAAAATAAGTAATAATCAAAACAGATTATACCGTAAATTAAATGTAAATAAACATAAACATAATTTTATAACATAAATAAGAAATAAGGGGTCTATACCGATAGAGACAAATATTTGAATAAACAAATGAGGGAGAGGGGACAGCTCTTTCTCGCAGCAGACACAATGGAAATAGAAAGCCACCATTTGGCAAACACCCACAGTAATGATTGTTTTGAGCAGGAATCATCAGTGGAAACAAAAATTCGTGGGTGAAAATGTGGTAAGAAACAGGATGTTTACATGATCTCAAAGTATTTCCCTACGAGATGCTTGTTAACTGCAAAGGGAAAATGGTCTCTTTACAGCGGAAAAACCTAGCTGACGCTGTCTTATGCAGGTGACCAGAGTCAACATAACGAGAAATGCAACAGACTGGACTCATGTAGGGACCGCCCAATCCAGTGCCCTGAGAAGGGCACGGCGTCACCTCTGTGGTGCTCTTGTCGAAACACACGCTGAGGAAACACCAGCCAAACCCAAGCCGAGGGACATTCTGGAGAATAACTGGCTAGGACTCTTCAAAAGTATGAAGGTCATGAATGAGTAAGATGAATGAACTGTCCCAGGAGCCTAATGAAACATGACCAGCAAATATTACGTGGGGTCCCTGCATTGGCTCCCGAACCCGAAGAAGGCCAGGAGTGAGGCGGCCGTGAAATCCGAAGGAGGGTTGTGGCCGATGTCGGCCTCCGTTTTGAGGACGGCACCCCAAATTTGTAGGATGTCAACACTTGGGGAAGCTAGGTGAAAGAAATTCGGGAATTCTTTGGACTACTTTTGCAACATTCTATGTAAGTCTGAAATTATTTCAAAAAACAAAACAAGAACCTTTCCTCTTTTGTCCCACTTCTGCAGAGTAACTCCCTTGGCCGTGCGGGGCCCGCTGCTGTGTGCACGGAGTTTCGATTATTTGCTAGCATGTCTGTCTCCCTGGGGTTGTGAGGCTTCGCACAGGGACTAGGTCTCTGTAAGTGACCTTTTGGCCTCATCTTGTAAATCTTATTTGGATGGGAGCTGGCTGTCGGTCTTCCTCCTCAAGAAAACCCCTTCTCCCACTGTAAAAAGCACCGCTGTTCTTTCAACGGCTCAGACCAGAATCCCAGGGGTTATCCTCGATCCCTCTTTTTCTCTGATCCCAGGACGGGCGAGTCTTGTTGGGAGTGCTCCAGTAAGTGGGGTTCTCCGAGCTGTTCACCACCCAGACCATTCCTCCCCCTCCTCTCCAGCGCCCTCAGCTGAGGGCACTCATTTCTCAGCAGAACATGAGCCTCATTTGCTAACTGACCTCCACCTACCTGACCCCCAAGTGCCTCCTCCACGAAGCAGCCAAGGAGATCTTTAGAGAGAAAACCGTGTCTCACATCACTCCCTCCACTGGCTTCCCATCGCTCTTAAAGTTATCTCAAAGTATTAGTGTGAAATCCAAGTTCCCAGCAGGCCCCATGAGACCCTACCGACTTTGGCCTCTGCCTTCCATCTGACTTTCCCTTGGCCCTCTCTGCCCTCACTCCCCCTGCTCCAGCCACCTGGCCCTGCCCTCTCTCCTGCAGATAAGCCAAGAGATACTGGCATGTCTCCCGCGGATAGTTCCATCTCTGGCGTGTGGATCTTCCGCAGCTCTTCGCAGGACTGTCTCCGTCTCGACGTTCAGGCTCCGATGTCCCATCCTCGGAGAGACCTCGCCCGATGTGTTAGCGCAAGTAGTCCTGTTCTTCCCCAGACACTCTTGGTCCCTGGATCAGTTTGTCAGCGCAAGCTTGCGTAACGAAGCACCACAGACTGGGTGGCTTAAGCAACAGAGATTTATTTCTCATAGCCCCTGAGGCTAGGAGCCTGAGATAAAATTGTCAGAGAGGCTGGATCCTTCCGAGGGCCAGGAGGAGAGTCTGTTCCAGGCCTCTCCCAGCTTCCGGCGGTGTGTGGCGATCTGGTTGCAGAGGCGTCACTCCGGTCTTCGTCTTCACGTGAACTTCTGCCTGCGTGCCTGTCTCCAGACTGCCCTTTTTTATGGGGACACCAGTCCTAATGGGTTGGAGCCCACCCTAATCTCATTTTAACTCGATTATCTTAGTAAATAAGGCCACATTCTAGGGGACCGCTCCTCAACATATAACTTTTTGAGGAACACAGTTCAACGGGTAACAGTCCCATCTCCCTGTTTCAGTCAGGATCTTTGTAGCCGTCCGAATTATCTCATTTATTTGTGGTCATTGTCTGGGTCTCCCCAACTGTAACATAATCTGCCCCGGGGTAGGGATCTGCCCCACCTCCGGGGCTCGGTCCTTCTCCTGCCGCACAGAGGGACACCAGTCCCCGTTTTCTACAGCTCGAATCAGGACACCTCCCTCAGGCTGCCCCAGGTGAGAGGGGAGACCTGGCCTCGTTCACGTTCCACGAGCGACCAGTGTGCTTGCTCTACATTTACTGCTTAGCTCGCTGTGCAGCCAGAGATTTGTGGCCTCCAGCCCTGGAGCCAGCCATGCATCTCAGAGCCCAGAGGTATTACGCACATAGTAAATACTCAGTAAACGCTTGCTGAATGAATGAAGGCCACACAGTCTGGGCGTCGAGCCAGGTTTCCTGCCGTCCAGCCAATGCGGCTGGTGGTTAAGGGCCTGGACTTCGGGGCTAGATGTTTGGGTCTGCCACTTAAGATGAGACCTGGGTACATTACTTACCCACTCTCTGCCTCAGTTTTTCCAACTGTGAAATGGAGATAATTCTAACAGTACCTCCCTAGTCAGGTGTTGTATGACATGAGGTCGAATGTGGTGAACAGTGTCTGGCTAATCGGAAGTGCTCCGTGCCGCCCCGGGCCTCATCTCAGAGGCCTGGTCTGAGGTCGGGGAAAATTCCTGGTGGCCTGGGGGAGGTGTCTCTGGTCAGCTGGATGCAGGCGCTCCAGGTTTCCGTTCAGCATCCGTCTTCAGAATCCCCATCTACACGAGGGGGATTTTTGACCAGAAAAGCCTTGGCCAGTAACTGGGTTTTGGGGCCTTGGAATGTCACTGGTGCTGCTGGCTAATTGAGGAGAAGAAAAAGGAGGATATAGCTCCTCAGACTCCTTCTGGACTCCTGATCGGGGGTAGACAGCTTCCAGTTGACTCAGCAGGCCAGTTTCCTCGGAATCAGCCACTCTGATCCGAAACTGTTTGTGTTGCAACAGGCTCACGGCCACCCCCGGAAAAGCTGACCCCCCACTCAACTTGCTTCCTGATTTAATAACTATATATAGCCATACTTACAGACCTTCCTATATACGTGGGCACTTAGAAACCAACAAAGCCAAAAATACCCCTTCCCCATACCTCATTTCTTTGCTTTCTTTGTTCCCTGTTCTTATTTATGGCTCGTGAGACTGGAAATTGCTGTCAGGATGGAGTGGCCTCTAGCCGTGGGTGGCAGGGAGACCAGAACACACACTCTGGGAGATGGGGGTGGGGGGATCCAGTCCCCGCTCGAAAGTCAGGTGCTGTGATTATCCATGCTATCCTCCACCTCACTAGGCCTCGGGGCCCCTGAACTTGGTCAGTGTGTCTGATCAAGGAGGACTTGAATTTGATCTAAGGTGTTTTCTGGCTCGTTCGCTCACTGGCTAAGTGCAACGGTACTCATGGGAAAAGTTGACCCAGACACACCAGAACCACCGATTCCTGCTCTTTCTACATTTACGGAATAGTTATGGGGCCCTTACTGAGCATCTGATGAAAATGTCTACCCTCGGGGAACTTACTATATTCCAATTAGAGGAGAAAAATAATAAACAAAATAAATAAAATACATAGCATGTTTGGTGGTAAGCGTCATGGAGAAAAATAAAGTAAAAAGGGGTGACAGAAAATGGAGTGGGGTGCAATTTAAATTAAGGAGGTTAGGGAAGACCTCACTGGAAAGATGGAGTTTGCATTAGGAGGAGGAGTGGGGTGCCCAGGAGGAGGGGCAGCGGGCATGCAGACACCTGGGCGGGGGGAAGCGTGCCAAGCAGAGGAGATGCAAATACCAAGGCCTCGAGGTGTGAGAGCACCTGCACTTGGTCTACTGGGGGGCCACTGTGGCTGGCGTGGAGGGAGCAGGGAGGGAATGAGGGCCAGGACCTCAGGTGGAGGGGTAACATGGGCCAGTACTGTGGATGGGATGGGGTGCCATTGGAGGGGCTTTTGCTGAGCAGGGACCTCAGCTGACTTTTGTCTTCCCAGGATAGCCTGGCAGCTGAATTAGTTTATAATAGACCACAGGGCCCTAGGGTGGAACCAGGGAGACCAAAGAAGAGACTACAACAAACCAAACTAGGGCTGAGGGTGGCTCGGAGCAGGACGGTGGGGGCGGAGATGGGAAGAAGCGGGTGCGCTGATGGTTTGGGCATGAGTCTGTGAGAAACAGAAGCCAAGAGTGACTTCAAGGTTATTGGCTTGAGCAATGATGGAATTGCCATGAGCTCACATGCACTGGGAGGAGGAAAGATCAGGAACTCAGTTTGGACCCACGCAATGAGAGACGCCCATGAGGCATCCCAGAGGGGATCCTGACTGGGCAGTTGGATATATGAGTCTGGAGTCCGGCAGAGAGTCTGGGCTGCGGATCCACAGTTGAGAGCGGTCTGCAGGTGCATGTGAGTGGTGCATAAAAGCCACAGGCCTGGGCGAGGTCCCTGTGTTGGGGTGGGAGGGTCCATGTGCTGAGCTCTGGGGCACGTCAACGGTTAGAGATTGGGAAGGAGGTGAGAAGGAAGCAGAAAGAGAACAGAGAAGAATCAGCCAGGCAGGCAGGGCTGACTCCTCTCCTGGCTTCAGCTCTATAAAAGGGAGAGCTCTCCAGCATCCCCTCCCACTCAGATACCTGTGCTTATAAGGTGCGGAATGGAGGTGTGCCTAGATCACAGTGGGAAAGTCCTTTCCAAGTCTAGCCTGGGATGCACGTGGGCTCCCTGGTGCAGAAGCATCTGCCGATGGTCTAATGCTGCTGGTCCCAGGGAGGGGTGAGGAGTAGGGAGGCAGGCAGTCCTGCCGCAGCAAGCCCTGCCTGGGGAGAGAAGAGGGCCAGCGCCGAGGAGTTCTCACCTGGGCTGGGGTGGTAGGAGCTGGCTTTACTTAGACACTCTTTTCCCCGTGGGCGAAAAGCAGCTTAACTGTTCTCTGGTGCTCCAGGCCAACAGGGGAATAAGTGTTTGGGATATTAATCACGCACCTGATTTGGAGCATTTTTATAGAAAAGGAGAAGGGTGGTCTCCGACATGTCTTCCTGCTATCCTCTTGGGAACTTGAATAATAGTTCTTTTTTTTTTTTTTTTTGCTCACTTAGAGCTAATGCTCCACTCAGGTTCCCCTGCGCCCACGGATTTCCAGATCCAACCTTGGGCAGAGCAGAACCAGCCCTGGAAGGAGCTGTGGTGTCAGGCCGGCAGGATTCCTGGCCTCAGACAGTGGGGCCTCAGCCCTGCCAGGGCCCCTCCCTGACATGCTCCCAGCCAGCCCACCAACAGGTCCTCGGTGAGCCTGAGTCCACACCTGAGCCCTGCTAGGGAGCTCTCGTTTTATTCTACCAATTAGTCACTATCATTGCACACTTACTATGTTAGCACTATACGTATATTAACATATTTATCTCTTTAAAAAATTTTTTAATGTTTCTTTTATATTTGAGAGAAAGAGAGCACGAGTGGGAGAGGGGCAGAGAGCAAGGGAGACACAGAACCGGATGTAGGCTCCAGGCTCTGAGCTGTTGGCACAGAGCCCGACGTGGGGCTTGAACTCATGACCTCTGAGTCGAAGTCAAATGCTTAACTGACAGAGCCACCCAGGAGCCCCTAACATATTTATATACATAGTATATTATGTATATGTGTGAATATATATATACACATTTAACCCACAAGATTCCTACTGGAACACCCCATCATAATTCAATTCGGAGAGAACACACTAAGCTCCAATTTCCACATCTTCTCTTTATCCTTACCATAATGAGGCTCCAAGTTTTGTGCAATTGAATTCTTGGGACGCCACTTACGGTGTTCTGATTAGGTTTTGCAGTATTGTTGTTCCCTTTTATGAAGGAGAAAACTGGGGCATAGAGAAATTCATTTGCTGACCTGAAGTCACTTCGAAGCTGGAGATTTGTACCCAGTATCCTGACTCTGCGGCTAATGGGCTTCATCTCCTTGCTATAGGGGTGGGTCCCTTGTGCCTTTGAGGTCAACTCACTCGACAGTTGAGGAAACTGAGGCCTGGAGGGGAGCAGTGCTTTGCTTCAGGTGACAGAGAGCTCCGAAAGAGTTGAGAGCAGGCCCAGGGCTTCTTTCATAGCTGCCACCACGCATTTAATAGATATTCCGAGTACACACCATGGGCATTCTGAGGAGACAGTGGGGAGCCTCTTCCCAGGGCAGGACACCCCCAGCCTGGTGCCCCACACTCACTATGGGCTAGTGGACACAGTGTCCTGTGGCTGGGAACTGCTCTGGGGAGGCAAAAATGAGCCAGTAGGAATCCCACCCTTGAGGGGTATGAAGCCGCAGCCTTGAACCCCACTGTGCCACACTGCATGTCTTGCATCCCCTGCTGGGGGCCCTCCCTCTCCCTCTCCACCTGCTGGTATGCCAGGCACCTTTCAAAGCCCAGTTTGGTTCACTTGACTTCTGGAAAGGACGAGGAAGCCTCTCTGCAGAATCCAGACCTGCTTCCTCTCCTTAGCACTTAGTCTAAAGGCCTTTCTCTGTTGCGGGTACCTGACTATATTTGTGTCTCTCCCCCTAGCCAGTCAGAAAGCCCCTCAAGGACCAGCACCCCGTCTTGCCATGTCTTGTTCTGCATGCCCGTCTTGGGCACCCGGGCTGATGTGCTATCATTTAACCTGTGGCATTAAGTGTGAGCAGAACAGCTTTCCAAGTAGGAATGACAAGAATGCAGAAGGGGTGGAAGTTCCCTGATGAAAGAGTTGTATCCTGCTTTGTAATGCAGAGAGAGATTATGCCCGTGAAAATAGGAGAGAAAATTTAGGAGGAGGAATGAACTCAAAGGAATGGAGACAAATTTCAAAGAAGGGGGAAACAAGGGCCATGCATGGGAGACAGCAAGTCTTCTGTCCGGCTGGGCCTATAAAGGGAAAAAGTGGAAACTGAAGCTGGATCCAGACTGTGGAAGATATGGACTGCCAGGGTCAGGATGGACGTTCCCCGCGGGCAACAGGAGGCCTGAGGGTGTGACAGGGGCCCCCTCCCCAGATGGGGAGCAGAGGGAGCAGGAGGCATCGTAGGGCGTTTCGCAGCTTCCAAGAGGCATTTTACCTGAATGTTTGGCTCACATGATTCTGACTGTATGTTTTCTGGATAATATTATCATCCTCATGGAGAAACTGGCTTGAAGTCACCTGCTTAAACTCACAATGCTAATAATAAGCACCAGGGCTGGACTTGAGTCCAAGGCTGGGAGAAGGTGAATTGAATTGGTAATGGCGGTATGACTGGGAGGAACGGTGATGGCAACGGAGGTGCGTGTACCGAAGGGATGAACTCGGTAGAACTTAACCCCAAATTCAAAGGACGAGGGAGAGAAGGGAGGGGGCCAAGCCAGGGTTGGCGCCAGGGCAAAGGGAGGGCTGGGTTCCCTTTTCCAGTCATACTGCACTCCCCAGGTCAACCCAAGCCCTGACTCAGAATCCGGAAGAAGTTGGGGTGGGCACACCAGAAACCAGGTCACAGAAACTGAAGATATATCCCACAGGGCCTGCCAATATATATCATACCATATCATACCATATCATATCACATCATATATCCTATCATGTCACATACACGTCAGGCGAAATGGCAAAAGAAAGCTCTGGCTCTGACTTTCAGACTCAAAGGTGAGCCCACGTCCCTACTCTCTCTGCACACAGAGCCCCAGCTGGAAGCACACAGGAACATCCCTTCCTACCAGGGCTCTTGTGGAGACTTCACGAGGAAGTGTGTTTTTGTGGCAGAAATTACTCTGAGTTCACGAAGTCTGTCTGCCTTGCCTGCTGAGCTCATAGCTACTACCTTCACTTCCAGCTCTTGCCCCTCCCCATGTCCACTGAGTTCTGGTCCATGGATCGTGAGCAGAGGGAGGTGGCCACTCCCGGGTCTGGCTCATGACCGCTACCCATGTGATTGCTTTTCCTTTCATCTGCTAGTAGGAGGTGCCACAAGCCTGGGCTCCTGGATGGCAGGGTCCCTTCTCCCAGTCAGGACCACCTGCTCTGGACGGTCATCTAAGATTTTACTATGCTAAGACACTGCAGTGTGGGAGTCTGTGGTTATCTTATCCTAATAGAGCCTGGAGAAGCTTTTGAGAACCACAAGAAGTTGTAGGATTGTAAAGTATTTTGTCCTGTTTGTATTTTAAAATCCAAGATTTTCTAGCCTGGGGAAGGGCATTTAGAAGGGCCAGTGGGGCCAAGCAGATGCCAGTCTGGGGTGTGCTAGGACCAAGGAAGGTCCCCCTCACAGCAGGGCCCAGCGGCCCCCTGGTGTGATACATGCTGCCTATATGAAACCAACCATCTCTCTCTCAGCACATCTGAGCCCCTGAGCCTGGGAACCACTCAGAATAAGCCCCTCCCTCATTGTGCAGATGAGGTCACAGTGAGAAAGAGACCTGCCCAAAGTCACCTGCCCAAGGTCACCTGCCCCTCCCCTGGGGCTGTGTGCACACCGGCAACACTCATGGTCTGCATGGTGGACAAATTGCTGTGGTTACTGTTATAGTGACGGCTCCAGATCACAGGGCCTCCGCTGCCACACCATTGTGTCGTCCTTGCTCGCAGTGGCCCTGGGCCTGATGACACGATCTCTTTGGCCAATGGAACATCAGTAAATGTGATGCAGGAAAAGTCTTGCACAGCACTTGTGCATGGGGGCTTGCCCTCTCTTGCTGCTGGGGCCCCCTCCTGTCCCCCACCACTCCTGCTATCAGGAAGTCTGGGCTACTGGAAGAGGAGACTACAGGCAGCAAAGACAAGCCTTTGCGCTGAGTTCCTCTGGACCAGTGGTCTTCAGCCAGAGGGCAATTTTGTCCCCCTAGAGAACATTTGTCAGTATCTGGAGATAGTTTTAGTTGTCCTAATTGTACGTGTGTGGGGTGCCGCTGGGATCTAGTGAGTAGAGGCCAAAGATGCTGCTAAACATCTTACAATGCACAGGACAGTGCCCAAACAGAGAATTATCCGGTCCCAAATGTCAATAGTGCTATGGTTTAGAAAGCCTTCTGTCAACCAGCTAGCCCTCAGCTGATGTCCCAGCTGGCTGCAGCCCCATTAGTGAGACCAACAGAAGAATGGCCCCACTGACTGCAGCCTAAATCACTAAGCCACAGAATTATGAGCAAAAAGAGAGTGGTTTTTTTTAAGTCATTAAATTTTTGGGTATATTTTGATGCAGTAGCAAAGGTATCTGATACAGGACACTCGGTTAGTGGTGGTCCCTTGCTGTGTATTTATTTGGACATGGAACACAGAAGTGGCTGGGCCCTCATGCATGGATCCTGTGGATATTTACCAAACAAACAGTTTGGTGCTGTTTGTTACACACACACACACACACACACACACACACCCCTGTTGTGGGCCAGCTGCTGTACTAACTATTCTGTATGTATTAATTTAGTTAATTTTTATAACAACTCCGAGATACGGCCTCCAGTTTACAAAAGCACAACTGAGGCTCAGAGTGATTAACCTAGGTCACATGGCTACTAAGTAGGACCACATTTCGGACATCTGGCCCTGAATCCATGCCCTTGACCACCACTCCATGCCGTCTCCTGTCAGCAACTCTGTTTCTCCACTTCACCATGTACTCAGTCCTCCTGTGGCCCAGCTGCCCCCTTCCCCTGCCCCTAGACTGCTGCCATTGGGATGACTGGCCACTGCTGCTCCCAGGTAGCCACAGGTGTGTCTTTTGTGACACACTATGCCTTGAAACAGGATTCTCCAAGAGGGTGAGTGTGAGCCGCGGTTCCTGGGATCAGAATCCAGTCTCCAAACCCAGCTCCAATATTTATTTGCAGTGGGATGTTGAGTGCTTTCCTTAACTTCTGAGTCTCAGTTTCCTTATTGGTAAAACAGGACCACATCACCAGTATCCAACAGTCAGCAATGCGCAGGACACAGGCCCTGACACTGAAGGTACCACGTAAACCAGCCGGATGCATGAGGTCCCTGGCCGCAGGGAACATCGGTATGCTGGAGAAGGGAAACACAACACAGTGCGAAGGGGACTCCACCCAGGACCCTGAGCGCACTGGAAAAGTGTCTGTCTGGAGGCGGGAATGCTCAGTGGATATTAGCGAAGCCTCAGTTCCAGGCTGAAAGTGGTGGATTTCTAAGTCCATGACTGCGACCTTGGTCTCCCACCGGGAAGACCTCCAGGAAATAAAAAAGGAACTTTTCTTCGGGAAAAGAATGAGCATCCCTGGAAGTTGAGCATTTCCCGCACACTCCCTGACCGCAGTTACATGTCTCCTGCCCGCGTACAGTGTGGTGGTTACCAGCCCAGCCCCCAGCGCTGGATGCTCGGGTTCAAGCTCCAGCTGGCTCCTCGGGCAGGTGCCTAACTTCCCCGGGGTGCAGTTTCTCATCTGTCGGGTGATAACTGACCTGATCTCATGATGTTCTCGTGAGGATTAAGTTAGTTAAGAGGGAAGAGCAGCACATTGCATGAGTAAATGTTGAAGTACTGACTGGTTTAGTTTTTGTTTTGTTTTGGTTTGTTTTTTTTTATCGCTCTTCCTTGCCAACCCTCCTGCGCTCGTTCCTCCCAAAACGGGTTCTCTGAATATTCTAGAAATCCTGGCGGGCAGAGGACTGACATATTCCCTGCTGTTACCCAATTTCTCAGGCTGAAGGTCATCTGTTTTAGGGGCCATGGAACTTTCTCCTACGGCATCACTCCCCTTTCAGGGACCGCCACCTTGTTCTTTATGATTATTATTAATTAAAAGAACAAAGAGAATGGCTGATTGTTGTATAAAAATTGAAATATACAGACAAGCAAGAAGAAATGAAATGCACTTCAAATCCCACCATTTAAACTGTGGTTAATATTTTAGGGTCTCTCTCTCTCTCTTTCTCTCTCCAGACTTTTCTCCACTCAATATATATATTTTTAAATAAATACTTGTATATAGCAAGGACAGGGGGTCAGCATGCTCAGCCTCAGCCCCTCCTTCGAGTTCCCCATAGTTGGGTAGGGCGCCAGGGCCATGTTGGTGGCTCTAGCCCAGGACCCAGGCAGGTCAGGGGCAGGACCTCTCTGCCTGATGCCAGTGTGCTCCCCACTCCCCAGATAAGCCTGGAGCTGCCTTCTCCCAGCTCGGCACAGAATGCCCCATCTTCCGTGGCGGCAACATTCTGTGTGGGACAATTGTGTCAGAAGGAAGACCCGCAGCCGGCAGACCCCTGGGAATGAATCAGGCCCTTATGTGAACAGATGCTCCCTGCACACCCCTAGCTCCTCCTAACCATCTCCGAAAGCTGACCATGTCATCGCTAATAACCCAGATACTGAGTGGACGGGGTGGGGGCCTGCAGAAGGTCTGCAGCTTAACAACACTGACAGCTTACTGGCAGATGTGAGGGTGAGACATTTCCAGGCTCTCTATAGACTCCTCCGAAACCTCGGGAGTGGAGTTTGCTTTCGCTCTCTACCATGGAATTTCTCAGAAATCTTAAAAACTATAATGGCTTTGGAGCACCTGGGTGGCTCAGTCAGCTGAGCATCCGACTCTTGGTTTTGGCTCAGGTCATAAGCTCACGGTCATGTGGGTTCAAGCCCCATGTTGGGCTCTGTGCTACCGGCGTGGAGGCTGCTTGGGATTCTCTCTCCCCCCCTCTCTCTGCCCCTCCCCTGTTCATTCTTTCTGTCTCTCAAAATAAATAAACTTAAAAAAAAACTATAATGGCTATCATTTATTGAGTATATATTCTGTGCTGGGCCCTTCAGAGAAATTATGTTGAATCCATACCTCACTGTTGCAAGGTAGATAAGGAACCTGGGGCCGAGGAAGGCCACTGGCCTGACCCAGGTGCTGCCACCCGTCAGTAGATAGAGATTTCAACTCCATCATTGAACTCTCAAGCCCATGCTTTTGATTTCCATATAAAAATTAATGTTTGGGGGCAACTGGATGGCTCAGTTGGTTGAGCATCTGACTCTTGATTTCAGCTCAGGTCATGATCCATGCATTCTCTCTCTCTCCCTCTGCCCCTCTTCCCTGTTTGCACTCTCTCTCTAAAAAAAAAAAAAAAAGAATAATAGTAACAGTAATGTTTATTTTATTCAAGTGACCTATGCCCATAGTTAAAAATCAAACAGGGCTAGGGGGTGCCTGGGTGGCTCAGTCAGTTAAGCATCTGACTCTTGATTTTGGCTTAGCTCATAATCTCATGGTTTGTGAGATCAAGCCCTGCATCAGGCTCTGTGCTGACAGCGTGGAGCCTGCTTGGGGGTGCCTCTGCCTCCCTCTCTCTCTCTCTCTCTCTCACCCCCATAAATAAATAAATAAATAAATAGATAAATTAAATGAAAGAATGAATCAATCAATCCATCAATATCAAAAGGGCTAAAACATACAGCAGAACCCAGCCCCAATCTTCTCTGCTCCCCTGAAGCAACCACTTCCAACTCATCAGCAGATTTTCTTCTGCTCTTAACTCAGATTTCAAAATATTCACCTAAATTCTATTTCTTACATATTATTAGTATTTTTAAAGTAGCTCCATACCCAATGTGGGGCTTGAACTCACGACTCTGAGATTAAGACCGACTAAGCCAGCCAGGAGCTTCTTATCTTACATATTATTTCAGAGAACAAGTAACCCCCCACTTCTTTCCCATTTCTTAGTTTCTTCTACTTAAAGCAACTTCCTCTACTTCCGTTAGTGGATCTGTCGCGGCCCGGTGATCATTTTCCACCACTCGCCTAGGTAACGTGTTGGCCCTTCCCTTCTCCCTGTGGCCCTGGGAGCCTCTCCTCTCCAGGATGGCCCCTCGCTCTTGGCCTGAGATTTCCCTCTGATTCTCTTTTGCTGAAGCCCCTGTTCCTGTGTGCCACGGATTCCTCTTTCAAGATGAGAAGGGCTTCTGAGTCCTACATGTCTGAAAAGGTTTTTCTTTATTTTCCCTTCACATTTGTTTGCTTTGGCTGAGCATGAGATTCTGGGTTGGAAATCTTTTTGCTTCTGAATTTGGAAGGCATCCCCCCATTATTTTCTATCCAGTGTTTCTGGAGAGAAGTCTGATGGCCTTCTCATCCCCCATTCCTTTGTCTATTAAGTGTTTTTCTCTTTCTGGGGCTTCCCAGACACTCACTCTATCCTCCATGTTCTAAAGTTTGATACTGACGGTTTCTAGTGTGGACGGTTTTTTGTGTATCACACTGGACACCTTCTCTTGAGTTTTTAACCTTTCTTATCATATTTTAAATTTCCAAGACCTCCTTCTTCTCTATTCCTTTTTCATGGACTTCTACTTTTGTCATATTTCCCCAAGGTTACTAATTTATAAGTTCTTTTAAAAATTTTTTTTCAGGTTCTTCTGCTTGTTGTATGCTATTTCCTCAGAGTTCACCCCTTTTTTCTCCCGTTTTGACCTCTTTCATTTCAAAAGTCTGGTGACCCTTCATACTTAAGAGAAAGACAGGGCTATAGTCCTGAAGCTGACTTCATAGTAGGGTGACCAGATGGCTCAAAGGCTATTTTACTGGGACTCCTCATACAACATTTTATGAAGGTCTTTTCCTAGGAGTAGAGGGTGGGAGGTGAGGAAGAAACTCAATCTACCCAGAGAAGAATATTCCAGCTGCCTAGATGGAAGAGAAGGGACACCTCGCTGCTGGGGTTCTGGGAGCAGGCAGGGGAATCTGAGGGCCCATCATTTATTTATAGTTTTAATTATAGTTTTTAATTAATCTCCCGGTTTCTAAGCTCCTACCTCCCCGTCACTCTCTGTGGGGACAAGTGTCCTGGAATCCAGAGCACCTTCAGTTCAGCTTCTCCGGATAGCAACTTCTGGTCTCTCCCAGGGGAAAAAGAGAGTCGGCCGTGACTTCCTGTGTCCTAGCTCTGCGCCTTGCTCCTGTCTTCTGTGGTACCCGGTACCTTTAAAAGCACCCAGACTTGGGAGGTTCTCTGGGGCTCCTTGGTCCACGTGTTATCATGTGCCTCTCCTGCCTCCATGTAGATTGTTACTTTCTCAACTCTACTCCAACAGGGGCCGCTCCTCTACCCTTCTGCCCATCAAGCAAATGTTTGCAGGTCTTCCCTCCCGGGTGGTCTTCTCATTCTGGCTTAATGCCTTTATAATGCCCCTGCTAGTGGTTGTTTGGGGGTAAGGGTAAGCAAAGTGGGATTTAGGAGGCTGTATCAGTTATCCATTGTTGAACAACGAATCACCCCCAAACCCAAAACTTAGTGGCTCAAAACAACAATAGTTTTGGGGCGCCTGGGTGGCTCAGTCGGTTAAGTGTACAACTCTTGATGTCAGCTCAGGTCATGATCTCATAGTTGATGAGTTTGAGCCCCGCATCGGGCTCTGTGCTAACAGCATAGAGCCTGCTTGGGATCCTCCCACTCCCACTCTCTCTCTCTCTCAAAATAAATAAACATTTTAAAAAATGACAATAGTTTGTGGCTCCCGGGTGGCTCAGTCGGTTTAGTGTCTGACTTTGGCTCAGGTCATGATCTCACAGTTCGTGAGTTCAAGCGGTGGGCTCTGTGCTGACAGCTCAGAGCCTGGAGGTTGCTTTGGAGTTCTGTGTCTCCCTCTCTCTCTGCCCCTCCCCTGCTTGTGCTCTGTCTCTCTCTCTCAAAAATAAACAAACATTTACAAAAAAATTTTTAAATGACAATAGTTGTACTATTTTTCGTGATTCTGTGGACCGATTGGGTGATTCCTCTGCTGGTTTCGCCTCGGCTCACTCGTGAAGCTGCCCAGAAGCAGAAGAAGTGAGTTGGTTGGGCTGGAAAGTACAATTTGGCCTTGTTTCTGTCTGGTGGTTGGTGCTGGCTTTCGGCTGGGGTGCCTCAGTTCTCCTCCGCTCGCCCCTCACCCTCTAATAGGCAGGATTAGCTTCCTTGAGGGGTGGGTGATCTCAGGGCGATGTTCCCAAAGGATAAAGGCCTTCATTTCTTTATTTATAAAATGTGGCTTTGTGTATAACAAATGAAGACGTGTAAAATCCATACTTAGCACAATGTTTGGCACAAAGCAAGTGTTCAATAGTAAGTGCTTTTTCTGGGAAAATATCACATCTCCAATAACTTAACCACTGGAAATGGAAACTGAGGAATAAGAATAATCTGAGTCCAAGCTCCTACAGAAATATCTTACAGGACTGTTGCGAGCGTCCAATAAATTCAAATAGGTAAGTATCTAGAAGAACGCCTGACACATCACACATGTTCATTAGTGCTTCATGTGTGTCCCTACTTTCTCAGGCGGAGGCACCAGGCACAGCCAGGCTCTGATAGGGCCATTGTGATGAATGGCATCACCCCTCAGGTATGGGGGAGTTGGCTACATACAGTGGGGACAGGGCTAAAAGTCACTGTGTCTAGCCTCTAGGGTTGGGCAGCCAGCTCACAGGTGTGCCTATCTCTACAGCTAGAATTCTTAACCTGGGTTCTATGGGTGAGCCTCCAAGGGCCAAGAACCACCTGATACTGCATGGAACGCACGGCATGTGTATGCATTATTCTGGAGTGAAAGTTCACAGTTTTGCTTAGATTCTCAGAGAGGTCACTAACCCCCACATACTACTGAACATCTTAGCTCTAGAGGCTCTCCCATCCTTCTCAGGTGGTCTGGTTTGAGAAATAAAATTATTTATCACGTTAGGACTATGGTTAAATCAAGAGGCAGCAGGACCTGAAAAAGCCAGCCGGGCTCCTCTCTTGGACATGGGTGAGCTTCACCGTGAACGACACTGTAGACCTCATTTCTGCTGCCCAGTGGTCTGGTCCCACCTCCTGGCTGCCCTTCAGCTGTCTGCGAAATGCCGGTGACGAGGTAAGCAGCCACCAGCGAAGTGAGCTGGTGTGCACCCCGTCTGTGTTACAGACATTGCTAGTGTCGGCAGGCGGTCCACGTGTCCTGAGCCCTGCGTGAGTGCTCCAGCCCACCTCTGGGTTCTGGTGCATCAAGGAAACTGCTCACACCGCACCCAGGAGCAGAAAGAGAAGGGGCAGCCTTGTCTGGCAACTTACAGTGACATTGGCTCAAGAAGGTCACCTGGGATTCCTGGACAGATGCTTTCTTGTTCCAGGTCTTCTACAGTCACACTGACGCCCACTAGAGGCAACTTCTAAGGCTAGAGCTTCTCTGCACATGGTGGTGTATAGTTTTTAAGGGAAAAAAATAAATTCCAGAGGAAACGCAGCATCTCGGCTAATTCTTTCTCTCTCTGAAGTTTAATTCTAGACCATCTTCCTCTCTGTGATTCGAAGGCAGAGAGAACAGCGTTCGCCCAAACTCTGAAATACTTGCTGCGGACTGCTCCTGGGGAGGGTTGCGCAACATCCCTGGAGTGGGGGCAGAGAGTGACCTGAAGCCTGGCTCAAAAACACCCTGGGGAAATTCGGGGGCAAGCAGAGACTTCTGGAGCCTGGCGGGTCTATGTAAACCCACCAAAGGGCACCACCTTTCCCTAACTGGAAGGCTGTCCCCCCACCCCTCACTTCACCCACCCCCATCACTGGTCAGTGCTGACCCCCTAGTGAGGGCTTGGGGAGGTAGCCAGGCCCGGGGCAACTGGGGCCAGGGTCCCCCAGGTAGCTGGTCTCTGCAGAGGCCCCTTCCTCATGCCTCTCGCCACAAGGATTCGGTGACTCACTCTGAATAAGGCATCATAAATTTCTTCCTAATAACACACTTGTCACTGAACCATTCCAACAATTTGGCATGGCAAGAGATCTGGCTCCAGGCAGCAAGGCGGCTAAGTCATCTTCTGTTTATAAAGCGTTTCCCGCCGAGGGCTGGAGAGGGGCGAGGACCACCAAGCCTATGTCACACATTCCCTGTCGAGCTGGAACGATTCCTTCCACTTTACAGGTGAGGGACGTAGTGACTGAGCCCCTCAGGCCCAGCGGGACAGGCTCTGCCCTTCGCCCCCAGTGGGCAGCACTGCGGAAGGGCTGTGGTGGCAGACACTTGGGTCTGAATCCTGGCTCTGCCACAGGTTCCTTAATCTCTCCAGCCTCCCCTTTGCTCATCTGTGATATGGGGACAATACATAATTCGTGAGGCTTCTGTAAAGATGCAGTGAGGTATATAAAGGTAGAGAACTTTCAGCGTGGTAGCAGCACGCAGCGAGTGCTCCGAAGTGCAGCTGTTGGTGTTAGGACTCCAGTCAAGTGCCACGTGCCTCCCTCTGGCTCATGACCGCCCCGCTGGGCTTCGGGTTGTCCTCTCCTTTGGCACTCCGTCCTGTCCTGCTTTCTCGTGAGTAAAGATAGGTGGCCACTCCTACATTATATTACTTAATACTCTACTACCCTTTGAGGGAGGTGGTATTATCCACATGGACGGGGACAGAAACTGAGGCTGGGTGAGTCTGGGTGACTTCCCCAAGGCTACCGCTAGGGGTGTGACAGCGCCAGGATTTGAGTTCACTCTTCCAACACAGTGGCTCCCAGGGGAAGCCGGCGACCGAGGCCCAGCTGCACACGGAAGTTCCCATACGCCAAAGTATTTTCGGCCTGCATTCTTCCCAGGCAGTCCGCTCTCTGCACTCTGGACAGCTGCCGAGGAGGTGTGGACGAGACGGCAGAAGGAGGACGCCCTTTGGAGGGCGCGATGAGGCAACTGGGCTGTCATTTACTGTGCCCTTGCTATGTGCCCTCCATGCTGTCAACTGTACGTGTCCGTCAATTCACAGACACTCCCGTGAAGCAGGCCTAGTGCAGTTCCTACCGTACAGGGGAAACTGAGGCACAGAGTGGTCAGGTCACTTGCCCCAACCTGCACCTGGGTGTCTACCTGTTGTTAATCTCTCTGCCTACTGCTCTTATCAGGGTGGCATAGAGTTCGGCCCCGGCACTCAGATTTGGAAACCACATCAAGGTGAAGGACCGCCACCCACGGCCATGGGCAGGAGGGGCAGGCCCTGAGTCCCTTCAGGAAACTCTCAGGCCTCTCGCAAAAAATCCTTGAGTTTCTATGCGCTGGGGGAGGAGGGGAATAGGTGGGGAGCATCCTGCTGCTTCCATACATGGGCGGGGGACAGAGGAAGGATCAGCCCAGACAGCAGCCTCCACGGGACCCTCCACCTCAAAGCTACCTCTGTGAGTCTGCAAGGGAGACAGACTGCATTAAACAGAAAGGCAGGTCCCAGGGGCCCACGGGGTCCTCTGCCTCTCCCCTGACCAACCTTGTCCCACCTGCTTCCCTGAGGGTGGGGGCGCTCTCCCTGAGAGCAGGGGCTCCACCTCGCTCAGCTCTGCACCTCTGTCACCCGGCACTGGGCCTGGCCCTCGGCAGGCATTTGTTGACTGGCTGACGGATGAATGGCTGGCTGACAAAAATCACTGCCAGCCCCGGTGATAAACAGAACCAACGTGGCAGGAATCTGCCGGGCTGTTGAAGGGTGAGGGATCCAGATGGCTCCCCAGACAGCTGCGGTGTGGAGAGCCGAGGCGGCACAGGCAGGCTGGACGGAAGGAACCACAGACTCCACTGAGGGCTGCTGCCAACCACACAGAGCAACAGGCTGGCCAGCTGTGTCCTGGGCCTGTGTCCTACAGTATCGGGGCTGCTCCGGGGGGTCTGCCTTCCACACTGCCTCCCCTGCCATCATGGATTCGTAAGGTCCTCCAACAGCAGGGGCCGGGCAGCAAGGGAAATCCTCCGGACTGGCAGTTACTAGATCTAGGTTGGAATGACCCCCTCTCTGCGCACTGCCCCCCGCCCCCAACCCCACTAGGCAGGCGACCTTGGACTGTCTCTCCATCCGTGGCTTGCTCCCTCATGCCTTGCCATCCACCAAAGGGAGATGTGTCTACCTCACGGGACGTGCTGTGGATGAAAGAACCCAGAACTTAAGTAGTCTTTCCCCACCCACCCTCACCACAGCCGAAGACCCTGACTCTGTGGAGAAGCCACGTCCCTCAGGTGTCTCCTCCAGCGAGGACTCTCCACATCCCCAGCTCAGAGCCCAGGCCTTCTCCCGCCAAATTCCTCACCTCCTCCCTGCCCGCCCTCTGGCCCCAGAAGCGGGCTTCCCTGTGGAGCAGTCCTTGACACAGAAAAGGAAATAATTAGCATAATCACTAACTCAATTCTCTCCACTCTCTTCTCGGTGAAAATAATTTGCTCCTCTAACAGCCACCAGGCCGGGGGGAGCTGGGGAGGCTCAGGGAATTGTGGAGTCTCCAGCTCATTAAGTGGAAGCGACGCTCTCGCTCCAGGGAAGCAGGCTCTGGGCTCCTGCTGCTCTGAACGCATCACATGAAACACAAAAGCAGCCTCTGGAAAATGTGAAGAAGGCATGGGCGGATGTGAATGACAAAGATGATCCATTGGAGGGTTGGAAAATGAGGCGGATGTGAGATTAAAGGTTAAGACAATTGAAGTATTTAGCCCAAAGGGGAAAGAAACTAGAGGCAGGCAGCTTAACCCTCCCTTCCTGGGTTGTAGAAAGAATATTCCCCCTTGGTTCTTTCTTTCCTCCGGCCTGTGTTCTCTGGTCCTCGCTTCCTTTATCACACCCATCTTTGGGTTCTATTTACCTGTCAATTCATTTTGACCTTTCCTGAGCCCCTACTCTGTGTCTGACAGCTTGTCGGGTTCTGGAGATAAAAAGACAGAGTCCGTGCTTTGCAGGTCGAGTGGGAGAAATGGGACCATACTACCTATGCTATGGGACCCCAACCCCCCATACTATAGGACAGGGGCACTATAGGGCTGTGGGGCTTGTCTAAGGCCTCCGAGGTAGGAAGGACCAAGGCCAGGTGCTATGGGAACTCAGGGGCAAAGTGGGTCACTCGCCCTGTCCCGGCTTCAGGGATGGCTTCCTGTAGGAGAAGATGCCCAAGTGGAATCTTGAAGAAGGATCAGTGAACCAGGTGAGGCAAGGGGGGAAGGGAACTGCGGGCAGCAGGAGCCACCGGGCAAAGGCCCAGGACATAAAATGCAGCGTGTATAGGGGCAATGACAAACGGTTGGGCTTTACTGAAGCAAAAAGTAGAGACTGATAATGGTCGGAGTGCCAGGCAGGGCCCAGATCCCAAGGCCCTGAATCCTGTGGGAATGTGGCTTTATCCAGAAGCAGCACTACCCGGGGAGGCTTGGAATGGCACAGGGTACGTGCAGGATTGATAGACATCCCCCCAACCCCAAGTAAAAGGTGCTTCTTGGTCAAATAAGTTGAACGATGTTGAGTTAAACCAGTGGTTCTCAACCGAAGGGACCTTTGCAGAAGGGGACATTTGACAATGTGTGCAGATAGTTTTGGTTGTCTTAATTCAGGGTGGGGGCACAAATGGTATCGTGTGGGTGGAGGCCTGGGATCCCGCTCATCATCCTACAGTGCACGGGACAGCCCCCTACGGAAACCTCTGCCCCACCCCCACCCCAGGGTTTCCACGGCCCAGGCCCAGGCCCCACCGGGGTCATCATCTCTGCACTGTCGTGCCCGTTGGCTGGCTGGGCTCCCCACTGCACTGTACAGGTCTGAATGGTGTGTGGCCAGTATCTGGGGGAGGGAGGGGGAAACATCTGGGAGAAGAGGATGTTTCAGGGTTGGGTGGAGAGGGTTGCTTTGGGTGCAGCCTGCCTCATGGGGGGCACCCCTGGTGGCAGGGTTGGTGGGTGATTCTAGGGGGTCCTTCCATCCCAGCAGCTCTAACTGATGGCCGCTGGGGGCGTGGGAATCAGACACAGCCCTGAGGGAGGAGCTGGCCAGATCAGAGTCAGGGACGTACCTGTTCTGGGCATTAGTGGGGGCGCTCGGAGGAGCATCTCCTACGGCTGGCTTGTCCTTCCCTGTTTTATTTTCCTCTCTAGCACCTTGTAGCTTGTTTTTCAGTTTATTTTCTTGTCTCTTCTCCTCACTGCCTTCCCCACCCCAGAATGTTGGCCCCATAACGCAGGGCGTTTTGTCTATTGTTCACTGCTTTATTCCCAGGATCTACAACAGTGCCTGGCGCATAGTATGTGCTCAGCTAAAATGTGCAGAAGCAATGAATGTCTGAATGCCGCCCCCCGCAGCTATACAGCCCAGAGTGGCTGAGTGCTGACGCCAGTCTACCACACGTGATTCCTCCTCTTCTGCACCAGCAGGAGCGGGGGAAGCCCCAGGAAGCCTACCTCCTAAACCATGAAGAATCTGCTCATTGCCTATGATGTTAATTCCAAAAGTGCTTTGGGGGAAGATGCAGGAGCTTCACACACATGCCCTGGATATTCCCCCAAACATCTGGAGTGATGGACTAACCATTAGCCGAGGGAGGACAGAGCAGGCCAGGATGACGCAAAAGGCCAAGCAAGCTGGCAGCCAAATGAAGTTATAGCCCATTGACAGGACAATGGCATGAACAAAGGCCTCGCTGCCTCCTGGAACCGTCGCCAAGCATTGTGACACACGGCTAATCGCATCTGAGTGCTCGGTGCAGCGCAGGAGCGGCCTCGGGGCTGGCAGGGCTCCCGTCGCTGCCGTCTCGCCTGAAGAAGCCCATTCATCACAGTGCGGGGCCAACAGGGTACACCCCAATTACACACAGGGAGCGAGGAACAAAGTGGGGAGAGTAAGTGCCTACTGGTCCCCTTGGAAACAAATGCAAGAAAATAAAAAGCCACGGGTGGAGGTGGATGTTCAAGCCTAGCCAGGGTTGCCGGGGAATTCCGCGCCCATGGGGGGCTCTTTACCTCCAAGGCTGCGGTCCCCGGGGCTTCGGTTCAGCTCGGGCTCATGGCCTGGTCCTTGGGCAAAGATTTTAGAAACCTGGGCTCAAATCCCAGCTAACCCTCCAACCTGGGTTCCAGACTGGAGAGGCCAGAGGCCTGGTGCTGACATTCTGAGCTCTGTGGCCCCAGGCAAGTCACCCATGAGAGATGTGTGTGCCGGAAGAGAAGGTTTGTTCCCTCTGCTAACCTAACAGGTCGATGGGAAGGATTAACGACATGGGGCCCAAGGAGAGCCTGGAGTGCAGGGTTAGCAGCCAGGGCCCCACCTGCCCCAGGGAAGGCATGTGCCTAGGAGACAACAGCCAACCACCTGAGTGTGGCCTTTAGTTACTGTGGAACCAACTGGCTTTCGTGGCCCACCTTCATCTGCAGGAGAGGCCTTTTCACAGCTTGGGGTGGTTCTCAGAATCGTGTTTAAGGCTCCTTGGCGGACACCCTTGTGGAGGCACACAGGCACACAGTTCTTTTAGGTTACTCTGAATGACTCCTTTAGGCGGATACATTTATAATCAGCTCATAATCACAGGGCATTTCCCATTTTGTAAAACTCAGAGAAATTTAACCTTAAACTAACGCCAGGGGCACCTGGGGCGCTCAGTCAGTTAAGTGTCCAACTTCAGCTCAGGTCATGATCTCATGGTTCGTGAGTTCGAGCCCCGCGTAGAGCTCTGTGCTGACAGCTCAGAGCCTGGAGCCTGCTTCAGATTCTGTGCCTCCCTCTCTCTCTGCCCCTCCCCTGCTTGTGCTCTGTCTCTGTCTCTCAAAAATGAAGAAACGTTAAAAATTTTTTTTTAAACTAATGCCAAAAGATCGGCATCGTTATGCTTATTTTACAAAGCATAATTTTAAAGGATCAGAGAGGTCAGGTGAATTTCCTAAAGACACACAGCCAGTTGCTATCAGAGACAGGCTTTGAGTACAGGCTTCTGACTACAGGGTAGATTGGTGCCCACTGTATACAGAGACAACGGTCTTTCCTTCCAGAGTGTCCTCTTCTCCTTCCTTTTTAGGGTCTTTCGTTTGGGGTCCACTTTTGTCGTTTGCATCACTTCACCACCTTCCCCGACAAATCTAAGCAGAACACTCTTTCTGAAGGGGACAGCCTGGAACACAGAATTCTCCCTGGGAAAAAATGAGCCTGGGCGACTTTCTGAGCAGGTGCTGTTCTGCTGGGGCACCGAGCCCGCCAGGGCACCTTACCTCACGTGCACCACACTGCCCCGAGGCCTGTGGACATGGCCACTCCAAGACCTACAGTCGCCGAGGAGGTGGTTACAGCATATCTCCCCGGCGCAAGATGATGGACGCTCTTTCGCCTTAAATGACTACAGTGCATCTACTCCCTTGTGGAGGGCTTGCGTCTGGATTTTGAACACTGAGAATAAAACAGAGGGAACAGAACTTTAGTTTATAATAAAAATTAACGCGCTGTCTGGTTTTTAAATGGCATTTCACACATTACTAAGCATGCTCACATTGTTACCACATGTAATCCTGACAACAGCCCTGTGAGAGTAGTTCTAACCCTTTGTTAATGGGTGTTATAATTCCCATTCTAAAGACTGAGGACACTGAGGCTTAAAAAGGCATCGATTACTTGTCCAAAGTCACAAGGCTGACCCACAAGTTCGATCCACAAGTTCAGGGCTTCACATAGATGGCCACATTTTTTCACTTTCCTTGAGTGAGAAGTTCATTAACAGTAAATTCAAAGGTTGATTAGAGCTAGGCACTTCTAATGGGGATCCCTTTAAATTCCTTGTAATATTATTGCTTATCTCTTCGCCAGGAATCATAAAATCAGGCTAATGGTATCTAATCAACGCTCGTCACAGTCCCATGATCCAATTTCTTAGCAGGTGTTGTATGGGGACAGCAGGCGTGTATTAAGAGACCCATCAGTCACTGCTTGAGGTTCGGTGCGTGGGCGCTGCCCGGGACTCTGCCTGTAGAGACTGCAGCCTGGCTACTGTTGCTTCAACAGCATTCGCAGAGCGGCACCAGGTTTCTTGCCTGGGTGCCTGCAAAACTGAGAATAAGCGTGTATCACAGTCTTTGTCTTTGAGGAGTTTACAGTTTCATAGGCGGGTGAGACTTGTTATGAAATTCTGAAAGGCGATGTGCAAGCCAGAGTGGAACTAAGTGTGCATCTGTTTGATACGTAGCCCGAGAAGGCTTCGTGCAGGAAGGAGGTCGCGTGTGGGTCTCAAGAATGGGTAGGACTTGGAGGGGGAAGAGGAGGAAGGTTTTCCATTCCAGGGGAGGGTGAAGTGCCAACAGTAGGTGGGGTGTTGGGGCCACGTGGCTCCTAACACTCTGGCCACTGTGCACACGTTACCCGAGTCCTGGTAGAGCCAGGTTTTAATCTCCGAGCCTTTGTACTCGCCATTTCCTCTCCTGAAAAGAACCTCTGTCCCTTGCTTTCTTGTTCCCGTCTCTCATGCCCCATCTGCCTGTTAACACTGGTCAGTTCAGCCTCCCTTCTGTTCCAAGACTACCTCTGCCCCCCTGCAATGCTTCGCCTTCCTTTTCATGACACTGACCATGCGGCATGACGATGTGCTCATAAGTCTGTCATGCTTGAGAACAGGGACTCCCTTCTGTTAAATTTTGCATGGCCATGTGTTGAATAAATAAAATGAAAGATAGAAACATGGACTGAATGAATAAATCTGCAAGAAGAACCCTGCTAGGGACTGTATGGGCTGATACCCAGAACCACTGGGGCCCTGGGCCACTGCATGTACAATGTCTAATAAATGTGAATTAATGGTTCTTTGAAGACTGAATGGTTGCTCGATTGACTGAGTTATAGATACATCATGATGAAAATCCACCAGCTAACCTGGTTGATGTTTTTGTTTTGACCTTATTTCCTTAAAGTTGATGAGGCTAAGACTGAAGGATTAGTAGGCTTAAATTGAGGGAAGGGTCAAAGCAGGCAGAGCCAGCAAGCAACGAGCAATGGCCAGAGGAAAGGGAGACTGAGGCTGGAGCTGAGGGCTTAGCAACAGCCAGCAGGTGATGGGCAGAGTCTGGAAAGGCAAGAGAGGGGCTAGAGAAGTGAGCAGGAGCCAGACCGTGAAGGGAATCCAACTCATTCCTGAGGACAATGGGGCACAATTAGACCTTTAAGCAGGATATGTTATAGGATTATTCTTTTTTTTTCTTAAAGTTTTTTTTTAATTTTGAGAGAGAGAGAGAGAGAATGCACAAGCATGAGCAGAGGAAGGACAGAGAAGACAGAGACCCAGAATCTGAAGCAGGCTCCAGGCTCTGAGCTGTCAGCACAGAGCCCAACGCAGGACTTGAACTCACTGACTGTGAGATCATGACCTGAGCTGAAGTTGGATGCTTAATCGATGAAGCCATCCAGGAGCCCCCTATTTTTTCTTCTTTTAATTTTTTTAATGTTTATTTATTTTTGAAAGAGAGAGAGAGAGAGAGAGAGAGAGAGAGAGAGAATGAGTGGGGGAGGGGCAGAGAGAGAGGGAGACACAGAATCCGAAGGAGGCTCCAGGCTCTGAGCTGTCAGCACAGAGCCCAGTGTGTGGGCTGAACCTATGAAATGCAAGACCATGACGGAGCCGAAGCCAGACACTCAACCAACTGAGCCCACTCACGCGCCCCCTATTTTTCCTCTTAAAGAGAGAAGATGCTGACTGAAATGGAGAGAATACATCAAGGCAGAGCAAGACTTAGGGCCCAGAATACTGGTTTTCAGGATGTTGAAGAGACTTAAGTGTGAGCTGGGAGACTGCCCCAGTGTGGGGGTGGGGGGTGGCTGTGGGGATGGAGAACGGCAGATGGGTTTGTGAGCGGGAAGGAGCCAGCATGACAGGACTAGTAACAGGCTGGCCTGGCAGGGGGCCAGGGGTACTGGTGACACGGGTATAGGAAGAGGAGCTGAGGATGAGAAGGCTAAGGAATCTGGCTCGGGAAGACAGGTGGATCCCAGCTGAGATGAGGGACTCTGGAGGAAGAGGTACAGTTGGGCTGTGAGGGAGGAAAGAATCAGTTATTTCCAGAATTTGTCTATACATAGGCTTCGCCCTGAGTCTCAACTGGATGATCTAGAGAGATGTAACTAGACATAGATATGGATATATTATGCTTTCTCAATTAACACGATACTTTCCTACATTACTACAGATGCTTCATAAACATTATTTTTAAATAAGGAACACACTATGAATAAATAAGCAATCCGTCAGAGAAAGTGAGTCACTGAAGAGGGTTTCCCATGCTACACACACGCAAGAGCAGGCCAGTGGACCCAATCAACAGATCTTTCAGGACGGCCTGTTCTCCCCGTGGTGAGTGGTACAAAGAACTTGGCCACTCTGACTGTTGCTTACTGCCTCATGGTTGCAAGATGGCTACTGCACTTGCAGTCACCATGTCTGCCTTCCAGGAAAGAAGGAAAGGGAATTGACAAGAGGATCAAAGGCTGACTCTTAGAGAGGTCTGCCTCTTATTCTGGAAAGGAAGCTTTCCTCAAAGACTTGCAATTATACTTCATTGGTGAGAACTGTTTCATGAGGCCACTTCCAGCTGTAAGAGTAGCTGGGAAAACTGAGTACAGTTGACCTTTGAACAATGTGGGGATCAGGGGAACCAACTCCCTGTGTGGTGGAAAATCCATGTATAACTTTTGACACCCTAAAAACTTAATAGCCTACTGTTGACTAGAAAGCTTACCACTAACATAAACAGTCAATCAATATGCATTTTTTAAGTTTATTTATTTTGAGAGAGACAGAGACAGTGCGAGTGCAGGAGGGACAGACAGACAGGGAGAGAGAGAGAGAATCCCAAGCAGGCTCCACACTGCCAGTACAGAGCCCGGTGTGGGGCTTGAATTCACGAAACTGAGAGATCATGACTTGAGCAGAAACCAAGAGTCAGATGCTTAACCGACTGAGCCAACCCCGGTGCCCCAATCAATATGCATTGTATAGGTTATATATACATACTCTATAAATACAATAAAGTGATCTAGAGAAAAAAATGTTATGAAGAATATCATAAGAGAAAAAACACTTACAGTACTGTAGTGTAAAAATCCATGCATTCGGGGACACAAGCAGTTCAAACCTGTGTTGTTTAAGGGTCAACTGTATTAAGTTTCCAACCTCCCCCCAAAAGAGAAGACAAGGAGAAAAAGACATAAAACCCTCTGAGTGGGCCATCCACAGTGTCTGCTACCACCTTCCTTTATTATACCCGGCCAGTGCTGGGCACTTGCTATGTGAAAGGCATTGTGGTCACATCTGGAAAGGGCAGAAAGATGAATAACGTACAGCCCTCATGCCAAGTAAGCTCATGGGCTGGCACAGCCTGACAGAGGACACAGGTGATTATGTCAGAAGGCAGCCCTGACAGAGTGGGAAGTGTGCTGGCAAGTCTGGCCCAAGGCACAGGTGGGACTGACAGGGCTGGTGGATTAGCCAGGCAACAATGAGCGTGATATATTTTCCAAGGGAGAATAAACCCCAAGGTGTGAAGGCAGGACTTGGCAGCAAGTAAGCTCCAAAAAGAAGAACCGGTGGGTGTGAGAAGAAGGAATGTGTGTGTACGGTAAGCACCTCTTATCTCTGAAAATGACTTGGCTTTGGGGGCCTTTGGTTGTTGTGTTGGCTTTAGGGAGCCATTTTGAAAATTCTTGTGTGCATGGGAGCTCCAAGTGACCTTGGAGCACAGCCCACCAAAGAGCTGTAGGAACCCCTGATGGGCATAAGTCACCTCAAGTAAATGAGATTCCAAACCTACCCTTGAGGAAGAGAGAACCAAACCTATGTATACCCTCTGTCTGAGGATCCTGTTGGGTACCCAAGCCCTCACCTCACCCTTGCTTCCTATCCTTTTGGCCTCTGAAGCCAGCCCCCTCCTCACTTCCCAGCCTCTCTGCTTCCCCAGCTCAGTTGTTCAATCCACCCCCAGGCCGGCCTGGCCAGCCCCTGACCCAGGCAGTGCAGAGGCGGAGGCCCCATTTACCAACCAGGGCTGATGCCCGCGACCTGTCTGTGTTTCAAGCACGTCCGACATCGCCTGGGTAGGGTGCTGGCCCAGACCACAGTACGGCTCCTGCTTCAGCTGCTCCCGGGCCACTGCTGAGCCACCGGAGCAGATCTGTAACTGTCCTTCGCAGGCCTTATATTATCTCATGGAAGCAGCAGAAAACTCCACAAGGTAGGGAGTTAGTCCCAGGTAGCCCAGGAGGAAATGAGGCCTGGGGAACTGCCTTAGGCTACCTGGCTGTTTAGTGGAAGACACAGGATTCAAAGCTGGGCTGGATTCTAAGGTCTCTGCTTTTATCGCTATCCCGCACCCATTTCTCGATGCACGGTTAAGCTCTCTCTCCCCAGTCCCCTTGTGTTCAAGCCTGTTTTTGCCCAGACCCCTGGCCCTGATGGCATCCTCTCAGGGAGGGTCTTGGTACCCAGAGCCTGTGAGGAAGCTTCATTTATTACTCCATTCAACAAATATTTACTGAGTATCCCCTATTTGCCAGGCACTGTGTTGTGTTATTTTCTGGCTGCCCGAATTTGCCTGCGGGTGGGCCCACTGACCTCCAAAGGATCATTGGCTGCCGGACCTTGCTCTGTTCTTGGGGCACCAGGCAGAGCTGCCCGTGGCCAGCTCCGACCAGTCCCAGCGGCATAGCTGGACCCCTCTCCCATCTCCCCTGTGCACGGATGGCCCACTTCGGCTTTGCTTCTTGCGTTTCCTGCCAGACCTGTCTGTAGTCTGGGCCTGGCATGGTTACGTCTGAAGCTGTTCCAGTAATGACAACTCAGCGAATCACGGCTGTCCTCAAAGTAAAGTGTTCGGAAGATGGGAAAGAGTTGAACCAGCCACCAGCTCCATCTGATTCTTGATAAACAATATGGTGAAAGTGGAGATGGGGGGGGGGGGGAGATGAGCTGCCAATAATTACTCCTAGAGGGGTGCCATGGAGGTACGAGAAACTGAGACTTGGAAGGCTAAAAGGGGTAAAATAGCATTATTCAATGCTATTTTATTTTTTCTATTTGTAAAAGTAATACATAGTCATCATGGAAAATTGGAAAGTACTAAAAAGTATAAAGAGGGGCACCTGGGTGGCTCAGTCGGTTGGGCGTCTCACTCTTGATTTCAGCTCAGGTCGGGATCTCATGGTGGTGGGATCAGGCCCCAAGGTGGGCTCCATGCTGAGCATGGAGCTTGATTGGGATATTCTCTCTCTCTCTCTCTCCTTTCCCTCCCCCATTTGCACACATGTGCATGCATTCTCTCTCTCTCTCAAAATAAGTAAACATTGTTTTAAAAAGTATAAAGAAAAAAAAGGTTAAAAAACTTGAAATTATCAAAAGCATAGAGAAAAAAATAAAAACACTCTGTGATACCATTACCCAGAAAGGATACCCACTGTTAACATTCCGTGTGTTTACTTCCAGATTTTTCTCTATGCACATATGTGATGCCCGCGACCTGTGTTTCTAGGCGAGTGGCAGCATGTCCGACATCGCCTGGGTAGGGTGCTGTATAGGTATATATTCTACACATACTAATTTGCATCGATCTTTTATCATGTAACATTACATCGGTATCCCTCTTGACCAACGAGAATGTCATTTTCAGTGGCTGTGTGGTATTCCATTATATGGCTGTGCCATCATTTATGTGGGTTGTTACCTCCCCAGCCCCCTCTCGTCCTATATATGCAATACTGAGATGAACGTTTTTGTACCTAAATATTTGTGCACACATCTGACTTCTTCCTTGGGCTGAATTCTGAGGGACACAGTGTGACAAAACATGGTTTGTCTCTCTGCCCAAAAAAGGAAGGATAAGGGTGGCACTGGTCACCATCAGGCTTTCTGAGCTGGAAATCTGGGGACACCCAAAGGGTGAGATGCTGAAGCAAAGAGCGCCCCAAAACTTCACCTGTCTTACAAGTTTTCCTTGAAGGACCCTTGCTTTATTACTCAGAACTCTCTAGCTCAGAAATCTGCTGAAACGAGCTCAAGCAGACAATAGAAATGGAGACAAAAGAAATGGAGACAAGAATGTTGGGCAGGAATCCAGCCAGTCCTCAGGGAGGGCCTGGGAAGGACGACTGCGGTGCAGACTTCCCCCCTTCCCCTTCTCCTCCCCCCATCGCTTCCCATGGGCCACTGGGTCTCTATCTAACTTGAGAGAGCCCCAGAATCACCTCCAGGCTTATTACAGCACTAAGTACGGGGGGGGGGGGGGGGGGGGGGGAAGCCCATCCCCATGTTTCTGACTGAGCACGCCTGGGGCAGGACTGAGAATCCGCATTTCTAATACATTTCCAGGTGAGGCTGACGCTGCTGGTCCAAAGACCAGACTTTGAGAGCCAATGCTAGAATACAGTATGGCAGGTGTCTCAGTGAATCTGCCCTCTCACTGCGACCCTGTCTGGTGGCACTGAAGTAAGGATGTTACCACCTCCTGTCAGAAGAAGATCCTCCCTGCCAGGAGGATTAGGCCCAACGGGGGGATGAGGTGGCGAAGGCCTTTTTTCTGAGAAATGACTCAGTCAGTGCCCAGGCAGTTCTCTCACAGCCTAACTCCTTTTCCTCCCACCCGACAGCTGGATGCAGAGCAGTGGTTAAGAAGTGTCTCCCTGTCTCGGACCACTCGCTCCACAGGGCTCCTCTGGGCTGTGTACCCATCAAGTAGGGCTTGCTGAGGAAGTCTGGGTGTCCAGCAAGGAAGAGCCCTCCCCTGGGTCTTGGATTGCTTGAAGCCTCACCAGACAGTGACTCCCAAGAGGCACCGATGATGGGAAACTCATCATCCACTGTGAAGCTATAGAGGAGCCTGGTGAAAACAGCAATGTGACATTGTGAGAGGTCCTGTAAGACTATTAAAGAAGGACTGACGTTTACTGCTCTCCTACTTGTACCAGGAACCGAGTGCCTTAGGTTGATCATCTGACTTGACTTGTCCTACAAACCTATGATGCAGACACGGGATAATATGCATGATCATCCCCATGGTACAGATGAAGGCCTAAGGCACAAAGGCTAGGTTGCTTGTTGAAGCTCACTCAAGCTCTTTATTTTTTTAATCTTTATTTATTACTGAGAGAAAGAGAAAGAGAGAGAGAGAAAGAGAGAGAGAGAGAGAGAGCAAGCGATTGAGCATGAGCAGAGGAAGGACAGAAAAGAGGGAGACACAGAATCTGAAGCAGGCTCCAGGCTCTGAGCCATCAGCACAGAGCCCGATGGAGGGCTCGAACCCATGAACCATGAGATTATGCTCTGAGCTGAAGTCGGATACCAACCAACCGAGTCACCCAGGTTGCCCCAAGCTCACTCAAGCTCTTAACCACCACTGTATACTGCTCTGGGGAGAAGCCAGAAAACTGAAAAAGAGCAAAGGGGGGAGGAATGAATGAACACATACATTCTTTAACTCAATAATCATATTAACACTCTGAAGAGGAGAGTATTATCCCCATTTTATAGGTAAGGAAACTGAGACTTAGTAAAGAAACTCCCCAAGGTCACACAGCTGGTGAGTGCGGCCCCAGTCATGGAGCCCAGGCTTGTCAGCCCCCAAAGCCCATCTCCCCCCAACGTCTACCATTACACTTCCCAGGAGTGATGAACTGCCACTGGGGAAAACGGCAGGCCTCAGCCTAGGTGGCACTGGTCAGGTATGGTTTGTTCGATGACACAGGTGGGAGGGCTAAAGGCCCGCATGAACAAACATGAGGGGCCTGAAAGTGCATGGCCCATGTGTCAACAGAGGAACGGCACGTAATGGCATATTCTTTTAACACAATTCTCACCTGACAATAGAAAATTCCTACCTGAATATTTTGACATGCAAAGTGATTACAAAGTTAGTACACATTAAATACTCAGGATGTAAAACCAGTTACTATTACTATTTAAGATTCCAATTCAGGGTGTATGTAGATATAGATATAGATATAGATATAGATATAGATATAGATATGGATATAGATATACTATATATGTAACAGCCTGGAAGAAAAAACACCATCTAGTTAAGAGGACTTTCCAGGACAGTAGGTATATGAGTTATTTTTCTTTTCTTTTTTCACTTTCCTTTCTGTATTTCCCAAACACAATAATCTTGTGTCACTTTGACAGCCATGAAAAGAAATCCTGTTTGTTGGCAAAGGGCAAGAGCATAGCTTCTTTCCCGACGCCATCATCAGGGAGAAGATGAAATCCCTTAGCCCGTCTGGACCCTCTTCCTCTCCTGCCTTCCTGCTTCACAAGTTGGTTTTCCAAGACTTTTCATTTGTGAGTTCTTGGGGTTTAATTTACCTGTTCACAAGCAATTTTTGTGAGGGTGGGAGAGATGGCACTCAGTGGGATCTGCTTTGAGACCTCAGGGAGGACTCTAGGTTAGCCACGCCTGGCACACATCCACAGAGGCCCCGGTCTGCTCAGTTTCCCCACCTGGCCAGGCTGATGTGGGCTTTCCCCTGAAATCCTCAGCAGACATCTGAGCACATAACCTTTAAGGCTCATTTTGTTCTCTCTACCTCCTCTGCTCATAAATGGTTGCCTGTGTAGAAAGCAAACCTTCAACTCAAGTTGAAGTTTCTATGATGTTTAAAAGCTTTTAAAAATCAAACCAACCTAGGGGCACCCAGGTGGCTGAGTCGGTTGAGCATCCGACTTTGGCTCAGGTCATGATCTCAGAATTCATGAGTTCGAGCCCTGTATCAGGCTGTCTGCTGTCAGTGCAGAGCCCGCTTCAGATCCGCTGTCCCTACCCTGCATACTCTCTCTCTCTCTCTCAAAAACGAACAAACATTAAAAAAAAATAGCTTGAAAAACCAAAACCAACCTGGAACTTAGTTATAAATAATGTTAAAATTGACTCTATTTTTTCTCTATTTTTATGATTCCAGTCTCATAAATTTCCACTTATCTTTATAGGATTTTGACCCAGATGCTAAAGTGTTATTAAAAAAAAAATTCTGGAGCTAAGTAAAAGGAAATCATACAATAAATGGCCACCAAATACTGAAACCAAAAAGCAGCTTCAATTTGAAAACTAGTTCTTAAGTTGACTTATAAAAGAATTCAAAAATCCCCTCCTCCCCTAGATTTGAAAAGAAACTTTCCTCCTCCCCCCTGCACAATATTTTTAAAGGTCTTGGGTTCCATTTTCAAACCAAGTTCTATATTTTTAAGGGTGACACATACCAAGTAACTAGAAACTGGCCTTGGCTTGGAGTACCTCCCAGTTCTCATAAACATGCAATCACTGCTCGTTCCTTTCAGCATGATGAATCCTATTGATTGGCTCAGATCGGCTTGTGACCCAGCGGTGATATTAGACATTGGCTATAAAACCTCTCCTCATGAATTTTTCATTGGCTTGAGTGTCTGGAGAGCTGGGCAGCCCCGCGTGCTCACTCTCCCTCCCTGCCCTCCCTCCTCCTCTCTGTGTCTCAGGGCTGATGATGCCACTCTGCGGGGCCGCGTTATTGGATCAGAGCGATTAGCTTTACAGTCTGATTTTCTGAGTCGAATCCAATTTCTCTTCCAGGTACGGCGGGCTTACGAGTAGTCATGTGCTTTTTGTTCTGCGATGGCATCACAGTAAACTGAAGTCATTTCCCATTAACCGTGGTCCCATGCCCCACCTAACTAAGACAATGGGTCACTCTGCACTTGCATTCCCGAGCATTCTTCCCGACAAAGAGTGTTTCATCAGTTCAAGTAAAAGCTGACAAAGAGGCAAACTCCTGAGAAGCACTGTGTCCGGTACTTTCAAAAATACCTTAGCTCGTGATTCTCCTAACGACCCCAAGGGAGGAGGAACATTATTCCCCTCTTTTACACTGGTAGAAAGTGAGTGTCTGAGGAATTCAGTGGTCTCTCAGAATTCGTGTTGTAATTTATCAAGCTCACACTACAGGAGCTGGTAGGGTGAAGCCCCAGGACTCCAGACTTGATCGGGTGGCCAGAGCTAACCCCAGAAGCCCCTTCTTTGGAAAGAACAGGGAAAAAACTTCACTCAGAGCAAACCTGTCCCCTGCTACATCCCCACGAGTTCTTATACTCTAGATCTGAACTGCATGAAAAATTCTAGCTCTCATGTGTAGAAATAGAGCCTTTTTCCTATTAACATCTGTATCCAGGTGAAATTGAGTGAAAGAATACTTCAAGCACCAATTAGGGGGAGAAAATAAGTAACACAAGGTCAGTAGGGTCAGCAGTGGTTGGAGTAGGGGCGAGGGTTGAAGGATTAACTGTGAGCATCGATGAGCCTTCTCTCAAGGCTCAAGAAGTGTGGACTCCTCCTTGGCCCTGCTTCCTTGGTAAAACACGGAGACCCTTGGGGAAACCAATAAGGCATAGTGAGTGAGAGCTCTGAGTCCCTATCCTATGGTCGACTATTGCCAAATATTTTGTTGTGCACATGAAGGAGGAAAGAAAAAGGTAAAGGAATCAAGAAGTGCCACGTTGTCAAGGAAAGCCAAAATTCCTGCTGTTTCAGGGTGTGCTAAGGGAATCTAAACTGTACTCAGGAATGATGGCCAATCTTAACAAAGTGTATTGTTCATCTCATTCACAGCAGCCCACACACCTGAGCCTATAACTGCTAGAACAATGATGCCAAAAGAAATCTCTCTTTGTATCCATCTCCATGTGCTTATCACCACAGGACAACTGCGCCACGTGTTCTCAATTCTTCGGTACGAACTGTTAGGTAAGATTCAGAATAGACACAAACACGCACCTCGTGGGTCCCTTCTCCAGAGGCCAGCTGAGAGGAGTATATTGAGATGCCTAAGACTATGTTGTTTTTGCTCCTGGACACGAGAGACCCTTTTTCCTATAGCTAACCCTTGGTTTTAAACACTAAAAGTCCCAAATGACCCCCGAGAAATTCCAAAACTCAGTTACCGAGGGCAGATTGAATAGAAAAGTCATGTTGTAGATTCTTCAAAACTCACTGAACTGGAACCTTTGTTGGGATGATCATGATTTTCTAGACAGTCGCTGTTGGCACATCTATTTCACGGATAGTAAAGACTTGGATGCCAGGACTGCCAGTCTTCATCTTGCGCCAATTCCACAGTTTCCAAGCCCCCAGGACTAAGATGTACACCAGAGAAGATGTACAAAGATGTACATCAAAGAAGATGTACAAAGCATTGCATTTAACTCAAGGACAGCCATTCTGGAATATCATCGGTGAAAGGGACTCCCGTCTGCCCTCTGAATTACGGCTGAGATCCACAGTCTCTCCCAGTGGATATCTCCTCTGCTCCTGTCGTTTTATCCTGAGGAAATACAGCCCTTGGTAGAACACCACAAAGTCACTTCCTTACAACCATGCTCTCCTAAAGATTTGAAGTTCTCATTTCCCTGTATTTTAGACTATTTTTTAGTGGACTAAACAGCTAATAGTACCCCAAGAGAGTTCTCTAGTTAAACCAAGTGGTATTAAGAAGGATAAAGTTTAACCAAATTGAGACTATAACCATGACGATGGAGACTAAACGGCAGGAGAGGATCTTAGAGTCACATGAGTCCTTCAAGGGGCAGAGTCCTGGTCTCATGACAGCGATGACGCAAGATGACAGGGCATCTGGGGAGGATGCCTGCATCTGTCTTGCAGTTTATGGGTGGGAGAGTGGGTTGATTCTGATGACTAGGGTCAGCTCTTCCTTCCTCCTCTTCCGAAAAGGTGAGTGGTAAAAAAGCATTCCCTGGTCTTGCTGTGGATCTTCACATGAATATCATAGATTGTGAGCATGTATTTGTTTCCTATTCGGGTGGAAAATGTTTTTCCTAACTAGTGTGGTGATCACAACCCAGAAGCTATGCTTCTGCTTCCAGCTCGGAGAAATGGTGGGTGAGAAACAAACCAAAAAACACAAACAGAAGAAAATCTTTTCATTCGAGCTGTAAGGAGGGGTTGCTACTTCCATGTCACCGAATAGCTTTCAGGATCACTTTTGTCATCTCATTCACCCCTAAGACCACATCCACCAGTCAGAGGGGGATTTCTGCAGGAAGGCAGTCCTCATGCGTGTGGTATCTTCAGGTGTGTCCCAGAGGCTGGAAGTGCCCTCTCTTCCCTGCTCTAATTAAAGCCAACCTTCATATTCAACTTAGGAACACCCTGCCTGCTATTCTAGCCCCTCATTATTCCAGCTTTGAAGCCATCAGTAGACTCATCCCACCATTAAGTGGAGACCATGCTCAACATCTAGATCCATCCTTTAACCAGACCCCAGCACCTAGCACAGAACAGGGGTCCATGATGTCATTGAACCAAGTTAATGACTCCTGGTTCTGCTCGTTGTGTGGGTCCTTGCTGATTCATATGTAGGTTCTTCTGACCTGCTGTCTCTTGCCTTCCCTTGTATTTACACGTCTTTATCTCCTTCCGCAGAATCTGGTCCACGCTGCTGCTCTAGGAGGTTATCAGCAACTACCTGTTGACAGGCCACTGGCAATGAAATATAAAATGGGAGGCTCTGTAACCGACAGATCTTAAACTGGACTGGTGTGTACTATGAAAATTTGGGACCAGTTATCCACTTAATGCTGGATACAAAGAAACTAGCCAAACACCTATCTTTTCTCTGTCCTCCCTCCTGTTCACAGCAAATTTCTTGAGAGAGGAATCTGTATCTACTCCCTTCATCTCATACCCTGTCCCCTGTCCGTTTCAATCTGATTTCCCACACTCCCTCCACACAGATGCACACACTCCGAAGTCCTCACACTAACACCCAGATGTAACAGCTCTTCATGAATTCTGTCCTCACGAATCTTCCTAACGAATTTGATGTGGTTGCTCATTATCTTCTTGAAAATTCTCCTTCCTTCTTTGGAGTGACTGGAATACAGTTTGCCTCCCATCTCTGACATATTTCTGTCTCCTTCATAGACTCCTCTTGTGCCTCGCTTAAAAGAGTATGTCCTAAGATGAGTCCTCAACCCGGGGCACCTGGGTGGCTCAGTCGGCTAAGTGTCTGACTTCGGCTTAGGTCATGATCTCACAGCTTGTGTCATGATCTCACAGCTTGTGAGTTCGAGCCCCGTGTCAGGCTCTGTGCTGAGAGCCTGCCTGGGGCCTGCTTCGGATTCTGTGTCTCCCTCTCCCTCCTCCTCCCCCGCTCACACTCTGCCTCTCTCTCTCAAAAATAAACAAACATTAAAACAAAACAAAAAAAAGATGCGTCCTCAACCAAATGTCTCTTCCTCATCTTACCTCCGTCCTGGTGACCTCAACTCCTCCTGCTCTTTCAGTTAACGCCTCTGTGCAGATGCTTCCAGATCTTTACCCCTCGACGTACCTACAGAGTTCTACTTTCCTATTTTCAACGATCTGCTGGACCACATCATCTAGATAATCCTCCCAGTCTTTCAAATGCAGCACTTTAAAAGTGAACAAATCAGCTTCTCTTCAAACTGGCCCCTCCTAGCTTCCGTATTAATACTAGTGAAAGAAAAATGCCACTAGCATTGAAATACCTTCAAAACTGAATCATCGTCCACTCCTTCATTTCTCTCAATCCCATATCTAATGAGGTAACGTTCATTGAGGTGACATATCTAATAAGGTGGCATTAACTGAATGCCTACTGACCCAGACCGTGGGGACATAGTGTAGAAAAAATAAAGAGAAGAGAGGAGAGGGAGAGGGAGATCTTATCCCAGAGAACTTATTATAAGGGGAGGACAGAAAATTATTTATTCATTCAATGAATGTTTCTTGAATACCTACAAAAAGCCAGGCACTGTTCTGAGTGCAAAGTCCTTTAACCCCATCTCTGCAGTCTCTCAAGTCTGTTCCAGTTGGGTTGAGGTCTTAGAATTTCCAGATCAAGGGTGCCTGGGTGGCTCATTCGGTTAAGTGTTTGACTTCAGCTCAGGTCATGATCTCATGATTTGTGAGTTCAAGCCCCACATCAGGCTCTGTGCTGACAGTGTGGAGCCTGCTTGGGGTTTCTCTCTCTATATATATCTCTCCCTTCATCCCCCCCCTCTCTCAAGATAAATAAATAAACTTAAAAAAAAAAGAATTTCCAGATCAATATGTTTTTAAATGGAAGAATGGGCCTGTTGCCTTTAGTATTTTTTTTTCTACTAGTAATTATCATGTTAGCTGCTGGTTTAACATAGATACTTTAAAGAAGTATTTGTTTATCCTAAGTTGTTATGTCTAACTTTTCCCTTTTATATTAAAACTTTGTTTCCTTATCTTCCAAAGCTTACTATCAGACCCTCCATCCTTGGTCTCCTCTGTGCTTCAACTCAGCCCAGAGGCCACCATCAGACAAACATTCCTACAACAGAACTCTCGAGTTTGCTTCCTTGTTTTGAAATGTTGGAGGGCTTGGCAAATATAATCTAAACTCTGCATTCAGGAATTCAAGACCCCCAATCCTGCGGCCTGAGCTCGGTCTAAGCTTTCCTTCTGGTCTTACCAGTTCCCTTTAATGTCTACCTACCTTCCATCCAGATAGGATTACTCAGTGTTCACAAACATGTCTCGTACTTTCTTGTCTTACCCAAAGTTGTGCTCTCCAAGTGGAATGCCATCTGGCCCATCTCTATTCTCTCAAATTCTTTTCTCCTTTTTCAAGTTTCAGCTCACTTGCTTTACCATTATAATGCTGTATGCCTTATTCTCCCTAAAAGTTTGCAAAGATGTTGAAGACTGAGTTCTAATTGCATTTATGATAAGTCTACCCATCGCCCCACATACAACTGGCAGAGGCTTTCTCATTACAGATGCATCATAAGTATTTACTAAATAAATGCTACCAGAAACGATTTTCTAATGGTTTCACAATTATTTCCTTCCATTATGATTACAAAGCCTTCAAGAGCAGAGACTATGTTTCCTCCTTTCCCTTTGTTTTCTGCATGTTTCTTGTACAAAACTATATATACATGACAAGTACAAATGTTAGCAGAACGAACAAATGATAAGTTATGCTTTATCACAGAAAAACACAGTATTATGTTAAAATCTGTAGTCCTGTTCTACAGTGTAAGATTAATGCCATGTTCAGATACTAGGAAAAGAAAAACAAAACTGTAGCTGGTATATTAACATCCATAACATTCTTTAGCTATTTTTTCTTTATGTTTCCCAAAGAACTACTGCTTTGCTGTAAGAAATCTATCACTACTTATGTGCTTATTCTGCAACTTTACTTCTCTGAACTTCACTACCAGTCCTTTAAGAAAATTATCTTAAGTTTTCCTGATAATCATTATTTGTAAAGATAATTTTGCCTCTAAAATAGTTATATCCTTTCTTTTTTCTTATCTTATTGCATTTGTTAGAATTTCCAGATCAATATTCTTAAAATGGAAAGAATAGGCCTCTTGCTTTTACTGTTTTGTTTTCCTACAAAAAATGATTTTTTTTGGTTTAATTAGATACTTGATTTAAGAAGTATCTGTGTAACCTGAATCACTGTGTCTAACCTTTCCTTTTTATATTAAAATTTTATTTGTGCTCTTATCTGATTCTCTTTTAGACGGAGCTATATAACTTAAGTGAAGAAGGGTTCTGGCAACTGTTCAGTGATCCGATCAGTTATCGACAGTAAAGCCAAATAACTTAAATTGTGAGTCATTTGGCCTATTGTTATTGAGAAAATGATCAAGAGAATTAGTGAGTATTGATTAGTCTTTGTTCCATTTGGACGTGAACTTTCTGGGAGAGAGTTGACAAAATATGAAAACACAGTTGAATTCTTCCATCCTTTTGTTCATTCATGCAACAAACATTTATTAAGTGCTGCTGTGTGCCACACAGTATTCTAGTGCTGGGCTGTGGGAACAAATGAGATTTAAAGTCCCTGTTCTCATGGGCTTTCACTGTAGCGACAGCAAACAATAAATTAACAAACAAGGGAGCAAGATATTTTCGGATAGTCACAAGTGCCACAAAGATAATAAAATAAGGTAAAATATTAGAGAGAGTAACTGATAGGACGGGTTACTCCAGCCAAGGTGGTCAGAGAAGGCTTCTACAAGAAATGATATTTGAACGGAGACCTAAATGACAAGAAGCAGTCAGTTATGTGATGATGATGGGGAAACTACTGCAGGCAGAAGAAATAGCAAAGGCAAAGGCCCTGGGGTGACAACAGTCCTGGCATTTTGCAAGAACAAAGAGCAGAGGAAGGAGAACAATAGGATACGGGTTTAGATAGGTGGGAGGACCAGATGATGGTGAAAAACCTAGATTACATGTACTCATGGAAACCGTTCTTAAAGATGAGGATACTAATACGTTTGCTGAGATGAGATATTTATACTTAGAGGATTTACAATGCAAATCATAAATATTTATAGAATCCACTCAAATCTGAAATAGGAAATAGGCCTAAATAAGGCAAACGAGCTTTCTCCTACATCTTCTACATTCTGTCCCACATCAACACCCTCATTTACTTGTGTTTTGTCACCCCTGAAGGGCAACAAAGGTCTTAGGATGACAGCATGCATTCCTGGGAGCAAAATTTTCTTACACAATGGAGCGTGAGCCACTATCTTGTTGGTGGTTTAGGCGACTCAGAGGGACATTATCATCCCAACCAGTTAGCCACGGGCTTTACACAGCTGAGGAATCACATCATCTGGACCAGCTGCAGCCTTCCTGGTAAGTTAAACAGAACCACATGACTTAGTTCCTTTCTTTGTCCTCTTATTTGGAGAGAAGAACCAGCAAACGAAACCCTTTCGATCCCTACGAAAACTATCCAGAAATAAACTATGTAACAAATGGGTCTGCATGACTCAGGCTGGTCACTCTCCGTATGTCTTGATTTAGACTCTGGGGCTATTTTTGATTTGTCATAGTGGCTGGCTGTTGTGGTCTCAGACCCGGCCCAGTACACTGGTCAAAGCGGTGCTTTGTCACAGCACAGAAGCTTGTGGCAAAAAACCTGGCAACTTTCTGTCCCTTTGTGAAAGAAGAACACTATAACCCAGCGGTGGCTAGAGCCTGCTGCGAAGGCCTACGCAGGGCTAATCAAGCTATTGTTATATTGCAGTTTGAAATTTTCATATAATGATCATGTTTTTGGAAAAAACAGCTCACCAGTGAGATCTCTGGGGTGGCCTTCATGGTCATGACAACCAGAAAGAAGTGGGGGCAGTTCCTCTACTCAAACATCGCCAGGAGGTCATCGCTTCTCAGGCAAGCCACATGCTCAGCACGGGGCCTGGAGTAGAGTAACCCCTCAATAAGAGTCACCTGGTTATTTCTGTATTTTTATACTTCTCTGGCCCCCAAAAGGATTCTTTGGAAATTTCTGGGGCAGCTCTCGAAGATCAGCACAAGAATTGGGTGTGTCTTTGATCACTGGTCTCCAGCAAAATGAGAAATAACTTAAAATTTTAGAAAACACACACACGCCTGCGTGTGAGACAGTTTGTCATTTATCACTTCTTGTTAATTGCCTTTACAGTGATGTTTTTGTTCCTCCTAGAAGGTTTATCTTAAAGTTCACACGGTCTTTCTTTCAGTACAGAGTACTATTAGTATATGGTAACAGTTGTTGTTTTGAATGCCCTTACTTGGCAAAATTAAAACATCAAGCTCCCCAATGTGTTTGGAAATTCACTGAGCCTTAAACTTTAAATCTGGGACGCTAGATGTTTATGGCCTGCCTGGCCTGTCGGGTCCACACGACGGAATCTGGGATGAGGGAATGCTCACTCTATAGGCTCTTTATCAACTGACGTCCTTCCTCTATATCATGTCTTCTAACTAAGAGGTTATAGCTGAGAGGTAGGGAAGGGTATGGTAACAATAGGAAACAATTGTTTCCTAAACAATTTAGGAAAAATATTAGTTATTAATATTAATGTTGCTAATATTTATATTAGTATTGCAGAGGGGCAGAAAATAAAGCCAAATAAATGAGACACAAATTTTTAGCGTGATAAGAATGTAAGATCAAGAGGCGTCCCAATCAGCGTATCAACCTGTAAATGATTTGTTTTGCAATATGAACACATTTTAAATATTCTTTTTTCTTTTTAAATGTTTATTCATTTTTGAGAGAGAGAGAGAGAGAGAGAGAGAGAGAGAGAGAGAGACCAAACACAAGCAGGTGAGGGACAGAGAGAGAGGGAGACACAGAATCTGAAGGAGGCTCTAGGCTCTGAGTGGTCAGCACAGAGCCTGATGAGGGGCTTGAACTCACGAACTGTGAGATCATGACCTGAGCTGAACTGACTGAGCTACCCAGTAGCTTTAAATATGAACACACTTTAAATATGAAATGCGGGGGACCTGGGCGGCTCAGTCGGTTAAGCGGCCGACTTCAGCTCAGGTCATGATCTCACGGTCTGTGAGTTCGAGCCCCGCGTCGGGCTTTGTGCTGGCGGTTCAGAGCCTGGAGCCTGCTTTGGATTCTGTGTCTCCCTCTCTCTCCCCTTCTCCCTTGTTCACGCTCTGTCTCTATGTCTCTCAAAAATAAAATAAAAGCACTAAAAAAAAATTAATTAAAAAAAAATAAATATGAAATGCTTCTGTATCTTCAGTGTTTGCTACCCCTAGTTGGCAAATATAAATGGTGCTTTAGGCATTCCTTTCAAGAAATGTTTAATATCATATGGAAAATGTAGATTTTCCATAATTAAATCAGTCTAAATCAGGGATGCCTGGGTGGCTCAGTCAGTTGAGCGTCCGACTTCAGCTCAGGTCATGATCTTGCGGTCTGTGAGTTCGAGCCCCGCGTCGGGCTCTGTGCTGACAGCTCAGAGCCTGGAGCCTGCTTCGGATTCTGTGTCTCCCTCTCTCTCTGCCCCTCCCCCACTCATGCTCTGTCTCTCTCTGTCTCAAAAATAAATAAACATTAAAAAAAATTAAATCAGTCTAAATCATTGCTTAGATTATGCTTCATGATGCAGCTTATTAATAAGAGTGTAAAATAACTAATTGGCTATTTTTACCCTAGCTGAACATCCTGGCTCGGGTACAGTTCTCTGAGATGCAGCTCTCGTGTTCAGCTAAGTCACTGACCTACTGTATCAAGTTGGGAAAATTGCTTAAGCCGACTTTATTCCTTTTCTTTTTTTTTTACAAATTTGAGATGGTAAAATTTGTAACTGGTGACCCACGATCAAGGATATTGATGGAACAGATTATTATCAGCAATGGCCTGGTAATATCTGGTGTATCTGAAGCTCTTATAACTACTATCCTGTATCTGTAATAAATAATTACTAGTATAAGGAAAGAATAAACATTTGGTTTAATAAGTTCATAATGACATTAATAACAGCTACTGTGTAATCAGCACGAATTAGGTACCAGGCATTTATGCTACATGCTTTATCAACATCATCTGGTTTACCCTTTTAGGAAGGCACTGTTACTATCAACTTACACACAGTTCAGGAAATTGGGGATTTTGGAGATAATTCCCCATGAGTAACAAATACCAGGCAGCGGAGGCCTCTCGGGAGACAGGGCGAGTACTGACTCCCTTAGAATTTCTGTGCATGCTGGCTGGGCTGCACATGCTAGTAGCTATGTAATTCCCTCCCCAGCACCTAATAAGGTAATATTTTCCTTTTTATTTCTCTAGTTCCTTATATAAAGAATTCTTAATTTCCCTTTGTCTCTTGTCATTTGACTTTCATTTCCTGTTTTGGGTTTTCTGCTTCTAACACCGTGAGCCTTCAGTGCTGCCCGGCCTCATTCCTCTTCTTGGTGGACGTGACCTAAGTTCCAGTTTGGGTCCCTTTTCCTTCACGTTTCAGTTCCTCACACAGTCTGTGTTTAGCAAGTGAAGTCACCTTTTATGGTTTCCATCTTCTTCTCTTTTTTTCACTGAAGGTTTTCTAGTTTTCCTATATTCTTTGGCTATGCCTACCTATGTCTTACAGGTTTCCTCAGGAGGCAACCTTACAGGAGCCCTCTAAACTTCAAAAAGAACCTTCTAATTTATATGCTGCAATGTTTTAAAACATTTTATTGAGAAGGACTATAAGGCCTAAAGGTTTTGTGTCACTTTTTGTTCTTATAAAGAAAGGATAAACAGTGACAGAAAGAAGGATGGCAGGATTTGAATGTCATTCACTGAGGTGCAGAGAGGGAAAGAGAGAGCGAGCTTGCTGGCCTTCTGGTTTGGAAATTCTGGATTATTTGTATGATTTCAATACCTAGAATAATAGAACTCAGAAACAGAAATTATCATCACAGCATTAGATAGTTTGCTAGGTAGATTCTGTTTTGTTTTGTTGTAAACGAGGGCATTATTCTGTCCAGTGGGCTTTTGATCCTTACTAGTGGGGGTCCAGGGTCTGAATGGTTTGGTGACCTGACCATGGCAGCACAGCATGCGGAAACGAACTGGGAGCAGGAGAGACCTTGGTCTCGTCCTGGTTTTACTAGGAACTAGATGTGTAACCTTAGGCAGGCTGTCTGTCTCCTCGGAGTCTATTTCTTTACTAGCACAATGAGTTGAAAGGATTAGGTGACCTCCCAGTAAGGTCTTTTCCTACTTTACTATTCTCACTACAAGATATTTCTTCCCTTTCCTGTAATAAGTAGACAATTCTCATTACTGAGTATTTTTCTGGGTACTGAGCTACCCAGAAAGCTCTCTGGGGTAAGGAAGACCATCAATAACTCCAGCTTTTCCACAGTTAGATCTCGGCAAATAATGTTTTCTTCCCTTTTTTTTTTTTTTTTAAGTTTATTTTAAGATGGTGGGAGGGGCAGAAAGAGAGGGGAGAGAGAGAGGGAGAGAGAAAATCCCAACCAGGCTCTGCACTGTACAGAGCCTGACATGGGGCTTGCACTCATGAACCGTGAGATCATGACCTGAGTTAAAATCAAGAGTCATACACTTAACCCACTGAGCCACCCAGACCCCCCTAAATAGTACTTTTGAGTTCTGCACATATATGTGTATCACCCATTTTCTAGGGAACATAAAATCTGTTGTGATATCCCCTTATGATTGTGATTATATATGAAGCAAATACCTTGCTTAGAAATTATCTGAACTAGAAAGCAAGGCATTTTTGGTTTGGATTGTTTTTATCTCACTAAATAGCAGTTTTACTACTTAACCTGAAATATGCCAAAAGTCTGCCTGCCTTTGAAAGTACATACAACTCAAAAACAACTTTTGTGGCCTAAAAGATTATATAGATACTAAGCAAAACATTCAGAAGAAACTAAGGGCCCTAGGAGAATTTTTCTGACTCTAGTATTTAGAAAGCTAGTATTGTTTTCTAGGGGCGCCTGGGTGGCTCAGTCGGTTTTGAGTGTCTGACTTTGGTTCAGGTCATGATCTCACAATTCGTGAGTTCAAGCCCCATGTCTAGCTTTGTACTGACAGCTCAGAGCCTGGAGCCTGCTTCAGATTCTGTGTCTCCCTCTTTCTCGGCTCATCCCCCACTATAGCTCTGCCTCTCTCTCTCAAGAACAAATAAACATGAAAAAAATTTTTTTAAAAAGAAAAAAAAGAAAGCTAATATTGTTTTCTAGAAGATATAACTAAGGAAGAAGACCTGAGAACCTATATTTTCAGATAATGAAGACTTCTCAGGATTTTAAAATTGGAAAGGGTCTGAATGGCCATCTCTTTACCTTCTATTCAGCAAAGGCATGCCTCTCAACATTCCTACCATTTGCTCGACCATCTGCTTTAACATATCCTGTGACAGAGAGCTTACCACCTCGTACTACAGATCACTCCACTGAGAGACAGCCTTACTCATTGACAAGTTCTTCTGTAAATAACCCTTGGGCTAGGTTTGATGGAAGCCACTCTTAGCTACAAATTGTAGCATACACTTATTCTTTGTTGTAGGCCTGCGCCCTCATTCTTGTGGGGTTTGGGGCAAGAGTACAAATGGGGGACCACATACCAAATGTCTAAATATGGATAACATAAATCAAGCTAGCAAACCTTGAGTTGTTTGAGCAAAAAGTTGAGTAAAGCATCGTCTACACATCTACCTTGACAAAAACACCTTCATAACACCAGTTATGGACTGAACTGTGTCGTCTTCTTTCAAATTCATGTGCTGAAGCCCTAACCCCCAATGTGAGTATATTTGGAGACAGGGCCTTTAAGGAAGTAATTAAAGTTAAATGAGGTCAAAAGGGTGGGGCCCTAACCTGAAAGGACGGATGTTCTTATAAGAGGAAGAGACACCACAGATCTCTCTCTTTCCGCAGGTGCATAGAGGAAAGGCCACGTGAGGACACAGGGAGAAGCTAGATGTATGCAAGTCAGGAAGAGAAGACTCACCAGAAAGCAAACAACCTTGTGGCACGTGGATCTTGAACTTCCAGCCTCCAGAACTGGGAGAAGATAAATGTCTGCTGTTTAAGTCACCCAGGCTGTGGCATCTTGCTACGGCAGCCCGAGCTGACTGGGACAACACCCAAACTGAAAAACAGGTTAAAGTTGTGGTTTTTATATGAGCCAAACAGGAAAGACAACAGAATTCCTTATTATTTGATATGTCTGGATGTTCTGTTGATGAGCTGTATTGGATGCATAATAAAATAAAGACATACATAATTCATAACTGCTACATAACTGCTTTCATTTTAGTAAAATTACTTGGTATGTTGTTATAATCAAGGTTTTCACATAATCTATATTCTATTGGACCCAAATCGTGTTAGTCACTGAAGCAGATGTTTAGGGTTACAGGCAGTTACATGTCAGTACTGAGCACTAGATCCTAAGATAGAGGTACTCATGTGCTCATTAGTACACTCTGTGTGTGTGTGTGTGTGTGTGTGTGTGTGTGTGTGTGTATTTGCAGGGCCTTCTGAAGCCCAGCATCTAGGGCAGAAGTCTCTCTTGCCAGGAACTAGGGTGGGATGCCATTTCATTTAAACCCAAACCTGTAAACATCACAAAGCACGTCCTTCAGCCAACTCTTTATTTGGACAAGTATCTCTCAATTTTAGAGGTGTCTTAGGACAAGAGTACCATGCAGAGCTTCAGACATTTTTCTTATACTTTGCATTTTATTCAAATGCGAAACACACTTTCCACACCAAAGCAAAGAAGAATAAGGAAATGAATAAATCGTACACCGCGCAGCGAGAACTAGATCCTGTGATTGCGTCGGACTGCACACACAAGTCTTCAGCTCACCACACGTCATCTGTCTCTCAGCTGCCTTTGCCAAAAAGCTAGAAGTTAGATTCCAACAGCAGAAGTTAGACAATTAGGATCTCCCTTCTAACCCTCCAAAAAAACCCAAAACAAACCAAAACAAAAAAAACCCTGAAAACAAACCTATGGGTTTGTCTGTACTTAGGCCAACTATATTTTCTTCTATTTTAATACCATTTTCTTCACATGAAGAAAACAATAAAAATAAGTTGTTTTATTTTACTGATTCTCTTGACTCTTCAAAGTTTCCTCTTATTTCCTTTCTCCTAAAGAGGATGGATATAAGAACTAGGTTAATACTTGCGCTTCATTAAAAAAAAAAGTGCAAAAGGAAAAATAAAGCTTGTTGTGGAAGAAAAAAAGAGCAAAAGGATATAAAATGAAAGTAAAAATATTTTTCTTTATTCTATTTTTAACCCCTAGTAACATTAACCAGAATTAACCACTGTTAAAATTTTCTTGTGGAATTTTCTGGAACTTTTTTAGGCATGTACAGGACCTAATAAAAAAAAAATTAACGATGGGGGGGGGGCGCCTGGGTGGCTTAATTAGTTGAGCACCCGACTCTTGGTTTTGGCTGAGTTTGTGGGTTTGAGCCTCATGGAGGGCTCTGTGCTGGTGGGGCTGAGCCAGTTTGGGATTCTCTCTCTCTCCACTCCTCCCTTGCTTGTACATGCATGCTCTCTCTCTCAAAAGTAAATAAATAGGGCACCTGGGTGGCTCAGTCAGTTAAGCGTCAGACTTCAGCTCAGGTCATGATCTCACAGTTTGTGAGTTCGGGCCACATGTCCGGTTCTGTGCTGACAGCTCAGAGCCTGGAGCCTGCTTCAGATTCTGTGTCTCCCTCTCCCTCTGTCCCTTCCCTGTTCATGCTCTGTCTGTGTCTCAAAAATAAATAAAACACTAAAACAATTTTTTTAAGTAAATAAACATTAAAACAAAAATAGCAACAACTAAACATTATGGGATTATGCCATAAATGCTCATCTGTATTTTACCCTTTTTTTCGACATTACAATTTACCCTGAAGATATTTCCATTTTATCACACATAGAAAGCTTATCTCTAAAGCGCTTTAAAAACTAAATAAGGTAATTATCATTAACACCAGATATGGGGTATATTAGGCTCTCAAAAAATGTTAGTTTCCTTACAAGAATCACATGAATTTGTGATTTGATCATGGAGGATTCTATCATGTAAAAACAGATGCAGGTGTGGAAAGTCACAGAATTACAGAATTTGGAGCAATGGCTCTTACAGATTACTTGATTTACATGGTAGAGCCTGTACCCAAACCAAGTCTTTGCTTTCAGCCAACATAACAGTGATGTAGAAAAAGCCCTTTTGTTCTGAAGAGACTAGCTTGTTTTTCTCCTAAACATGCGATGATCCAAGGAAGCCGCCTAAAATGAGGTTGGGTAATCTATCACATGACCAAAGTCACCCAGCTCAGACTCCCATCTGAAAAGTGGAAATTCTGAAAGACTCATGTTTACATCACAGCGATGTAGTGAAGGCACAATACAGCAATGCAAAAAAAGCTAAGACTTAAGTTTTGGTAATTCAAGTACTCTGTTATGTAAAAGTCATTTAAAGTACAGAATCATAGAATCATAGAAGTGGAAGGAATCTTAAAGGTCACTGAACCCCCTCATTTTCCAGACAAAGAAACAAACAGGGGCCTGGGGACTAGTCTAGGTCTCCCAGAGAGTCCGAGAGGCACCAAGAGTAAAATCCAGGTCTCCCAAGTCAGTGCTTGGGTTGGACTACCAGTCCCTCCTCCCATAGAATGTTTATTTCCAGTGGCCTGATGTTTGCCATCTTGTGCCAAGCTCTCTTCTAAAAATGATGTTATGTCTCTCTTTTCCCTCTACTAATTGTATGAAATTGTAAATCTAATACTTGAGGAAAATGTTTAGTGGGCACCTGAACTATGTAAAGAGACTTCCTTAACGAAAAGGGTGGGGAAGTTACGACTGTCCCTCAAATCGATCTGATTCTAGGGTACGAAGATGGAAGAGAAGGTGGGTGTGGAAAGGCGGGTACCTCACTGGAACATTCATCACACACACACATATACACACATACAAACCAAGGACACCAAGCCCACCAAGCATATAGACAAAAACAGACCATGCCCATTCAAGAGTATGAAACAGAGACTGTAGGAGAAGGAATAAGAGAGCCTTATTTGACACATTCCAAAACACTGGTAGGATCTATGCTTTTAACAAAAATTTAAATGTACATTATTGTTGACTATAGGTACAACATTGTACAGCTTATTCATCTTGCTCAACAAACTTTATGCTTGTTGGTTAGTAAATCCCCATTTCCCCTTCTCCCTAATCTCTGACAACCACCATTCCACTCTTTGATTCTAGGAACTTGACTATTTTAGATACATCATATTAGTGGAATCACGCAGCACTTGTCTTTCTATAACTGACTTACTTCACTTAGCACACGGTTCTCAAGATTCATCCATGTTATCACATATTGCAGAACTTCCTTCTTTAAGGCTGAATGATATTCCCTTGTGTGTATATACATTTTCTTTATCCATTCATCTGTTGATGGACAAGTTTAGGCTCTTTCTGTATCTTTTGTGAATAGTGTTGCAATGAACATAAGAGTGCTAATATATCTTTGAGATCCTGATTTCAATTCTTTTGGATACTCAGAAGGGAGACTGCTGGATATACAGTACTTCTACTGGGAATTTTTTTGAGGAACCTCCATAGTTTTCCAAAGCAACTGGACCATTTCACACTCCCGCCAAAAGTACGCAAAGGTTCCAATTTCTCCATATTCTCAACAACACTTGTCTTTTGTTTTGTGATAACAGCCATTCTGAAAGTTGTGAGGTGATACCTCATTGTGATTCTCATTTGTTGTTCCCTAATGATTAGTGACATTGAGCATTTTTTCATACCTATTTCATACCTATTTCACCTATTGGCTATTTTTTTGTCTTTGGAGGAATGTCTATTACAGTCCTTAACGTATTTTCTTATCAGATTATTAGGCCGTTGTTGGTTTTTATTATTGAGTTGTATGAGTTCCTCCTATATTGATTGGTATTAGTCAGGATACTCCAGAGAAACAGCACCAATAGTATATTTATATGTATATTTATGCAAGAAGAAACTTATAGGAATTGGCTCACATGGTTATAGAGGCTAAGAAGTCCTACAACCTGCCATCTGCGATCTGGAGAATGAGTGAAGCTGGTGGTATAATTCGGTATGAGTCCAAAGGCCTGAGAACCAGGGAAAGTGATGGTGTAAGGCCTAGAGGCTCAAGGCCCAAGAACCAAGAGCTCTGAGGTGCAAGGGTAGGAGAAAATAAAAGTCACAGCTCAGGAAGAGAGAGAATTCACCATTCCTCCACATTTTTACTCTGTTCAGGCCCTCCATGGATTGGATGATGCCTGCCCACTTTGGTGACAGTGGCTCTTCTTTACTCAGCCTACTGATTCAAATACTGAGCTCTTCCAGAAACACCTTCACAAACACACCCAGAAATAATGTTTTACCAGCTCTCTGGGCATCAAGCTGACATATGAATCAACCATCTCATTTATTTTGAAGATTAGCCTTTTACCATATACATGGTTTGCAAATATTTTCTCCCATCCGATAGGCTGCCTTTTCATTCTGCTGATTGTTCCCTTTGCTGTACAGACACTTTTAATTTGATGTAGTCCCATGTACTTATTTTTCTTTTTGATGTCAGTGCTTTTAGCGTCAACTTCATGACATCATTGCCAGGACCAGTGTGATGAAACTGCTCCATTCTTTTTTCTTGTAGGTGTTTTACAGTTTGGGGTTTTATTTTTAAGTATTTAATCCATTTTGAGTTGACTTTTGTGTATGGTGTAAGAAAAGGGTCCAATTTCATTCTTTGCATGTGGACATCCAGTTCTCCCAGCACCAATAGTTAAAGACACTATCCTTTCCCCACTGTGTATTCTTGACACCCTTGTCAAAGACCAATTCACTGAATATACATGAATTTATTTCCATGCTGCTGGATTCAGCTTGCTAGTATGAAGCTGATGATTTTTGCATCTATATTCATTAGGAGTCTTGGCATGTAGTTTCCTTTTCTTGTGGTGTCTTCATCTGGCTTTGGTATCAGGGTAATGCTGACTTCATAAAGTGAGTTTGGAAGTGTTCTTTAATCTTCAGTTTTTTGGAAGAGTTTGAGAAATCCTTCTCAATTAATTCTTTAAACACTGTTGAATTCATCAGCGAAGCCATCTCATCCTGGGCTTTTGTTAGGTGGTTTTGGATTACTGATTCAATCATCATATAGTCATAAGTCTGTTCAGACTGTCAACTTCTACAAACTTTTTTTTTTTTTTGAGAGAGAGAGAAAGAGAGAGAACATGCATGCAGGAGGGGCAGAGAGAGAGGGAGAAAGAGAGAGAATCCAAAGCAGGCTCCGCACTGCCAGCACAGAGCCTGACTCAGTGCTTGAACCCACGAACCATGAGATCATGACCTGAGCTAAAACCATGAGTTGGACACTTAACTGACTGAGCCACCTAGGCTCAAACTACATTCTTCATGACAGTTTGATAGGCTGTATGTTTCTATGAGTTTATCCATGTGTTCTAAGTTATCCAGTTTGTTGGTATATAACTGCTTGCAGTAGTCTCTCATGATCCTTTTATTTTGATGGCATCAGTTGTAACATCCTTTCTTTCATTTCTGATTTTGTGGGAGGCTTCCCTTTTTTCCTTAGTCTGAGTCATCAATTTTGTTTATCTTTGCAAAAAACCAACTCCTAGTTTCATGGATTTTGTTCCTATCTTCTTCTATTTTCTATGGTGTGTGCTTCTGCTCAAATCTTTGATATTTCCTTCTCTATGCTAACTATGGGCTTAGTCTGTCCTTTTTCTAGCTCCCTAAAGTGTGAGGTTAGATGGCTTATTTGATATATTTTTTCATTTTTAATGTTTGACACTATGAACTCCCAGTTTAGGAATGCTTTTGCTGGGCCACATAAGTTTTGGTATGTTGTGATTTCATTTTGTTTGTCCTAAGGTATTTCTAATTTCCTTTTTGACTTCTTCCTTGGCCCAACAGTTGTTCAAGACCGTGTTGTTCAATTTGCAAATATTCGTGTATGTTCTTCCAGTTTTCCTTCTGCAATTGACTTCTAGTTTCATTCCATTGTGGTCAGAAAAGATACTTGATATGATTTTAATGTTCTTAAATTTGCTAATACTTGTTTTGTGACCTAACATGTGATCTACGGTGAAGAAGGATCTGTGTGCACATGAGCAGGTGTATGCTTCTTTGTGTGGAATATTCTGTAGATGTCTGTTAGGTCCATTAGGTCAGTAGTGTTGTTCAAGTCCTCTGTTTCCTTATTGACTTTCTATCTGGATGGTCTATCCATTATTGAAAGTAGGATATCAAAGAATTCTCTTATTACTGTATTGCAATTTATTTCTTCCTTCATTTCTGTCAATGTTTGTTTTATATATTGAAGTGCTCTGATATTGGGTGGATATACAATTGTTAGATCTTCCTGGTGACTTGACCCTTCAATCATTGTATGATGTCCTTCGTCTCATGCCATTTTTTAAATTTAAAGTCTATTTTTTCTAAGATATGTATAGTCGCCCCTTCACTCTTGTTTACCATTTACGTGGAATATCTTTTCCTTCTCTTTACTTGAAGTCAATGTGTGTCCTTAAATATGAAGTCTGTTTCTTGTAGACAGTATATTGTTGGGTCTTTTTTTTTTTTAATCCATTCAGCCATTCTATGCCTTTTGATGGGTCTTTTTTTTTTTTAATCCATTCAGCCATTCTATGCCTTTTGATGGGGGAATTCAATCCATTTGCATTTAATTATTGATAGGGAAGATTTTATTACTGACATTTTGTTAGTTGTTTTCTAGTACTCTTGTATATCTTTTATCTGTTTTTTCCTCTCTTGTTTTCCTTTGTATATGGCTATACATATTGCAATGGCATGCCTTAATTCTTTTTTCTTTTTCTTTTATGTACTGTTATAGGAATTGTATGTGTGTGTGTGTGTGTGTGTGTGTGTGTGGGTGTGTGGTAACCTTGGAGCTTACATAAAATATTTTATAGTTATAAGTCTATTTTTTTAAGATTTTATTTTTAAGTAATCTCTCTACCTAATGTGAGGCTTGAACTTGCAACCTCAAGATCAAGAATTGCATTGTCTTGAACTGAGCCAGCCAGGTACCCCTGTAACAGTCTATTTTAAGCTGATAAAAAAGTTCAATTATGTATAAAAACTCTATACTTCAACTTCTCCACCAACACTTTTTGTTATTGTCACAATTTATATGCATTCACATGGTATATCTTTCAACATATTTTTAGTTATATTTATTTTTAATACTTTTCTCTTTTAGCTTTTATACTAGAATTAAAATTGATTTACCCACTACTATTACAGTAATACAGTATTCTGTATTTATCTATGTATTTATCTTTACCACAGTTTCATATTTTCTTATGCTATTAAGTGCTTATGTTGTTACTTAGCACCCTTTCATTTAAACCTGAAGAATTCTCTTTGGCATGTCTTGTAAGGCAGGTCTACTGGTGACGAATCCCCTCAGTTTTTATTTGTCTGGGAAAGTCTATTTCTCCATCCTTTATGATGGACAGTGTTGCTGAGTACAGTATTCTTGGTTGGAATTTTTTTTTCCTTGCAGCACTTTGAATATGTCATTTCATCTCCTGCAGGCCTGCAAGGTTGCTGTTGAAAATGTCACTGATAGTCTTGTAGGGGTTCACTTGTACACACAAAGCTGCTTTTATCTTGTTTCTTTCAAAATTCTCTCTTTGTCTTTGAACTTTGACAATTTGATTGAGAATTTCTTTGTCGTCACCTTAGTATGTTGGGGGCTTCTCGGATGTGGATGTCCATTTCCTCCCCCAGGTTTGTTCAGACAATATTTCCTTGAATAAGCTTTCTGGTCCTTTCTCTCTCCCTCTCTTCCCCTCCGGGACTTTCATTATGCATATAGTACTCTGTTTGATGATGCCCCATAAATCCCTTAACTTTTCTTCACTCTCCTTCATTCTTTTTCATTTTGCTCCTCTGACTGAATTATTTCCAATGATTTGTTCTCAAATTCATGGACTCTTTCTTCTGCTTGATATAGTCTGCTGTTAGACCCTTCTAGTGAATTTTTCAATTCAGCTACTGTGTTCTTCAGCTCCTTGATTTCTGTTTGGTACTAATTTTCTAATTAGTATTAGAAAAATACTAATATTTTCTACATCTTTGTCAAAACTCCTGCTTTGTTCATGCACTTTTCTCTTGACCTCAGTAAGCATCCAAGACAGTTATTTTGAAGTCACTGTAAGGTAAATCCTATAACTCCATTTCATCAGGATCAGTTTCTAGAAAGTAATATGGCTTCCTTGTTTGGAGCACCTTTGCCTGATTCTTCATTTTCCTTGTCTCTCTGTGTTGGTGTCTGTACATTGGACAAAGCAGGCACCTGCACCTGTGTGCATGGACTGACCTCATACAAGAGAAGACTCCCACCTGTCAGCCCTGCCAAAGGTTTGGGGGGCCTCTATGGACTCTCCCTCCACAGGGAGAAGCAGGAAGCTATGGGTTTTGTCTGCTCACTCTGTGCTAAGTCAGGGGTGGGGAAGCAATTGCACTTATCAGTCCAAACTACAGTCTCCTTTCTCCCTGACGTGGCTAGATAGCACCAGACCCATCAGGGCTCCAAGACTGACATCTGTTCACTCCATGCTTAGCAGGTGGGAAGACCCATGACATCTACCAGCCCAAGCTGCTGTTTCCATTCTCCCTCAGATGGCTAGATTCTGCGAACCCGTCAGATTTCTAGACTTAACAGACAGAAACCAGTCCTGTGGGAGCCCCGTGGGAAATGCTGGGGTGCTGAATGCACAACCCAACCTCTCCCTCCCTGGGAGAAGCAGGGAATTAGGCGTTCTCTTTCTGATTATATAGCGCTGTGCATGGAACAGAGACTCTGGTGAAAAGGGATGCTGAATCTCCCTACCGGCTTCGGTGAGTCTGATTTCAAATTCACCTAGGCAGGGTGCAAGAGCCTTTCAATTCGTTTCTGGATTTTACATAACGCGAATTTGTTCATGAACTGCTGCTGACCTGGTGTGTTTGTGAGGGAAGCAGGATCCAGGGCTTCCTATTTTGCCATCTTGCTAACATCACTCCTGAAAATTCCTGTTGTACAGATTTTTCTAGAGTCAAAATAACTTGCTAAATTTCAAAAAGATTTTTTTTAACAAACAAAAAAACCCCTCTTCAACATCTATGATATTTTCTCACTCACAAAACTGATTTCTAAATTTATGACAGTTTTATTTCTACAAATAGATCATTCAGTATTTCAGAGATCCTTGTTTATAAATCATATCAAGTTTGAGAAAAGTCTTTTCCTAATTTTAAAAAGAGCCAAAAATTAACAACAGTCATAGAAAATAAAAGAAATGGTTAGATATACTTTTGTAGCAATGACAAGTATTGATTTGAGAAGAAATATTATTTTACTGAATCTTTATTTAATATACGGTAATTTACTTCAGGTCAGAATAAAAATGTCACCATGGACTCTGTTGAGCTCCTACAGCATTTTCTAGTCTTCGATTTCAAGCATTTTAGACTCTCGTAGAGACCACAGAAATTCTATCGTAGTAATAACTGACCTGTAAGTGGCAGGGGCGTAGTTTACTTTTTTGAAATCTAATTCTATTAACAAGCTTCCTGGAAAAGAGCAGGTAATAATACTGCACAAACAGATGCCAACTTTTAAGCTTTCAAATTTTAGGATGTCAGAGAGATTTAGTTAATTTTGTGTAAATAAACATATTCTGCGAGACACAAAAGGGATTAATAGCAAAAATGTTTATCTTTCTAAAGGTTAGTTCAAAAGCTATTTTAAAAATATACTTCTAATGCTTATTCAATAACCAGGGAGCTATAGGTTAAACAATGGCAAACACTCAATGAGTTCTAAAAATTATACTTGATTTTCCATTAAGAGTTAATATTCATGGAATATATATCAGATGAAAGCATAAGGGGTTGAATTTTTCAAAACTGATAACTGTACAGGTGGCACAGTAAATTCTCATTCGTGGTTAGGGGAATATATGACAGATAATGGAACATTCTTGTTAGTTGTCCAAATCTTATAGTTTCTAACTAAACACCATCTTCATCATTAATATAAGCTTGGTTATAGAAATAAGTGCTTATGAAAGACTACTTGAGGGACACGTATCCTGAATGTTACCTGTTGAAGAACAGGGCAATCTGAAAGTTTTCTATCTCGGTTGTATTCAGAGGTAGATTAATGGAAGAGCCAGAAAATCCAACCTAAAGGTACTAAAACATTATTGGAAATGTAATGCGGTAGAGAAAAACTGCATTTATCAAAAGTCTCTCAGAAATTAAGAGAGGGCCCCCTGGGTGGCTCAGTTGCTTAAGCATCTGACCCTTGATTTTGGCTCAGGTCATGATCTCAGTGTTCATGGGTTCAAGCCCTGCATCGAGCTCGTGCTAACAGTGTGGAGCCTGCTTGGGATTATCTCTCTCACCCTCTCTCTCACAAAATAAATAAAAATAAACTTAAAAAAAAAAGAAATTAAGACAGGAAAGCATACTCTGATGAGCCATTTGGTGTAGGGCACGAGACCCCAAATGAACATGCTCCCACATCCAGACAGTCACCAAACTGCCTTTTAATGAGGACAAGTGCAATTAAGAGAACTTGTTTTGAGGGCGCCTGGGTAGCTCAATCAGTTAGGCATCTGACTCTGGCTCAGGGCATGATCTCACGGTTTGTGGGTTTGAGCCCCACGTTGGGCTCTGTGCTGACAGCTCAGAGCCTGGAGCCTGCTTTGGATTCTGGGTCTCCTTCTCTCTCTGCTCCTCCCCCACTCACACTCTGTCTCTCTCTCAAAAATAAATAAACATTTTTAATAATTAAGAACTTGTTTTGCTTCAAGAGGGCTAGTGTGGGGAAAGAGCTAAATTGTTTAGGATAACAGACTAACCTGCCAACCTCCTTCTAGCCTCTCATGAAGTTTAATGAGATGTCAATTAATAATATCCATGGGATGGCTGGGTGGCTCATCTGGTTGAGCATCAGACTCTTGATTTCGGCTGTCATGATCCCAGGGTCATTGGATAGAGCCCCACATCAGGCTCCGTACTGAGCATGGAGCCTGCTTGAGATTCCCTCTCTCCTTCACTCTGCCCCTCCCTCTCTCTCTAAAATAAAAAGGTGTGCCTGGGTGGCTCAGTCAGTTGGGTGTCTGACTTTGGCTCAGGTCATGATCTGATGGTTCGTGAGTTCGAGCCCTATGTTGGGCTCTGTGCTGACAGCTCAGAGCCTGGAGCCTGCTTTGCATTCTGTGTGTCTGTGTCTCTCTGCCCCTCCCCTGCTCGTGCCCTCTCTCTCTCTCTCTCTCAAATATAAACATTAAAAAAAATTTTTTAATTAAAAAAAATAATAATACCCTGACCATTCACAGGCCCTTGGCTCACCTTGGAGAGCACTATTTAGTCCTTACAGAATTGCCCTCACTTAATAATGCTTTGGGGCCATAAGGTACACGCTAAGAAACAGTCACGTGAAACATAATATTCTGTTGTGGGGATACAATGAAGAGCAAAGGATCCTTTTTATAAGATCCACAACAGGTCTTTCAGAAAACGACCACTTTGTTTTTATCTTAAGGACATTATACAACTTGCAAATGAGTATATTTTCCCTTTTGCTTTGGATGCTAGGAAACTTAAGGGCCAGATGTGCCATCCCGTCCTTGAACTGTACAGGTTCAGAGTATGCATTTCTCTTCCTCTTACTTCTTAGCTTCTAATTTCTTAACTAATTTTTTCTTTCACCTGTACTCTTTCAATTCTTTATTTCGATCTTCCATATTAGGAATATTTCAGAAAGTTACCTTTATTCCTTTGTAACACTAGTTAGAGTCCTTGGTTCCAGCATCTCATGCCTTCCTCTTGGTTACTTCCCTCATTTTGACAGAGCACCCCTCAGCTTCCTGAGACAAAGGCAAACGAGACGATTTTTGTTTGTTTGAGATCTTGCTTATTTGAAATTGTCTTTATTCTACTCTCAACCTTGATACTTTGGCTGGAGATATAAATGTCTTTTTCTGTGCTCTTTGGGGATTAAAAAAAAGTAGTATTCTGTTTCATAATGTTCATAATATAGCTGCTCTAATACCATTGTACTGATCAAATTATTTAACAACTTTAGGAAATCAGAGCAGGCAAGTAACTGAACCACTGTTTTCAGAACATTAACATATATTAACACCGTATAAAAGGAAATTTTGGGGTTCTCACTGTATTTTTTCCCCAAAATATTTAGAAAGCTATTTTTTCCGCAGTTGTTTATATAACTTCCTTACTCCTTTCTTTTTTTTAGTACAGAGGCCATGAACCAAGCTACCTTATATGGGATAATATCACTAACTCTGTTTCTGGTGCCATGCTCTGTTTCTTCATTCATTCATCATTATCTCAGTCCATCTCTCTCCCCTTTTCAATTTCCCCATCTTGTTTCCCTTCTCTTCACCATTGCCACTCTTCTTTCTTTCCTCTGAGAAAATCCAATAAATGAAAATGTGTAATTAACAGAAATACAACTTGGGAGAGTAATTATTCCCCGTGAGCCCACAGGTCAGATCCAGCCCACCTACATCTTCATTCTAAAAGCTAATTCTCTCTCCCACCATGGATAGCAGTGCTCCATGATTGAAAATACCTTCTTTAATATTTCAACTTGAAAGAACTGGGCTATGAACAAGACACTGCAAAGTGCTTTAATCTGAAATCCTCCTGAGAGCAACTCTGATAGGACATGCATTTTTTTTATCGTAATCTTATAGACAGGTAAACGGATGCTCATAGAAATTTATTTGCCTGAAGTTTTACAGCTAAATAAGTGATAAGGTAGGTATTCAAATGTAGGTCCACATGAAAAGATGCTCAGATCACAAAGCATCAGAGAAGTGCAAATCAAAACCACAATGAAATGTCACCTTATGCCTATCGGAATGCCTAATATCAAAAGGACAAGAAATAACAAGTGTTGGCAAGGATGTGGAGAAAAGGGAACCCTCACGCACTACTGGTGAGAATGTAAATTTTCAACCACTACGGAAAACAGTATGAAGTTTCCTCAAAAAATTAAAAAGAGAAATACCATACAATTCAGTAATCCTGCCAGATATTTACCCAAAGAAAATGAACCTACTAATTTGAAAAGATATATGCATCCCTATGTTTATTACAGCATTATTTACAATAGCCGAGTTATGGAAGCAACCTAAACGTCTACTGATAGATGAATGGATAAAGATGGGGTATGTACGTACACACACACACACACACACACACACACGGAGGAATATTACTCAGGCATAAAAAAGAATGAGATCTTGACATTTCCAACAACATAGAACTAGAAGGTATTATGCTAAGTGAAATAAGACAGAGAAAGACAAGTGCGTACCATATGATTGCACTTATATGTGGAATCTAAAAAGCAAAACAAATGAAGAAGCAAGCAAGCAAGCAAACAAACAAAAAAACTAGAAACAGACTCCTAAATACAGAGAAAAAACTGGTGGTTGCCAGAGCAGAGGGTGTTGAGGAGGGGGTGGGCAAAATAGGTGCAGGAGATTAAGAGAGAAATATTTCCAGTTATAAAATAAGTAAATCAAGGGGATGAAAAGTACACCATAGGGAATATAGTCACTAACATTGTGACAACGTTCTATGGTGACAGATGGTAACTACACTTATGGTGGTGAGCATACCATCGTACATAGATTTGCTAACTCACTAGTGAGTTGCAGAGCTGAAACCAATGTAACATTGGATGTCTACTATACTTCAGTTAAATAAAAAGGATGAAAGAAATTTAGATCCAACTCTAAAACCTAGGTTTTTAGCTGAGGTTTAAGTTTTAACCTAGCATTACCAATACTCTCAATGTTTACTTAAGAAAATCCAAGCCATTCTCTAATCCCTCTCTGCTCAACTTGAAACAACTTAAAGAAATTTTCTTTTATTTAACAATATTAGGCTTCTTCTGTATGGAAGAGATGGTAGTAAACAATGAAGATGACATAGTCCTTGCCCTTAACTTGCTTATTTCAGAAGGACAGAAAGAGTATTACATTTTTAATATTCACTGAAAAGACGTACAAGCTAGCAAAAGAAAATGCTTTAAGGACTTAGTTACATCAAGATATTTGAGATGGACATAGGGCGGATAAAGGTAAACATACATCAGGGAGATGGAATAAGACAGTAAAATCAGGGGCGCCTGGGGGGCTCAGTCAGTTAAGCGTCTGACTTTGGCTCAGGTCATGATCTTGCCTGAGTTTGAGCCCCGCGTCCGGCTCTGTGCTGACAGCTCGGAGCCTGGAGCCTGCTTCAGATTCTGTGTCTCCCTCTCTCTCCCTGCCCCTCCCCCGTGTGCTCTCCCTCTCTCTCTCTCTCTCTCTCAAAAATAAACATTAAAAAAATTTTTTTAAAAATAAATCTTTCACTTCATTTTAACAATTCTATCCAATAATTTTAGAGAAATATATTCAAAAATTTAGGTTTGTTTCAGTTACATTTGCTTTCCCACTAAAGTTATAATCTAGTTTACAACAACAATGGCCAAAGGCCAGTGTACCAGGCATGTTTTTAAAAGTCTTATTTCATCAATTTTATTTAAAATTTCATTTTCAGGATAAGAGATTAACTAAAAGGGGCACAAGCAAACGTTCTGGGGTGGTAGAAATGGTCTCTCTTGATTGTGGTAATGCTTATATGGCTCTGTTTGTCAGAATTCATAGAACTTTACACCTAAAAGAATGAATTTTACTGCATGTAAATTACCTCAGTGAACTTGACTTAAAAAAAAAAAAAAAAGCATGAAACCTTAACTACCCAGCTAAAAATAAAATAAAATTTAAAATACGGTTTACAATTTAGGTATAAAACAAATCTTATTTACAGGAGTAAATGAGTCAATCTAGAAATTTTTTTGTATTTATTTATAACACTAATAATATAACTTGATATTAATTCAATAGAATAGTATCAACATTTAAAAATAGGATGTAAGAAAAATGTTATGGGATTTTTTTTAAAGGATTTGAATTGTAAAACCTTTATTATAACCATAATGTCACTAAGACAATATATATTTTTTATATCTCAAAATAATCTAAGTCTGTTAAAAATTTCAATGACTTAAACTTCCAGAATATCACCGTAAATGCCGCTTCAATAATATCCTAGAAATTCTACATTTAATAGTTAAGCACAAAGAATCACCAGCTGGCTTTATTACTTGATAGATTCTATTGTGTCCTAAAACTAATTGTAGCTCAGCTTCTAAAAAAAGGCAAAGGCAAAGACATGATTGTTTTCAACATACCGGGTTTAAAAAGACAACAACAACACTATTAAGAACACAGGATGGGGTAACTAAGTGATGGCTCCTCTTTATTAAGGTTTCAATAGATGGAAATGCACCCATGAATCCCTACTTTAACACTCTCTGTTTTTATTCTATCAGATAATCCAAGTCAGTTCAAATTAAGAGGGCTAATGTAATTCCAAGCCTTGGAAACCCTGGAATAAAGGTACTGTGTAACAGAAAGAAGTTTTTCATTTTGATTAAATGCATATAATCATGGCAGAGGGCATCTATCAACCAAAAAATATGCACTTGATTTTTTTCTAATATGGAAGGCAAGTGTATTTTTATGTGTGGCTGTAATAAAAACGGCCTTTACGGGAGTTGCGCTTGGTAAATTACCTTTCGGAAGAATGAAAAATATCTTCAGTGATAACTTAGTATCTATAACAACTGTCCTCTCCCGATATCCATCTTAACATTTTTGGTTTTAAAGGCTAGACAGCATCAACCATACCTTTTGAATATCAATAAAATCTGACTTTGTCCATGTCTTTAAGTGTTCTCTAATGTTTTTAACTTTAATAATACGTAACAAAGAAAAACCGCGCAAAAATCCAAAGTATTGAAAGTATTGCTAGCTGGGAATGACCACGTTCTGGATGTTAAGGGAGAACAAACTTGCTAAGAACAAATGATCTGAAGCTGTTCATGAAAAATGCAGAAGGAGCGGTCAGTATTAGGACATCCATGATATCTATAAAAGGTGTCCTAGGCTGTAACAGAATAGTGCCAACTAGGTAAAAAAAAAAAAATTACTCTAAGAATTCTTATTCTTTCCAAAGCTGTAATCAAGTAAATAAATGGAATAAATGATATTTATTAAAAGTACATAGGTTATGGAAGTATTTTTAAATAAGCAATCTCTGGGGTGTGGGTTCACAAGCCTGAAACTCCATCAAGCGAAGTCCTTGCAGAGATGGCTGTTTCTGTTGGGGGGAGGAGGGGAGAGGTTAGAGCTCTAAAATGACAGTGACGATGATGGCAGGAGTGAGTCAAGAATAAGCAATAGCAAGTTTGGTCCTAAGGAGGCCGTTGAGAGAAGGGGAGGTCAGGGGCTCACTGGCTTGGTGCCCTTCCAGGAGGACACGAAGGGGACTGAACTAGGAATCAGGTGGGATGCGCTCGCGTGGAGGGAGTCAGTTCAAAGGGTTACATGAAAAGGAAGTCAGAAAGCTTGGAACAGAATTAGAAAGCTGGAACGGCTCTCTTGTATGTTGTATGTGCTATCAGGGAAGGGGAGTCTGAGCTTGGTTACCGGCTTAAACACCTGCCCTCATTAGGTATGCTGATCAGGGGTTAGGGGGATGAACTTTGACAGACACTCCTTCCAGATGAGGAGGGGTAAAGCTACTTTGTGAATCTTAGAGGAGGAGGAAGACATTGTGACTAACATTAAGAACATGAGCTTTGGGGGCGCCTGGGTGGCTCAGTCAGTTAGGCAGCTGACTTCAGCTCAGGTCATGATCTCACGGTCTGTGAGTTTGAGCCCCGCATCGGGCTCTGTGCTGATGGCTCAGAGCCTGGAGCCTGCTTCAGATTCTGTGTCTCCCTCTCTCTCTGCCCTTCCCCTGCTCACGTTCTGTCTCTATGTCTCTTGAAAATAAATAAACGTTAAAAAAAAAATTAAAAAGAAAAGAACATGAGCTTTGGAAATCAAATAGATCTGTGTGATGATTAACAAATTTATTAACCTGACTGGGCCACAGGGTGGTCAGATGTTTGGTCAAATATTATTCTGGGTGCTTCTACGAGGGTGTTTTTGGATGAGATTAGTATTTACATTGGTAGACTAAGTAAAGTAGTTGCCCTCCATATTGGTGGGCCTCATGCAGGCAGTTGAAGGCCTGAGAAAAACAAAAAGGCTGACCCTCTCCCTAGTAAGAGGGAATTCTTCCTGCCTGAAGGCCTTGGAACATCAGCTTTTTTCCTGCCTTTGGACTTGGAATGGAACCATACCACTGGCTGTGCTGGGTCTCCATCTTGCCAACTCACCCTGCAGATCTCTGACTTGCCAACCTGTGTACTCATGTGAGCCGATTCTTTATTATGGATCTTTGATGTACACACACACACACACACACACACATATATTAACTGAAATATTTCCATAAAGTATCGAGCACAGGGCATGTAGCGCTCAACAAACGGAAGTTATTTCTATTATTATTATAGAAAGCTCTATTTTGAGAAAAAAATCCAGGTCAAACAGTGCCTAAAAATGGTGAGGAGGTGGTGTGAAAGGGACTGGACTTGTCAAAGCTGAATGTAGCCAACAGCAGAGTGTCCCTTGGTGTTTTCTTCTAGCTTTCGTTCTTCTGTTTCCATGAAAGTTTCTTTCTGCCTTTGATCACACCTGTGTAACTCCTTGTGTGGGAAAATTTAGCTGAACCACCTTCTAAAACCCTAATTAAAATCTTATTAAAAATCTTCCACATACACATTACTTGTTCTTGACTTAATTAAACATCACAGATATTAAAATGCAGACCTTCTGGGGCGCCTGGGTGGCTCAGTTAGTTAAGCAGCTGACCTCGGCCCAGGTTATGATCTCATGGTTCATGAGTTCTAGCCCCGAGTCGGGCTCTGTGCTGACAGCTCAGAGCCTGGAGCCTGCTTCAGATTCTGTGTCTCCCTCTCTCTCTTTCTCTCTCCCCTGCTTTTGGGAGCACACTCTCTCTCTCTCTCTCAAAAATAAACATAAAAAAAATGTAGACCTTCTGATCCTGGATTTTGCAGAGGTACTAGGTTATTACTGAAAATATTAGTAACCACAGTAACCACTGTAACGTACTATATGTTTATTTTCAAAACTAAATCTGATAGTAACTTATTTTGTTGCAATCAGCCTTTCCTAAAATTGAGGAGAGCATCCATTCCATCTTGTTAAGAGTCCTGGCTAGTAAGGTTTGACCGTATAAATCCCCCTCTTTGACCATGGTAATTTCTAAGAGAAAATTAAGTCAAATCTGTTCATTTTATATCCTTAAATCTTCTGTCAGAGTGGGCATGAAGTATTACTGCGCAGAAATAAATCGATTTTAATGTAAACATTCCATTTAGCAACCAGTCTTAACTATCCACAGAGGAAGCAGAGATTCTGAAATTCCTAATTTTTTTTTTTTTTTTAATGAAGACTGGTCAACTCCCCTGCGACAAGGAGCTAACTAACTAACGTCAATGAATGGATTACACTTATGGCCTGGAGTACGGAGTACGGGACGAAGTTCTACAATCCCCAATCTATAGGCACACCACATCACTTAGATCCCCAAATAATTTAGGGTTTATTTTCTTTGGCTCCTTTCTCATGGGTGGTGGGAGTTGAGGAGGGGGAGTCAGGATGGGCTTAGAAAAGAAGGAAACTGTGTGCCCTACAGCAAAAATGTATGTTTGCAGCTCAACTATAAAAAGAAAACAACTCTCGCTTCCCAAAATGTGCAATCTACTCTGGGAAACCCACATTTATTCAATGAAACAAAACACCGAAAATACCTTAAGCGCTCTAGACGCCAAAGGTACAAAGAAACTAGTCCCCCAAGAGCTTAGGCTAGGGGGAGAAACAAACACTTAAGCAAACAATCACAATGTAGCGAACAGTAAGTGAGTAACAGATGCAGTAGCTCAAAGAGAGCCGGTACACCTTGGGGGCGGGGAAGACTTTACAGAAATGCTAACAGGCTGTCCGCAGGATGCAGGTGGCCCGTTCCTAGGGTTAAGTCTTTTTAAAAGCAAAAACTCCATTTCCGGACTGAAAAATCTTAATTTCCGAATGTGAGAACTTTTACGTTAGGTCTGTATACATTATACACACACAGAACAATAGCCTACACGAAGGGAAATTAGCTCAGTTTGAGAACCTGATTCATCATCATTCACACCTGCTCCACGTAAGTCCCTCCCGAAATAGGCATGACATTGAGGAAAATGTGGTAGCGACTGTACAACATTAGGACAAAGAGATTTCTGTAGCTGCATGAACAATATAAAACAGTATGCATACTTCGGGATGGATCTGTCAGATCCCACAACTGTCTGTCCTCTGTCACCTGTGTTAAGATGGACCCTGAAGGGGAATGAAGCCCTCAACACTTGCAGTTTCCCTATTTACATCAGAAAATCTCCAACTTTTGGATTGAGGGGTTTCTGTCATAATCAGCAAAGTCACCTTTATCCCACAACTTCTAAGAAAAGAACGTACGAAAAACTCGAGCAGGTTATGGCCTTCAAAAACCTGAGATGATCATTTTTTAACGGTCCACCCATTAGAATGTTCCTTTATCACTGCGTGACATCCTCAGCTTGTCACTGTATGTAACACTTCTGTAACATCCGACACTCTTCATGTAACAAGGTCAAAAGCTCCACGAACATTCTTTTCGAAGCTGCCTGCGAACCCTGTGAAACCCGAGGATGCCACACACCGACAACAGAATGCAGGTCACTGTGACGCGACCGACCACTCTGCAAAGTCAAAATCGCAGGTCACTTTACGCTGACTGAGCGGCTTTCCACAACTCTTTCCTCCCCCACAAGAGTCCGGGGGAGTGTCGATTTCACAAGGTGTCTGGGGCTACTTTCTTTGAAACGAGGATTTAATCTGTTTCCTGAAGGTCACCTTAGTACGCCCGGGGCTCTCCTCGGGGACGGATAGCCTGGGGTTTTGTGGCATCGGCTCTGGCTCCTCATCTGGTGACCTTCAGGCCCCTAAGCCTGGGCTGACCCTAGAACAGGCACAGCCCCTCCCACTGCCACGCCGAATTCGGAAAGGGGTGTCCCGGGGGGCCCCCCCAACCGGCGCTGATGGTGACAACGGCCATGCCAGGGGCCCCCGAGTTCGGAAACACTGAACGATGGCCGCAAGTGGCCGCCGAGGACTGGGCCCCGACGGCCTCGGGCCCCGCGCCTGTTCGGACCTCAGCCCACACCGCACCCCTTCCACCAGGGAACTTTCCAGAACCCTAGACTCTCCGGGAAGTCCCGAGTCGCCGAACAGACGAGAACTGGGGTTCGTTTACGGAGCGCCTACTCGGACACTGGGTGAGCGCGGGGCCAGGCTCGCTCGCGGAGGAGACCCTCGGAGCGCTGCGGCGGCGGGGGAGACCCCCGCGCTCCACCCTCCGGGGCCGGACCCTTGGCTTCCAGGAGGCCCTCCGGCGGGACGAGCAGGGACGGAGGGAGCCGCCCCCAGCCCACCTAGTCCCCTCGGCCGCTTTTACCTCGCCCGACCCCACCGAAGCCGCCGAGCTAAACTTAGAAACCAGCGCGGCGCGCGCTCACGTGCGCTCCGCCGCGGGCGGGGGGCGCGGTCCGGGTGAGTCACGGCCCCGCCCCCACTCGCCGAGGACGCGCTGACGTCAGCCGTTTCCCCGAAGAGTGACGTCAGCGCGCCTCGCGGAGGCCGCGAGGCTCCCGTAGAACGTTCACTGAGTTTCGATGCCTTAAAGGGACCAGGCGTCAGATCGTGAGAGATCTGGGGAGATGACTCCACTCACCCAACCGTGGGGTCAGAGCCCATCTTCTTGTCCTTTGTACTGAGAAGTGTTGACTGTTGAGATGGTGATGAAAAAAAGGAGTGCAACTGAGCCTCATTAAAGCTGCTGGAAGCCCCAGAACCTCCTCCTGGAAGCCCTCCTTGATTAGCCAGAATCTGATCTTGACCCAAAGGTCAGAAGTTTTCCAAGGCCCTCGACTCCCTACCCCTTTACCTACAATGCCTCCTCATATTCTTATATGTCTGCTGGTAGAGAAAAGCTGTGGTTTGAGAGTTTATTTAGTATTCCATCAGTTGGACCAGCTTGGCCCATTTATCACTGTTTTTGACTGTGTCCAAACCTTTATTAGTCACATGACTCGTAACATGTTATTTAACTCGGTGTAAATTGGTGAACCGGTCTCCAAACCCTCCTCCGATGCTAATGTTGCCTGTGGAAGCGTCCAGGACAAGAACCCTGTGCAACACTTGATAAGTCAACACTATTGCAGCCACGCAGGGAGGTTTGCTAGGCTGAGGTTTACCACCAGGAGGGTATTTATCCTCCTTGTCCCCCTCTTCAATCTTCATACCTCCTCTCCGAGGTAGGGGCTATTGTCCCCATTTTGACATTGAAGTGGAGGTACAGCAAGATTAAGGATGTTTCACAGCTAACGAATGGCAAGCTAGAAGCCATTCCCTGGTCGGTTGGACTCCCAAGTCCATGTTTTTGGTGATAAAGGTGGGCTGTGAAATATGTCTTACTTTGTACGTTGAGTCCCCTAGAACCGCTCTTTCCCTTATAACGCAAACCCAATGCCTCTTAACAAGTAACCAGCTGGATGCCAGGATCCCCAGGGAAGGCCAGGCCCCAAGGCTAAGGCAGTGAGGAGGCACTCACGCTCAGGTGCTCATCCTGCACTTGCAGGACCCTGAGAGCGAGTGCCCCCTTGAGGTTTGCCCCCGCAGCACCTCACTCGCCGCACCCCAGTCCCAGCCCTACCAGACCTACCCTTGACTCTGTGAGTCCTCTCCCGAGACTAGAGAGCCCATCCTGCTTGATCCGAGCGTCCGCACCTGGCACACCAGCGGCCAGCTCTGCCCAGGTGCCGCAGAAATACCTTGTTTCTCCTCCCATCAGCCCCTCCCTAGAAAGCAACAGAAAATTTCCCGTTAGAACAAAATGTTTGTGCCAAAGACAAACTAGAGACAGCAGCTTCTCAAAGTCTCGAGCAAAACCATGGTGCCTGTGTACTGGAGATGGAGTCACGTGGGCGAGCCGCTGTCACTGTTATCTCCTGACAATCATTACTGGTCCTTGGTGAGCCCTTAGTCACACCCGCCTCATCAGAGTTCCCGTGCCAGGTCGGGCAGAAGCACCTTCCTCCCCGCAGCTCGCCCCCCAGAGACACTGAAAACCGACCCCTCTTCCCTCGCACCCAGTCTCCAGCCACCACAAAGCTCTCCTCTGTGTGTCCCCTGCTCCTGTCCTCTGTGTCATACTGATGGAGTCACTGTCCACTGCTCTCTTTCTGTTCTGCCCGGTTTTCGGGAGCCTGTGCCCAAACACCTTGTGTGTGCTTCTACTGCAGCCTCGGGAGGACATGGAGAAAACCAGGGGCAGCCTTCGCTAGTGGGGGGAGGGGTCTGTGGAGGCAGTGGCTTCTTCCTCTGGGGGCTGGACACACAGACGGGGAAGCTTAGAGCGGTAGGGTACCTTCGGGCCAGCCAGTCCAGTCCTTGTTCTGTAACTAAGGGAACGAAGGTCCAGGCGAGGTGACCTACTTGGGCTCGCGTGGCCTGTCGGGTGGAGAGTCCTGGTCAGCTGACCTGTACGCACCGTTCTTTCCACGGATCACACCTCGGTTACGAGTCTCCTTTGGGACACTGGGCGTTCAACATGCATGATAAACTGTGACACGTCACATACGTGACGGAAGGGAATACAAATAAAGTAAATATAGAGATGAAATCACAGGGGAGAATCGGAGAACGCAGGTCCCGAGGACCCCGGCTATCCCCTCCCTGTGTCCCCCATCCAATCTCAAGACAGGTGAGGGGGGTTATTCCGCCTCAGACCTAGGCCCCATTTCCCAATGGGATGCCCTGATGAGTTGGCTTGCCGTTTTTAAACGTTCAGTAAGTTCAGGTTCTTCTGTGTCATTTCGGGCTTCGAGGTTTTATCTCCCAGCCTTCGCTTCCCATCACTTCTTTTCCTCTCCCATAAGCCCCATTAAAATGTCATTAGGAACCATAAATGTCACTGGCCGCTAACGTGAAAGGATTGTCATCTCCAGCGGACAGCGCCGGCAGAGAAAGGAGCAGGAATCCTGGGTCTGTCCCCACCCGTGCTGGTGACTCACTGGATGACACACGGCAAAGTTTTCCTTTTGTTGGGGGAAAGATGTGGGACATTACCCACGGCTGCTTCCCTGACAGAGCGGGAGGGGTGGGGGAGAAGCCGCGCAGCCAGCTCCCGGCGTCCTGGAAGCTCAGTGGTCCCCGGGTCAGTCCGGTTCCGTGGTGACCGCTGAGCAGTGGCCCACCGCATCAGCCCGGAGCTTTGTCGCACTGGAGCGCCTGCCTGTGACGGAGCCACTAAAATGGCTTGGGAGGGACTGTGGCACTTACCCTTCGGGACATCATTTTCACTGGTTAAGAATGCACCCTCCTTATTCCTAACTCCACTTTAATAACTTGTCATAGATCCGCCCTCCGGGAATTTATTTGAAATTTTCTTTCTTTACATTTTCAACCATTACACCCTTGTCAGGCAACATGGAGATTTGCTCTTTATGTAAAAGCACTTAGGTCCTACAAACCAGAAAGCTCTATAAAGAGGGTTTTTTAAATAACAGTGATAATAATTTAATGGTTATAATTTTATAGGTAATATATATAATTGAATTATAATTTGATACTAATTAACTCACATGGTCTCACAGGCCTATTTTTGGTCCCTCGCTATGTTTTTGTCTTTATCTCCATGTACGCCGCCTCCCAACAAATAGTATTTCCTAGTGGAATGGAGTGCCGTGGTGGGTGTAACTCTGTGTGCAAACTTATGTAAATACATTCAATGTCCTCTGTGGATTTGCCATCTAGGACCAACAGATAGTAGGTGCTCAATAAATATTTGTTGGGCGGATGGATGAACAGGTGGAATAAAGAAAAAGAAACCCATGTGGCAACTGGCGGGACATACGAGGAATGAGCGTAGTGGGGCTGGGGGGCCAACATGAGTATAATTGGCATGGAGGGAAAAGGGGAGGTTCTGATTTTATGGCATGTGTGCACGTGAGAGCTCTCCTCAGATCGGCCCTAGAGCGTGTCCCGGAGGGAGAGCTGGCTCCCAGGGTGCTGAAATGATTCACAGACCAGGGATGCCAAAGCCTCACCCCTCTCCCCCCACCCCACGCCCCCAAGGGCTGTATAGGTGGCAAGAGTGAGGAGGCAGGGATGGGGCCCAGAAGAGGAACGCCAGTGAACCACACTGGAACAAAGATTTCAAAATCAGGTGGTTCAGTAGGTGAAGGAACAAACTGTGGTACATCGAGACAATGGAATGTTCTTCAGTGCTAAAAAGAAATGAGCCATCAAGCTACGAAAAGCCATGGCAGGGTCAGCTTTTGTCCACCAAGCACACCTCCAGGATAAATTGGACGGAGCCAGCCGGGAAGACATGACAAGAGGGGAAACCCTCCTTTAAACAGGATGCTCTACAATTTCCTCAGGGACAAACCGATCAGAAAAGGCCACATACTGTAAGGTTCCAGCTATATGACATTCTGGAAAAGGTACAACTATGGGGACAGTAAGAAGATCTATGGTTATCAGGGGTCGGGGGGGGGGATGAGCAGGCAGAGCACAGAGGTTTTTTCGCAGTGAGAATACTCTGATATTATAAGGATGAATCCGCATCGTTATACACCGGTCCGCACCCACAGGTTCGCGACGCCAAGAGAGAAGCATATTGTAAACTATGGACTTTGGGTGATAATGATGTGTCCATGTAGGTTTAACAATTGTAACAAATGAACAACCCTGGTGAGAGATGTTGGCAGTGAGGGAGGCTGTACCTGCGTGGGGGCAGGGGGTCTATGGGAAGTCTCTGCAGTTTCTGCTCACTTTTTCTGTGAATCTGTAACTGCTTTACAAAATTAAGTCTATTTAAAAAATTCCAGGTGAGGTGATGACATCTGTCCAACTGCAGAGTCTGGTCCACCGTGGAGTCAGAGACTTGGGCTGGAATCCGAGCCCCGCCATGGCCAGCTCTGTAACTTCGGGAAAGTTTCTTGACCCCTCTGATCTCGGTTTCTCTAACTCCACAAGACGGTTAAGGTCTTCCGCAGAGCATTCTGAGCATTGCATTAAAAAACTATTTGTAGAGTGTCTAACCCAGTACCTGGGATATACGCCAGGGTAGATATACCCCTCACCGCCTACCTAATAGCTGTGATGATTAAATGTTCCAATGGCTACTAATTTCAAAATCAGGCCAGTGGAGGAAAGCTGGCTGGGAGAAAGTGACCTTCTACTAGGAAGGGAATCTAGATGCCTGTGGGGGTGGGCGTGTGTGTTCTCACATGCTCAGTCAGAGATGCTGGCCTCAGAAGGTCAGCCATGAACTTGAGCCCTGGGAGGCACCACCAAGCCCCTCACTCAGCTTTCTCCTGTGAAAAGGTCAGGGTGATGGAAGGCTGTCATATTTAGCTGATGGCTCGCAGGGAAGCCTCGGTGGGTTAGTCACCTATGATATGACATCATATTGCCACTCAATATAGTAACAGCTGTTGATTGCTTTGGGGGGCAGGGGCGGGGTCAGCTTTTGTTCATCCACCATACCTCCAAGATAAATTGGACGGAACCAGCCGGGAAGACATGACAAGAGGGGAAACCCTCCTCTAAATAGGATGTGCCACAGTTTCCTCAGGATTTTTGGCACCTCACCGCAAAATGTGAGTCTTGACTTTTCTTTGTCTCTGGGGCCAAGCAGGGAAAATGTCATGGGACAAAGGCGTGTGGTCAGGAAGCCCGGGGCTGGGGGGATACCCACCATGGCCGGGGCGGTGCTACCTGTGGAAGGGTGAGAAAGCCGGAAGTGCTAAGAGCCAGGTACATGAGGTCTAATGGCACCCAAAGAAGGCGTCCCAGGGAGGGAGATTGAAAAGGCCTGGAGTTAGGGGCTGCAGAGTCTCTAGGCTGGATTAGGGGTTTTTCCTCTCACAGGATATGTGACAACGGTGGGGTCAGGTCAGCACCCCAGCCCCCACCCCCACCCATTGAGCAATGATGCCCTCCCAGCCTTTGCATGAGCCTGGATGAAGCCGTAGTTTGCAGATACCACCGATCAGTGCTGGAGTTCATCTGGGATATTGATTAGTCGTGTCATCATGGAAAGCTGCAGGACGTGGTTAACCCCTTCCTTCCCGGGCATGCTCCTCCTTGACCTCCCTAGCTCTTGTGGGGTCCTGCGCTCTGGGGATAGAATGAGTTGTGTCCAGCGTGTAACATGCATAGCTTAACTGGGGGGAGCAGGCTCTTCCTGAGTCTAAACTGGAATCAGTCCAGAATGAGGAAGGAAGGAGGTTAGAGAGGGAAAGCCTTTGGATCAGGGGTCAGGAGACCCTGTTTGGCAGCTGATTCTGCCACTTTTCGAGCTGTGTGGCTTTGGGAAAATCATTGCCTGTCTTTAGATTTTGGTTACTTGTCTGTAAAAATATATGCTCTTGGGGTCCTTCCAAACCTAAATGACACACTTTCATCCTCCAAGTGTGGGTTCGCTGTTCTGTTGTTGGCAGAGTAGAAAGGGTCTGGGGTCTGAGCGTCTGACTCGGTCATTCACTGTGTAGTTTTGCACAAGGACACCCCTTCTCTGAACCTCAGTTTTCCCACCTATGAAACATGGGTTATTATGAGACATGGGTGCGGTAGTGAACCTGGATGAGCTTTTTCGGATGATGCTCTGAATTCAGCAGGGCAAGGCGGGGGGTGGGGTCCAAGGCTGGCTGAGAAGGGCACAGCTGCGGGTCCTGGCAGGTCGGACTGAGGCCAGGAGCATGAGGAGGTAGGGGTTGTGGTCGGCCATGAGAACTTCCGACCCTGTCCTGCTCAGTTTCTCTTCATTCCCCAGCAGCTAGGGGAGGGAAAACCATTGAGAGGTTAAGTGGTGCTGAAAAGGACCCAAAAGTGGCTACAAATTCTTGCCTAAGGAGTAGCGCAGCTCCAGCGGGCACAGAGCCAAAGCGTAGGGTCGCGAGGAGCCCAGCGGAGGCTGGAATCCCCTCCCCTCGCAAAGGAGCAGCCTCCTCGTTCCTATGGATGTGTGAGGGTAAGAGTCCCGCACCTCCCAGCTCAGCATCCCCTCCCACGGGCGTGAAAACACCTCAGAGACGAGCCCTGGAAATAACGAATCACGACTGTGTGTTGACCAGCGCTTATCTCCTCGGGAGAGTCACAAATCCGCGGGGAGAAACTCTCCAAATTCCGGTTTAGTCTTCGCGTAAACCAATTAGCCCAGGGTTAGCGATTTTACTTCGCCTTTCCCTTTCGCACTGCTGCGAAAATGAAATTGATCACTCCTTTAAAGCCCTTTCTTGAGCCGTAAACAGAAGTTCTCTTTCCTCCCACCAAAAAAGGGGGTTTCTCTTCTTTTGATTTTTTTTTTTTTTTTGAAGCCCCAGACGCTGGGGTTGAGAGCTGGCAGGGGGCGCGGCTGCCCCGACAGCAGCTTGCCTCCTCCTGCTGACTCATCTGGCATTAACATAATTATGTTTCGGGAGTCAAAGTGATTTTTCAAACTATGAGTAATGCAGGGTATTAGAGAGTATGTTTACAAGGCAGGGGCTGTTTCAGCACACTGAAAAAAACCAGCTGCTGCTAACAGCTGAAATGAGCGAAGGAATAAGAAAAACCACCTTTCCCTCTGGGCTCCTCTTCTCCGGGAAGGATTCAGATATGAAAGGCAGGTGAACTCAGGGGTCCCCCAGGAGAGACCCAGATCTAGCAACGCTCTCTGAGTACCTAGAGGTCTGATCATTTTATACGAAAAAAACTTTTTTATAGTGTTAATTTTTTTTAACGTTTATTTTTTGAGAGAGAGAGAGACAGAGCATGAGCAGGGCAGGATCAGAGAGAGAAGGAGACACAGAATCCGAAGCAGGCTCCGAGCTGTCAGCACAGAGCCCCACAAGGAGCTAGAACCCACAAACAGTGAGATCGTGACCTGAGCCGAAGTCAGATGCTTAACCAACTGAGCCACCCAGGCACCCCTATAGTCTTAATTTTTATATACCCAACTCTAGGGAAAGATGCATTTAAAGACATCAGCAAATTATTTCTTAAAGGCGTTTTATTACCAGTGTTATAATAATAGTCTAAAGTTGTGTGGGGGTGCCTGGGTGGCTCAGTTGATTAAGTGTCCGACTTCAGCTCAGGTCATGATCTCACGGTCTGTGAGTTCGAGCCCCGCATCGGGCTCTGTGCTGACGGCTCAGAGCCTGGAGCCTGCTTCAGATTCTGTATCTCCCTCTCTCTCTGCCCTTCCCCTGCTCATACTCTGTCTCTATGTCTCTCAAAAATAAATAAACGTTAAAAAAATAAATAAAGTTGTGTGAAGGAATGTGCTGCTTCTTCTAAGGCAGGAACAGGGACACAGATCATTTCCCCCGGATGCGGAGTGGAAGCCCGTGAGGGTGGGGCCACCAAATGCCTTCTTTTGTCAAACTAGTAAGAGAAAAGTTTGAGAGCTATTGAGTATAGTTACCCAAGTATTTAGACCTCAGGAGAGCTAGGCTTCCGTCCGATTTCAGAGTTGTATCCGTCCCTCACCCCTGTTTCCCGGACTTTTAATGGGAATATTAACAGAACTTGCTGTGCCCACCTCAGAGGAGAAGTCTTGAGCTTTGGCGAAGGCAAGGGTAGTGTCTCTCCATCACTGTACCCACAGTGTCTAACTTGGGCCCTGCACATAGTAAGTGCTCAGTAAGTACTTGCGGCATTAATGAATGAGATAAGGGCTTTGAGCTCCAGAGCTCTGTCCTTCTGTTCTGTTGGTCTTCTTGCCTTTAGTTCTCCCTGCCCCAAGTCAGAGAGCTCAGAACATCGGAGATGTATCGACTGAAGGCGCCATCACTAATAAGGAAAATAACTGCTCACATCCTTGGGGACTAACGGCTAAAATCAGATGAAAGTGGAACCCTCGGAAACTCTTTTAGAGAAGGCTCGTTTAAAAGCATGACAGTAATTTCATTTGCTGACATGGTGGAGATAAATCAGGAGGCCGTCAGGCTGCATTTCACCTGCTGATTCTCGAACTGCAATCATCACTCGAGCTGCAATAACAGTAAAGTCAGCTCAGTGTCTGGGCCCTATGACGGCAGGTGACAGAGAAGCAGTTGGACTGGAAAAGCCCTTAAAAAGAAAAAAAAACCCAACAGTTCTGCTCTCAGATACCTGTGTGTAAAGGTATAAAAGAAGAGGAGAAATTAGGAAAAACTTACTCCGCCATTTTTTTTCCCATGGGAAAGACATCCACTTGATTTTATATGTGAGGACATATTTCTGAAAAAAAAATTTTTTTTTAAATCAAGAGTCAGGTGCTCAACCGACTGAGTCACCCAGGCACCCCGTAGTCACTTTTTGTTTTTTAATGTTTATTTAGTTTCGAGAGAGAGAGAGAGAGAGAGAGAGAGACAGAGCATGAGTGAGGGAGGGTCAGAGAGAGAGAGGGAGACACAGATTCCGAAGCAAGCTCCAGGCTCTGAGCTGTCAGCACAGAGCCCGACGCGGGGCTCGAACTCACAAACCGTGAGATCATGACCTGAGCCGAAGTCAGACGCTTAACTGACTGAGCCACCCAGGCGCCCCCATATTTCTGAATTTTGATAAGGGCTTACAAGTGGAGCTCTAGCTTTTTGTGACGTCTGCAACAAACGACTCTGTTCTCTTGCTCTTTCCATTCCTGCTGTGGCTTCTCTGCCTTTGTCTCCTTCTTTCCCTCTATCCCTAAGTTAACTCCTTCTTTCCCTTCTTGTTCCCATTTTGCTTTCTTCCTCCGGCATTCGTTCTCATTGTATAAACTTTCTTAAAGCTTCTGGCGAGGAGTTATGTACAAGGGGAGTGGTCAATAACATTTTTAAAAATATAGGTTCAAAGAGAAAAAGCCCTGGGCTAATTGTAAGGTCACTTACAAATGGGACTGTTCATAAATAAACTGTTTATCTTTAAGCTACCACGCTTGATCACACACAAAAATATCACTACTCACTTAGGAATGTCTTTTATGAAGCAGTAAAAATTAATTAAATCTCGTCCCTTGAGAACACACCCTTCTGAATGGTCGACATTTGCGCGGTGGAAAAAAGGGGATCCCTTGAGGAAGGGACACACTGGGAGCCCTAAGCCTGCCCTTGACTGAGAGGCCCACCTGGATTGACTGATCTGCCCTCTCCCCACTCATTAATATAGTGTTGTCAGGCTTACTCCACGCAGTAAATCTAAGCCAGTACGTTCATGGCTAATCAGTCCAAAGTGGTTGTTAAAAGAACAGAGATCGGAGATTCCATCCCGAACGTCTGAGAACGAAGCCAGGCTAGAAACTGTGTATGCTCCCAGTGGCTGTCATTTGGTGTTGCCCTCCCAGCGCACTCTCCAGCGGGGTGAGCCCCGGCTGGGGGCATCTCTAAGGTTCTGAACCCCCACTACCCTCTTCACATCAGAGCTGCATGTCCAGGGCCCAGGGCAGTCCCGATTTCACAAACCTGCTCCATCGTTCCTGCGGGTACGTTGATGCGTGTCAGGCCAGGAACCCTCATTTGGGTTCGAATGACATGCTCACTGTTCCCTAAGACATCTCAAGTAAAAAAATCACCTTACTTTTGACCCTGATTTGTTTTATAAATATTTATAAATAGTTTAATATTTGTTTAATTGTATTATTTTTTAAAGATTTATTTCCTTTTTTTTTAATGTTTATTTTTGAGAGAGAAAAATGTGCATGCAGCGGTTGTGGGCAGTGGGCAGAGAGAGGGAGACAGAGGATCTAAAGCCGGCTCTGTGCTGACGGCAGCGAGCTGCATGTGGGGCTCGAACTCACAAACCACAAGATCATGACCTGAGCCAAAGTCAGATGCTTAACCGACTGAGCCACCCAGGCGCCCCCTTTAGTGGCAGGTTGCTGAACATTTGAGATCCAAATGTTTAAGATATATTCTAAAATAAATTTTTGCTCTTTAGATCCTCAGAGAAAAAGCTTATTCTAATTTTCTCCCGTATTATCCCTTTCTTGAATTCTTTCCCTCCTTCCCTCTCTTTTTCTCTCTCCCTCCATCTTTCCTTCCCTCCCTTCCTTCTTTTCTCTTTCTTTGTTTTCTTGTGTTTTGTTTGGTGCTTATGGTTTTTCCAAAAAAAAAAAAAAATCTAGGCGTTAAGAAAAACTGATTAAGGCACCTAGGAGTGATAGAGACTTTCCATTATATACATTTTTTATTATTCCAATTTTTAAGGATGTGCATATATGCTTTTTCCCAATTAAAAAAAATAGTTGATGAAACAGTATTTCATACCCTTCCTGGGGTTTGTTTTTTAAGGGCTTTATCTTCTTTCCCAGTGTGAATGCCAGTCTATTCCCTCCTCGCCAGAAGTGAACGACCGAAACAGCTTTCAAAGGGAAGTGGGAAAAAGGGGAGGGAGAAAGTTGACGGAAGCTAAATGTCACCGTGTCCACAGCGGGGGCATAGGAGAATGGGTTTGGAGAAGGATCAAGGAACTTTGGGGCTTTTTTCTTTTTTTAAACTCAATATGTAAACATCTTCCCGCATCAAGTATTTTTCTACAATATCATTTTTAATGGTTATCCAAGAGTCTTAAGTTAATTGATTATCTTGGCACTGTAATTTATTTAATTAATACTCTATGTTAAACTTTTGGGTAATATCTGACCGGGCATTATTACAAGTCGTACTACAATAAACACTTTTATACTTACATCTCTGTGCATAGCTATTCCTTTTTACTTTATCTTCCTTTAATTTTTTTAATGTTTGTTTATTTTTGAGCGAGAGAGACAAAGTGTGAGCGGGAGAGAGGCAGAGAGAGAGGGAGACATAGAATTTGAAGCAGACTCTGGACTCAGCTGTCAGCATAGAGCCCGATGCGGGGCTTGAACTCACAGCCCAGGAGATCATGATCAGAGCCGAAGTCAGACGCTTAACCGACTGAGCCGCCCAGGCGCCCCTATTCCTTTTTACCTTGAATACATTTTCTCAAGGAGAATAAAGATATTTCTCAAAGGAAAAAACATCAGAGTATATAAACCCGAGGGCCTTTGATATATGTTGTTCCTGAAGTAATTTTCATTTAAGTTTCTATAAACATAAAGAAATTTCCCCCGGGTTTCTTAACAAGTTTTATTTCCTGTTTATGAATTTTCTACTCAGAGCTTTTGCCTCCACATATTGGTTGGTATCTTAATACTCACAATGCCTTAGAATCTTTCCACATATATCAAATATACAAAGATCTCCTTGTCTAGTATTTTTAAATAACAATCCTCCTTCGGCTTGATAGTTCCACTTTAACGTTGGTTATGTTTCTATATTTTTTGACATACAAAAGCGTTTAAATTTAAAGTAATCAAATCTATCAATATTTTTCTTTCTGAAGAAAACAGCTTTTCCATGTAGAACTTTGAAAATTATTTCTTATTTTCTTTTAATAAAAAAGAGTTTAAAATTGTTTTAATTTTAATTTCAGTGTAGTTAACAAAGAGTGCTGTATTAGTTTCACGATATACTGATCCAGTGGTTCGAGACGTTACTCAGAGCTCAGCGACATCATTCATCAACACTCCCGATGCCTACACCCATCTCAACCGCCCCCCCACCCCATAAACCATAAAGTTTATATATTTTATATATGTACAGTGAAATGCACAAATCTTAAGAGGATCACTTACTGAATTTTGACAAATGACAAATGCATAAACCTATCAAGATTTATAAGTTTAAAGGGTATGGTTTTTTTTTTTGAGCTGAAAGTTACACAGATATATGAATATACTAAAAACCATGGATCGTATGCTTTAAATGGGTGAATTGTATAGAATAGGAATTATATTTAAATAAAGCTTTTAAACTATATGTCGAGAGAAATTAACCTCATCCCAGAAATTTCCGTAGCATCCCTTCCCAGGAGACCCTCACTCCCACTTTACCTAAGAGGCAGCCATGGTTTTTTCATCAGATTATTTTCACCTATTTTAGAACTTTAGGCAAATGGAATCTTACAGGATGAACTCTTCTGTGTAAAGATTTTTTCACTCGACATAGTGTTTTAAAAATTTATCTGCTGTTGGTGTGTATTACGAGTTTCTTTTTGTTGCTAAGAGTAAGATTTCATTACTTGTCTGTGTTACAGTTTCTTTATCCTTTTCTCTATTGATGGACACCTGGGCCGTGTCCAGTTTGGGCCCATTAAGAACATTCTGGTACATGTCCTCTTGGGGACATACGCTCTTACTTCCCTTGGGGAAGTACCTTTGGGGGGCATTGCTGGGTCATAGAACAGACATATGTTTAGGTTTATAAGAAATGGCCAGACTTTTTCCCAAAGCGATTACACCATTTTACATTCCCACCAACAACGTACAGGGTTCCAGCTGCTCCATATCCTTGCTAACATCTGATACTGTCAGTCTTTTTAAATTTTGGCCATTGTGTTGGACGGGCAGTGGTGGCTTATTGTAGTTTTAACTTGTGCCTCCTTGATGACTAAAGTTTTTGAACATTTTTTTATGTACTTCTAATTTTCCTCTAGTTTTATTTGAATAGTTTTGTATTTTATATCTAATTACCGCTGTTGATTCACATCTAGTTATTTCTATTGTGATCTGGAGTAAATCTTTAAGTTTATTTTTTTCTAAATAATCACAGTTTTTTAAAGAATAATTTTATTCCTACTGATTTATCCTGCCTTCTTCATCATAGATTAAGCTATTGTGTATCATGTGGCCTCAAAATATGTATTCTGTTAGAAAACATAATGAAAAATTGATTTGTACATTTGTATGTTTGTTCTTTTGTTAATTGCACATGATTTTATTATACTTTTTAAAATGCTTTTAATACCTGGTGGGGCCTCTTCCTCATTATTTGTTTTCATGCACAACATTATGTTTGCTGTTTATACCTAATTATTCTTTCAATAAGCATTTGAATGATAATGTTAAATTCTGAAAAGAATCTTATTGACATTTTTTTATTGAAAGTATATTAAGTATACGGATGAATTTGAAAAATCCTACATTGTGGCCAAGGAAGTTAACATTTAAATTTTCTTCTACATTCTCAGTAACATTTTGAAAATTTTTTGATGTGACTCTTTCACTTTCTTATGAAAGCTATTACAAGACATTTAAAAGAGGTTTTTAATGTCATCATTGTTCATTTTTGCTATTATACTTTTATTTTTTTCACTGTATTTTTGAACTGGATATTATTTCTATATAGAAAGGCTGTATAGAATATTTCTATGTAGAAAAGCTACTGGCTTTTGTATCTCTTTTGTATATTTAGCAGTTTTCTTGAACTCCTAAACCACTTCTAATAATTTTTGGATGAATTAGTTTTTTGAGTTTCCAGGAATTAATTATATCATCTACAAAAAAATTATAAATCTGTTTTCTCCCTTCTAAAACTCATGCATCCTATTTTTATATATGTACTATTTAGTTGGTCAGAACTTCCAGATCAAAATTAAATAAAAATGGCAATAGCTTGTCTCCCTATTTTGTTCTTGATTTTAATAATATTGCCTTAGTGTTTCATTCTTAAAGGTAGTGTTGACTATCATACTATTTAGTATGTTAAGAAGTTCTTAAACTTGTAATCATTTTATAATAAGGACTAGCTGTTAGATTTTAATGCTTTTTTTCTGTATCTATTGTTGGATTTTCTTTCTGAACCAGTGGATATGATATATTCTACTATTGGATTTTTCAAATATTGAAATTAAAAACCTTTTCATTGTAGGTTAAACTCTACTACTCTGTTATCTGTGTTTAGATTTTCTTCTCTCTGTTCATAATTTAGATTAAACCTACTATCCTTTTCTTTTTTTTTTTAAGCTATCTTTTTCAGGTTTTGACATCAGTGTTATCTGGTAAATTAGGCACGTTTTTTGTATTTTTCTATGTTTGGAAGTAATTGTTGACACACAGTAATTATCTATTCATTACGAGTTGAAAGATTATTCCTTCTAAAGGTTTCTAGGCCTAGACAATTTTTTTTTCTGGAGACAGTTCTTTCCTTCTTTTCTCTTCTAGTTTTTCTAGCTGTGATTATTATATTCAGGTTTTATATTTCTAAATTTCTAATTCTGGTAATGTATTTATTTCTGGAAGAAGTAGTTTTCAAATATAACTTAAAATTTTACAAAGTATTGCCTTATGTTTAAAATATCTCCTTGTCTGACATTGGATCCTTCTTTCATTTCTAACTTTATTATCCACGGGGTTTTTTTCCTTCCTTATTTTCTCTAGAAATGTCTCTATTTTATTTTAAGAAGGCTTTAAATTAAGTCTATAAAGTTTTACTCTATTCTAATTTATTTAGTTTTGGTCTTGCCTTTTTATTTTTTTCTTTCTCTTGATTTCTTAGGATTTTATTGTTGTCATTTTTATAAATCTTTAGATTGAATACTTTCATTTTTCCTTTCCTTGAAAATAATGAAAATATAAGGATTATAATTTCACCTTTCCATATACTTTGATAACATTTCATAACTTTTGATACGGCGTGTTGTTATTTTAATTCTCTTCTAACTGTCATGTTCCTATACTTTGATTTTTGTTTTAATTTTTGTTCTGTCCTTATACTTCGTTATTTTAATTCCTAGTATTAATCGCTTGTTTTGTTGCCCTGAAATAAAAGAAGTAAGCTTGTATAATTTCTCCTCCTTAAAATATTTCCCCTTTTTGGTTCCATGCATTGCAGAGACCTTCTCCCGTTCTGTAATTTCTTTCCATTTTATTTATAGTGTCTTTTTTGGTGCAGAGGGGTTTTTTTTGGTCTTAATGTAAGCAAATATATCCCTCTTATTTTATTGTTTGTATGGTTGTATCTTATAGGATAAATCTTCCCCTGCTTGGTGATAATAAATGTATTTTCCTGTGGTTTCTTCTAAAAGTTACAAACATTTGCTTTTCACATTTGGGTCTTTAATCTTTGTGTTTGGTGTGAAGGGGACTCTACTTTGTCTTTTCTCCCCCGTTATGTTGTGATGCCACCTTAGTCTTAGGTGTAGAGATTCCTTGTGCATAGAGGTTATTTCTGGGCTTTTGTTCTGATCCCCTCATCCGTGGGGCCGTCCCCTGCCCCAGTACCACCACAGTCTTCCTCCCCTCCTCTTCCTCAACCTTGTCTCAATCCTTCTTGTCCCTTTCACATGAATTTCCGAATTAGCTTATTAAGAATCGCACACACACATACACATACATGCCACCTGTTTGGGGGATTTTAAAAATTAAAATTGCATCAAGTCTATTGATCGATCTGGAGAAAATGGACATGTTTTTTACATTATCGAGTCATCAATGAATGTGGTATTTCTCTCCATGCATTTGGGTCTTTAGATTCATGATACTTCCTCGTTTTCTCCGTAAAAGTCTTGCACACCTTTTAACAAATTCATCCCGAGACGCCACATAATTTCTGCCTACTATTGTCAACGAGATTTCTGGTTTTTTTTTCTATTATATTTTCTAATTAGTTATTATCGTGTAGGAATGCTAAGTGATTTTTGTGTAACTTTTATATCTAGCATCCTTGTTGAATACTTTTTCGCTTTAAGAATTTCTCTGTGAATTTTCTGTAATTCTTTATGTAGATAATCAATGTTTCCTGAAAACAAGAACAGTTTTCTTTCTTCTTCCAATGTCCCTCTGTGTTTCTTTCTTTCTCTCTTCTTTCTGTTGCATCAGATAAGACCTCCAGTACGATGCTGAATAAAGACTTATAACTGGCATCCTTACACTATTCCTGACTTTTTTGGAGCTGTCTCTAAAATATCACAAGTTCGTGTAATATTTGCCAATAGAATTTTGATGTATGGCCTTAGTCGGGTAAAGAAATTTGCCTTCTATGCCTAGTATGCAAAGATTTTTTTTTAACCATAAGTAAATAGTTTGCTCTGTGAAATGTCTTTTCTGCATTTATCAAGATGAGACTAAAAACATTTTAGGTTTTCTAGTCTTGAATTATGCTTTCAATTTGTGATTAATTCCTGTCTGGTCATGGTATTTTCTTTAAGAGTTTGTATCCACATGAAAAGTGACATTAAGTTACACTTTACTTACCCTTGTCTGGCTTTAGTGTCTTAAAAAATAAATTATGTAGTCTTCTAACCTCCCCCCTCACCCCCATTCTTTCAAACAGATTTTTAAAATGACATTTATTTATTTTTTGAAGATCTGATAAAACCGTTAGGGCCTGGTGTCTTTGGAGGTGGGAGAACTTTTGATGGCCAATTTAAATTCTTTAATGATTAAGGCTGTATTCTGGTTTCACCTGAATACATCACCAAAATTTTATTTTTTTCTTAAAAATTATCCATTTCTTCTAAGTGTCCATATTTAGCATCGAATTGTTAATCGTATTCTTTTAAGTATTTTTACATCTCTATTGTATCTATTTTTTTTATGTGTTTAAAAATTTATTTATTTTTGAGAGAGAGAGAGAGTGCTAGAGGAGGAGGTGCAGAGAGAGTGGAGGTGGACAGAGAATCTGAAGCAGGCTCCATGCTCACAGCAGAGAGCCCGACTAGGGGCTCTCCCCCATGAACCATGAGATCATGACCTGAGCCGAAGTCAGACGCTCAACCAACTGAGCCACGCAGATGCCCCAAATTCTTTTCTTTTAATGTTTATTTTTGAGAGAGAGAGAGAGAGCAAATGCTGTGTGAGAACTGGGGGGGTGGGGGGCTGGGATGGAGGGAGGAGGGGCGGGGGGGGGACAAAAGATCTGAAGTGGACTCTGCACTGACAGCAGAGAGGCAGATGTGGGGCTGAAACTCAGGACCTGAAGGGTGAGATCATGACCTGAGCCGAAGTCGGAGGCTTAACTGACTGAGCCACCCAGGCGCCCCTACTTTTTATTCCTATTTTCTACTTTTATTTCTAGACCCTTTTTATTCCTATTTTCTGTGTGGGGGGGGGGAGTGTGGGTGGGTGCAGGTGTGCGTGGGTGCGTGGGTGTTTTCCTTTGTCTCAATCCCTTTGTTCAGGGTTTGTCTGTTTCTGTAAGGTATTTCAAAAAATGAACATTTGGTTTTATCCATCTTCCCCAATACTATTTTTTAAGTTTTTTTTTCTCTTCTATTTATTATTTTCTTATTTCTAGTTTTGGTTTCCCTGGTGTTGTTTCCTTAGTTTCTTAAGTCGATTACTTTGTGTACTTGTCCTGATTTTATCGTTTTTTTCATTTCGCTCTTACAGAATGTATTTTTTAAGGTACGAAATATTCCTGATTCTCGTGGCCACAACAAAAGCACCAGCACGTTTTAGTTACCTGTGGAACCCCACTCTCCCTCTTATTTCTCTTCCAGAGTTGTAGATTTCTCCTCTTAAATATATTTAAAAAAAGGATTTTCTGCAACAATAATTGATTACATATACTAAAATATAATACCCTTTAGTAGTTGTTTTAGTGACTGTCTGTGGTTGCCAAACTGTCTGGGTCTTCCTGTGGCTAAGGTGTCTGTACTCGGAGGATGTAGAATTCTAAACTGACCATGAGTTTCCCCTGGACTTTGAGCACGTCAGCATATTGTCTTCTGGAATCTACTGACTACAAGAAGGCTGCCATTGCACCGATGTTCCTTCCTTTGTAGGTAGTCCCTCTTTCATCTCTGTTAACTTTTGGATTATCCTCATCCTTCATGTTCTGCCATTTTGCTACCTTGTGTTTAGGTATGGATTTATTCTTATTTCTGTGCTTGGTACTCGAATGTACTTTTGATTCGAAGTCTTCAATTCTGCAAAATTCTGAGTCATGATCTCTTTAAATATTGCTGGACTGTCATTCTCTCCTTCTTCTTCGTTCAGAATTTTTGTCAGGTGACAGTAGGTATCTCTCGGTCAATCCCCCACATGTCTTTAATGCTTTTTCTTCCTTGTCTAGACACTGGGTGTGTTCCCCACACCCATTTCACCGTGGCTACTGTGCTCTGCAATTTCATTCAGTCCAGAAAAGTTCTCAGCCGGGGTATTTTAAATTCCAATGATTTTATTATTCATCCCTGAGATTTTTAGGTAACTCTTTTTAAGAAAATTAATGGGGTACCTAGGTGGCTTAGTCGGTTAAGCGTCTGACTTCAGCTCAGACCAAAGCTTGTGGGTTCAAGCCCCACATGGAGCTCTGTGCTCACAGCTCAGAGCCGGAAGCCTGCTTCGAATTCTGTGTCTCCCTCTCTCTCTCTCTCTGCCCCTCCCCCACTCATGCTCGCTCTCTCTCTCTCTCTCAAAAATAAATAAACATTAAGAAAAAAAATTTTTAAGCAAATTAACCTGGCATTGTTTTTAATTTTCTAATTATTTTATTTTTATTTTTTATTTTGAGAGAGAGAGTGCGAGTAGGGGAGGGGCAGAGAGAGAGAGAGAGAGAGAGGGAGAGAGAGAATTCCAAGCAGGCTCCACACTGACAGTCCGGGGCTTGAACACACAAACTGTGAAATCATGATCTGAGCCCAAATCAAGAGTTGGACACTTAACCCCCTGAGCCACCCAGGCACCCCTTAATTTTCTAATAATTTCTTTTATCCATCCCTTTTGACACCTCAAAGCTACTTATTCTAAAGTTTTTATTAGACATCTACAAAATTTGTTTCCATGTGGAATGAAATCCTGTCCTGTTTTGTTGACTCTGTTGGCAGTCTTTCTCGGCATTAGATTTCTTCGTGTGTTCTGGAATTTGGGTTTGCAGGCTCATTTCTGATGGGAGTTGTGTTGCTTTTGGTTTTGTTTTCTTTCTCTCTTTCTCGCTCTGTGCTCACCCCCCTCCTTTACTCCCACTCTTGCAGTTGCCTCAACCAGCTCCCTGGATCCCAACCCCCAAACCAGCGTTTCTGGGGTCAGTTCAGGGTCACTGCTACATGGTGGTGACAGGGACACAGAGGATCCAGTCACCGACCCGTTCCCAATCAGCAGGCCGTGTCTGCAGCCTCTTACACAACTTCTAGCCCCGGGAGCCCAGGCAACTCTCAGAAGCGGTTGCTCAGTTTCTCCTCCCGAGTTAGGGAAACTCAACTCCGTGTGCCTCCCCCACCATAAAACCATACGCTCCATAAGGAGAGAAACTCTATATGTTTTGGTCATCACTCCATACCCAGTGCATAAAATAGTGCTAACACAGAAAAACAACACCTTTGAAGTTGAACCTGGAGCTTTGTTTACTCACAGTCTTCCTGGAGGGCGGCCAGCCTCACAGGATAGGATAGCGTGTGTCTGCAGAAGGGAAGGGACGCTGGTGTCAGAATTTAAATTCTGTGACTTCAGGACGGCCCTGCCCCTTATCGAGCTAAATCACCGAATCATCCAAAATGCAGAAATTCTCTTCTATAAAATGAACGTCGCTTGGTTGGATGGCAACAGTCTATCCAGACGGTGATGGCTCTATCAGTCTGGGCTCTGGAGTGGGACTAACAGTCCCATTTCCGGTAGATACAAATGCCTGCATCTCTGCAGAGATGTTGAGCTCTGTTGGGAGAAGGATCTCTTTTTTTTTCACCACTGCTACCCAGTTTCCCGTGTAGTACGTAAATACGGTCATTGTTCTTTTCTCTGTTTTCGCTACTAATGAGAGACATGTTAAAAGCCAATAATTACTTCATATTTGCAGTATTCCAGTTTTCTGAGAGAATTGTGACATTGTCTGGAATGCTTACAACTCTAATAATACTTTAAAAAGTCTCGCGGTGCCCTTTCTGGAGACAGGAAGACAAAAGTTTTGACCTGAACATGATCTGATTTTTACATGGTGACACACAATGTTATTATATGCCTCAGTAAGTCAGTGATGCCAACGGGGACCAACATAACATTACCAGCCTTTTGGTCAAGACAGGAAATGCTCCCTGACTGTGATGCCCTGTATTGGGGGCTGGGGGGGCCCCTACTCTTATACTGCTTTCTGCTCTCAGTGTGCACACATCTAGTGGAAAGCCCAGTCACCTTCCTAGTCTGGTCCCATGAGGAGGAAAACATGAACTTGGAAGAGTAAGAACTAGAACATTCGGTTTTGAGTAGATATCTACCAAAAGTTGAGCAGCGCCCTAAGTCAAGTGCATAAGCACCCTGGCATCTCTTATGGGGGTCATGCAGTTTTGTGATGTTGTTTTTAACCAATGGAAGCATGCTTTATTGAATTGAAGATGCAAAAAAATATTTGTGGTTTCAGAGACCTTTGCTGTGCTATAAATATTACACTTTATGGTATAATTATTATTGGTTTAAGAGAAAGAAACAGCACCAACAAAATGTAGCCAATAGTATGAGAATGCACACCATACAAATGAAAAGCCCAAGACAAATTATTCAGTATCTTGAGGAATACTTAATATATATATATATGTATATGTGAAATATCTCACACATATATAGTGTAAAAACTTGGCAGTGTTATAAAATTTGAAGTTGCTTAATACAAGGTCTCTGGATAAAGGATATAGTTACATGGTCTTTTTTTTTAATGTTTATTTATTTTTGAAAGAGAAAGAGACAGAGTGCAAGCAGGGGAGAGGCAGAGAGAGAGGGAGACACAGAATCTGAAGCAGGCTCCAGGCTCTGAGCTGTCAGCACAGAGCCCGATGCAGGGCTCGAACTCACGAACCATGAGATCATGACCTGAGCTGAAGTCGGATGTTTAATCAACTGAGCCGCCCAGGAGCCCCTATGTTCTTAAGCAAATGCAGTTTTTTTCTCAAGAACATAGACATTAGAACTTAACTAATAGAAAGTTAGAGTCTTCTTTTAATGCATATAAAAAACCAATTTATAAAAAACACATGGGTCATTGGTTTCTGAGTAAAAGAGCTTCTTAAAAGTGTGAGGAGATCCTGAGAACACTTTTCTCTAAGGCCAGTGAAACGTCTCTCTGCCCTCCCACCTACAGGGCTTCCAGATTAAGCAAATAAAAATACACAGTGCTCAAGGAAATGGGAATTTGAGACAAAAACAAAGAATTTTTTAGTATAAGTATATCCCAGATGCTGCATGAGACATACTTATGACCCAGAAAAGGTTATTTATCTGAAATTCAAATTTCAGATTCAAATTTCAGATTCTTCCCCCGGAAGAACCTGGCCAGCCTCTGTCCTGAACTCCATAAATTCTGTATGAGGGAGCTTTCCTTAATGTGTTTTCTCTTCCACATTGTGAGGCTTCTAGAGAAACTAGGCTCGCCAGCAATTGTCCCTCAAATGCAGCGCACCCTTCTGAAGCAGTGCGGCCTCCAGAACTTCTGCAAGGGGAGGGGTGTGCGGGCTCCCCCCATCACGCCTATTTTAGTCACAGTCATTAGCGCCGGAGAAAAAACACTCTGGTCATGAGATTTGCTTTCTGCCGTGTCACAAGAGTGTCAGTAACACTAAATGCCCGAAGGAAACCGTGGGAGAAAAGAGCCATGTCCTGAGCTGAAGACTCTGGGAGCCGCCTTCTGCAACACACCCACACGTTTTTAGTCAAAACCTCTGACATCTTTCCCTGCATAGAGACTGAGAAAAAAAAGTGTTTTTTTTTTTTTTTAAGTTTATTTCTTTATAATCTCTACCCCAAATTTGGGGCTTGAACTCACGACCCTGAGACCAAGAGTTGCATGTTCCACTGACTAAGCCAGGCAGGCCTCCCTTGAGCAACGCTTTTTTAACTAAGCAAGAGACTGAGTGATTTCAGTCAGGTATTCCTGCAGGCATTGCCGTGAGACTTAGGAACGTAGGAGGAAATGCCAACTTTACTGAGCTCGTGATACAAATACCTTGATTTATGTAGTCCTGGTTCCCACCTGCCGCAGCACGGCCCCACTTTACAACCAGGAGGCAGAGGCTCAGAGAGGTCAAGCCATTTGCTCAGAGACACATAACCAGCGGCGGAACCTGAATTCAAACTGGGATGTCTGGGGCTGCCGAAGGCCGAGCTCTATTTCCATTTTACCAATTTTCCTCTCTGGATGGAGAGAGGTGATCAAGCATGCTAGAGTTGTAGAATGTTCTAGAAGAAATTCTAGGACGTCGTGGGGTAAGTTCATTCCTAGCCAATTTGTGAGAGTAGAGAGTGGAGGTCGTGATGTATAATAAAAATGAAAATGGGCTTCAGAGCTAGATATACTTGGGGTCGAATTCGGTCTCTACCACCTTTTAGCCGTGTGGTTTTGTTACCTAATTTCTCTTTATTAGTCAGGATCCCAGCAGGAAAACGATAGCACACACGAGTGATTTAACTGAGGACAGTAAAAAAATTTTTAAGTGTATTTATTTTGAGAGAGAGAGAGAGAGAGAGAGAGAGAGAGACAGAGCAGGGGAGGGGCAGAGAGAGAGGGAGAGAGAGAATCCCAAGCAGGCTCCGCACTGTCAGCACGAGCCAGATGCCAGGCTTGAACCCATGAACCGCATTGCCAACTGAGCCACCCAGGCGCCCCAACTGAGGGGAGTTTAATAAAGGGACTATTAACTGAGCATAAAGCTCAGGCTAATGCATAAAGGCTTTTGGCAACAAGGATGGTGAAGTACCAGGAAACTGGTAAGAGCGGAAGCCATGACCACTGCAGGCCTGAAGGGCAACGGGAGGGAATATTTTATTGGATCCTGTTGAAAGCTGGAGCCATGAAAAGGGGGCCACCTGACAGGAGCCATGGCCCTGGAGAAACACAGCCACTGTCTCAGCACCACACGTAGAACAGAGCTTAGGACCTTGACCTCTCTTTCCTTGGCCAGGACTCCACTTTATATGTCTGTACGGGTCACCCTACCAGGGCCTGGAGCAGGGCAGACAGGGAGGGAAGGGGGTTGGGGTATTGTAATCCGAGAACAACACCACTCAAGCCGAGCGTTGGTTTGGTTTGCTTTTTAAAGTTTATTTATTATTTATTTATTTGAGAGAGACAGAGACAGCGTGGGTGGGGAAGGGGCAGAGAGAGAAGGAGAGAGAGAGAGAATCCCACACAAGCTCCATGCTGACAGCACAGAGCCCAACACGGGGCTCAAACCCATGAAACCATGAGATCATGACCTGAGCCGAAATTGAAAGTCCCATGCTCGACTGACTAAGTCACCCAGGCGCTCCTGGTTTGCTTTCAAAAAAAATTTTTTTTAATGCTTATTTATTTTTGAAGGAGAGAGACAGAGCATGAGTTGGGGGTTGGGGGGGGCAGAGAGAGGGAGACACCGAATCCGAAGCAGGCTCCAGACTTGGAGCTGTCAGCACAGAGCCCGACAGTGGGGCTCAAACTCACAAGCTGTGAGATCTGGACCTGACCGGAAGTCAGACGCCCAATCGACTGAGCCACCCAGGCGCCCCTGATTCACTTTTTTAAAAATGGGGATCACAGTACCTACCATGTGGTGTCATGGGGGAGATTAGATACAGATTGACTGACTCATTCAACCAAGCATTTACCAAGCACCTACTGTGTGCTAGGCTCTCCCTCATAGATGCAGCGGTGACCAAAACAGAGAATGTCTCTGCCCTCATGGAGATTATGCTTACAGGAGAGCCAGACCTCACGTAAGTATTTACAAGGGAGAGGAGATAAATATCACCAGAGGGCATTTATAAATAGTGGCTATAATTATTTTTTTTAAAGTCTCCCAAAAAGACCTGCGTCACACAGCACTGTCTCGTTTCTTACACCCACGTTTATGAACAATCTTCACCATCAGGACAGTGTTCCCCACCGTACTGTAAAGTTTTGAGCATCCTAAAAAGAAAGAAACAGTTATTACTACCTATATTAGTCAAGATTCTCCAGAGAAACAGAACCAATAGGAGATTCGATGGAGAGATAGATTTGAAGACAGATGATAGATAGATGGACGGATGGATGGATGGATGGATGGATGGATGGATAGATAAGAAGAACCGGCTCACAGGATTATGGAGACTGCCAAGTCCTAAGATCTCCAGTCAGTAAGCCAGAGGCCCAGGAAAACTGGCAGTGTAGTTCCAGTCAAAAGGCTGGCAGGGGCGCCTGGGTGGCTCAGTCGGTTGATGGTCCGACTTCAGCTCAGGTCATGATCTCACTGTCTGTGAGTTCGAGCCCCGCGTCGGGCTCTATGCTGACGACTCAGAGCCTGGAGCCCGCTTCAGATTCTGTACCTCCCTCTCTCTGTGCCCTTCCCCCACTCATGCTCTGTCTCTATGTCTCTCAAAAATAAATAAAGGTTAAAAAAAATTTAAAAAAAAGAAAAAGGCTGGCAGATTTGAGACCCAGGAAGAGCCAATGTTTCAGGACAAGTCTGAAGGCAGGAAGAAAACGACGTCCCAGCTCGGGGCGCCTGGGTGGCTCCCTCGGTCAAGCGTCTGACTCTTGGTTTCGGCTCAGGTCATGACGTCATGGTTCATTAGTGCGGGCCCCACACTGGGCTCCACACTGACGGTGTGGCGCCTGCTTGGGATTCTCTCTCGCTCCCTCTTCCTCTGCCCCTCCCCTGCTTGCTCGCTCTCTCTCAGAAAATAAATAAAAACTTAAAAAAAGAAAAAAGAAAATGATGTCCCAGCTCAAAAACAGTCAGGCAGGAGGAGTTCTCGTTTCAGGGTCAAAAGGGTCAGCCCTTTTGTTCTATTTTGTTCTATTCAAGCCTTCAACTGATTAGATAAGGCCCGTATCAGGGGGGGTAATCTGCTTTACTGAGCCTATTGACTGAAAAGCTAAACTCGTCTACAAACACCCAGAATAATGTTTGACGAAATATCTGGTCACCCCATGACCCAGTTAACTCTGGAGGGAAAATTAACCGTCACACTGCCCTGGAGTCCAAAGCCTTCAATGAGTTGCCCCGCTCTTCCTCCCTCCTGCCTAAATATGACCTCCCTCGTTCACCTGGGGCTTCTGGGTGTGATGCCATTTGCATCACACGCCTGTGGGGGCTTGGTAACCGTGCAGAGTGCAGGCCCCACGCAGGGGGGCCGGGGAGGGAGACCTAAAAGTCTACTCATCTGTGAGCCCTTAATCATCTACTATGCACCATTCCAACCTGCCCGATACCAAGAGGAGGAGGTGAGGAGAAACCCTACAAGGCAAGGTCTGTGCTGAGGGGCGCCGAGGCCTCCACAGGCAAAGGGAGATGGGCCTCGATAGTGTGGCGGAGCTGTGAGCGGCACAGTGGGAAAAGAGGAGAGTTTATTAATGGAGACGGTTAGGGGCGGAAGGAGGGCTTCTGAATGTGGCAGCTTAGGGGCTGCTCGAGCAAAGGACCTAAGGCCCTGCTCAATCTGCTTGTCTATCTCCAAGCCCTCTAAGCTCACCCGCACTCCCTGCCTTCTCACTATGCTCAGCCATACTGAACTTCCTGCAGTTCTCAGAGAGCCCAGCCCTCTCCTGCCTCAGGACCTTGGCTCATACTATTCCCTCTGATTAAAGCACTCTTAAAACTCTTGGGGTGGCTAGCTCTTTCTCACCCTTCAGCCTTCAGCTTAAAAAGAGACCTGTTTGGGGGCGCCTGGGTGGCTCAGTCAGTTGAGTGTCTGACTTCGGCTCAGGTCAAGATCTCGCTGTCTGTGAGTTCAAGCCCCGCGTCAGGCTCTGTGCTGACGGCACAGAGCCTGCAGCCTGCTTCGGATTCTGTGTCTCCCTTTCTCTTTCTGCCCCTCCCACTCAGGCTCTATCTCTGTCTCTGTCTCTCAACAATAAATAAACATGTAAAAAAAAATTTAAAAATAAAGAGAGAGAGAGACCTGTTTCAAAGGCCTTCCTCAAACCCATCCAACATAAATCCTCCCCCTCAGCCTCTATTTCATCGCCTGTGTGTTCCCCTAAAGGACTTATGAAGATGTGTCCGTTTTAAATGTACTTGCTTGTGAACTCACACAAAGGTCAAAGGTAATAAATTATATTTTGTAATCTTTCATTTCTTGGTCACAGGAAGCATAATTTCACCTTTTTCAGAAACACTCAGCCTGATGAAGGAGTAGGGAGTCCCTGCAGGTTATCGGCTTGGTCAGCTTCGGCATTCTTAGTCTCTTTCTCAAGTCCTTAGCCTTTGGCCATTGACATTCACCAACCTGGCTTCTTCCGACACGATCCGGGTCCCACCGTGGCCTCGAAAGCCCTCTGCATCCTCCCCTTCCCAACCGTGTTGGGGCCCCCTGCCTCCCTCACCAATCCTGGGTCCTGTCTGTCTGCGGGGGGGGGGGGGGGGAGGGAAGGTGGTGGCCTCTCTTTCTGCACCACACCGTGAGGCTGCCCCAGCCCTGGAATCCTCCCTCGCCCACGCCTCTTCCACTCTCGCACAGGCCTCTCCAGGAAGTGACCTGCAGGAAGCGAGAAACAAGTCTCCTCTGCTCTGAGCTTCTCCAGTTTTCCACGGGAGTTCCTTTTATCTTCTGACCCCAGAGCTCGATGGCAAATAAAAGGAGACCCCCACAGTCAGCTCTCCTGTTTCTCCCCCTCCTGCTTCTCCCTCCTCTCCCAAGCTGGTAGGACTTTCTTTGGGGGAAGGGAAAGGTCAGTGAGAGGGAACGCTCCTCCTGGGCTGTGGAACTTTCTTCCTCTCTACTCCTCAAAGCGCCACCTTGATGGGGCGGCGGTAGCTGGGGGAGGCATCCTCGGCCCCCAGCATGGTGTCTGGCACATAGTAGGCCTTCAGTAAGATTTAATGAACGAACCCATGAGTGTATCAGTACGTGTGTGTCATCTTCGGTGATACTCTGGCCCAGAATAACCTTGGAGAAAGTGCCAAAGAACTTAATTTGGTAAGAGTTTCAAATGTCCGCTGCAGGGTAGTTGTCCCCTCTTGTCGTGAGTGAGAGCGCAGCTCTGCAAGCCGGAAGCAACTGGGTGTACGAGAAAATCAGCACGCCAAGTGCTGCGCTGGGAAGGCAAAGAATAGCCAATAGTTACTGGTGTTAAGCCTTAAAAAGTGGCTTTTTGCTTGTGTCCGTGCTGCAGGCTTCACAATCCCGGAGATACTGATAAAGAGCTAATGTCCTGAGGCGCCTGGGGGGCTCAGGCAGTTTGGCATCCAGCTTCAGCTCAGGTCATGATCTCACGGTCTGTGAGTTCGAGCCCCGCATCGGGCTCTGTGCTGACAGCTCAGAGCCTGGAGCCTGCTTCAGATGCTGCGTCTCCCTCTCTCTCTGCCCCTCCCCTGCTCATGCGCTGCCTCTCTCTCTCTCTCTCAAAAATGAATAAATATATTTTTTAAAAAAGAGCTAACTCCCCATTGAGCCAAGCCACTGCAGTGTGTTGGAGAACACGGTGAGTGACTGCCCAGGGTGGCCCCTCGCTGCACAGAGGAGCCCTCTGGGTGCTTCTCCCCTCAGGCATCATCGGGACCTTTCTGTCTCTGGCAAATGGACATTTTCACTGACTCTGACGTAAGTTTTTCTAAGGTGGGCCAGTGAGTTAGGGAAGGAGAGAAGGGTTTATGTTTGGAAAAGAGATGACCATTTGGAAGTTAAAAACAATAGAAGCTAAAAATGGAGCAAAGTGATGTATTTAAAAAACTGGTTGAAAGAATCTTGTAATGATAATATAATGGTTAAATTACACATCACTGGCATTCAATACATTGGAGGGATACGTATATTAATAAAGAATAGTCGTATCTATGAGCTTTAAATAGACTCTTGTAAAAGCTGGCCTAGGAACTAAAATATCCCCTTATTATATTGTTTCCATAGGAAAATATGTTTTGCATTCCAAACAACTGACTTGCAACGGAAATTTGCAGAAGCTGGGATTGCCGCCCTGGGGGTGGGTTACATGACACATACCTCGGTCGCTCGCCTGGACCTCTTGTGACCAGCCCACACGTTTAGAAGCCCACAGGCTGGGCTCAGGGAGGCAGTCATTGGCCCAAGGGACAAAGTCACACTGACAGGGAAATACCTCAGAATATGAACTCATGATAGAGGGCAGGAAATGGTAAATAAAATCCAGCCTCTCTGGTTTTTTTTTTTAAAGTTTATTTATTTATTTTAAGAGAGAGCGAGTGAGCAGGGGAGGGGCAGAGAGAGAGGGAGAGAGAGAATCCCAAGCAGGCTCCACACTGTCAGCGCAGAGCCCGACTGAGGGCTCAAACTCAAGAACCATGAGATCATGACCTGAGCCAAAACCAAGAGTTGGACGCTCAACCGAAAGAGCCCCCAGCCTTTCTGGTTTATAGTCAGTTGCAACTTCAGTTAAAATGGACCATTAACTATTCAATTATTCATTCATTCACTCCTCATTCAAAAACACATGTATATTTCCATTCTCTCTCCCCATACGCCTCTTGAGAATAACACCAAAGGCATAAAAAAATGTATTAACTTATAAGGAGAGAAAGGACAGGGGGATAGATAATGGCAGACAGGAGAGGTCAGCAGAATTGCAGGAGACGAAAGTACAGGTGGGATGGGACGTGTAAGTAGGAAAACAGAAGCGTGCAAGTGAGGTGCCCGCCAGAGGGTGGGGTCTCTCTCCAGGTGCCCGCGAGGCTTAGCATTGGGGGCAGCAGTAACTTCGGGAGGTGAGGGTGAGGGATGAGGCTGAAATGAGGGAGATTTATAAATCTGGATCAAGAGGTGGACCCTAAGTCGCTGCCCCTAACTCCCCCCCCACCCCCCGTAGTCAGGCGACTTTTCCTCCAACCTCGAGAAGCTCCGTCTAAGGAGAAATGAAAACTGGAGAGACTCGGGACATGAAGACTGCAGGCGGGGTGCGGACTTGGACTTTAACAAGGGGATTAAGTGAGGCCACACATTCCGAATTTCGGGGCGCTCAGCACACTTCCCACGCTGCTCACCGACGGCCCCTAACCAGGCATATTACAGCCAGCACTCTGCACCCCCCCCTCCCAACCAGAGGGAAGTCAGAGAAAGGACTTAGGCTTGCTACCGTCAGGACCTCCAGTGAGGGACATCACCTCGAGGCACAAGGCTGCCCCACGCAAAAAGTCTCCATCCTCTCTCTTTCTAGTGTCTCACTTTCAGCTTTTAGATTGGACGAGCAGCGACCATCCAGGGAGTGGGATAAGAGGGGCGGTTACTCTCTTTTCAAATTTAATCTTTATTTCTTTTTTTATTTTTTTAAAAAAATTTTTTAATGTTTTTATTTTATTTTTGAGAGACATAGAGACAGAGCGTAAGCAAGGGAAGGGCAGAGAGAGAGGGAGACACAGAATATGAAGCAGGCTCCAGGCTCTGAGCTGTCAGCACAGAGCCCAACATGGGGCTCGAACTCACAGACTATGAGATCATGACCTGAGCCGAAGTCGGAGGCTTAACCAACTGAGCCACCCAGGCGCCCCACAAATTTAATTTTAATTTCTATCAGAGCAGTACATGTACAGAGTTAGAAAGTCCAACTATTCTACAAGGCTCTAGAGTGAAAAATACAACCGTCTCCCAGCCCAAGCAACCCCAGCCTTGATTTTCACTTCCCAAAGGCAATTAATTGTTTTCCATTCTTTTAGCTGCTTTTTCCTCCATATTTATAAATAATACACTTATACTTGCTGATTTCCTGAGTTTTCCATTTTGGACATTATCTATTGGCTTTTTACTTTGGACATTTTGGATTTAGCTCTCTTCCTCCACCATCTTCGTAATCCCCTCCCCCCCGCCCCCGCCATGCTCAAAATAATGCCACAATAGTTGTCTTCATATTTGATCAATAATTTCCTTTTCAAAAATACAGGGAATACAGGTACGTGATTTTTTTTTCTGTGACTGTGTAGGCATGGTTTTATTTTGAAGAGAAAACGACTGTCCCAGTTGGACTCCAACTAAACCATAGCATCACGGCGAGCATAAGAGAGAATCCATGTGACTGGCTTGCCTAGGCATGTTCTCCTTTAAGTGGCAAAGAGGCCTTGACCTTGACGTGGCAGAGGAGGAAGTGTGGTCCTAGCATGCACCTGGGCGTCACCACACTCCAAATTCACACGGTCTTCATAATGCAGACCCTGTCTATTCGCTTTCCACTCTGGAAATCAAACCTCCCACGAAGGAAGGAAGACTTAACTACGGTGACAAAGCCGATTTTGGATGTTTCATTCTTGATGTCGAAGTCAGGGTACAAATAGCAGATGATGGGAAGGAGAGGGGAGGGGCAGACAGAAGGGAACTGTGTTAATATCCTCAGCTAACATAGTGGGGAGTCTGCAGAGGGCTGCATAGACAGGAGAAGAAAAGGGGCGTTAAGTATGTCATACACATGTACAGAGGGAACTAATAGAAGAGCTAAATTATAAATCAGAGAGCTGGGGGCAAGGAGGTAGGAAGCTAAACCCTCATATTTAATGGAGGGGAGTCAAGAGACCCTGTCTTAAACCGACCAAGAAATTGCTTTTAAAAGCAATCTGAATATTTTTTTAAGTTTATTTATTCATTTTGAGAGAGAAAGACTGACAGAGAGAGTGGGGGCAGTGCAGAGAGGGGGGGAGAGAGAGAGAGAGAGAGAGAGAATCCCAAGCAGGTTACTCGCTGTCAGCACAGAGCCAGCCAGATATGGGGCTTGATCCCACGAACCATGAGATCATGGCCGGAACCGAAATCAAAAGTCAGATGTTTAATCGACAGAGCCACCCGGGTGCCCTAAAACCAATCTGAATACTGAAAAAAAAAATTTTTTTAAAGAGGCAGATGAAAGCAGTGGTCTCTGGAAAGTGGTGTGAGTGTGCGGTGAGCAGTGTTGGTTTTCTCTGAAGGATCGGATTTTTAAAAATTTTGTGTATATATTACTTCAATTTTTCAAATGTAAATGAGGAAAATGCACACGTTTTAAAAAGTTGAATTCAGGGGCGCCTGGGTGGCTCAGTCAGTTAAGCGTCTGACTCTTGATCTCAGCTCAGGACTTGAACTCATGACGCTGAGACCAGGTCTTGATCTCAGCGTCATGAATTCAAGTCCTGCCTCAGACCTCATGCTGGTGTAAAGCCTACTTAAAAAAAAAAATAGTTGAATTCAATGTGAACACAGAAGCCATAGTACAGATGTCCAAATTGCAATGGCAATCTGAATTATGATTCCTTCAAAAATTCCACAGTTTCCAGGACTTCTTTAAATGGTAACATAAGCTTAATGGGTCTCTTGTTGAGAGACTCACGAAGTTAGCATTGGATACGGGCAACATTAGGAGAGGAGATAATGTGTTTTCATTGCTCTTAATGTTGGCTGCCAGGTAAATGAGCTGACCACTTAGATAACGAGGAGAGACTGCACGGAGGCGGAAAGTATGTCTTCGCGATGCACCTGGTCCCTTGTACCAAGCCCAGTCTATCATCTGGAATCTCTCCTATTACCTAAGCAGGTCTCTCTTACTTGCCCTGGTCGCATCCATTTCTGCAAAACTGGGTTTAAAGGAGGATTAGATTCAAATGCCTTTTGGCTCCATAGCTAGGTGTTCTAGATTGTGTGTGGATAAAGCATCTCCCTTCATCATCTCTCTTCTTGGTCAAACTTTGTAGTCAGGGGGGAAAGGAGCAGTGTCCATCTTTGCCAAGAATGCACCCCTTAGTAGGCTCTCAATTTGTTGAAAGAACGAAATTCACAGCGAGACATATAAAAGCATCCACGGATTGACCCCAGCTGTTTTTCCAGCCTCGTCTTCCCTTCCGTGTCCCTACACCAGGAGACACGCCTTTGTACCCCCGTGCCTTGGTGTATCCTGATTCCTCCTCCTGGAATGCTTTTTTCTACTGTCTTAAGGCAATGACTTCAAGATCCACCCTCTTTGGGGCGCCTGGGTGGCTCCGTTGGTTAAGCAGCCGACTTCAGCTCAGGTCATGATCTCAGGTCTGTGAGTTCGAGCCCCGCGTTGGGCTCTGTGCTGGTGGCTCAGAGCCTGGATCCTGCTTCAGATTCTGTATCTCCCTCTCTCTCTGTCCTTCCCCTGCTCATACTCTGTCTCTATGTCTCTCAAACATAAACAAGTGTTAAAAAAAACAAAAAGATCCACCCTCTTTAAAGGAGCTCCCCCACGGCAGCCTCTTCAAGCCCCTTAGCAGACAGGACCCCTCCTGATGCTTCCAGCAGCTTGGAACTCAGTAGAGGTCAATCCCGTTGCTCAACAGATGTTCCTTAACGCTACTGAACAATGGTCCCCAGGACCCTATTGTGAGAAAAATCTATATCTTGGCTTATACCTTGCAGGGAAAATATAACCCAGAAGCTCATCAAACTGGTCAAGAAAGACATTAGGTGTTGCCGCGAGGGCAGAGGTCAGAAAAATGTTGTAACGGAGGGATGCAGTTCTGAAAAAACAAGCAGTCTTTACGCTCTGGTGGTGTGGGGATTAGTCACGGGGAAGGCAGTAAAAGAGGCTCTCCGTCGCCCTGTCCCTGGTCCATTGCCCGTGCCCTTTCAGTTGGCTGGGCTCAGTTCTGTTTGGCAACAGACTTCCCCTGCAAACATTCACCCTTGAGACCCAAAGAGACCCATTTTGCAGTCAGTTAAAACTTTTTGAATTATGGAAATTTTTAAACACGGGCATACACATCCTCAGATACCCCTAACCCAGTTTTAGCAGTGATGGGTATTTTGCCAACCTTATTTCATCTATCCTTCCGCACCTCTGTTTATTGGCGAGGGAGGCGGGAGTCTTTTAAAGCAAAGCACGCATCTCAGGATCGATCTCTAACAGTTATCTACTTTTAAAAACTTGCGGTGAAGTACGCCTCACATAAAATTTACCATCTTTCCATTTTAAGCGTGTAAATCAGTGGTAGTGAGTACATTCACGCTGTTACGCAACCGTCACCACCGTCCGCGTCCAGAACACTATCATCACCCTAAACCGAAACCCTAAGCCCCCTAAACACCAGATCCCCATTCCCCCTTTCCCATAGCCCCTGGTGGCTTCAATTCTACCCTTCGTCCCTGGGAACGTACTTATTCCAGATGCCTCAGATAAGCGGAATCTAACACTTGTCCTCTTGTGTCTGGCTTGTTTCGCTTAGCATAACGTCTTCAAGATTCCTCTGTGCTGTAACGTGCATCAGAGTGCCATTCCTTTTTAAGACTGATAAGGACTTTGTAAGTAGTAATCGCAGCAATAATCCTATTAGATCACAGCCAGAGAAGTTTCTGGTGTCTGGTGGTCCCCTTTCTGGGGGTATTAAGATGGATCAGTGGGTTCGAGCGCTGCCAGCCTGATCCATGCCTTGATAAGATGACATTTTATGTGTTCTTAGGTCTTTGTGCGTGAGCTTAGGCACACATATGTGTCTCTATCTCTCTGTGTATGTACTTATAACAGTCACCGTGCTCAGCCCTACGACAGCCTTCTGTTGGTTCCCTAGATCCTTGAAACTTCCCACTGTCCCTGCTCAATCTCTGATGCCGATCTCCCAGAATCCTTGAGTTCTCAGGCTTCATCTGAGACAGCTCTCTATTTCCAGTTAGTCCTTGAGTTCCCTACAAATGGGAACCCACTCAGAGCCACGCAGGGCCCCCCGCAAGGAAGAGCAGTGTAAAAGGAACCCTCTCCTACCTGCCTGGAATGCTTCTTCTAACGGCTAAGCATTTCATCGAGGGTACGTCTGCCTTCTGTCCCGTTTAGGAGCTGAATTCTGTTTCCTCTAAGTTTGGGGCTTGGTGGGGCGAGCACACCTTATAGACGGGGTCTGGGGACCTGATGCTACGAGGCTAAGACACATCCCAGGGAGCTTCCGTGCTTCGTGAATTTAACAAAAATTGGCAAGGACTAGAATATGTTTCATTGAAACCTCCCAGCTCGGATTTGTTGTTTGTCTTTTAAAATTAAATACAGATAAGTTGCTTTCAAAAAGTAAATATTCCGAGACTGCAAACTAAACAGGCCCTGGCAATTTTCCAAAGTTCAGAGTTGATGCACCTATTTCGTGCCCTTGTAAATTCGAAGAGGCCGGCAGGTGCCAGACTTAAAAAGTCAGTCTAACTCGCACACACTCTGCCTGAGCAGGGAGCAAGGAGGGAGCAGGAAGGAGGGAGAAGACAGAGCAGAGAGAGTGGGGCCCGAGGTGAGGGTGGCAGGAGCGAAGAGGAGAGCTCGAGTCTATAGATAGAAACAGAGCTCCCGCCAGGATGCTGGACGCTAGATCAGCTATCCCATAGAAATAAAATCCGAGGCACAAATGCGAGCCGCGCATACAACGTTCAGTTTTCTGGTAGCCACGTTAATAAACATAAAAGTAAACAAGTGATATACATGATAATAATATATTCTATTTAATCCAAAGTATTCAAAATATCATTCCAACACGCAATGAGGGGGAAAATTACTAAGGTGCTGTGTTACAGTCTTTTCTGTGTGTGAAGTCTCTGAAAGCCCCTGGGTGTCTTCGGCTTAGAACGCGTCTTGCCTCGGACCCGACACATTCAGGCGCTCCGTGGCCGCGTTGGTGGGCAGCTGCCATATTGCACGGCATTGCCCTAGTTCTTGACCGAGGGCAAGAACTCTGCCCTGACCAAGGCTCAGACTCTGCCCTGATACCTTTTTAGGGTTGTGTGAGATGCATGGAACTCATAGGAGTGAATGTGCTTTGTAGGCTAAAGCTCTCGGGTCCTTCACAGGTCCCCACCTCAGGAGAAAGAAGAGAGTATTGCCAGGATCAGCCTATCAATCTATGTATTGCCTGCTCACCTGGACTTAGCATGTACTGAACCAAAAGAAGGTGTGGCAAGGGCTCACCGACCCCTCCATCTTACAGGACGCTTCAGTTTCCCAACAAAATTCTGGGTAATGGAGATGAGGTTGTCAACTATGTTTTTTTTTTTTTTTTTTTTTTTTTTTTTTTTACCAAACATCTACTATCACAACTATTGTGTTTATTTTAAAACCGAAAGGATATTGGGGCACCCGGGGGGCTCATTCGGTTAAGCATCCGACTTCGGCGCAGGTCATGATCTCATGGTTCATGAGTTCGAGCCCCGTGTCGGGCTCTGTGCTGACAGCTCAGAGCCTGGAGTCTGCTTCAGATTCGGTGACTCCCTCTCTCTGCCCTTCCCCCGCTTGTGCTCTGTCTCTGTCTCTCAAAAATAAATAAAATGTTGAAAAAATTTAAAAAAAGCAATTGAAAATGAAATGATATTTTAATACTCTCCCAAGCACCAAGGATGGTAAGATGAGAAAAATAAGCTGCTTGCTCCTGATGAGGTCATAGAATGGGGGGGCGAGGGACACACATACGCAAAAATGTATATATAAGAGCCAAATAGATAGGTATCCCCTGAGACTCTTGTTTGCAAGTGTCAAAATTCCCAGTTCAAAGGGCATAAGCAAAAAGCGGGGATGCACTGGCTCACAAAACTGAAGATGGTTCGGTCAAGGTGGCTGTACGCCCACCTGGTTGCCTCCCACTTCTTGGCTCCGCCCTTCATCTCTGGCTCCATGTGACAACCTCAGCAGCCCCTGGTGTGTGGTCCCTATGTTCCACTCCAGCAGGAAAACCAATGAGCCTGTCTCCAGCAGCCCCAACCAAAACATCTCCCTGCAGCTTGCTGGCTCTGATCGAGCCGCTTCCTGAACCAATCGCTGTGGCCCCTGGCACGGTTTGCCCTGCCTGCTCACCCAAGGCACCTGGACCAGGAACGTGAGGGGAATGGCTTTCCCAAAGGAAAACTGATAAACCGTTACTCGAATTGGGGTGGATACATACTGAACGGCCAAGAAACAATATTGACTAAAAATTATGGAAACGCAGAAAAGGTGTAATCGGGGCTGGCTTCATGAGCATTTGGTCTGTACAGTCCCACTCTCAAAGGGTCCCGCGGTTGGCTTAACGCTCTGCTGTCACCAGCTTGAAATTCTTAATAATTTGAGAACCAGGGGATCTACCTTTTACATTTAAATTACAAATCACGTACTTATCCTGGATGTGACTAACCTTACATTCCATACACAAAGAAGCGACTGGAACTGAATTTTCAAAGGTAAAACAGCAGTTTTCCAAGTGGGAAGGGCTAAGAGGTAGAAAAGGAGCAGGAGGAAATTCTAGAAGGAGGGATTCGCATAGGCAACAATGTAATGATGTGAAAGGTTCAATGAGAAACTGAAACCACTAGCGTCTCAAGTGGTTGGGGCTTGAAGTGCAGGTGTGGAGGGGCCCCGCCTAAGCTGGAAAGACAGGGACAGGGAAGGACCTGGCGTGTCAAGCCAGGAGGCTGGAGTTCCATTAGTATTTCTTGAATGAATTAACAAAGACAAGTCAAGTAAATTACACTAGAAAAAATATTCCCTTTTTAAACCTATGTTTTCCAAGTGACCATTAGAAATTAACAGCCCCGTTTTCCTCCTTGCTTTTCCACCGCAGACGAAGGCTGACTCTTCACCGTGTAATATTAGCGTCTACTGATCTTTATCATCGGCGTGTTAACAAGGTTTGCATTCCACCTCTGTGACATCACCACCCAAATATTTATGAATCAGGGAGATGTTTCTAAGAACGTGTTTCCCGACTGTTTATAACAATAATAGTGTGCTTTAATTACAAAGATGACGTTCTAAAACCTAAATAGAACAAGCCTCGATTGTGTGGGAGTTCATTGCTTTGGTGATAAAGAAGAAACACAGCTGGTGACTCAGGTGGAACACTGTTTCATTTTCATTTTGTGTTTCCTTTGATCCTACATGTCAGGGCATGTTAAAAACCCATGGAGAAGTGTGCTGCGGGGAACCCGAAAGTTAAAACTAAGGCTTTATGTGTGAGAAGGAAAGTACGGCGTTCCCTTCTCCAGGCTAACATGAAAGGGAGACGATGACTTCTCTCTAGCCCATCGCTCATGGGCTGGTAATGGCCAATATTTTGTTCCCAAATCATTTTTAAAAATGCTAAAGAGCTACCTGGGTGGCTCAGTCGATTAAGAGTCTGACTCTTGATTTTGGCTCAGGTCATGATCTCATGGTTTAGGAGATCGAGCCCCACATCGGACTCTGCACTGACAACTCAGAGCCTGCTTGAGATTTTGTCTCTCTCTCTCTCTACCCTTCCCCCACTCATGCTTGTGCACGCGCACTCTCTCTCTCTCAAAATAAAGAAACTTTTTTTTTTTTTTTTTTTTGCTAGAGACAACACTAGTTGCTCTGAATTCAGAATCTTTTTTGAGTTTCTGCCACAGGCTTATTTCAAGCTAAATGAAACATAAGAGGAGAAAAGGATGTTCAGGTATTTGCTAAGTGCTGAGGACAGAGCCTTTGTCTGCCTTGTTCATTCTTGTATTCCTAGCACTTGAACAACACCCGGCTTGCGGCAGGCACTCAATAAGCAGCTAATGAATAGTGAGTAAACGTATTCCTCACAGTAATCCTATGTGGCCGTGACAACTTTTCAGATCAGAACACAGAGACTGGGGCGCGTGGGTGGCTCAGTCAGTTAAGTGTCGACTTCCGCTCAGGTCATGATCTCATGGTTCATGAGTTCGAGCCCCACATCCGGCCCTTTGCGGACAGCTTGGAGCCTGGAGCCTGCTTTGGAGTCTGTGTCTTCCTCTCTCTGCCCCTCCCCCACTCACTCTCTCACTCTCTCTCTCTCTCTTAAAAATAAATAAACATTTAAAAAATACAAAAAAATAAATGTACCTTAAAAGAAAAAAGAACACGGAGACTATGTGCTAGAGATTGAGGGACGGAGATGGTATGCCCAGGCAGGTATGTACAAGGCAGACAGAGACAACACGACGCTTCCTTGGTGACTCGCTTCTTTGTGACCAAGTGTGTGTCTCTTCTACAGAATCCCTGGTCAATGCAGAATGCTGGCAGGAGAAAAGGGGCTCTTAAAGTGTAACAACCCCTTCATGATAATCATCTTCATCATCATTGACTGTAGACACAGAGCTTAAAATTATAGGATTGAAGAACTGTAAGGAATTTCAGAATTTATTTATAATACTAGAAGCTCCCATTTATGAGTAATTTACATTTTTAAATGTTTATTTTTCTATTTTTGAGAGAGAGAGAGAGACAGCACTGGGAAGGGCAGAGAGAGAGGGACAGAGAATCCCAAGCAGACTCCATGCTGTCAGCACAGAGCCAGACGCAGGGCTCAATCCCATGAACCATGAGATCATGACCTGAGTCAGATGCTTAACCGACTGAGCCACCCAGGTGCCCATAGATATATATATATATAGATATAGATATAGATATAGATATAGATATAGATAAAGATAGATAGATAATTAGATATTATATAGATATATATAGATAATTATATATATATGTGTGTGTGTGTGTATATATATATATATATGTATGGCAACCACCATCCCCTTATCAGCCCTAACTAGCTCCATTTTCAATGTCCCAGGCCAACAGGTATTAAAGCTGGGACCCTTGTTGCTTCCCAGAGCCATCCCTTAGCACAGAGTCCTTTTTTGTTTTTAAGTTTATTTATTTTGAGGAAGACAGAGATAGCATAAGCAGATGAGGGGCAGAGAGAGAAGGAGAGAGAGAGAGAACCCCAAGCAGGCTCCAACCTACCAGTGCAGAGCCAGACCCGAAGCTCGAACTCACAAAATGTGAGATCATGACCTGAGCTGAAACCAGGAGTCAGAAGCTTAACTGACTGAGCCACCCGGGCACCCCAGCACAGACTCCTCGATCAACACAGAAGGACTCTGACCCTCAGAAGAGGACCCAATTAGTACAGAACCAGGACCTGAACCCCAGATCTATGTCATTTCCATTTAACCAATGTTCTCAATTCGAGACGAATACCCTTTGGATTTCCTTCTGTTTTGTTGACGTCCGTCAGTGCTAGGGTTAGCAGGACAAAAACGATCTGAGTTGATCGAGAATTGATTCGTCATCCCATTTCCCACCTTAGAACTATTTGATTTTTTCCTCTATCCAATCTCAGTCCCCGGCACATGGTAGGCATTGGGTAAGTGCTTGCTACACTTAATTAAGCTGGGCTTTGATTTGGATGGCAACTCAGTCCTTAATATCCTTCAGGGGCAGCGCTGAAAAAAGGAGGAAACTATACCCTTTAAAAGGCACAGTCCGATACTAGCTTTTACCTTCATTATAATATAAAAATCCATGCTTTCATCTTTTGAGAATTAACATGCCCCATTGTAGGAAAGTTTAAACATTCAGATATATATGAAGAGGAGGGGAAAAGAGCACCCACCAACCCAAAGAAAGCACTTTCAATATTTTATGGCAATTTATTCTTTTTTTCCCTCTATTCATGTATTTTATTATTTCTTTATAGTTTTTATCGAGTTGTGATTTTTCTGTATTCACAATAGATGTATCTTGCCTTTTTAAATTTACATTCTCTTTATAGCATTCTTTAAGTTAGAAGCTCTTTGTAATAGGGGCATAGCACTGGGGAAAAAAACAGATTCTTACTTAAATGAGCATCTATTTTGTCAATTCTCAATTATGCCTGGCTGAGGATCACTGACTTCTGGTTCCTGGTGGCCACTTCATTGCTAATTACCACTTCATCAGAAACCTAGCTGGGGTGAACATTATTATTTTTGTAGGAAGACTTAATTTTAGCTATTTTAGGTTCACAAGAAAGTGGAGAGGAAGGTACACGAATTTCCCATCTTCTCTTCAGCCCCACATAGGCACAGCCTCGCCCATTGTCTACATGTCCCATCAGAGTGGCACCTTGGTTCTAACTGAGGAATTCACACCGACTCTTCATAATCACCCGAGGTCCACAGTTTATATGAGGGCTCACTCTCGGTGTCGTATATTTCTACGAATTTGGAGAAACGTGTAACGACATGCGTCCTTCATTACAGTATTGTATACGGTATTTTCACTGCCCTAAAAATCCTCTGCCTATCCATTCCCCCCACTCCTCCCCCCACACACCCCACCCCTCCCTGCCCACCACTGATCTTTTTCCTGTCTCCGTAGTTTTGCCATTTCCAGAATGCCATCTAGTTAGAATCGCACGGTATGTAGTCCTTCCAGATTGGCTTCCTTCTCCTAGTAATATGTATTTAAGGGTTTTCATGTCTTTCCAGGGCTTGAGAGCTCACTTCTTTTTACTGCTGAATAAGAGTCTGTTGTCGGGATGTATCACAGTTGATGTATCCACTCCCCCACTGAAGGACATCTTGGTGGCTTCCAAGTTTTGGCGGCTGTGAATACGCCATAAACAGGGACAGGCAGGTTTTTATGTGGGCCTGCTTTCAACTTATAAGGATAAATGCCGAGGAGTGTGATTGCCAGGTCGTACGGTTAAGAGGATGTTTAGTTTTATTAGAAACCGCCAAGCTGCCCTCCAAAGTGGCTGTCCCATTTTGCATATCCACCAGCCATGGATGAGAGCTCCTGCTGACCTACGTCTTCACAGCGCTCGGTGCTGGCCGCGTTCTGAGTTCAGGCCCTTCTAATAGCCGTGTAGTTGTACCTTATTGTTTTAAGTTGCATCTCCCTGATGACCTATGATACGAAACATCCTTTCATATACTTAGTTGCTATCTGTATAGCTTCTCTGGTGGGGTGTCTGCTAGGGTCTTTCTCCCATTTTTAAAATTGGGTTGCTTATTTTCTTATTGTTGAGTTGGTGTCGATATAATTGGCAAAAGCCTGAGGGGAAACACAGACGGCAGCTGTGAGCACGGTGGGGGCAGATTTGCTGGGTACTGGGTCACTAACAGTAAGTTGCCAATAACCCAGAATAGGCTACACCAACCCCTACATCGAGCCGTGGGGCCCAGCCTGGCTACCCTTCCTCCTTCTCTCCCCAGCCCCCACCCGGTCTTTCTGTCACTTTGATGTCCCCAACATGCTGAAGCCAGGGCCATCCCTTAGACATCCTACTGCTAAAAACTGTACCCATATGAACCCACTAGCCTCTTCTCCGCCTCTGGTCCCTACAATACCAATCAGCCCCCTCCCCAACCCCTCCAAACTCTCCACTCTATGTAACAGCTGAGATACGAGACTCCTTCCCTCTCTGTCTGTCCTGACACCAAGGTGGTGCCAAAATCAAAGGCGGCTGCCTGGCGGTTTCCCCACGTCATCCTCTCCTGTTCACGTCCCGAGCCCACCCGAGCTCAGGCACCACTGCTCCGCACGGCCCCCAAAACGCGAGATCAGCTTTAACGAAATAATCCTGCGTTTTGCAAGGAAAAGATCTATTTTACTTTCAGCACTGTGTGTTGTGAATCGCTTTTATTTTGAATGAACACTTGTGAGGGTGAGGACACCACCCACTTCCCGGCTCGTGTGGCCTTCGATAGTGTCGCCTGCCCCGTGTTGCCCCGTGTCCCGACCCCTCCACCAGTCTGCCCTCCTCTTTCATCCAGTCTGCCCTCCACCCTCCGCCAGCGCTCTTCAACATCACGTGCTCGTGTCCATCACGACCCTGCGACCCTCCCCTTTGTCCCTGGGAGGGGACAATCCACACCGATTGTCACCAGCTTCGAGACCTATTAGAATGTGTTCTCCCTGCCTCCTCCCTGACTCCCCCTCTCCTCCCACATACTCCTGCACCGCAACCACCTCCCCATTCTCCGGATACGCTACAGGTTTCACAGTTCTCTGTTTTCATTCACTGCATGCACACGACGGTGCGGCCGGGACCGGTGCGAGGAGCCGGGACCGAGCGTAGAGACGAGCCGGGCACGGCCCCCGTCTTCCTGGCACCCAGCACCTCTGCATAGGCTTCTCTTTGTGCCTGGAATACCTTCCCTCCTCTCCTACCCAGAAAACGCTCAGCCTTCAACATCCAGCTCAAACGTCACTTCACCCAGCAGCGTTTGCCAGCTGTCCTGAGCAGAGCCGTCCTGCCCCTCTTTAGCCCTTATTATATCAGCCTGTAACTGCCTGTGATCAGAGTCTGTCTCCCCGCGTCCTGTGAGCACTTGCAGGGAGAGAAGCATCTCTGTGCATCTATCTGTAGCTCCCGACGCAGCACCAAGCACACGCCAGATGCGCATTAAATGTTTGTGAAATAATATATACGCGATAACACGTATATGGCACCCGCTCTTGAAGGATACCGTTTCATGCGTGGTCATTTGCCACCTATACGAGATTTAAAACTCCTCAAGGGCAAGGAATGCTCTTAATTGCCCTTGTGACCCCGACGCGTCTCCATATCCTGCTGAGAGCAGGATCTGGCCATAGGACACGTTTGAAGAATTGACTGATAGGTATAAACTCACCGGAGTGACTCACTCTGCCCTCAGCCACTCCAGTTTCAAGTACAAGTTCATCATCAGATGATTTCAGTTCATCATATTTTGGGAAACAGAATAAAAGTCCAAAAAGCCCTACTCGGTTTACTCGGTCAATAGCAGGGCTGATGTTTGTGGTTAAAGCAAATTATGGAATAATTGCAAATTTGGCAGACGGGATAGTATCATAGAGGGCACAGGGATGTGGCATTTGTCAAGTGAGAATCTTCTGGGACTTTGGGTAAGGGCAACTCTAGAAGGTTCCATGCATTCACCACGACTTTGATAAAGGCAGGTTGCCCATTTTCAACACGGGAGGCAAAGTTAAAATAATAATAATAATAATAATAATAAGCACGTGTGTAAATCTCTCTAAGATTTGGAGGATGGTATAACTTAATAGAGGTTTTCGAGTAAGTCAGTATTTGAATCAAGTGCCTATGAGCAATTTTCTTCACATTTCTGAGCTTTGGTTTCCTCATCTGTAAAACTGAAATAATGACACCGACCTCACAGGGTTATGTATTATAAGGGTGAAATAAGATAGTAGGTATTTTTCAAAGTGCTTATTACCATTGTGTCTGGCATGTCGTATATGCTCAGTAAACAGTAATTACTAAATATAACCTGGCCCCAGACTAATTAAAAACATTTTTTCATGTTTATTTATTTTTGAGAGAAAGAGAGAGAGAGCGGTGGAGGGGCAGAGAGAGAGGGAGACACACCATCTGAAGCAGGCTCTAGGCTCCCAGCTGTCAGCACAGAGCCCGACGCGGGGCTTGAACCCGCAGACCGCAAGATCATGACCTGAGCCACAGTCAGACGCTTAACTGACTGAGTCACCCAGGTGCCCCAAACTGATTTTTTTTTAATAGGTTTTAAAATCAGTCAGTAAGTCACCTGAGAGATAGAGATTTCCTTCGGAGTATAGACATTTTTTATGCATCAGACTTCTTTGTGACTTGTAAGTTTCAGGGGTAAGGCAGGAGAAAGGAAAAAAAGTAACATTTGTTGAATACCTCCTACACAGAAGCCCAGAGGACGCATTGTTCTTTAAGCCACTGCCTTGGTATCACTTTGTAAATTGGACGTAAATTTCTCATTTTACAGGAGAAACGGAGGTTTCGGGACCGCCCAAAGCCAAATTGGAGAGGGCAGTGTAGAGCTGTGAACCCAGTTCTGAGTGCCTCAAGGTTCTTTTCTGCCGTCTCTGGCTCCTATCCCCCTGCTGCTCGCCTCTGCAGCTTAGGGGAAGCCACGCATGGCCCCCCACGAGCGCAGAATGCCCCTGGAATGTTGTCTGTTGCTCTTACAATCAGCACTCTTCATCTGGGCCCCAATCTTGGCAAATAGGGCATGAACGGAGTTCGGACGTTTGACTGCTAAGGTTCCTTTTGTTGTAAGAATTCATGATTCTGAGACCACATGGGGCCACTTTTCTTCTTTTAGCTCCATTTCCCCACCATCAAATGAGGACACTCGACCATACCAGACTTTCCCAAGATTTCCCATGAACACTTGTTGAGAGGCAGTAGGTGTTGTGGGTAAGCGACCAGACTCGATCAATTATTTACCCTCTCTGTGGCTCAGTTTCCTCATCTAGAAAATGGACAGGCTCACAGTACTTACACTGTAGGGTGGTTATGAGGATTAAAAGCAGTAAGCATATGTAAAGGGCTTCGCCTGCAGTCTGGAACACATTGCGTGCTACATCACAGCATTTGCCGCTGTTATTTTACCCTTCAAGGCAGAAGAGTGGGGGTGCCTGGATGGCTCAGGATGGTTAAGCATAGGACTCAATTTCACCTCCGGGCATGACCTCACAGTTGGTGAGTGAGCCCACGTCGGGCTCTGCGCTGACACTGTGGAGCCTGCTCGGGATTCTCTCTCCCTCCCCCTCTCTCTCTGCCCCTGTCCTGCTTGTGCGCTCTCTCTCTCTCTCTCTCAAAATAAATAAATAAGCTTTAAAAAAAAAAGTCAGGTGGGTGACTGTGGCTGGCACAGTCGATTAAGCATCCGACCTCAGCTCAGATCATGATCTCATGGTTCACGACTTCGAGCCCCACATCGGTGAGCTCGAGCCCCTCAGCAGGTGCCACACCCTCTCTCCCTCTCTCTGTTGCCCCTCTCAGGATTCTCTCTCTCTCCCTCTCTCTCTCTCTGCTCCTCATTCACTCACACACACTCTCTCTAAAAAGCTGAAGAGAAGGTACTAATCTCTTCCCCCACCCCCGGGGTCTTATGGAATATAACTTTCCATGGTCCATCTGAAGCCCAACGTGTATTTGGTATCTTCTCCCTTCCTTAAAAATTCTTGTGTGAATTATATTTAAATTCAACATATCCATATTTGTTTCATATAAAATAATAAAGCACTTACTAAGACAGACACTCCAGCAAAATCTCTTCCCTTTTCCTCCCGGCTCTGGTGCACCATGGTGCACCTGTGTGCGTCTCAGGCCCAGTTTGATGGAAGTTGATGACTTCCAGGGTCCCTATGGCTCTAGTGTCTTGTACTTTGGGGAATCAGCAACCCCAGACTAGAGGAACGTGCTCCGTGGCCACCAGCCTGGCATCACCCATGCCACCCTGGCCGCTAAGCTGACGCAGAGATACCCGAGGTGAGGTGCTACTGAAGCCACAGTGAACAACTTGCCCAGAAGGCACAGGCAAAAGCATTGCTCCAGCTGGTCGCTCTCCGTACCACCTACCCACCCGTGCAGACTGGATTTCTGTTCTAAGGTAGACAAACAGAAAAGAAAGGGGGATGGGTAGGTAAAGAACAGGAGGATTAAAGCAGATGCTCCGTGGGGCAAAGTACCCACCGGATTTGTTTGTTTGTTTGGATGTTAGGAAGCAAGGAAAATGCGCAGGTAGTCGTAATTACTGGGGCTCCTTCCAGCCTCCGCTATGCCCTGTGTAGCCCTTGAGGGTATAAATCAAGACCCCCTTCCTGACCTCCATTTAAGCAACAGGGGCAGCGATGGAATTTGATGCTCCCTTCCCCATAATAAAGATTTAAATCTGGGGGGCACCTGGGTGGCTCAGTCGGTTAAGCGTCCGACTTCGGCTCAGGTCATGATCTCATGGCTTGCAAGTTCAAGCCCTGCGCCAGGCTCTGTGTTGACAGCTCGGAGCCTGGAGCCTGCTTCCAATTCTGTGTCTCCCTTCCTCTGCCCCTCCCCTGCTCACGTTCGCTCTCTCGCTCTCTCTTTCTCAAAAATAAATAAATATTAAAAAAATTTTTTTTTAAGATTTAAATCTGTAATAGCACTCTAGCAAAAATACTGGCAACACCCTAAAGGCTAAAAGTAGAAAACTGACTAAATATATCATACTATGTCCATGGCCATGGAAAATTATGGTAATAAAAGTCAGGATAGTCCTTCCTTCTGGGAGGTGGGGAGAGGCAGAAGTGATCTGGAGTGGTCACCGGGAGCTTCTCAGTACTTGAGGAGGTGGTCTACTTCCTGACTTGTGTGGTGGGTTCTTTTCTTTTTTTTTTTTAAGTAATGTCTACACCCAACATGGGGCTCGAACTTACAACCCCAAGATCAAGAGTTGCATGCTCTACCAACTGAGCCAGCCAAGTGTCCTTTGTGTGGTTCTTAATGTTTGTTTTATTATTAAAATGGGCATATGCATTCAATATAATCATCTGTATGTATGCTACATTTCACAATAGAATGAACATCTTATTTTTGAGAAGAAAAATTATGGTAATAAAGACCACATACAATTCACAGTAATAAGCAAAAGAACAAATTTCAAAGTTGCATGCAGGATCAATCACAACTATGCTCTTAAAAATCACGTACATGGAAAAACTAGAGGGAAACACATCAAAATAGAGTTTGAGTAACTACGTGTCCTTTTTTTCTCTTGCCCATTTCCCATATGTCTATGTATGTCTATATATATCTGTCTCTATATATACACATACATATACATAATGTAGAAAAGCTCCACCAAAGGAATCTTTAAAAGTATAAATCTTCTAATTATTTTCAAGTCACTCTCAAATCTGTTACGTCATTGATTCTTACAACAAACCTTTGGGGGGAGTCGAAGGTAAACAGTTCCATTTTACAGACAACACCGGTGAAGTGTTTATAAACCTCTGCGTGGGTCCCAGGCCTCCTGAGTCCTGCCAGCACCTGGAAGCTGGGACTTCATTTTGGACACCCAGAGCTCTAGTGTCCCCACTCTTAAACGGAAATAGCTGCCACCTGGGCTTTGGTCACATGGTCCGAGGTGGGTGTGTATGGCAGAAGACAGACTACATACAAGAATGTCCCCAAAGACGCAATCCCCACCCAGGGTGTTCTCCTACTCCCTCCTTTCTAGCAAGGTACCAAGTCCATTAAGTAAAATTCCTTGGAAATGTTGAGAAAGTGAGAGAGGGAAAGATCAGCTGTCAGGACCACGGGCTGTGTTTGACACTCAAGTTGGACAACATTTCTCTAGTTTTTAGAGAGAACGGTGATTAGCGAAATGGGTCTGTCCTTGTGCTATTCAATGCCTTCCTCTGGCCGCTTCTCTCCCTCCAGCTCTCGGGATGCCGTCGTCAGGGGCTTGTAGGGGGCTTCACAGGTGTCCATTCAAGACCCTCGGAGCTCAGCCCGAGGTCCCTCATTTAAGAGAAGGTGGGGCCTTAGTGAGAGGGAGTACCGTGCAGGGGCACCTGGGTGGCTCAGTCGGTTAAGCGTCCCCCTTTGGCTCAGGTCAGGTCATGATCTCACAGTTTGTGGGTTTGAGCCATGCGTCGGGCTCTTGGAGCCTGCTTTGGATTCTGTGTCTCCCTCGCTCTCTGCCCCTCCCCCATTTGCACGCTATCTCTCTAAAATGAATATACGTTAAATAAAATAAAAGGAAAAACAAAATGAGTACCAAAGGCAGAAAGAGACCAGAACCCAAACCTCCCACTCCCAGCCCGGGGCACTTAGCGCTGGACCACTTGCTGGGAGCTCAAAGCACTGGTCCATCCTGTGCTGAGGAGAGTGGCGGTGTGCACCCGAGCTCTGTGGGTGGAGAGAGGGGATCGCTCTCGTTTTCTGTATGGAGTCTTCTCCCTGCTCCCTTGAAGAGGATCATTTCTGGATATAGCTCCACCTCATCCACCACTGTTGCTACTGACTAAAAGGACAGATGGGCTCTAGCAGAGATTCAGGGGTTTCCCCCGGGAAGCCCTTCTGGATTCGTAACTAATGATACCCCTACTGAGGACTGGCTGTGTGTCCCATACTCCCGTGAATCTTCCCAACGAGTTTATGTATTAGCTGCAGTTACTGCCACCATTTTCAGGCTCAGCCCAGAGAGGGAAATGACTCCTCCAAGGTAACACAGCTGCTAAGTACTGAATCCAGCATCAGAGTCCCACCTTCCACGCTTCAGAGCCCACTAGGCGCTGTTTCCCTGATTTTTCCTGAGGAGGCTCATTTTGGAGAACCTTAAGTTAGTAACCCCCACATTCTAAAGGACTTGACAGAAAGTGTGGGCTTTGGAAACCAAAGTAGAGAAGAAGAAAATCCACCCCACTCCCTTTCTGTGGCGAAGAAGTGCACAGACCCAGCACAGGGTTGCTGCTGCCTTTAACTTACCCGTCCAGAGCTCCGTAAGCAGATACAATCTTGGGGTTTGAAGAAGTATAATGTGGGGGGCGGGGGAGTGGGAAGGGACTGTTCCCTGGATTAAGAAACTGCTAAAACCTTTAAATATCCCTTGAACTATTTTTTTTTTCCTTTTGGCTCCCTGCAATGTTTGGGTGTTTAGATTCTGTTGCCACGTGTGGGCTGTTTTTAGCTGCCTAGTTCCGTCCCCTCCCGTTTTAACTTTTTCCCCTTCCTTTTCGCACATGCCCCAGCATGAAGTTTCCAATTCTTATCTCACTCAGCAAAACATACTAAGGCTGGGCTGATTGTGAATTCCCTCCACGGTTCTTCAGGAGGGAAGTTCAGCAATAGTCAAGTCTCTGTTTAACCCTCTTCCATTGGGCACTAGCTTCCCCCCCCCGCAATAACCCCAGCCCGCGGCTTCCTTCTGGGGTAGGGGGGAGAGTCATTCTTTGCCTTTGTGTAGAGAAGCGATTCGGTCCCCGGAGCTTTTCTTGTCCCTCTTCTGGATGGTACAGGGTGTACACGCTAGAAATTGGTGGCGTTAACTGAAGTCAGGGTAACACGAGGACACACAGGACAGAGATATTGATCACTCCTCGATCTGCACACCTCGGGGCTCTTTCCCCATCTCCCTCCAGCTGGGTAGGCATTTCACAGTTCTCCCGGGGGCTGGGGGCTGGGAGTCAGGCAGCAGCAGTTTTTGTTTTCCTTGGATAAGCGTTTCATTCACAAGGGGTGGATTTACTTCTCCGTCAAGATTCTTATCACTTTTAGAGTTTCAGTGGGGGCGCGAGGCAGAGAAGCCGGGCTCACACTTCGGTGACCAGCTGACAGCATTTTCTAACTGGGTGTGACTTGGGGATTCGAAAGCAAGAATTATTTGAATGAAACGACACCAATAAAAGGAACGGAAGGCACGATGATAATAAAAATAAATGACGAGGGGCTAGTGGACTTCCCTGTCCTAATTACCCTTCTCTTTCAAGGACCAAGGAGCTGGTCTGGCTGTTTGTTTACCCTACGCCCTGAATTGAATTTCCCCCGCAAGGACAGGATTAAAACACGAGTCTGGCTTGGGTGTATGAAAATGTAAACTGGTTAAAGATTTCTGTAGGCATTTCACGAAGAGAGAGAGAAAAAAAAAGAGGGATGGGGTGAGTATCACCTGATCTCCATCTCCCTGTTTCACTTTATAATGGTGCAATTTATTCCAGGGCAGTAGGTAAGTAGATAATAATAGATACGTAGAAAATCCCAAATAATTTTCATTTAAATTTACAAGCGTTCTTCCTTCTGGTCTTGCAGCGTTCTAGGGGTTGTGCAGACACGCCCGGGGTTTACCTGCAGGAGGGTGGAGTGTGGGGGTGTGGGGCTGGCGGTGAGGGAGTGTGGGCGTGGGGGCGGAGGGTGCGGCCGGCAGCGAGAGCCGTTACCTGGGAGAAAAGTAAAGCAAAGACAACCGCCCCACTCTTCCCGCGCGAAGTAGCTGGAAGCCCGGTCAGGCAGAGGGCTACATCCTGCAGGATCCTGCGTGGGACCCCTGGGCTCCCAGACCGGCTGGGGGCAGGGGGAACTTCCGAGGCCGGCCGCGGGCGCTGTCCTGGCGGACCGGAATTTTGGCGAGGGTGTGTTCTGGATGAGGTTTGGGCTTGGGGGAGAGGACTACGGCCATGGGGCACCTGCAGTTTGACCTGCAGCTCTGAAGGTCTCTGGCTGGGCAATCAGGGGGCTAGGGGAGACGGACGGATATTCTCCGGGGGTGCAGGACTCTCTCTCTCTCTCTCTCTCTCACTCTGTGTGTGTGTGTGCGTGTGTGTGTGTGTGTGTGTGAGCGGGCCGGGAGGAGTGGGAGCGGTGGGGGAGACCCCTCCATCACTGCCGACTGTAACAGCTTTCCGGGAGCGGGTGCGGGGGTGGGGCTGCCGCCGAGGCCCAGGTTCCAGGATCCTTCTAGTTCTTATCTCAAATTACCAAAGTATGATCTTCGATCGCCCGTCTTCCAACAGGCAGGTGGAAACAGAGGGTTCTGCCCCTGACCGTGCCCCCTGCGCCCCACGCGGGTCCCCACCCCCAGGCAGGTTCGAAACCTCGCGGGCCACGCGCGCGTCCACGTACGTTCGTTCTTGGGCAGTTGAGAAGGTCTCTGCTTCTGCCACTCTCTAAGCCGAGACAGTTGGGGTCGGAGAATCGGAACGCGGAAACTTTTTAAGATTCACATTCAGTTCTGCGGAAGCCCCAGCTCTAATCTGAGGCCATAGGACCCAACCTTTCCCGACCGCTGGGCTTGAGGGTAGAAGGGATTTCTTTTACGGGACCTCATCTCGGCTACGGTCAGTGCGCCCCCAGTCCCGGCGGTCCTGACCCAGCCAATTCCGCTCTCGGCGCAGAAAAACACGTGAAAGGCGAAGATGGGTTTTCCCTAACCGTAGCTTAAGAGGGAGGCGACCCCCCTCTCCGCCTGGCTCTCGTAGATCAAAGCGCTTCTCTTTCCTCCTAGCCCTGGCCCCTCGCTTTCAGCCCCACTCTTATCGCCTAGTTTGCTTCTGGTTTTACAGTTCTCTCTAATCTTTCCGTGTTGTGTTCGTGTCACTGAGAAACTGCCTGTTAATTTCAAACTCTTTATGGTCGTTAAAAAAAAAAAAATCTGAATCCGCTCAGTCCTAGCACTGGCCCTGGCCTGGGAGAGTGGTTCGCCACCCGCCCGGAGGCGGTTCGGCGTGCGCGCTCGTGCGGAGTGTGCCGGGGCTGCGGGCGCACCGTGCCCGCCGAGCGCTGCCCTCCGCGACTGGGTTAACGGGCGGACTTCTCGCGGGCCCTGCCGTGGCGGCCACCCCCGGCGGGTAAACGGTGTGGGTTTACTGTAGGGGTCCTTTGGGCACCTCTCCCACAGCGGGGATTACTGCTTCTGGCCCTACCCTGCCCTCCATTTGAGAAGGAGGCTTTTGGCGGGGGAAGGGGTATTTTCCGGAGGCTCCAGAAAATGACCACGCATTTTAGAGAAAGGTCGTGCCCGCTTCCCAGCCTCACCTAGTCTGGGCAGCGGCCAGGCCCCGCCCCTCCATCTCCCCCCATCCCCCAGCTTAGCGGAGGGAGAGATGCCAGCGCAGTGGAGTCATGCCGCTGGCTTGGGCACCATTGGCTCATGCCTGGAACACGCAGCGGCGAGTACGCACATCTGGCAGCCGGCCCGGACGGCTCCGGTCCTGATATGGAGAGAGAGGGCGGGCGGGTGTGTGTCCGAGCGCGCGAGGCCGGAGAGCGCAGCGCGGCGGGCTCCTCCCCGAGCTTGCATCACCAGTGCCCCCCCTTCCCTCCCCGCTTTGGCCCCTCCTCCATCCCTCCTCCCTGCCCAGCCTAGTTCGGCTGGTTCTCGGAGGAAGCTATTAATAGCATTACGTCAGCCTGGGACTGGTAACCCGGAGTAAACGGGCACGCCGCCAGCCGGAGGGCTATAAAAGGGGTGATGCAACGCTCTCCGAGCCACAGTCGCACGCAGCGAGGCGCGCAGTGCACAGCGCTCTCCCGGCGCCGCCGCCCGAACCCGAGCCGACCCGCCAGCCCGCGCGCCGGCAGGGAGTCCTCGGGGCTCGCCCGCCCACCCCGCAGACAGACAGCCCGACCCCGCCCCGACCCTGCCCGCCCTCTGGACCCTGGCCGCCCCGAGTGGAGACCGGAGGTGAGCGCTGGAGCCGAGTGAGTGAGCGCGGCGAGGGTGGCTCGCTTTCATTCCCTTGGCGCCCCTCTAGTAACCAGTCCCGCGACCCCTGCGTCCGCCCCCTACCCGTGCGCGCAGCCTCCGGTTGCGAAGGAACTCTGGCCGAACTTCTCCCAGCGAGGCTGCTCCTCTGCGCTTCGGAAAGTTTCTCGCAAGGAACTTTCTCTTTTTGCCTCGGGGCGCGAAGGGTTCCCGGAGACGGAGACGCCAGGCTCCCGCTCCTCCACCGGCCTCGGCGCACTGCTCCTCTCGGCGCTCGGCGCTGGCTCTCCTCTCGCGGAGCGGGCGTGGGGAGGTGGGCGCGCGGAGGTGGCCGAGGCTCTCCGCGTAGCTGGCCTCCGCTCAAACTTCGCTCCGCGCGCGGAGGTGCCTTCCCGGGACCGGCTGAGAGCCTCCGAGGCCGGGTGCCGGCGGAAGGGCTGCCCCAGGGGCCGGTGCGAATGAATGGGAAAGGGACGGGCGAGCCCGGGTCCCCGGCGCGGCCGCTGGGGGTCGCCCTGCGCGCCCAGGAGCGCCGGAGCCGGGAGCGAAAGTTAGTTGGGATAAGTTTAGAGGCGGCGAGCGCTCGCGTTGTTGTCCTGGGGCGGAAGGCGGACAGGGCTCCCGGCACCAGCGAGCGTCCAGCCCTTGGGTCCGAGACTTCCTGTCCCAGAGCGCTCTTACACGCTTTCGCGTACCTGTGACTTCCTCTGGCGGGCCCGCGGGTTTCTCTGCTTTTCTCCGTGGAGACCCACCTCGGAGGAGGCGAGGGTGCGGGGCCCCCTTGGATAATTGCGAGCATGCCTTCGTAGGCTGGTGATCAGGACCCTGAGAGCGTACGCTGCGCCTCGTGTCTTTGAGCCTCAGTATCCCCGGCTGGGAGAAATGGGCCCCTCGCTCTGGTTGGTGGTTAACCAGATAACGACTAAAGTTCTCTCTGGCAGAACTTCAGATTCCAGAGTGGTATAACTGAAAGAAAGGGCGCCGGTGAGGAGACCTGAATGACTTGCGGGGGGGGGGGGGGGGTGTCTCTGTGACCAGCTTTGGTGGCAGTGAGGGAGAGGGGACTTATCAATGGGGCGTGTCTTCCCTTCCTAACTTTCTTTCCATTGAATTGGTTCTCCTCTCGTTTCATCTCATCCACTTAAGCTCTTTCCTCCTAACCATTTTCTTTTCCCTAATTTTATTACCTAGATCACATACACTTCCTTACAAATAAAGGTGTTGCTAAACCCTTGGAGGAACCGGGAAAAAAATGAGTGCTAGAAAATCTGGGTGGTCTCCCAACGCACTGTTTCATTGCGGGTGACAGTCCCGTCTGTTGGGGGTCTCCCCAACTTTAAATGAAGGAGAAATGGTTATTACTGTCTTTCTTGTTTTATATTTAGTATTTAGTGTAGAAGAATGCTACAACGTACAGTCTCTTGCCTTGAGGATGTTCTGGACAAAGATTGAAGTAGCTGAGGGGGTTGTAATTGTCTTGTCTGGACAGTTTCAGAGACAATGTGACAGGTAACACTCCAGGCTGACAGTGTGGATTAGACAGAGCACACAGCACCTGTGGCAACTGTCGAAGCCTTCCCATTCTTCCCGTCTGAACCCCACCCCCTCTGTCTCCCTTTTGGCCCTTTCTCTCCTTTGTTCTCTTTCTTTTGTCCTCCCTCCCTGTCTCAGTCCTGTCAAAGCCTCTTCTGTGCTGGATACCAGGTTACTAAGACTACTGACCCCTCATCTACTTGGCCAATGACTCTATTCTCCATTTGCCTTATTGGTTGGGCCTCTTGGTGTTGAATCTCTCTTGGCGATAAAGCAAAAATGAGCAGTGGGTGAGTGGCCAACAGCTTGGCCAAGGGTGGGCCGCTCCCCGGCTTCATGGCGTTGTGCAAGTCACTACCTTCCTGGAGCTCATCTTACTCAGTTGCAAAACGAAGATCTGACCTAGATGACTCCAATATTGGGCATTTTATCTCACTGTCTAGAGCCCGTGACTTCCTCTCATTTCAAACTGGCTGGGCATGAAACAGGGTCAGTGGCTCCAAGTGCTCCCCAGCATGGGGAGGAGGAAGGATACAGGCAGGACACCACAGAAACCAGAAATGGTTTCAGACTCGAGAAGTGGTTATTTCTCAAGTACGTAAGGGCAGTGGAGACAAGGTTTTGCCAGCAAATAAATAGTGGGGTCGAATTGACCTGGTGTGTTGGGAGCCCAGGGTCAATCCAAGTGCAAAAGAAGCCGTGAATGACCTGGGCTCTAGTTACTTCCGGACTGATAGGGCTGACTCGCATTGCCAATGACATTTTGAGCTCCCCCTGAAATGGGGACAGTGGAATCACGGTAACAGTGGCTACTTGGTACATGTATAAATCCACCTGCATGCCATTTGTATAATCTTCTGAAGTGCCCTGTGAGGGAATGGGGGCAGGAGGCTTTGGTCTCATTTTACAGATGAGACGACGGAGACCCAGAAAGCCTGAGTGGCTTGTCAGTGGGTGCGCAGCTTGGGAGTGGTGGTGACAGGCCTGCTCCTGAAGTTCTAGCCTTACACCGGTGATGTTTAGATAGGCTGGGAGAAAGACCAAGACAGGAAGTTAGTGAAAGACCAGGACCGTAAGTAAGATGTCTTATGAGCAGCATTTAGTGTGAAGAGATGAAAATTAAAAGTGAAATTCAATGTAGTTGTAGCTACTAGGAAATATAATCTGGGAGTTAAATTTCCAGTTAAAGAAATACATGAGTAAAGTTTCACTTTCTTGAAAATGATGAAACTACCAAAGCTATGACATGGTTTCTGATTGGAAATAACGAAGCAAAAGCAAAATACAGGTTCTTTGTAGCAAGTCTGGACAATTTTAAGATCAACGTAGAAAGTCAACTCAGAAAAATCCCCGAACGTATTTTTTTTTTTCCTTCAGTGAGGGGGAATGTTGGCAGGTCTCGACTTCCAGAAAAATTGGCTGAAGATTTAACTTCATTTTCCTTGTAGGGACACAAGCCTGAGTCTGGGCTGAGTTAGACCTTCAGAGAAGGAGTAAAGGAGGCACCAGAAAATACCTCCAGAAATTAAGCTTTCACAGAATGCGGAGGAAGTTCAGATCTCTACAGACACAACTGCTTGACTTTCTGAAAGGCTTTTTAGCATTTTTACAGCCCGTCTCCGTCCCCAAGTAAGCCCACCCAATGCTTTTCATAAAAACATTCCATACCACTGACATTCTTCAGTTTCTTTCATCGGGACTGCTGACTTTACACGAAGGAGGAAAACACAGTCCCAAACGGCAGACCCCAGTCCCTGAGAGCCCATTAATAAACTTAGCTGGGTGGTGAGACAGAACTACACTCAACCTCAGTGGAATTCAGACTGCCCGTGTAAAGCCATCCAGCCCTTCCAACAAAGGCCGGCCCAGTGGTAGCTCTGAATTCCATCCCCGAACTACTGGCTTTTTAATAAAGTTGGTTAAGAGAGGGAAAACACGACTGCAGGGGAGAATCTTAAGCCTCTGGCTTTAGAAGGCCAGTTTTTCCAAGTTTATCACCTGCCAGAGAAGTATCTTCCCAGTATCCTAGGATTATCCGATTACAGTGATAGAGAAACATCAGGGCGGGCTTATGGCACAGGGCTTTGGGAAGAGAACTGTATAGGTTTCCCGGGTTTCTTTGAATAGTCAGTCGTGGCATTCGGAGGCCTGGAATTCTTGCCTCCATCCGTGTATTTCGGATCCAGGGGGAGTTAGTTATAGGTCAGGGTGATCTATTCAGATATGTTTGAGATCACAGAGAGTGCCCAGCCACCCTCCCGCTGGGACCCCACAGAGCGCCTGTCACACAGCCAGCCCTGGGCTGGAGGGATCCCTGGGAGGCCCGGTAAGAATATACCTCCCGCTGCCTTTTGCTCTCAAGGACACGTTCGTTCGTGTATTGTTTCCTCAAACTCCGTGCGCGACTCTAGAAAAACAGGGTGATTGTTATTAGCCTTCCTTTACAGAGGAGAAAGCAGGCACTGGTAGGTGTAATGATACCTGAGTAAGTGGG